>OY757907.1:122537227-122689727 GCA_963585895.1 Sepioteuthis lessoniana
TCTTTTACCCCCTCCCACTCTTTCCCCCATGTGTCTATTCTGACCGTAATTATTTTATCCATTAGATCTGAAGAATCCTGTTATAATTGGTGTTATTGATTCATATCAATACACATAACAGGATGGAAATGAATTTATAATCCTAATATGACCGGTTTTTGTTTTTCTAAAAGAAATATATATATATATATATATATATAAGTAGGAGCACTTAAGGAATGGGATCGGTAACCCAAGTTCAAATCCTGAAGGAGGTCGTTGTGCTTCATTTTGAGTAGGGGGTGTCCTCGTGGTGTAATGGTTAAAGCGATGGACTGCGGAATCGTAGTAACCGAGTTCGTAGTCCAGTTGCGCTATTACGTTCACTTTCGGGCAAATACCCTAGGGAAAGGTATGAACCCCCTTATACTCTCAGCTATGAGCTAAATAGCACCACTACTGTTCTTCTAGAAGAATGGCTTTGGCATTAAATAACCTCCAAAGGTTGATATGTCACTTAACAAAGAAACCAAACCGAAACCAAACCATTGTAGTATACTAATGTAATGAATAAAAAGACAATATTAACAATAGTGCTACAAAAATAAAGAAATTTATTTTTTTGTTGGGAGCTGAAATGTAGTAGGGTATACAGCGATTCGTGTATCAGGTCACGACCGCAGAAACCTGTTCTGAGTCCAGCGTGGATAAGATCTTTATCCAACTTGAAGTAGTAACATGACACCGTTGTTTGAAGATCCAACGAGCACGGCGCCGCTGAGAAACAGTTAGTACGTATCACTTCGGGTTGGCGTGAGTAACTGATCTGAATTTTCTGGAATATTGTGTGTTTTTATAACATTAAGGTGGATCTCACGCGCACGCGTTGACTTTCGAAGATTCTTTGGGCGCGTATTTTAAAGACCTAGAAACCATTTTTAATTGTTTATTTTCTTAAACATCTGCGTGGACGTTAGTTGGATATCTTTGCGCCAATTTTGATCCGTTTTTTCCAGAAAATTCTTTTGACAAGGAAATTGCATCATTTCCTATACTATTTCGAGTAAAAGTTATTAATTCCTCTGTTCTCCTCGCCACCAGCAATGAGTAAATTGCAGATGTTACTAAGTTCTTTAATAAATCAACCTGTCTCGGAGAAGGAAAACTCTGAATTTAAACAAATTTTACTTCACTAAAAAATTGCCCTTGGGTCTAATCTTGCCAATAGTTAAATTGTACTCGATATCAGTGATACAGCTCATGTGAATCATAGTATGAATAAAGTCTATGGTAACTGTCATTTTCTTGCGATCATCAGGGGATTCGATTGTGTTTTCTATTTTATAGAAGTCATATGAAATGATGAGTAATGAGTCAAAATGGTATCCGGTAAGATATAAAACGTAAAACAAACGAACGCTACTGCTGCTGTTGCTACATAATACCTTATAATTCCTTAGCCAACGTGGTACGCTTGTTGGCCCAGCCGGTCTGATACTAAGTCTAACGTAAAGCTAGGCGTGTTTCGATCCCAGCTTCAAGCGTCCTACGTGTCTAGCCACACTGAAGAGTTGTGATACAACGAAACAATCTGTCTGTGGATGACAATATATTTATATATATATAATAGCTTTATATATATATATATATATATATATATATATATATATATATATATAATAGTTGTATCTCGAGTGTCTCGCCACACAGAAGAGTTGTGATATAACGTAACAGTCTGTCAGTGGGTTGAGCACTCGAGTGAGGGATTTTCGGCTGTCACATGCACATAAACGCAATGCTCTTCGCATGAATTGAACATTGCGGTAGCAGATAGCGTATATATGAATATATAACTAAAAATCCCTTCGCGTATGCTGAGATTGACGATAACTCAGGGGTAAGATATCCAACTGACGTAAAGTCACTAGGGTTTCGATTTCAGCTTGAAGCATCTCGCATGTCTTGCTACACTGTAGTTCTGATATAATGAAACAGTCTGTCTGTGAATGACAATGTAATAGCTATATATATGTGTGTGTGTGTGTGTGTGTGAGCTGTTGCCTTGAGATTCTTAGTACGTGAAACTGCTGTCCATAGATTTCTAAAAAGCATTTGATTCTATATACAGAGGAAAGAGGGAGCAAATGCTACAAGCATATGGTCCCTCAAAAAACTGTTAGTGCAATACCGACTTCTTCGACATTATCGCTGGAGCCTTGCAAGGAGATACATTAGAACCACATATGTGTATGATATTCCTAGAGTATGTACTTGAAATGTCGATTGATCTTATAAAATAAAATGGTTTTAAACTTTAAAAAAATGGCAAGAAATAAATGACATCCCGTAGAAATTATAACAGACGCAGACTACGCTGATGATCTAGAGCTTCTCACAAACACATCTGCGCAAGCAAAATCCCTGGTGGGTTTTCTGGTGCAAGTAGCAGAAAGCATTGGCCTCCACGTGAACGCAAATAAAACAAAGTTCATGTGTTTTAAACACGAAGAAACTATTTCCACTTTACATAGCAAGCCACTAAAATTAGTAAACGAGTTCACATACCTCAGCAGCAATATCTCATCTACTGAAAGTGATGTCAACATATGCTTAGCGAAGGCGTAGAATGCTATTAACAGGATATCGATCATACGGAAATGTGATCTATCTGAGAAAAAAAATCATTTTTCCTAACTGTGGCAGTGTTAGTACTACTCTGTAGACGCACCACGTTAACGCAAACGAAATGCACGGAGAAAAAGATAAATGGGAGCTGCGCAAGAATGCTTCGTGATTTTCTTTAAATAAATCCTGGAAGCAATACCCGACAGAACATCTGCTGTACGGTCATTTGCCATTCATCTCACAAACCATCCAAGTAAGACGAACACAACATGTAGGGCACTGCTCGAAAAACAAGGATGAACTCATTAGTGCCCTTTTCGAATGGACACCCACACATGAAGGCGCCAGTGTTCACCAAACAGCAAAGATTTAGTTACATTAGTTCTGTACAGGCGCTGGATTTTGTTTGGAAGACCTGCCGGGAGCAATGAATGATAGGGACGGATGGCGATTGAAACTATTAATAATGAAACAAAACTAAGAAAGTGAGATCCTCATCCTTTTAATTTATATATATACATATATATATATATATATCCAGGCAGCGGTCGCATCGATACTGCTATATGGATGCACTACATGGACTCTAACAAAACAGCTGGAGAAGAAGCTAGACGCCAATTACACAAGAATGCTGCGAGCAATCTTGAACAAGTCCTGGCGGCAACGCCCCACAAGACACCAACTGTACGGCCACCTGCCTCCTATCACGAAAACTATTCAAGTTAGACGAATCAGACATGCAGGACACTGCTGGAGAAGCAGGGACGAACTCATAAGTGATGTACTCTTATGGACCCCCAACACATGGCCGTGCAAAAGCAGGACGACCAGCACGAACATACATTCAGCAACTATGTGAGGATACAGGTTGTTGTCCAGAAGACCTGCCTGAGGCGATGAACGATAGGGAAAAGTGGCGAGAGAGGATCAGGGATATCCGTGCAACCAGCACGACATGATGATGATGATGATGATGATGTATATGTAGTTGTGTTTCATTGGTAATAGTTCATACGTATTCTATAAAATAGAAAACAATCGTAAGATGAAAATTTTCGAGAAGAATGAACGACCAAATGAATTAGAATTCTAATTATATTGGTCTAACGGTTAGAGTGATCACCAATAGCCCGAGAAACCGGGGTTCAATCCCAGGTTGAGTCACACCAAAGACTCAAAAAATGGTACTTGATGCCTCCTTGCTTAACACTTAGCATTATAACGTGTTGATCAAGGGTAAGGGGAGCAATTCAGGGAAAAGAGCAAAGCTTTTCCCTGCACCTCGGTGTTGTAGCTCTTGAAAGGGGAGCCTTCGGGTCCCCTTCGACTATGGACTATAATTAATTTTGTCGTCCAAAAAAGTTTTATCTGATGACTTTGCTTTCTATTCTATAGAAGGCATGAAACTATTAGAAAAACTAATTCTGCTCTGCTGTTGAATATTTGAGCACTTATGATTTATTAATTGTTTTATTCATGTATATATATATATATATATATATATATATTGTGTGTGTGTTTGTATATATATATATATATATATATTCACAGACAGACTGTTTAATGGTATTACAACTCTTCTAAACAAAGGCATTCTTGCGTTGTAACAGAAAATCCCAACTGTAATGGAGAGTACCACTAGAGTACTCTGGGTTAGAAACAACGATGCTTTGAACCATATCTGACCCACATTCATTATCTACTAAAGTTTTTATTGCTGGCACAGCAGTATATATATAGATATATATATTGTCATCCACAGACAGACTTTCGTTGTATTACAACTCTTCAGTGTAGCTAGACTGGTGAGATGCTTCAGGCTGGGATCGAAACCCGGGTAACTTTACGTCAGTCGGATATCTTAACCCAAGTCATCATCAGTCTTAGTATAAACGAGAGAATTTTTTATGTATATCTTTTTACACATGCGCTATCTGCTACCATAGTGGTCAATTTATGAGAAGAGCAATTGCATTTCAGCGTATGTAGCAGCCGGTAATTTCCCACTCGAGTGCTCAACCCACGAGAAGGGATCCTATATATATATATATATATATATATATATATTGGAGAATTAACAAGGAACTTCAAAGATTTTCAACCAAAGATTTTCGAGTCATACCAAAGACTTAAAAAATGGTACTTGATGCTTCCTTGCTTAACACTCAGCAATATAAGGTATGGATCAAGGGTAAAGTGGAGCAATCCAGGGAAAGGAGTAGCGCTCTCCCTTACACATTGGTATAGTAGCTATCGGAAAGGGAACCTTCGGGTCACTATCGACTAAGGTCGCCAACTTAGATAAAATATTCCAAAATAAAGAAAATACAGACGATTTCCAAGTAAAAAATCAATCCAAATTCTTTCTGTACAAAAGTAGTAACAAAGATTTAAATATATTTTTCGAAAAACTGATAAGAAAAAGGAAATACTGATAACAAACTCAAAATAAACTAAAGGCAAACCTTAAAAATATCCAGGAAAACAACAATATAATTTTAAAAGAAGCCGACAAAGGAAACGCAATTGTTATCTTAATTAAGACGAATTGCAGAACAAAAATCCAGGAAATATTAACGGATGAGGCCAACTATAAATTTATAAATATAAACAAATATAAGAACATCATATTAAAAAATCATAAAATTCTGCATGATATACAATGAGATATTTAGGTTGGTTTCTTTGTTTAATGGCATATCAACCTTTGTAAGGTTATTTAATGCCAAAGCCATTCTCCCAGAAGAACAGTAGTGGTACTATTTAACCCATACCTTTCCCAAGGGTATTTGTCCGAAAGTGAACGTAATAGCGCGACTGGAATTCGAACTCGCTTACTACAATTTCGCAGTCCATCGCTTTAACCATTACACCACGAGGACACTCCATCATGAGATATTTATTAAAAAAAAGAAAAGGACTTTCTAACTATCTTTTTTCCAAAAACTTGCTATTTTTACAGATTATCAAAATTTCACAAATCTGAAGAAATTAAAGAAGTAGTTAAATCACAAAAATCATTTTAAAATTCCTAACCCCTGTAACCTTAAATTTAGACCAATTGTGGCATTTGTTTATACACACTTAAATGGGTAAATAGTACAATTTGATCCATAGATAGGACCCTATCAAGTGCTACCACTCTGGATCAAAGTGGACCTGGGAGCAATGGCAATGAAGGGGTACTCTGCATTCCCCAAAGCTCCAGGACTTGAACCTCGCCATCAAATTTAGTTTAGTACTATAACCAAGTTACTCGTTGGTAGGAGGGTTTCACCCCTCTACAGAGATGCAGTCGGTGTATTCTACAGCCCTGGCCGACTGGATTCCCTTACACACATACACGTGCGCACGCACGCACACACACACACACGCACGCACGCACACACACGCACACACCATATGTACATATAGACACACAAATATATTAGTAACAAAAACACGCAATAGAGGGGAGACAAAGAGGGTCATTAACAAGACATAGATATTGATCGTCACAGACAATTAACTTCGGAGACAACCACAAGCAGTTGACCTGGGATTAACCAGAATCAACCAAAATAATCTATGATTCTTCTCCCAACCACTATTCTGTAAACAATAATAAAGAAATCCTATAAAAGTCTTCGACACATGACCAACGATTTAAGCGCTTAAAACGAATCATAAGATACACGTGTTGCAAATAAATGCTTATACGAAATAATTAGAAAAAAAGACTAATACAAAACTGAAATCACTTGTGATAGAAAATAATTACTTTGATAATTAATTATATTGATCATTTTATTATCTAATTTGGTCTGGTCGTGAATTATTCAGGGGTCTTTTAGTTAGCTAAAATCGTTGAGTATAAATGTAAGTCAAATTGGAAAGGTCAACTGCAATCACGTGAGAACATAATATGACAAAGGACACCTGTCATCTCAGGACAGGAAGGCCAAATGTAAATAGAATGGATTCAGATTGTGTCATAAGTTTGATAGGAATTAAATAAAAACAATGAAAGTTAGAGACATGTGGGATGATCATGATATGACGGAATAACGAAGTGAGATGCCGTCACACTATTAATATACTTGATTTTAGAATATATAAGAAATTGCGGATTTGAAAATTAGTCAGTTGAGAAGTTAAGACCCACAGTTGAGTTGAGTTGAGAATCGAGCAAGTCGGTTACAGAGCTTTTCGGGGCAACGACAGAAAATGGTGGGTGTCTCTGATCATATACCCTTACAAGTTCTTTCTCTGTCTCTTGTGCTTCGGTGATTACTAGAAAAATTGAATGCAGTCTGAATAATAAAGCGAAAATTTCTCTCTATAAATATATTGGATATCATTGTTACACCATTGTGTTTCAATAAATAATTGTTAATTGTTAACGGAAAGTTTTTCTTGTCTCTGAATTGTCGGCATCCAGGTAACTTGCCCCAACGAACCACTTCGACCGTCAGAAGAAGTTCCGAAATGTGTCATTCCCCACCTGTAAACCTTTCAAACACAACGTGGGTACAGAGGGAGTTGATAAACCAACTACACATGTGGTAAACAGGGAACCAAGGCCACAATAAAGTATCGTGACAAGTATTGTACCACAGCGAGATTTTTCTTTAAAAGATATTTACTTTTCTCTCGTTGAACCTACAATAATCTCTTCATACATGTGTGTGTGTGTGTGTGTGTGTGTGTGTGTGTGTGTGTGTGTGTGTGTGTGTGTGTGTGTGTGCGTGCGTTAAACTTTTCAACATCAACAGAAAAGTCTACGACACAGTCCAGAGGCGTGTAATGATTATCTTCGTATAATTCCCTACTAACCCAGGCAATAAAAGAAAAGAAAAAACGACTGCAGTATTTATTAATTTAGATTTCAGAAAATTTATCAACAAAATAACAGAAAATTCTATTTCAACTGCACCATTGCCTCGTCGGCTGGGGCTGTAGAATGCACCGACTGCACCTCTACAGAGGGATAAGAACCCCCCAATGAGTGTCCTGCATATGACACTAAACAATCTGATGGTGAGGTTCCAGTGATGCTGGGACTTTGGGGAATGCGGAGCACCCCTTCATTGCCATTGCTCCCAGGTCTACTCTGGCCCGGCGTGGTAGCACCTGATATGGCCCTATCTATGGGTTAAATAGAACTACTGGCATACTTATGCTAAACTGAATTGTTTGACTAAACTGAATAGCTTGAAATAGAAATGCTTTTGACAATTAAACCGTATTCACATTGAAACTGCGTGCTTATGCTAAACTGAATTATTTGAAATGGAACTGCACTTACACTAAACTGATTTGTTTGACATAGAACTGTTTTGACATTTAATTGTGTGTAAACAAAATCTGTACTTATACTAAACTGAATTAGCTGAATTAAAACTGCTTGACTAAACTGAATTGTTTGAAATAGAAATGTTTTTCACAATTAAACTGTACGTACATTTAAACTGCGTACTTAACCTAAACTGAATTGTTTGAAATAGAACTATTTTCTTAAAAATGGATTTGGCGTTAAATAACCTACAAGGATTGATATGCCTAATAACCCAACCAACCAACCAATCAGTTGCATCAGCAGATTAGTAGACTGATTTTAACTGAATGTTAGCATTTCAAAGCTTTTTTTTTTATGCCGAGAAGTTGGGGAATCTCGTAAATCAGACAAAGATGCAAATGCTGATCATTTCTAATTGGATAATAAAAAGTGTCGACTCGACTTTCTAACTGAGATTCCTGTTCATCATTAAGTGCCATGATATTGTGTTCTGTCAATCAATTCGAAATCCACATCAATGAATTAAGTTTTCATTTTGTAGATATTAAACCACAGCTGTAAAACTTAGAATACAAGAATCTGTGCTAAAAGAATTCCAAAGCTGTAACAGAAAATTCTAACGTTACAGTAAAGTACCGCTAGGGCACTCTGGGTTACAGACAATGGTTCTTTAGTCCCTGAACCATACCTGACCCACACATTATTTACTAAAAGTTTTATTGCTGGTACAGTTATATATATATATATATATATATATATATATATATATATATAATCATCCACAAACTGTTTCGTCGTATCACAAACATTCAGAGTCACTAGACTAGCGAGATGCTTCAAGCTGGGATCGAAACCCTGGTGTCTTTTTTTAATCCAGAGTCACTGTAATTATCGGCGTAAGTGAAGGATTTTTTACGTATATATCTTTTTACATATACGTTATCGGCTACCAAGAGTTCTCAATTCATGAGCAGAGCAATTGCATTTCAGCGTATGTGGCATATATATATATATATATATATATATATATATATATATATATATATATATATATATATATATATATAATCTAAAGGCAGCGTTGCTTTAAAACGTTTATTCCAATCCTGACATTTACTTATATAAACGAAGAAGATAACTGAGATAGATAAATAGATAGATCTACGAGAAGAGTGGTCTTATAACTTTCAGTAAACATTGAACTGAATGGACGTTTGCAACTTAATTTGTCCTCGCTGATCATGGCCCCTGGGTATGGATGTTTGGCTAAGAAGGACATTGTTCTCTGGATTTCCTGGTCCTCGTTTTTCTCCAAACTTTAATCTGTTCTGGCGATGCACACACACACACACACATATAAATATATATATATATATATATATATATATATATATATATATTAGAAACATACTGACATTTGATTGTATCATCCGCAACAGGTACCTAGAAATCAATTTTGTCGTTTACTTCTGTTTTTGGTTCTTGTTTTTGTTTTTGCGGAAATTATTTTTTTTAACTGAGATTAACCAAACTCTGTGTATATCTGTGTATGTATTTGTATTCATGAATGTTTGTGTGTGTTACTTTTTGTGTTTATGTATCTGTTAGTGCGTTTGAGTTTGTGTGTTTGTGTATGGGTGATTCTCATTGTCATTTTATGAATTAATCTCTGTTAAGCATGAATTATTGAAATTTAACAACCCAATAAATAAATTTGATATGTAACTGCACATGTTTGTTCGTATTATATCACTTCTCGGCAATCGTGCTCTCATATAAAAGCTATTTATTTGACTTCTCCCGGTCAAATAAGACTTTTCATTTAAGACGATTAAACTGATACCGTTTTCAGAAATTATGGTTTCCCATTGAACATGGGTGACGTCATCGGTGGGATACTTTTTTTCATGTTTCGCCGTTTTAAACATTTATGTTAACTCAGACAAAACAGAGGTCATATGTTTTAATTAGGATGATGCCATTTCTTCATTGAATTGTAAGCCTCTGAAATTCGTAGACCCTTTCACATACCTCGGTAGCAATATCTCATCTACTAAAAGCGATGTCAACATACGCATAGGAAGGGCCCTATGGAGATCTGATCTCCCTAATAAAGTGAGACGAGCATTCTTCCAATTCGAAGTCGTATCAGTACTATTGTATGGCTGCACCACTTGAAATTTAACGAAATGCCCGGAAAAAAGCAAGATGAGAACTACACAAGGATGCTTCATACTGTTTTGAACAAATTCTGGAAGCAGCACCCTACAAAAGAACAGCTCTATGGCCACTTACCTCCCATCACACAAACAATCCCTGTAAGACAAGCAAGATATGCTGAGCACTAAGAATGAACTCATGAGTGACGTTCTTCTATGAAATCCAACACATGAACACATCGATGTTCGCCGACCAGCAAAAACAATGCCAATAAATGTGTGCCAACGCTCCTGATAAATCTTCTAGACGGCATCAGTATCTGCACAGATTTGATGAATATATGTTACTATTTGATTTGTATGCAAATGTATTTTTAGACTTTGAAAACGAGACTCTGATGCTTTTTTTCCTTCCCGTTCGGAGAGCTAGTTTTCTAAACTTTCTACAGTAATAACAAAACTTTGCCTTTGATACCAAAAAATAAATCATGAATTATAAATTTAAGCCAAAAAAATTTGTTTAGATGAAATAAAATAAGATATGAAATATTTCCTAGATTTGTCGTGATTCCTTTCGGGTTTGTTTGTTTGTTGTTGTTGTTGTTGTTGTTGTTGTTGTTTTATTATTATTTATTTACCTTTTTTTAAGTCTCAACACACATTTTTTCGATCTATTTTCCGTCACGCGAAATGTTGCTGTGACATAAAAATTAATTTTCCAGGCAGTTTTCGCGTCAAGTTGGCACTAATTGGGATATTTTTTTTTTACCTCTTTTTTTTTTTTTTCATTTGTTTGTTTGTAATTCTGATTTATTTCCCGATCCCATTCCATCATAACTAAACATTGTTCTCTTCATATACGTCTCTATTTATTTCTGTTAATCTCTTTTGATTATAAGATGGACGAGAACTTACTAGATATCGCGAGATTTTAGAATTATTAAGGAAAATAAAGACATGCAGTAGAAAGATTAAATTATTACAGACAACAAATATGCACGAGTCTTATGATTGCCCTCTAGAAAACATGGTTCATTATAATGAATAGGCTTTATATACATTGATCAAATTTTGTATCTCTCTATTTATCTCATCATGTATTGCAGTATAATTATATCTATACTATCAGGATATGAGGAGGCGCGTGTGGCATAAAGGTTCTCTTCGTATGAAATGGCAAGCTAAATTCAAATCCAAGTCGAGGCTGTTTACTCTGAGCTTTTATTAAAAGAAATTATATTTATAATCCAATATTTATAAGCTCCTTACACACATATTACTATGCTTGTAAAAAGTATTTAAAATATATTCAGAATTATAATACGAAATAGCAGTGTTTTAGGCACGCAAACGAATCGGAATGAAACTTGGGGTTCAAATTGAAACAAACCAGGAATTCGTTTATTAACAAATACAGAATGAAAGAGTTATTTTATAAAATATGAAAAAAAAAACTTTAATGCCGCATGAAGAGTAGAAAAAGAAGCAACTTAGAAATAAGGGAAATCAACAGAAATATAAGCTTGCTAAAATGATTCCGTTTAGCGCCAAATTATAATTTTAACAGGAATTCTATGTTGACTAACTGGTTTGGGGGAGAATAGCGAATTATTCTCTTTTTCCCTCATTGTTGTTCAAAATGGATGTTAAAGAAGTGGTTAAGTCCTAACGATATTTTAAGAGAACCGTTTTCTTGTAGACTCCTGGAGAAATGTGCTTTGTTTGTTTGTTTGTTTTGATTTTATGGCATATCAACCTTTGTAGGTTATTTAATGCTCAGTTCATTTTATACAAATGAACAGTTCTATTTCAAACAATTCAGTTAAGCATAAGTACACAGATTGTCAAAAACATTTCTATTTCAAGCTATTCAGTTTAGTCAAACAGTTCTAATTCAAACAATTTAGTTTAGTATACGTATAGTTTTTGTTTACAAATGTCAAAACAGTTCTATTTCGAACAATTCAGTTTAACCTAAATACACAGTTTACATGTCAAAATAGTTCTATTTCAAGTAATTCAGTTTAATATAGGTACGTAGTTTAGTTTTATTGGACCCATAGATAGGACTGTATCAGATGCTACCACCCCGGTTCAGAGTGGAGCTAGAAGCGATGGCAATGAAGGGGTATTCCGCATTCCCCAAAGCTCCAGTATTACTGGAACCTTACCATCAGATTGTTTAGTATCATATCCAGGACACTCGTTGAGGGGGAGCAGTCCGTGTATTCTACAGCTCCAGCCGACTGGGCAAGATGTTTTTTGTCTCCTTTGACTAGCACTGTTTTCTCCTTTCGTGAGCAAATGTAGACTTCAGTTCATCTCCATCGACTGGCACTACTTGCTACAAATGAAGATTAATTCCTTCTTGGGTAAATATGAACTTCTGTTTTCGCAGTCCATCGCTTTAACCATTACACCACGAGGACAGCACCAGAATTCGATAGTTAAACATTTCTATTTGACCCATTGATGGGAAAAGTGGAACTGGAAGCAAAGGCAATGAAAGGGTTCTCTACTTTCTCCAGATCTCTGGAGCCTCACCATTAAATGATTTAGTGTTGTATACAGGACATTCGTTGAGGTGTTTTACCCCTTTGCAGAGATGCAGTCAGTGTATTCTACATATCCAGCCGACTGGGTCGCTCTGTACTAAATGTAACTATATATTCATTAATTCTTTAAAGCACGTTTTACCGAGAAAAAAAAAAGAAAAAAGATGTATTAGAGCGATAAAATTTGATTATGTGGATATAAATTTTGATACCACAATGGATAGATGGATATGAACAGAGAATATAAATAGACTGAGATAGATAGATAGATAGATAGATAGATAGATAGATAGATAGATAGATAGATTCTGGGAGTAATACCAAGAAATAGGAAATTCCACACACACTAGAGCTTCCGAACTGGAGAGTCAACTCCGGATGAGATAGATAAATAGATTAGATAGATAGATGTGAACAAACTGAGCTTGTTCATATCTCTCTCTCTCTCTCTCTCTCTCTCTCTCTCTCTCTCTCTCTCTCTCTCTCTCTCTCTGCACATATATATATATATATATATAATGTATTAGAGCGATAAAAGTTGATTATGTGGACATAAATTTTGATACCACAATGGATAGATGGATATGAACAGAGAATATAAATAGACTGAGATAGATAGATAGATAGATAGATGTGAACAAACTGAGCTTGTTCATCTCTCTCTCTTTCTCTCTCTATCTATCTATCTCTCTCTCTCTCTATATATATATATATATATATATATGGAAGTAAATAAAGAAATTAAATCCGACAGTATGAAGAAAAGTAGAAAAAACGAAATAATCCAAGTTTGATGAATTTATTATGAAAGACGATGTTGAACGTTTTAGTTATAATAATCTTCTTCAGGATTTTAAATTCTTTAAAAGTGTTGTTAAAATAGCGATGGATGTCTGATGAAATAGCTGGAGAAAAGAGAGTGTGTATTAAAAGAAAGATTTATAACAGTATATACAGTTAAGAATCTTTCTTTTAAAGTCATCAAGCAAATCACATAAACTTCAATAATCTAAGTTTGGTTGAAAAAAAAATCAATTTAAATGTCAAACCAAGTAGGCAAAGCCAAATAATCATATTTTACTTGCTAAAAAAACAATAAAATCAACAAAATTTGATCAATTGCCCCGTCGGCTGGGGCTGTAGAATACACCGACTGCTTCTCTGCAGAGGAGTAAGACCCCCTCCCAACAAGTGTCCAGGATATGACACTAAACAATCTGATGGTAAGGTTCCAGCAGTGCTGGAGCTTTGGGGAATGCGGAGTACCCCTTCATTGCCATTGCTCCCAGGTCCTCTCTGGCCCGGAGTGGTAGCACCTGATAAGGGTCCTATCTATGGGTTAAATAGAACTAAACCGTGCTTCTTTAACTATATTGATTTTTGCATTTAAACTGCGTATTTATGCTAAACTGAATTGTTCGAAATAGAACTGTTTTTGACGTCTAACTGTGTATTGCCCAGTCAGCTGGGGCTGTAGAATACACTGACTGCACCTCTGCAGGGGGGTAAGACCCCCACCAAACGAGTGTCCTGGATATGACACTAAACAATCTGATGGTGAGGTTCCAGCAGTGCTGGAGCTTTCGGGAATGCGGAGTACTCCTTCATTGCCATTGCTCCCAGGTCCACTCTGGCCCGGTGTGGTAGCACGTGATAGGGCCCTATCTATGGGTTAAATAGAACTAACAGCATACTTATGCTAAAATGAATTGTTTTGAGTAAACTGAATAGCTTGAAATAGAAATGTTTTTTAACAATTAAACCGCACTTACATTTAAACTACGTGATTATGCTTAACTGAATTATTTGAAATAGAACTGCTTTTGACATTAAAACTGTATTTACAATTAACTGAATTGTTACATATAACTGCTTGAATAGTTTGAAATAGAAATGTTTTTGACAAACTGTGTACTTATGTTTGTTTTAAATAGAACAGATTATTCACATAAAAATGAATTTGGCGTTAAATAACCTACAAAGGTTAATATGCCATAAAACCCAACAAACCAAACCAAACCAAAATTTGATCAACATCTATGAAAGATCAATTAACAAACATATGATATGTTTTTGTGTCCTTTATATCTTAATAAAGTGTCCTTTCTTCTAAATAACTGCCAGTAATCTATTATACATTGATTTTCTTAAGTTTTTACTTCAGTGGGTTCAATTTCCACAATGGTCATTTTAATTGCTTCCCATAGGTCTGCTTTGCTGTTGCCACCGTCATATAATTTGATCTTCACAATTGACCATCGATTTTCGATCGGGTTCTGATCAGGTCTTTTATAGGGGCCATTCGATATTCTTCTTTTCGATGAATTTTTTATTAGAAAATAAAATATGAGAATCGTGCAAAAATAAACACTTGATTTTGGAACCGCGAGACTGAGACCTGTACTATGACAAGAAAGTCTTGTCCAGAAAATCACAGAAGTTAGCTCAGTCATCGACTTTGAATGGTCCAATAATGATTTGGCCGACAATTTCAGCCCACATCATCACACTACCATCTCTTTGTCGACTTCTTTTAGCCACATACACGTCTGAATTGAATACAATCCCTACTTTGGTCCATCCATCAGGTCCGTCAAATGACACTCGAGATTCGTCCATGAAAATGACTCCAGAAAACTTAATTTTTATGTATTTATTGACCCAGTTTTGATGCTTTCAAATATTTCCTTTTGTGGGAGAAGGTTGCCAAAGCGATTTTTTTCGGATTCCAATTCTCTAAGTATTCTACACCTTTTGTCCGTCTTTACTCCATTGATTTCAACCTTTTCAAAGATCTGAGCGTTGGGCAAAAGTGTTTTTTTCACGATAAAACACTTTAGTCTACGTTAATCTCATCGAAACAAGTTCTTTAAACCTTTTCCTTTGCTTCGAATTCTCAACTGAATTTTATTTTCAACGGCCTTCTTTATCGTTCGATGATTTTTACAAAGATCTTTTTATATCTCCAAAGAAAATAACTAAGTTAATGAGGGAAGGAAGAGAATATCGCCTCACTCAATAACTTTGTTATTTTCTGTTTTTCAGCGTTTCAAAGTATATTATAGATAAATGGAAAAATTCATTTTTTGTTTAAGAGGTATTAAGCAAACATTAATTTAATCTGTATATTAACTTCAGTCAATCTATTTTCGTAAATTCAAAATATCTCATAAACTAGCCTTTAGTTAAATATTCTACTGTTATAATAGTTAAACGAGCCAAAATTTGTGAAATATTAGTTTAGATCTTTGTAGGTAATTGAGGTTTATTTGAGTTGCATACTTTCAGACAGGATATATATTTATACGTGGTGCCTTCAATAAGTTTCCAGACTTTTTTATACAGGCATTTAAAATTGTCGTAGACTCTTGAAAATTCAGTGTGTTATTGCTATACATCTTATGATGATGACTGACCAATTTTTATGATTTTAGCTTCAAAGGAACAGCTACAGCAGCAACTGGAATACACCCTACTAAAGCTAGATTATCACAGCTGGTGAATTTCAAAAATGCAGTCTGGACGTGAGGACACTTTAGAAGAACGATATGCAATAAAATTCTGTTTTAAACTTGGAAAAAATGCCACAGAAACGTATGGAATGCTTCAGACTGCTTTTGGAGCATCTTGCATGAATCAAGCATCTTGCATGAATCGAGCATCAGTCTTTGAGTGGCATAAGAGATTCAAGGAAGGCAGGGAGTGTGGGAGGGATGATGAGAGGTGTGGGAGGAGTAAGGAAGTCAATACACCACAGTTGATTGGCTAAAGGGTTAGGCTTAGGCTTAGGGTTACTATGTTGAGGCTTTAAGGGATTTCAGGAAGAGATTCCTAGGGAAGAGGCTTACACTCTTCAAATCGGGTCAGTGGCATTTCCAGCAGGACAATGCACTAGTCCACAACTCCATCCTTGTCACAGACTATTTGACCAAGATGGGCATCAAGACGGTTCCACACCCTCCCTATAGTCCAGACCTTGCTCCTTGTGACTTATGGTTATTCCCTAAGCTCACATGCTGTCGTTATGAGACAAGGGGGAAATGAAAGAGGCTGTGACGAAAGTCATTGGCACACTCACACACGAGAACTTCCATGGGACCTTCGAGAAGTTGTTGGAACGGTACAACAAGTGCATTGCAGCCGGAGGAGATTACTTTGAAGGGGACTAGAGTTTCATGTGTGTACTATCAATAAAAGTGCCCATAAGAAGAAAGTCTGGAAACTTATCGTATGCACCTCGTATATATATATATATATATATGTGTGTGTGTGTGTGTGTGTGTGTGGAAATTGAACTGATTTCCATCCAAAAAGAGAGTTATTTTTTTTTACAAAAATCGGCTCGATAAGCTGTAAATTTCACATCTGATTTTTTTTTTCATTATTGACTAATCAGCACATTCGTTTGAGACATCACCTTCCTTTGGATTTCTTTGTGATGTCAGACGATAATGTTTTAATTGCTTCTCAAAATATGAGAGATCAAAATCCAAAATAATTTAAGAAATCTTTTCTCTTCAAGAATTTTAAAAATACAATTTTAACCAAGTAGAATCATGAATAAATTAATCCATTTTTTATCTAATTTGGAGTCTGTCAAAATACAGGGATCATTAAATAAGTTTCCAGACTTTTTGCTGAACTATGTTTTATTTAATCATTTACAAACTTTTCCAATATATATATATATATATAGAGAGAGAGAGAGAGAGAGAGAAAGAGAGAGAAATTTATAAAACTGAGATAGATAGATAGATAGATAGATAGATAGATAGATAGATAGATAGCATATCCCTATTAGTAATGCCAACAAAGATGTGACTCCAAACTCCCCCGTACTTCAGAACAGAAGCCTCACCAATAGATAGATAGATAGATAGATAGATAGATAGATAGATAGATAGATTGGAATATATTGATATATATTTTTGTTGGCAGACGATTTGATAAGAGCATATTTGAACCAATTGAAGCACATGAATTGAGAGAGAGAGAGAGAGAGAGAGAGAGAGATGTTTTATGCGTTTATTCTTCTCTTGATCAATAAATTGATTTATCGATCAAGCTGGGTGTCCATATACGTAAAGACAATCAATTCTTTCATTAGGTGATCCTGATGCATTTGCTAGATAGATCCAATGACCGATCCATAAAGATCCGTAGCATTGAATACTAAAAGAATTATTTCAAATCCATTGCCGATATTGGATGCACCTGAATTTTCAAAAAAGTATCGATCTCAAAAGTATTCCCTGGCAAAAGCTCTTGAGATTGACTGAGACTAACGGAGAGATAGATAAGTTGGTTGTTTGATTGGTTGGTTTTAAGGCACATCAACCTCTATTGTGGCATTTAATGCCAGGTCAAGTTTTCAAAACAATTGTATGGTTTCAAATTACTAAGGATAATAAAACTTTATCAACAGTTATAATTTTATGATTATTTTTTGTACGATTATTTTTATTTGATAGAAATACTTAATATCATTCATATGATATCAAGTATTCCAATCTAATACAAATAAGTTGTACAATTTTAAGTATTTCTATTTAATCCTGATAATTTATACATAATTATATGGTTTCAAGTATTTCAAGCAATTATGCAATTTCAACTGATTAACAATAATAATCCTTCGTAAACAATTATAGCATCCACTAGAGATTTTTTATACAAATAATTTGCAAATAATCATAAAGATTCAATTATAAATATCTAATGTTAATAATTTTCAAACATCTATTTGAGCCATTGATAGAATTCTAATAGGAATTACCTCTCTGGGTCGGAGTGGACTTGGAAATAATGGTAATGAATAGGTGACTTCACACTCTTCAGACATCCAAATCTGTTATATCCATGTCATCTTCTTTTTAGTAGGGCGGGGTTATTGTTACATTAGAGATCTATAACTGAAATGCAGTGTAGCATTCAAATTAAATCCAGAGCCGTCAAACGCGTGGAAAAAGTCAATGAGTCAACCTGTATGATTGACAGCCATTGAACTCGAAGTCAATCTGAAACCACGGTTCTCTTTAGAGGGTTTCAATCAGGCGACTAAAATGGTTCCAGAGATTGAAATGAGTTAGTTCATGATTCTGTTGTCCCTCTGAAGAGAATACAGGTTGTGTATTCTAAGTCCCATTGACAAAGCTGATAGATAGATAGATAGATAGATAGATAGATAGATAGATAGATAGATAGATAGATAGATAGATAGATAGATAGATTGTAAAGTCAGAACGAAAGAAAAAAATGGAAAATAATAAGCGATTTTAGTTAATTATTTTATTTATGTTTTCAAGCTAAACTTGGGGTTCAAAGTTAAGGGGGTTTCAATTTGTAAAGGTCAAGGCGAATAAACCTTGTTTTGTCAAGACGTTTTGCTAAAAGTTTTATGGGTGACGTGTGATAAAAGCATAAGTTGGGTAATTGTTGGAGGGACGTAAATAAGAAAGGGATTCGAGTCAGTAGGGGCAGTCAAACAAAGATCAGCAGAAGAAGCAAAGAGGCGACAGACAAGAGACGGGTCAGTGGAGAAGAAATGACCAAGTCTGTGGCTGTCCCTTTCGCCTCGCACTGGTTGTTCTCTGTCTATCTAAATCAGTTGATGCACTTCCTACTCTATCTCTCTCTTTTTGGAGACTACTTTGAAAGAGTCGTAGCAAATAAACTTTCGTATCAAGCGTACCAATCGATGATATTTTGTGTTTGTCTCTTTTTATCACGGTGAGGTTACCACAGGGTCCAAGTGAAACCTAAGGAATACTGCTACACTTATACTCTATCTGAGGCCGTGGTGTTACAAAAAAAAAAAAGAAAACAAAAAAAAAGAAACAAACAATATACATGATTTGTAATCGAATATTTTGTCGGTATATTATTTTTAAACGAGCCAGAGCTCAATTGTTTGCACACAGTTAAATGGTTTCATGTTTTGCTATTTAACTTAGAAATTTTATTCAATATTATTTATTCATTTGGACACAGCTAAACGGTTTCAAGTATTGCTATAAATGGTTCTATTTGACCCATACATGGGTCAGAGTGGACCTGGAAGTAATGGCAATGAAGTGGTATCCCACATTCCCCAGAGTTCCAGCACTGAAGCCTCACCATTAGATTGTTAAGTATTATACCCAGAACACTTGTTATGGCGGGGTCATACTCCTCTGCAAGAATGCAGCCAGTGTAATCTACAGCCCTTTCCGACTGGACTGTAACATAGATAGATAGATAGATAGATATGAACAGAATGAGATAGATAGATAGATAGATAGATAGATAGATAGATAGATAGATAGATAGATAGATAGATAGATCAAATTTTATAAAATATATTGTGTTATTTATATAAAAATAGAAATTGATAGATCAGACCAAACTCGGAAGCAAGGAAAGAAGGAAGTGGGGAATGAACGAAGGAAAGGGAGACGGAAAAAATTGATATGAATTAAACGATTGAAAAAAAGTTTAAGTCACACTGGAAAATGATGACGAAAAAGAAATCTGTGATGAGATTATGTTTAAAAGCAAAGAATGGGCGTTAAGAAGCTGTAAAAATGGAAAGGGAAAAATATTTGATACTTGGATAAATTAGTAGACTTTTTCCATAAAGTATTTATCTTGCAGATTATATATTCTTTTCGTTACTTACGAATCAACTTAATCCTCTTTAATCTGATACAACTTGATCCGGCAAGACTAATATGATTTCTAAAAAACGCTCAGGAAGAATTTTTTAATCTTTTATTATTGAATGACTGTTATGCATTTTTAAGTAACATCTGTTTTCTTTATTATTAATATTCTGAATCTACATCATCATCAAGCCGCGCTGATATTCCCCTAGACGGTATCCTGTGTCCGCACAGAGCTGAAGAATGTAAGTTTTTGCTGGTCGGTGCACACTGGTGTGTCCATGTGTAGGAGTCCATAAGAGAACGTCCTTACTTCACTAGTAGTGCTCAACATACTTTGCTCGTCTTACTCGGTTTGGTTTGGTTTGGTTTGGTTTTATGGCACATCAAACATTGCACTTTATTTAATGCGAACTCTATTTTTACACATATAGACAGTTCAATTTAAAACTTCAGTTTAGTATATATACAGTTTTTTTTTTGTTTACACACCATTTAATGTAAAAAAAAAAACAGTTTAGTTTAGCCTATGTACTCAGTTTAAATGTCAAAACTGTTCTATTTCAAGCAATTCAGTTTAGCATAAGTAGACAGTTTAGTTTTATTTGACTCATAGATAAGACCCTATCAGGTGCTACCACTCCAGACCAGAGTGAACCTGAGAGCGATGGCAATGAAGGAGTACTCCGCATTCCCCAAAGTTTCCGCAT
This sequence comes from Sepioteuthis lessoniana, assembly GCA_963585895.1. Lineage (NCBI taxonomy): Eukaryota > Metazoa > Mollusca > Cephalopoda > Myopsida > Loliginidae > Sepioteuthis > Sepioteuthis lessoniana. The sequence continues at coordinate 122,558,177 of OY757907.1, forward strand.
CCCCATCATATTGTTTAGTGTCATATCCAGGTCATTTGTTGGGGGAGTCTTAGCCCTCTGCAGAGACGCAGTCGGGGTATTCTACAGCCAAAGACAACTGTGTTACGTCTAACTTGGATGTTTTGTGAGATAGAGGTAAGTGGCAGTATAATTGCTGTTTTAGTGGACGTTACTTCCAGAATTTGTTCAAAACAAGAACTCTCAGCATGATTATATAGTTCGCATCTTGCTTTTTCTCCAGGTGTTTCGTTTGAGTGCCACTGGTGCAGCCATACAATAGTACTGATACGGTGACGTGTGAAATTCTTATTGGCAAAGTATTTTAAATGCATTGACTTTGATTAATCATGTACAAACACTAACACATAACATTGCCTGTTTTATATTAGTGAGATTTACAGATCTGAAAATAAATGGTAAGTCTTTCCCGAAAATCTATTTGTCTTGGAACAGCCTATTTTCTCAAAGTTGCCAACCCCCAGTCGGTGGGGCTTAGAATCTGCTGACTGTATCCCCTGCATAAGCGTAAGACTCCAACCCCCACCCCCAAAAAATGATGTGTCTCGGGTATGGCACTAAACAGCATCTGATGGTGAGACTCCATTTTGAGAGATTTGGGGAGTGTGAAGTACCCCTTTAGAACTATTACTCCCGGGTCCACTCTGACTCGGAGCGGTTGTACTTGTTATCGTCCCATCTGTGAGTCAAGTAGATCTGTTTGAATATATTAATAGTATGGGACTGGAATGATTGATACCATTTAATGGTAAATTATTTTATTAAGAATAGTAACTTGAATCTATAATTCTTTGGTTTGGTTTGGTTTGGTTTGGTTTTATGGCATATCAAACATTGTTGGTTATTTAATGTCAAATCCTGTTTTAACATATATATTAAGTCTATAAACATATTTTGGAGATACACATCGTTAAAGGATCAAACAGTTCTATTTCAACCAATTCAATTTAGCACAAGTCCAAGTATTACTATGTATCACAATTCAATTCAATTGAAGATCAATCATTTGTTTAAACAAAGTTAAATGTTCAAATAGTTCTATTTATAACAATTCAATTTAGGATAATTCATTTGTTTGCGTTCAGTTTAAATGTCAACCAGTTCTATTTGACCACTCGTTACGGGGTGGGGGGGTCTTACCCCTTTGCGGAGATCCAGTCTGTGTATTTTACAGCCTCAGCCAACTGGGCTTTATGATTCTTTATAAAGATTATTATTATTATTATTATTTACTCCTCTAGAGTTTTTCACATCAGTATTAGCTGATGGTTTTTCACTGGAGTTTGAGTGACAGCAAGTCTCCTCAAGTCTCCAGGACTCGTCTCAGTATTCTGGCCGTTCTTAGCAATGCTGTCGTTTGGATAGTCTCTACCCGTCCGCTAACTTCCAAGTCCTCCAGGCCTTTTAATAATCCTTTAGTTATTGTACCTAACGCACTAATCACAATTGGCACAATCGTTACTTTCATGTTCCACAGTTTTTTTTTCAATTCTCAAGCAAGGTCGAGGTACTTATCCTTCTTTTCACTTTCCTTCAGATTTATTCTGTGGCCCGCCAGGACTCTCGTCCCCTTCCAAGTAATCTCCTCCCGCTGCAATGCATTTACTTCAACCGTAGAATTATGTGCAAACAAATTACTTTTATCAAATAGAAATATTGCCCAGTCGGCTGGGGCTGTAGATTACACCAACTGCTTCTCTGCTGGGGGTAAGACCCCCCACCCAACGAGTGTCCTAGATATGACACTAAACAATCTGATGGTGAGGCTCCAGTAATGCTGGAGCTTTCAGGAATCCGGAGTACTCCTTCATTGCCATCGCTGCAAGGTCCACTCTGGCCCGGAATGGTAGCACCTGATAGAACTAACTGTATATTTATGCTAAACTGAATTGTTTGAATTAGAACTTTTTGACTAAATTGAATAGCTTGGTGTGGAAGTATTTTTGACAATTAAACTGTACTTACATTTAAACTGCGTGCTTATGCTAAACTTAATTGTTTGAAATGGAACAGTTTTTGACATTGAAACTGTACTTACACTAAACTGAATTATTTAATATAGAACTGTTTTGACATTTAGCTGTGTGTAAACAAAATCTTTACTTATTCTAAACTGAATTAGCTGAATTAGAACTGTTTGACTAAACCGAATAGCTTGAAATAGAAATGTTTTTCACAATTAAACTGTATACTCATGCTAAACTGAATTATTTGAAATAAAACTGACTATTTGCATAAAAATGGATTTGCCGTTAAATACCCTACAAAGGTTGATATGCCATAAAACCCAAACAACCGCCCAACCATCAAATAGAAATTGTTACATGAAACCATGTAATTATTAGTATTAGATTCGAATATTTAGAACGATACAGCTTTGTGCAAATTATTGGGAATTCTTGATATATAACTGTGCGTAAAAAGTCTTTAGAAATATCTACAAAAAACGTAAATATAAAATGTACAATGAACACAATTCTTTTACCTCTAGGCATAAAATAACCCCAGAGAGGTTGAAATGCCGTTAAAATCAATAAGTTAATCAAAGTTGCCACAAAGGATGATATCTGAACGTTAATAGAAGCAGCTTACATGAAAAAAAAACATAAAACTTTCTTTTAATTCTTTGCATAGAAATTCTTGACTGACTTATTTTGTAAGAAGAAAAAAAAACTTCCTTTGTTGATATTTTTCTTTTGCATTTTTTTTTTTTTTGATGTTTGACACTAATGTTTGTTTTTTTTTAATAACTGGCGTGAGTCAAAAGTTTTGCAATATTTTGCTAACGTCCGGCACAATTTGGCAGCGCTGGATACTTTTGCCAAAATCATGTAGATCACGAACCACACTGAACTGTGAGATGCTGAGCTCGCCTAATACTCTCGAATAGCGGCACGCCAGATTTGTCCCTATAGCTTGGAGTGTTACATTCTGACCTTTGACTGGCCAGTTAGTGTAGAATTCAAAAACAGGATGAGCAGCTGCGTTATAAGCTAAATAAGGGACAGAACTGCATAGGTGATGGACCAGAACGAAGAATGTGCGGGCGGCCAAAAAATATATTAGAGGGAAGTTTTCAACTTCAGTGGTCAGATAGAGAGAGCAGTCAGCAGAGTAAACAACTCACGCCGTCTGGGCGTTAACCGCGGGGTGGAAGTGACCCTCGGGCTGAGAACCGGCTCTGTATCAATCTCCTGCGAAAGAAGCACGAAGAAACAAGGCTCTTTGCATATGTATCTCAACGTAGTGTAAACCATAGCAGTCTGACTCTCCCCCTCTCTCTCTCTCTCTCTCTCTCTCTCTCAACGATTTCGTCTTTTGTAGTAAATAAACAAGAACTTATATTCTTATAGATAAGATTAGTTGTCACTTTTTCCCTCATTATCCAAGGGTAGCACGGCCACGGAATCCATGTTTTTACACCTATGTGACCTTGCCTGATCGTCGAGGTTCTTGTAACCCGGGCGGTATTTCTTGAACCTGTAAGGAACGGTTTTTCTCTAAACTAGAATTACTTCTATAATAAAGAGGTTTAGAGATATAGTCGCCGCTAACAGTTGTCCTAATACAATAAAATAAGTATTTACGAAAGTTGAAAAGAACGTAAAATAGAATAATATAAATTATTAGGCTTTTGACAGACATGCAAAAATAACAAATTTAAACACATAAAAAAAGAACAAACTACAATATCAAGAATTTGTAGGTCTATATACATATATGAGTTTTATGTGAAGCAAGGGGTTATGAATAGTACGTTTACAATGAGGATATTTTACGGACAGAGATAAATGGTTTTCCTTTTGGTCTCTTCTTGAAAGAAATCTTATATCTAAAAGAATATTTTAAAAGGTTTTGCATCTAGTAAATATGGTTACTTACAAAATCCTATAATGAGTTTATAATCTTGTGGATATGTATTTAACCGTCAAGGTTATTTTCATAAAAAGGTCCTTCGTCCTCTATTTTATAGTTCCTTCACCATATTACTTGTCCGGAGTCTTGAGTTCAACTGAATTTTCTTTTAGGAATGGGGAATCTCTAAACTTGAAACAGGAAGTCACAAGGGAACATAAATCAGATCCTTCTTCAGACAACTGGTCTAGCACTAAGGATGTTCTCTGGACTTACTGGTGCCAATTTTGTTACATTTACTATCATTCATTTAACGCTATTAAAAAAATTATTGTCTTTCTTCTCTTGTGAACAAGCGACAGCAAGTCTCCTCGTTCAAACCTTATTATTATTATTATTTAATACATATCCATATCTATTTAAAAAGGTTTTTAATTTGGGGTCCCATAGACCATCTGTGATCAACTGCGCATTCCCTTTCTGCATAATAAATGTTTTTGGTTGCTTCTCTTGTGTTATAGTCCAATTCGAACTCATAAAACGTAAATTCCCGAATATGACGTTAATATGTGCAGCTTTCAAATCACATACGGAGTAAAGCAATACATAAGGTGTCAGCACCCCAACTACCACGATACCACCAACCACAGCGGATACCTTACATGAGTTAAACTGCTTCGGTCACGTGATATACATGCCGTAACCTAGCCCGTAACAAAATATTTCAAAACTTTTGATTTGTCCTTCACTTTTGTTAACAGATAGCTTCTCTATATGATTTTCTTGGAAGACAAGGACATCCGGATTTTATTATTTCTAGTGGAATATTATTCAATCAAAACGGATGTTATTAGGCATTATTTACTGGATCCCCCATAAATAAGTACACCCCTAATAATTTGTACTATGAAAAGTTATTTTTCGTCAAAGACAAAGGTACCAGGATTTTGTTATTTCTTGTGGAACATTATCCAATCAAAACGAGTGTTATTAGGTATTACTTGCTGTATCACCTATAACTAAGTACATTCTTTGCAAGTTATATTGTAAAATATAAGTTTTCTTTGAAGTCAAAGATAACAGAATTTTATTATTTCTAATCAAACATTATACAATAAAAACTAAAATCCAATAATTATAGTATTATTATATACCTTATGTATAAACATTAATGGGTATGTCCCATTCTTCATACTGTTATATACCCTACGAATGAACATTAATAGGTATGTCCCATTCCTCATACTGTTATATACCCTACGAATGAACATTAATAGGTATGTCCCATTCCTCATGCTGTTATATACCCTACGAATGAACATTAATAGGTATGTCCCATTCCTCATACTGTTATATACCCTACGAATGAACATTAATAGGTATGTCCCATTCTTCATACTGTTATATACCCTACGAATGAACATTAATAGGTATGTCCCATTCCTCATGCTGTTATATACCCTACGAATGAACATTAATAGGTATGTCCCATTCCTCATGCTGTTATATACCCTACGAATGAACATTAATAGGTATGTCCCATTCCTCATACTGTTATATACCCTACGAATGAACATTAATGGCTATGTCCCATTCCTCATACTGTTATATACCCTACGAATGAACATTAATAGGTATGTCCCATTCTTCATACTGTTATATACCCTACGAATGAACATTAATAGGTATGTCCCATTCCTCATACTGTTATATACCCTACGAATGAACATTAATAGGTATGTCCCATTCCTCATACTGTTATATACCCTACGAATGAACATTAATGGCTATGTCCCATTCCTCATACTGTTATATACCCTACGAATGAACATTAATAGGTATGTCCCATTCTTCATACTGTTATATACCCTACGAATGAACATTAATAGGTATGTCCCATTCCTCATGCTGTTATATACCCTACGAATGAACATTAATAGGTATGTCCCATTCCTCATAAGTTAGACATTATTATGAGGGGAGTAATTCGCTTTCACAGGTGTTCACTAATTGTTTTAACCAATTGTTTGTTGTTTGTTTCCTAGCCTCTGGGACGCCCTCTTTGGGGGTGCTGACGGGGCCGACAGTATTTTTGGATTTTGCCGGATGCGTGTAGGCTGCGGCCCTGCGTCCGGACCCTCTTTAAAAAATGCCTTGTGCCGTTCTTGTCCGGTGGTGGGACGGAGAATGAATAAAATTCTGCTAAGCAGTCACCACTAGAAGTGGGTACCTTCTTCACGCTGTTAGCGAGTTTTATATTTTTTTAATGTTATAAAGATTTTCATTTCATTTACAACCTCCGTTTTAGTTATTTCATATTCAGGAACTTTTCGTTAGGTTACAACAGTATTTTAATAAAAGTTTTGGTAAGTATTTGATATTGTAAGGAATTTTTACAGAAATTCCATTTTAAATTTTGAAAACAATGTTTTTAATATTTTTAAAGCATATAAATTTAAACAAATTCTTGAGATAGAAAAAATACATGAGTAGGGATTCAATAAATTATTGTCTCTCTCAGAGAACTGACATGTACGTAAGGGACCTTGTACGGTGTCACGTTACTGTTCAAGACACCTTTTTGTCCCTGTTCTTTGAACAGTAAAGATGTTTTTTTCTGACCCTACAAGGGAACAGTAAAGTTACACGACTATATTACGTACTCTTATCAAGTAAATATTTTTTTCCATTTTGTATCACTTTGTTATATATCCTACCGGTGAAAATTAATGGGTGTATCCCATTCATTACAAATACTTTGGACACTATTGTGAGGGGGTGATTTTGCTGACTAAGTAGTCTTCACTCTTTAGTGAGTATTGTATTTTGTTAATGTTATAAAGATTTCCATTTCACTTTCAACCTCCGTAATGGTTATTTCTCATTCAGTAAACTTTTGTTATAACACCCTTCTACATACTGCTGGTTTATGGAACAATATGTGTATAGTTCTAGCTATTGGGACCCATTTGTGTATTATTTCTTTATACTGCCACCTGCATGTATAGTGTGGATATAGATTATCCAATGTTTACAAATTAGATTATATCGTCTTTCCTTCCGTTGTGTTCAATGTTAGTATATCATGGATATATTGATGTAAATATTAGTCTTTGGGGAGTGGAAACAGCTAAAATATCTTTTTTTTCCACCAAGCATGCCAATACACAAAAGTATACATTCTTTGTTATATTTCATGTTATCTTTCTCTGGGTAACGGTGGATATCCTTGCAAGTCGTATATTGCATCGGGAATAGCCGTCTAGGGAGAAATGAATTGTTGTATACCTTGGATGATGGGTGTGTTCATTAGAAGGTTCATAGTCACATGACGTTCCGGGAAGCCCATATTCGATTTTTTTACCTCTTTCTTTTTTGAATGGTACGGATGTTATCTCTACTTTTAAATGGTACAGACATTGTCTCAGTTTTTAGAATGATACCGATGTTGCTTTTTTTTTAATGGTACAGACGTTGTTTCTGTTTTTTGAATGGAACGGGTATCGTCTCTGTTTTTTTAATGGTACAGACGTTGCCTGTTTTTTGAATGCTACAGACATTGTCTCTGTTTTTTGAATGGTATGGACATTTTCTGTTTTTTGAATGGTTCAGACGTTGTCTCTGTTTTTTAATGGTTCGGACATTGTCTGTTTTTTGAATGCTACAGACATTGTCACTGTTTTTTGAATGGTATGGACATTTTCTGTTTTTTGAATGGTTCAAACGTTGTCTCTGTTTTTGAATGGTACGAACACTGTCCCTCTTTTTTGAATGGTACAGACGTTGTCTCTGCTTTTTGAATGGTACGGACATTGCCTGTTTTTTGAATGCTACAGACATTGTCTCTGTTTTTTGAATGGTATGGACATTTTCTGTTTTTTGAATGGTTCAGAGGTTGTCTCTGTTTTTTAATGGTTCGGACATTGTCTGTTTTTTGAATGCTACAGACATTGTCACTGTTTTTTGAATGGTATGGACATTTTCTGTTTTTTGAATGGTTCAGACGTTGTCTCTGTTTTTGAATGGTACGAACACTGTCCCTCTTTTTTGAATGGTACAGACGTTGTCTCTGCTTTTTGAATGGTACGGACATTGCCTGTTTTTTGAATGCTACAGACATGGTCTCTGTTTTTTGAATGGTATGGACATTTTCTGTTTTTTGAATGGTTCAGACGTTGTCTCTGTTTTTTTAATGGTTCGGACATTGTCTGTTTTTTTTTTAATGCTGCAGACATTGTCTCTGTTTTTTGAATGTTACAATGTTGTCTCTGTTTTTGAATGGTACGAACACTGTCCCTCTTTTTTTAATGGTACAGACGTTGTCTCTATTTTTCAATGGTACATACGCTGTCTCTGTTTTTTTAATGGTACAGATTCTCTGGGATGGGTGGGGGTGAATGGTACAGACGCTGTCTCTTGTTTCACCATTGAAGCATAAAATCGAAATCCATAAATCACAAGACAGCCTTTTTCCGTTTTAGTAACCCTTGTAGAGAAGGGGAAAATTTCGTATTTTGGTTTGGCGCGCAATTTAATTCGACACTTAATTTCACCCAATCAGGATGACTTATCCTAATCACCCCGGACCTTCTTTTCCGGTCAGCAAATCGGGTAAGCTGCCAAACCCAGTCTCTTTGGCTGGAGAACGCCGACCAGTGCAGACGTCACACTAGCCGTTCTTCAATAGCGATGATTTTTAGCTGGACAATGCCGCCCAATGCAGACATCTCACCGCGGCTCTAGTATAGCAGCAGCAACGTGGACACACGAGGGAATCCATCTAATTTATGGATTCCTTACAAGGAATCCCAGTTGAACATAAATTAGATGCATTCAACATGCCTCGCACAGGCACAACTTTATGTCACCCCAAAACTGGCTATGTCAATCTGAGCGTAATCCCGCTCTCGACACGCTAGCTCAATTCACCTCTGGTCCACCTTAATGGAGATAACGCATACTCTCCCCAAATACCAGACACACAAAACTACACGGTGACATCCAAAGTTCAATTCCTACAACTGCAATATTGTCTTTCGTCAAAATCCAACGAACACAATCCCTCACACGTCCGAAGACACACGCTGCCATCTCAACTATCTCAACTTCTCATAACTCAATTTCGTCTCAGTAAGCATAACTTCCCCACGAGTCTTGCAGCACCAAAAGCAAACCCAATATTCCATGCTGCAAATAAAAACCTATTCATAAAAACACCTTTCGACTATCGCCATCTTACTTCTTCTTCCTCCTCCTTTTATTTCTCACAAACTTAGCGAGGGCCTTACAACACTCAGCGAGGAACCAACACAACGTAAACACATATACGTTACAACCTATCCTCGCTAACAAACAAACTTCCCCCTCGCTACCAACAACTAAACCTCTCGCTGACACAACAAAAACTCAAGCCAAAAACCTACGGCTAAACCCTTAAACATACTGCTTATTCATAGAACAAACCGTACATATTTTGAAAAAATGTTTATGCGTTATTTTCGATATCACTTTTACTCATATTATGTATATATTAAATGTTTCTGCATGTGTAAATGGGACCATCTTTCCCTCAGTTTATTCAGTGCTAGTATATCACGGATACATTAATGCTTATATTGGCCCTTGGTGAATGGGAATTCTTCTAAATATCTTCCTTACTACCAAGAAACCTAATTACTGGTGGCCTGGAAGTGCCAGATTATTTTGGGATGCGTAAAATAACTGTTGACTTATGTGTCTTATTATTTTCGACGCTTGAATTATTCGGAATGGAAACGGCAGCTCTTGTAATGAAACAGTACATTTCAATATGGCCATCTTCTTCTTGGTTCTTGTTCTTCTTCACCTATGTTTTTATTTTGCCCCCTGTAACTTTACTCGCCCACTCCTGTCCACCGTGCTACAACACGGTACCCAGTTTTGTGGGAGGAAGAAAATGTAGAGTCACCGTGGTGACACTCAACTCTGGCCATTAGTAGAATTTCCTTTTAAACCATTTATACTGAATTCGATCCATATCATTTTGGCCTTGTGCCAAACTAGGATTAGCTTTGTAAGTACCGGCATAGAGCATTATATTCATTCTGCAACTTCAAAACTCGTAGATATCTCAGATTTCACGCGAAAACAACATTTGATTAGACTTAAGTGAAAGTTTATTTGTTTTTTGGGGTTTTTTTTGCTTAGGTTAATCAACGCAGCTTTATCTGTGATATGGAATTCAATATATAATACAAATTCTTACGACTGAACAGCTGATCTCACACTGGCCAAAGGCTTCTTTTCTTGTCATTTCAATACAATAGATATACTCAGCAAGTCAAAAAATCATTATAGTTCAATAGTTTAGCAAAGAAATGTAGAAAGAGCCGAACAAAGGCGAATCTGAGTTCTGCCAAAGAAAAATGGCCGTTTTCTTTGTTTCCGGAAAGTTCGATAAACACAAGTATCTTTGTTGTTTTTTATCGTTTTTGTTGTTGGTTGTTTCGGGGTTTTTTTTTGTTTTTTATTGTTGGTTTTGTTTATTTTTTGTTTGTTTGTTTTTTTTGTTGTTTTGTTTTTGTTTTGGTTTTATTTTTTTTTTTACTTCTTTAATTGGTTTTTTGGTGAGAAAAGAAAGACAGGAATACTTCATTGAATTAAACTAGAAGGCTTAAAGATTTGAATCCCTAACCGAAAGAATTTGAACTTATATAGACTTTTAAAAAAGATTAGATGTGTGACGGAACATGTAGCAGTGAAATAGTTAACCAAGTTGGCTGGTACGTCGATTGGAAGGATCAGTGTTCGAATCATAAAAATTTTTTTTTTTTTTTATTTCTTATGTAATATGATGAACCGTGTTGAAAAGTAAAATTCGAAAATATCAGGTGAGTCATTTTATGCAAATACGAAGTTGTTTTATTCAGATCCAACATTTCATAGCAGTAAACAACAAACACGAAGGAGAGAGGAAAATGTTGTTACAAGACGAGATCTTGCCTTGATTTGAAAAAAAAACAAAAAGAAAGGAAAAAAGAAGAAAAGAAAAAAAACGGAAGTTACCACTTCGAATTCTCAACTCAAAATGAAAAGTTAGTCGTTCACGCATCGGCTCCGCGCAGAACTTCCGTTTGCGATAAATTAACAAAAAAAAATACATTAATAAATATCCAATCGGAACGCTTCCCGCGGGGCACAAAAATTGCCGTTTCTGAGCCTACAAAAATATATATAAATAGACGGACCAAATAATTATTAGTTAGAACTGCTCCTTCACACGACTCATGTTAAAGGTTCTACGCCACCGACCGGCGCCTGTCATCCGATACTTCAAACGATCGCCGCCGTTAGGAACGCTGCCCTTGTTTCCAAGAAAACCATCCCTTCACCACGAGACAAGTACAGTAAATGAACTTTGTAACTATCACCCTGAATTCATTCTTTAACTATGAACATATTTCTCCATTCTATTCTCTGTGCTTAATCTATTTATAAAAATTTTCTACAACATTATTACTGTGTTATTGTGAGTATCTATACGTTCTTTGTTTTGCAACCATACGCATTTCTCGCCCACAACATTCATATCACAGATATCAACAACTCAGAATATAACAATGTCAAAGGTTTTATGAGAGAATCTCGCTTCCAGCAACAAAGAAGCACCCACCCACTGACCTTGCCAATTCGCACCAACGTCTAACCCAACTTCTCTGTTTGGGTTTCAAATCTCAACTCAATAAACCACAAGACATCTTAATGCTATTTCTATTTCAAACAATTCAGTTTAGCATAATTAAACAGTTTATATGTCAAAAGCATTTCTATTTCAAGCTATTTAGTTTAATCAAACAGTTCTTATTCAAACAACTCAGTTTAGTATAAGTATAGTTTTTGTTTACACACAGTTAAATGTCAAAACACTTCTATTTCAAGCAATTCAGTTTAGCCTCAGTACGCAGCTTAAATGTCAGAAACAGTTCTATTTCAAACAATTCAATTTAGCATAAGTATGCAGTATGGACTATGCTATTACCTTAACCAAAATGACATCATCTTATCACCACCACCCCACAAGTCTCCACCCTCACAACATTTTTATATGCATTTGGGTTTCCGGTGCTTGATGACTTCATGGGCGCGGACACAGCACCGAGCGCAATTAAACCAAAATCCCCTGACCAGTTCACAACTTCACCCGACTAAATGATAAAAAAATTAATATAATTAATTGCCAGTAAAATGAATATAATTAATCATCACCCTAATTTTTACCCTTAGAGTGTTACTCATTACCAATTATTTAACAAGTACTTTTTTCATACGAATCTGTTGGATATGTAGCCCTTAAGACCTGCCAGAGGCGATGAACGATAGGGAAAAGTGGCGAGAGAGGGTCAGGGATATCCGTGCTAGCGGCACGACATGATGATGAGATAACATCTCAACTAGCGATATTGTTCATTTTCTCAAGCTTCACTTTCCTTTAAAAAACCAGTTATGAGATGCAAATTTTCTGTGTAATCATTGTATATGAATTTCACTGGAGTTCATGCCCTTATACTTCAAACGTATCCCACATTTTACCCAGTCAGATGGGGCTTTAAACTACACCAACTATTTTTCTGCAGAGAAGTAAGACCCCGCCCCTAACGAGTGCCCTTAATATGACACTAAACAATCTGATAGAGAGTCTCCAGTAATGCTGGAGCTTTGGGGAATGCGGAGCACCCCTTCATTGCCATCGCTCCCAGGTACACTCTGGTCCGGAGTGGTAGCACCTGATAGGGTCCTATCTACAGATCAAATAGAACTAAACTGCATACTTATGCTTAATCGAATTGTTTGAAATAGAACTGTTTTTGACATCTAAACTGTGTAATTCGGCTAAACTGAATTGCTTGAAATAGAAGTGGTTTGCCATTTAACTGTGTGTAAACAAAAACTATACTTATACTAAACTGAGTTGTTTAAATAAGAACTGTTTGACTAAACTAAATAGCTTGAAATAGAAATGTTTTTGACAAACTGTTTACTTATGCTAAACTGAATTGTTTGAAATAGAAATAGCATTAAATAACCTACAAAGGTTGATATGCCATAAAACCTTAATAAACAACCAATTAAACTATGTGTAAACAAAAAATGTGTACTTAGGCTAAACTAAGTTTTTTGAAATAGAAGTGTTTATATGTACAAAAATGAATTTGGCATTAAATAACCTACAATGGTTGATATGCCATAAAACCCAACCAAACCAAACCAAACTTATCATACATTGTACATATCATTTTTTTCTGAATTACTTCATACACTTTTCGCAGTGATGGAATGATTGATTGAATGAGTGATTTTATTCTACATTAAGAGGTGAGGGAATCGCATTCATTTCATGTTCATGTTTATATTTTATGTGGGGTTTCTTGAGAGTCTTTTGTTTTGTTTTTTTGTTTTGTTTTGTTTTGTTTTGGGTTATTTTTTTCGAATTCGAATAATTTTCAAATAGATCTATTTGACCCATCGATGAGACTCTAACAGATACTATCATAACAGGTCAGAGTGGACCTGGAAGTAATGGCAATGAAATGGTGCTCCACACTCCCCAAATCTGCAAAACTGGAGCCTCACCATCAGATGCAGTTTATTGCCATATTTAGAACACCCAAAAATTTTTTAGTGAGGTTTGACCCCTCAATTGGGATTACCGTCTGCATATTCTCAGCCTCGCCGACAAGATCATAATGGAGTGAGTTACTGATGAGTTGAATTAACGAAAACACACATAAAATCTATAAATCTATATAAAATCTATTTATAAGCATAGAATAATAAAAAAAATGTAAATTTCTATAAGATATTCAAATGCGAACTGACTCTTTCTTAATTTAAATGAGGAGATCAGATAAAGACATTGTAAAAATAGAGAAATTTTTTTATCTAACAGTGAACAAAAAAAAAGCTAAAAAGATTGAAAAATAAAGAACTGGACTTGAAGAAAGAATTGAAAAAAGAAAACTTTTTGAGCATGAAGGTAACAATTATATCTTTCATTATTACAACGTTAAGAATCGACTCTGACTGCTTTCTAATTGGAAATTGAAAATTTCAAATACAAGAAGAGAAACCATTTAGACAATAGGATTATTAATTTCTACGGAAATACGGAAGAGAGTACTGGAGAACTGATAAGACCTGTTGTCACTTGATCTCTCCTGAGAATCACCAAATAATAATAATAACAACAATAACGAGCACAAAAGGAATACCAGAATAGACATGACTGTGTAGGAAAGATGATCCACTGGGAATTGTGCAAGAGACTAAGATTTGACCATGTTGACAAATGGTATATGCACAAACCAGAATCTGTCCAAGAAAATGAGACACAGGAAATTCTTTGAAACTTTGAGATGCAAACGGACCGCTAAATCTGAATCGAAAGACCAGACGAGAGTGAGACACAAGGATTGTCTTTCTTGTGAGGGTAAATATTCTGATGATATAAGCTTTAAAATAAAATGGCGAACAATAACATTATTTTATTTTGCTTGTTGAAAGAAAATCTTCCTTATCTATTCAACATCCCTCGTATATGTATATATTATAAATTGGATTACCGGGATTAGAAAATCCGGCAAGCACTGCGTGTGACATATGAAACCACTGGACCGCTGTTTCGAACTTATTAGGTCTTATCAGCAGTGTATACCATGATCTCCCTACTAATAAGGTAGAAACAGCTGTCCAGTAATTCGATATGTCACACGCAGTGCTTGCCGGATTTTCTAGTCATGGGAATTCAATTTATAATAGATAATTCCTCTATTTAATATATATATATATATATATATATTAATTTTTTTTTTTAAATTTTTAAATAATTTTACTACATTGTTAACCGAAATTTAAATTTAAAACCGAAGTGGGCTTAATGAAGAGGTAACTCTTCACCCCTCTTCTATCCCCTCCCACTCTTCTATCCCCTCCCACTCTTATGTGTCTATTCTAGTTTTTTTATCAAAAAGATCTGAAGAAGTCCTGTTAATTTTTTTTCGTGTTTTTGGAAATTTCAAAAATGCGTAACAGGATGGAAATAAATTTATAATCCTTTGTGATTGGTTTCGTTGTTTTTTCTAAAAGAAATATATATATATATATATATATGTATCTTTAAGAAAAACAAAAAAACGGTCACATTAGGATTATAAATTTGTTTTATTTATTTATGTCAGTTACATTGAGCTCTTTACTAGGAAAATTTAAATGTTTATAGTTGAATGATTTTTTTTCATGACGGAATTATTCCCGACTGGAATGAATAATTCATATATATATATATATATATATATATATATATACGAGGATTTAAAGAACTAAATATCAGTGACAGTTAACATAACAAATGAAAAAAAAAAGAACGAATAGTTTTTTTTTAAGGGAACACTTTGATTTTAAATTAAAACTTAGCAAATTTAAGGCGAATCTTTTTCTTTCTTTTTTACCCGCTAAATTATTCTCTTACTTTTAATAATACCGGAGACATCTGTGACAGGAGTGCAGATAATAAACAACCCCTGGATCTGATATAGCTACAATATCATCATCATCATCATCATCATATCGTGCTGGCAGCACGGATATCCCTGACCCTCTTTCGCCACTCCTCCCTATCGTTCATCGCCCTAGGCAGGTCTTCAGGACAACAACCTGTATCCTCACATAGCTGCTGAATGTACGTTCGTGCTGGTCGTCCTGCTTTTGCGCGGCCGTGTGTGGGGATCCATAAGAGTACATCTCTTATGAGTTCATCTCTGCTTCTCCAGCAATGTCCTGCATGTCTGGTTCGCCTAACTTGAATAGTTTTCGTGATAGGGGGCAGGTGGCCGTACAGTTGGTGTCTTGTGGGGTGTTGCCGCCAGGACTTGTTGAGGATTGCACGCAGCATTCTTGTGTAATTGCCATCTAGTTTCTTCTCCAGCCGTTTTGTTAGCGTCCATGTAGTGCATCCATATAGCAGTATCGATGTGACCGCTGCCTGGAGGAAACTGCGTTTCATTTTATCGGTTAGGTCTGATTTCCATATAGTCGATAGCCTATTGATAGCTGTCCATGCTTTCGTTAACCTCGTTTCGATGTCCTTTTCGGTTGATTCGACGCTGCTTCCTAGGTACGTGAATTTGTCTACTAGTTTAAGAGGGGTTCCTTCTAGAGTGGAGATGTCCCCCGTTTGGTTATAGCACATATATTCCGTTTTATGTGCATTAACATGGAGGCCTATGCTTGCTGCTGCTCGTTCCAAACTATGCAGAAGTGTTTCGGCTTGGTCAGGTGTATTTGCCAGTATCGCTATGTCATCGGCGTAGTCGGCGTCGGTGATTGTTGTTGCGGGGTATCTTCTGCTTCTTTTCTTCGTCAGTTCGAAGCCATTCTCTTTGATTTTGTCAATCGATGTTCTAAGTACGTAGTCTAGACAAATGATAAAGAGATACGGAGCCAGCGTGTCTCCTTGTAGTACTCCTGTTACTATGTCGAAGTATTCTGTGTCTCCATCTGGTGATCGTACTTTTACTTTAGTGTTTCTATAGAGAATCGTTATTGCCGCTACGGTTTCTTTAGGTATGCCGTACGCTAGTAGGATTTGTTCCATCTTTCCTCTGTGAATGGAGTCGAAAGCCTTGGTAAAGTCGACAAATATTAATGTCGCTTGTAGGTTCTTTGCCCGTACACCTTCAAGGATTCTGCGGATGGTTAATATTTGTGAGGTCGTAGATCTATTTCTTCGGAAGCCATTTTGGTTTTTTCTAAGTATGTTGTCGATTTTGGGTTCTATTCTGTTTCGTAGTAGGGCATTGTAGATTTTGGCAGCTATGGATGTTAGTGTTATGCCTCGGTAGTTTTTGGCTAATCCGAGGTCCCCCTTTTTAGGGAAGGGGAGTATGCATCCCTTCGTCCATTTTTCTATCGGATTTTGATTGTATACTGCGTTGCAGTGGCGGAGCAGTATGTCGTCGAATTGTCTGGTCTTCCATACTTCCGGGGGAATTTCGTCCAGTCCTGCAGCTTTCCTATTTTTAATTTTTCTGAGAACCGAGTCGAGTTCTTCTTGTGTGAACGGTCCAAGTTTAATGTCTAATTGTTTGCTAATTATTCTGGTGATTGGTTCAGGCGTTATTTTTGGTGGGTTTCCAAGTAAGTTTTCGAAGTGCTGTTTCCACAGTTTTATTCTTTCTTGTTGGTTTGCTGCTTTAAGTTTTGCTTTGGCCGTGTTCTTTCTTCTGCTCACTTCGTTTATTGTTTGCCAGGCAATTCTAGATTGTCTATCTTCCACCGAGTCTCTAATCTTATCTATCTGATTTTGAATGTATTCTGTCTGTTCCTTTATATATATGCCTGCTAATTGATATTGTGCCGTTTTTAGTTTTAAGGCATTTGTGTTTGTTGGGTTTTTTCGATAGTTTTTGGAGGCCGTTTTCACTAGTGCACGTTTTTCTCTCACCGCTAAAGTTTCCCATGGGACTCTATATTTAGTTTTAATTTTTGTTGGAATGTATTTTGCTGCTGCCTCAAGGTGTGCATTGACGAAATTTTCGTATTCGTCGTTTGGTGTACTTTTTTCCGTCTTTTCTTGTAGTGTTTCGAATCTGTTTCTTAATTCTAATACGTATTTATCTCTTACATCTTTGTTGTTTAATAGGGCCCAGTCATAGTGTTTGGTGGTCGCTGTTCGTTTGGCGTTTTTTCGTAGGCTTAACCGTATTTTCGCTGTGACTATTCGGTGATCGGTGGACACACCCTCAAAAGAGGAGTATGCCTCGCAATTCAATGCACTATTTTTCCATTTCTTGTTTATAAGGACGTAGTCTATCTGAGCTTTAGTATTGTTTGCGTACGTGTATGTCCATAGTTTGCCCTCTCTTTTTTGGTAGTTTGTATTGAGGCATGCTAATCTATTTTCTATCATGAAATCTGTTAGATGTTGCCCATTCCTATTTGACGTGTTGTGGAGGCTGTATTTGTTGTTTCCGTTTTTCCCGATTTGTGCATTCATGTCTCCGCCAATGACTAACATGTTGTGTTTCGGGATGCTACGCACTAATGAGGATAACTCATCGTAGAAGGTGACTATTTCATTTTCTTCACTAACATTGGTGGGGCTGTAGCATGAGACGATTGTTGCTCTGGGGTTTCCGTTAAATGTAGCTACCATCATTCTAGGTTGTATTTTCTCTATGCTATTAAGCGTTTTTAGTGCTCTAGGTCCTATAAGCAAACCTACCCCTCCTACTGCGGCGTTGACAGAGTTTTTCCATGCGGATACAGTGGCGAGCGACCATCCATTGCCAGTTTCGTGATATTTGATATCTTCTGTGTGCGTGTATCTGTGTTCTTGTATGCATATTATGTCTATTTTATGTTCTTCGGCCGATGCGATTAGCTCTGGGAGTTGTCCTATTCTATTTAAGGTTCTTACGTTAAATGTGGCTATTTGTAGTGTTTGCTTGCATTTTAGTAGTTTTGATTGTTTGAGCTCTGTAGCTGATTTTTCGAACACCGAGGCCAGGGCTCCAACCTCAGCAGGACGCGCCCCTTTTTTACCCGCGCGAAGAGCGATGCGGTTTGTGTAAGTGCTTTGAGTGTGGGTCATGGTTATCTTTCGATGGCTGTTTTATTCTCTTCTATAGAAGCCACTCTTATAGAGGAGCAGCAGTAGTTCCCCGATCGAACTGTCGATCCTGAGCGAAAAGTCTTCAGACTCACGTCCAGGACCCATTTGGGTATTGAGTTTGGTCGTCCATTGTTTTATTCAAATACCTTTACGTACATCATGCTGCTTCCCATGTGTACATTAAAAAAATAAAAATAAAAATAAAAAAAAAATAAATAAATAAAAAAAAGGGTGGGGGAATTTGTTTTAAGTTTTAACTTAAGTCCAACATTACGGTACTTTCTTAAGACTTTCACTAGTACTGACTTATACTTTTACGAATTTTTAAATTATTCGATAGAAGATATTCAAAAACATTCTGCCTTGTTCGCTGACATGTGGATAGGCTTAATATCAAATTGGCTTTATAGTAGAGTAAGCGTGCCTTTACATTTAAAACGCATAGTTTAAGCATTATTTCACAAACAAAATACAGCATAACATTTTGTAAAATTCAGCATTTTAAATTGGAATTAAAGACATACTGACCAATATTGACATATTTCTTCCACTCGGCTCCTGAGTTCAAATGCTACTTCTTCGTTTGGACTTTTATTTACTACTGATATTTTAGGTAGTTTTGGGGGTGGCGGTCTACTGGGGTGGAGGGGAGAATTCGTTTTTGTTGGGTTTTTTTTTTTTTTTTCTTTTTTTTTTCCTTTTTCCCTTTCTGAGGGGGGGGGGGGCTGTGGTAGCATTCTAGGCTTTTCTTCTAAACTACTGTTAGGGCTTTCTTTACGAATTTTTAAATTATTCGATAGAAGATATTCAAAAACATTCTGCCTTGTTCGCTGACATGTGGATAGGCTTAATATCAAATTGGCTTTATAGTAGAGTAAGCGTGCCTTTACATTTAAAACGCATAGTTTAAGCATTATTTCACATACTACCCATGAAAAAGTGACTAATCGAAACATAATTCAACGTGGGACCCAGACAACTGGTCTGGGTTTTATGATCGGTAGGTACTCCCTAGATAGCCAATATGGGGCGTCCATTCAGTATCTTATGAATGCTGGCTGTTTTAATTACGGGTAACAAATAGCGACCGAAGAAACTAAACAACTCAGACAAATAAACCGAGGAAATGGTCAAGGGAAGGCAACAAAAATGTATTTCACTGCTATCTTAAAAGAAATCCTACACAAAGAGGATTTGGGCCGAATCTGCTAGATTTAATACAAGCCAAAGATTTACTGACCAAGCTGGAATGATACTTAAGAAAGATTGGTTTTCTGGCCTTGAGATACTAGAAATATACCAACAAGTAAATGGATAAGAATATCAACATATTACGCGAACCGAAATATCAAATACTGAAAAACAGGACACCCCCTCACAAAACTGAAACACAAAATTTTGAAACTCAAAGCACCACACACAAAGCAATGTTAACACAAGAAGTCAAAATAAGCATAATATAGAAAATCATGACTGAAAAGAAGACTGCTTCACCATCTCTCAGGAACGAAGAGTTGAAAACAGTCAATGTAGAAACCGAAAAGATTAACAGAATTTTAAATATATCCTAACAGACAATATCACTGAATTAAACGAGCTGATTTATGTAGGAGTAAAATTAGTTTGTGATAAAATTGGTGTACCCCTAAGAAACCTAAAAAGAAATACAAAATCTGGATGGAAAATTAGAATAGAAGGACAGCTGAAGAAATTACAAGTGAAGATGCGAATGAAGGAAAAAACACGGGAATATTTTGGGAGGAAAAGACCTAAAGAAAACAGTAGACAAATCTAACTAAGCAACTTAATGAGATAAATCAAAAGATGTTGGGGGTGTCCTTCTGGTATAATGGTTAAAGTGATGGACGGTGGAATCGTAGTAAGCGAGTTCGTACTCCATTCGCGCTGTTACATTTACATTCTGGCAAATACCCTTGAGAAAAGTATGAATCCCCTTATCCTCCCAGATATGGGTTAAATAGTACCACTACCGTTCTTCTAGGAGAATGGCTTTGGCATTAAATACCCTACAAAGGTAGATATGCCATTAAACAAAGAAAAGCATCAAAAGATGTTGGCGAAAGAAAAGAGTCTTAAAATATATCAAGAAAGGATCAAGCAATACAATCAAGATAGGACTTTCCCGAGAAAAATTTCTAGCAACAAGAAGGAGGAGAATGCACGAGGACGTACCAACAACCGAATCCGAATGAAGCATTACTATCCTGAAGTAAAATATAGGAATGAAAAGAACATAACAGAAAGGTCAAATCGATAAATAACATGAAAAAACAATTACAAGGACTCGAACAAGTTCCTGGGGCAATAATACACCTAGAATAGTTCAAAGCAACACTCAAAAAGTATTGAATTGGAAAACCCCACCTCATGACGGCATACATGGATTCTAGTTTTAAAAATTCACTAATTGATATGCAATTAAACAAAGAAATTAAACTGAACCATTTATATTCATCAGCTGTAATTTATAGAGTGGATGTGAGCTTTTTGGAAAAATAACTTTTCCATTGAGGTTATCTTTGATGTAGAAATTTAGGGAAAGATGTCCAAAAAAATACAAAAAATTATGTAAAGTTGCAGTAAATGGAATATTCCGACTTTTTTTGTAGTTTTGTTTTTGTTTTTGTTTTTTTTTGTGACACGTTTGAGGGTCATATGAGGCTCTCAAAACGCATTTAAAGTTTTTTAAAATATAACATTTTCTATGGAAACGTGTGCGTAGTCACCTCTAATTTGTCTTAACCAGTAAAAGAGCAAAGAAAGAAATAAGAACAAGAAAACTACGCATGCGCATTGGATCCAAATAGGACAGGCTCCTGTATTTCCCTTTGAGCTTGTTTCTGAATAATTCAACAAATGTATTTTTGTAGGTAACTTTGTATTTTCATTTTTTTTAGCCTAACAATGAATGTTATATTTATGAACGTCAATACAAGATTAGCTCTTTATTTTGATTCAATTATTTATTAAAAGCAAAAAATATTTGAAATAGATTCACTGGAACAATAAATATCGAAGAATTATTTTAAGAATCTTATTCTTCACTTGTAGTGATTAAATATCGATACGGATTTTAAACAATTATAACACATTTTTTCTATATATAATTCTTCTACATACATTCAATGAATTATGCCATTTTTATGGATAAATATATCTGCACACATACTGTCCCTGCTTTGTCGATGAGGTTTAGAATATGCTGACTTTACCCCCCCCCCTGCAGAAAGGTAAGACCCCCTCCAGCAAAAAAGGAGTGACCCAGTCATGGCACCAAATTGTATCTGATGGTGAGGCTCCAGTTTTCGCGATCGGGAAGTGTGGAGTACTTTTTCATTGTAAACACCTTTCTGGCTCAAAGTAGTAGTACCTGTTAGGGTCTCATCTGTGGGTTCATCATCATCATCATCATCATGTCAAGCTGCCAGATCTCCCTGACCCTTTCTCACCACCCGTCTCTATCGTCCATTGCTTCCGGCAGGTCTTCGGGCTACATCTCGGATCGGCTCAGAGCTGCTGTATGTAGGTTCTAGCTGGTTGTCCTGCCTTTGCTCGTCCATGTAAAGGGACCCACAGGAGTACATCACTTATGAGTTCGTCCAGACTTCTCCAGCGGTGTCCCGCATGTCTAGTTCGTCTAACTTGGATAATTTTCGTGATGGATGGTGAGTGATCGTACAGCTGCTGGTTTGTGGGGTGCTGCCTCCAGGACTTGTTCAATATTGCTCGCAGCATTCTTCTGTAATTGCCATAAAGCTTTTTCTCCGTATGTTTAGTTAGTGTCCATGTAGTGCATCCATATAGCAGTATCGACACGACTGCTGCTTGGAATAAACTGCGTTTCATTTTATCGGTCAGGTCTGACTTCCATATGACTTATAGTCTATTGATAGCTGTCCATGCCTTTGCTAGTCGTGTGTTGATGTCTGTCTCGGTTGATGAGATACTGCTTCCTAGGTAGGTGACCTTGACTACTAGATTCAGAGAGCTACCGTTTAGTGTGGAGATGTCGTCTCGACTTATCTAATACTTATAATTATATGGTTTCAAATATCTATTTCTTTTTGATAATATTCAGTTGTTTTCGCACAGTTTCATGCTTTCGAGTATCAAATAATAATCCTTTATAAAGAATTAGAGCTTCAAGTAAATATTCTAAATGCATATAATCTATAGTTATATAACATCAAGTATTCGTACCACATTCAAGTAATTTACACACAATTGTATGGTTTCAAGAATTCCCCTCCACTACAAATAATTATATGGTTTCCAATAATTATTTCTATTTAATCATATCATATTTACCGACCCCTCTGCTCGAGCAGGATGTGACACAAGGTCAATTTTTAAGCGAAGTTTAACAGGTCTAAATTCAGAGTTTTCCTTCTCCGTCTAGTTGCCTCACCAAAGCTGAAGAACCTAGTCTGCCCTACTATTTACCCATAGCTGAAGGGAGAATAATTGGACTCATACCTTTCCTAAGGGTATTAGTGCTATGTGAAATGCAATTAGTCTCGGCAAGGATTTGAACTCGTGTCGCCGTGTCCATTTCCTAGGACGGTAACCATTACACCACGGGCACCTCCTCCTTATTTCTTTTTAATAGTATTCAATTGTTGGTAAAGTTATATGGTTTCAAGTGACTATTAATGATAATCCTTTGTAAAGAATAGTAGCTTTAAGTAATTTTTCTTCATGCTAAGAAGGAAGTTACTTACCAAGTAACAGAAACTCACCAAAAAGTGAACGGATAGAAAACGCTCCTTTAGCCATTCTTATTTCCACCAAGCAGTTTTAACTCTATGCTTGTTTTAGGGTCATCAGGAGAGAATGTGAACCGTTTCGGGGCTTTCTTCTCGACGATTTTATTTGCACATCGCCCCACCTCACTGACATGAGGGCCCATTAAAGCATCCTCTCAAATCAACAATCTAACGACGAAATAATTTATAGTTACATAACATTAAGTATTTCTATCAAATACAAATCATATTTAAAACGAGAGCCTCACTATCAGTTACAGCTTAGTGTCATACCTGGGTCACATTCTTTTTTTTGGGGTGGGGTCTTACCCGTCTACAAGGGATGTATATTCTAATCCGCACCAGCAGGGCTGTTGTTTATTATTTAACCCCAATTAAACAATCAATGACAAGCAAGTATAGCACTAGACCTTCTGGTCAATTTTAAACTAAGAACTGGCATACGTTCACTCAGTGAGTTGAAGTCCAGCAGGGCCACCTGGCTCACATTGCAACTAGTGAGCCTATGTCTAGTATAGTCCAAAGTTTCAAGTAACTATTAATTATAATCTTAAGTAAACAATTATAGCTTTAAATAACTATTCTTATAATTTATGATTTATATATATATATATACTATATCAAGTATTCCTATCAAACAAGAACACTTTTTATACCGATAGATTTGATCCATCAATGAGGCACTAACAGGTACTACCACTCTTGGTCTGAGTGGACTAGGCAGTAATGGCCATAAAAGGAGTACTCTACACTCCTCAGATCTCCATAATTGGAACCTTACTATGAGATGCGGTTTAGTACCATAACCAGAACTCCCTTTCTGTAGGAGAGAGAGTCTTACCCGTCTGTAAGGGATAGAGTCAGCTTATTCTAAGCTCCACAAACAAGGTTGGTTGGGTTTTATGGCATATCAACCTTTGTAGGTTATTCAACGCAAAATCCATTTTTATGTAAATAATCAGTTCTATTTCAAACAATTCAGTTTAGCATGAGTACTGTTTTATTGTCAAATCCATTTCTATATTAAGCTATTCAGTTTATTCAAACAGTTTTAATTCAGCTAATTCAGTTTAGTATAAGTACAGATTTTGTTTACACAGTTAAATGTCAAAACAGTTCTATATATAACAATTCAATGTAGTGTAAGTTGAGTTTCAACGTCAAAAACGGTTCCATTTCAAACAATTCAGTTTAGCATAAGCACGTAGTTTAAATTTAAGTACGGTTTTCTATATTAAACAATTCAGTTTAGTGTAAGTACAGTTTCAATGTCAAAGACAGTTCCATTTCAAACAATTCAGTTTAGCATAAGCACGTTGTTTAAATTTAAGTACGGTTTTCTATATTAAACAATTCAGTTTAGTGTAAGTACAGTTTCAATGTCAAAGACAGTTCCATTTCAAACAATTCAGTTTAGCATAAGCACGCCGTTTAAATGTAAGTACAGTTTAAATGACAAAAACATTTGTATTTTAAGCTATTCCGTTTAGTCAAACAGTTCTAATTCAAAAAATTCAGTTTAGCATAAGTATACTGATAGTTCTATTTACCCCATAGAAAGGGCCCTATCAGGTGCCACCATTCCGAGCCAGAGTAGACCTGGGAGCAATGGCAATGAAAGGGTGCTCTGCATTTCCCAAAGCTCCAGTATTACTGGAACCCCACCATCAGATTGTTTAGTGTCATATCTAGGACACTCGTTGGGGTGGTCTTACCCCTCTGTGGAAAAGCAGTTGGTGAATTTTATTGCCCCAGCCGACAGGGCAAACAAACAAGGTGTTTTGTAAGCAGAGTAAAGCTGGTCTGAATCCAGAGTTTCCATTCTCCTAGACTAATCACCAAACGTACAGTAAAGAACTCAGTTTTTGAACTAAAAAGAAAATATATTGAAATTAAATATTCATATTCACCATCCAGATAATAATAAGTTTATGTCATTTTTTTTTTTTTATTGAACAATAACATTTTACGTGTTCCACCTTCAACAGAGTACATTTAGTTCATCAGACATATTTCTTTAAGTCTCTTTCTCCAGGTTTGTCCGAATGGCGGAATAACTAGAGTGCTGGAATGCAACCACGGAATAAACGAGTTCGATCTCCAGTCAAGCTATTGCGTTCACTTTTGGATTAATACCCTTGTGAAAGAGATGAACCCCGTTATCCGCCACCGCACTAGCTATGGGTTAAATAGTATCACTGCAGTTCTTCCATAGCGACGGCTTGAGCATTAAATAACCCACGAAGATTGATATGCCATTAACCAAACCAAACCAAACCGATCTTTCTCTCCTCAACCATTCCAAAAGTTTTGGGTGATTTGTGGACTTAAATACATGTATTTATCCATACCCACCTCCACAGAAAAGATGTGACACCTGGCCGACTTTTAAGCGGGTTGGTTTGGAGTCAGAGTTTTCCTTTTCTTAGACTGGTTGCTTAGTATTCATCAATATCTGAGGGAAGTGATGGATTCGTGCCTTTTCGAAGAGAATTTGCTTGAACCTTAAACAACTTCATCCAAGATTTGAAATCGAATCACCGATTCTATTTCCTATGACAATAACCATCACGTTAAGGGACCCCGTTTTGTTACTTGTACTGATTCACCTTTTGACACGAAGCTTTATCTACGAGGTGACCAGTTCGAAATCCTTAAAGATTTATTGGTTTGAGTGTTAATCCTTGGGCAACAGTTCTGCCAACGATCGCATTTGCCAAAATGTTAATCAGGATGTTTATTCAATCAGGTTTCAAGAATTATTCCTTTTATAGTTGCATAAGAAGAGGCTCGAGGCGTCAAAAATATTTCAACGGGATGAAATATCAGCACATTTTCCACTGCGGGGGAAAGGGAAATTTTTAAATTAAAAATTTAGCGGACGATTGATTGGATGTTGTTCAAATATGGCTTCTCGAAGCAGTCTCTTAATGACTTGCCATAATTCGCTTTAGGGTATGAAAAAAAATTAAAAGATTTTACTAACATCGCCTCTGAACGTTTGAGGAACTGAAAATGTTTATAGAATATTGTTTACTCGGTTTTAAAGGCATGACTGCAATTCCCTGACAAAAATAAAAGACAATATACTGGCATATAAAATTTTCTTCACCTTGTCGTCTGGGCTTCTTGGAAGAAGACATGAATTCGTACTTCCTTTCCTTCTATTTCTTTAATAGACACCTTTATGTAATTGCAAGAAGACAAGAGAACATTGCTGCACAAGACTTGTTCGCTAAGGAAATCTACGCTTGGTTCCCAGGCATTAATTATTATTTAGTGTCACGACAGACAATGGAAATAACTGCTTATAGGAACTTATTTTCTGTAGAATTATCAATTAAATTATGTAAATAGTTACACTCTCTCTCTTTCCCTCTTCCTCTCCGTATATATATATATATATTTACATATGTGTGTGTGTGTGTGTGTGTGTGTGTGTGTGTGTGTGTGTGTGTGTGTGTGTGTGTGTGTGTGTGTGTGTGTTTAGGCAGTAGTTCTTCGTTGAGACATATCTGATTAAAGTGAACAGATAAATTTTGTCTTCACATTTATCTTTAATCTTTTCAAGTCACCGTATGAGTGTTATAATATCCGTCTGAAATTGGCTTATAAATTTTCAAAAGTTTGTATAGTTTTTGCAATGTACAAACCCCCTGATGAGAGCCTAAGATGGGTTTGAAAGTACTTGGGAATCAATTAATTACGGAAAATGTATAAGCCAATTCCGGCCGGATATTATAACATCCATACGGCGATCAAAACAAAAATATGTAGACGAAAGATTTCTAAAGTATTTTATCAAATATATATACATATATATATATGTATGTGTTTTCTAACACACACACATACAAACATATAAACTCACTTTGATTTGTTTTTTGTATTTTAAAGGGTTTTTTTTTCCATCATACAACGTGTGAACGCACGTGCGATACCATGTCCTCATCAGCGGCCAACCAGGGGTGATAACACAGTTTCGGTCGCTCAAGGCGGTACTGCCACTCCGTACCGCCTTGAGCGACCGAAACTGTAAAGATGAGGCTATTCAAGAGAGCTTGTTTCATGCTTTAAATGAAAAATTGCCGCTGAAGTACTAGCAAAGAACGAGACCTAATTTGGCTTGGTTTGGTTTCTTTGTTTAATGGCATATCAACCTTTGTGGGTTATTTAATGCCAAAAGCCATTCTCCAAGAAAAACAGTAGTGGTACTATTTAACCCATAGCTGGAAGGATAAGGGGGTTCATACCTTTCCCTTGGGTATTTGCCCGAAAGTGAACGTAATAGCGCAACTGGATTACGAACTCGCTTACTACGATTCCGCAGTCCATCGCTTTAAACATTACATCACGAGGACACCCTGCAAGACCTAAATTTGAACTCTTTCTTTATAGAAACTGCTACAAATCGTCTCTCGATTTCAAAATTACTGTTTACGATATTTGATGTTTTCTAATCACCAACATTTTTCCGTTCATTTGAAATCGATATTTCTTAATATCAGTGATCACTGCCAATAATATCAGATTGTAAAAATTTCAAAGATTATTGATAAGTTAGCTCAAATCGATATTACAATTTCTTCCATTCATTATTTATATATGCATATGTGTGTGTGTGTGTGTGTGTGTGCGTGTGTGTGCGTGAGTTTATATATATATATATATATATATCGGTCTGATGAATGCATGAAGCATGAAACCCAGGGTCACAGACACCACCATGTAATATATATATATATATATATATATATATATATACGAGGTTTATTCAATAAATAAGATGAATTTTGCCAAAGGATTTAACAATAGGAAGCACTGTTTACAGTTGCATTATTTTTCAAGGAAATCAGTTCATGTCCCAAAAGACTCTCAGCATGACCTTATTTACTGATCAACGCCCCCAGAACGTTTTCTTTACCGGAGAGTCAATACGTTTCCAAACTATTATTTTTACACACAAGCTCCTTGATGCAAGCCCAACTGAAAACTTTTTTTACTAAAACATGCTTCTTCATACACATCCCACATTCTTCTGTAAATTTCGCATGGTTTGCACTTCTCACCCACCAATAATTTGATGACAGACAGCTGTTCAATTCCAAATCCCAGTTTGATTTGCCGCCATTTCCATTAGCCTCAAAACAAGTGTTTTTGCGAAATTAAAATATTTGATATGAACTAATTCAAAACGATAAAATTCCGCAAAATTTCAGCATTGTTTAGTGTCTTATCCAGGACAAACGTTGTTGGTGTCTTACCCCTATGCGGAGAAGCAATCGGTGTATTCTACAGCCCCAGCCCACTGAGTAATAAACGATAAAGAGTGTACAGTTATGGAAAAATTCTGAAAAAATATTTGTCTTGTTTCAAAAATATTCTCCTTATTCATTGAATGGTCGTCGTATATATATATATATATATATATATATACGAGGGCTATTCAATAAATAAGAGTTTTTTTTTAAATAAGCAAAATAACTTTTAATATTATTATTTTGTTTATCACTTTGATATATTATATCATAAGAATATTTACCCTCACAAGAAATACATTCCTGAAGCCTCATTCTCGTCTGGTTTTCTTGCTAAGATTTGGCGGTCCGTTTGTATCTCGGACAAATTTTGGTTTGTGCATATACCATTTTACAGCATTATCGAATTTTAATCTCTTGCACAGTTCCCAATGGATCATATCTCCTACTCAATCATGCCTACTCTTCTATTCCTTTTGCGCCTGTTGTTATTATTACTATAATCATTTTTATTATCATTATTATTTGGTGAGTTTCAGTAGAGATCAAGTGACAACAAATCTTCTTAGTATTTTCGTATTATCTTCAGTATTCTCGCATTTATTTTGCTTTTAAAATAAAATTCAACCTTATTTTTTTTTAAGTTCTAAGCCTTACTGAGATTTTAGTCTTTTGTGGATCTCTCACCTTTATATGGACCTCACATGCACAGAAATTAAGACAGAAATCTGAATAAGTTTTTTTAGTTTTTATTTGACTTAACAAAAATATTCAACTTGGGCTCTTCTTTCGGAGAGAAAATTTTTGAACGCCCTCTTTATATATATAGTTATTTTGCTTGCTTTATTTATTAATTGAGTCCTTGATATCGGCGATAGAGAATATGTAGATCTCAGTTTGAATGTCGTGTGCACCCCAGACAAGACTACCGGGTTCTCGGCTATGCAATCATCAGACCAAGAGGCTCCCAAGTGGTGGATGTCCGTTTATATAATATTGTCTGGGGTGAGGGAGAGGGTAATCTACTTTGTGGAGTATTCTGGGAGAACACTTGTTTATACTGGTTTTGTTTACATCTATGGATATATTTTTTCGCGATGCGTGGCTATTTACGTGGCTATATCATATCAGTTTGCTGATATATATATATATATATATCATCATGTCGTGTCGCTAGCACGGATATCCCAGACCCTCTCTCGCCACTTTTCCCTATCGTTCATCGTCTCTGGCAGGTCTTCGGGGCTACATCCCGTATCCTCACATAGCTGCTGAATGTATGTTCGAGCTGGTCGTCCTGCTTTTGCCCGGCCATATGTGGAGGTCCATAGGAGTACATCACTTATGAGCTCGTCTCTGCTTCTCCAGCAGTGTCCTGCATGTCTAGTTCGTCTAACTTGGATAGTTTTCGTGATGGGAGGCAGGTGGCCGTATAGTTCGTGCCTTGAGGGGTGTTACCGCCAGGACTTGTTCAATATTGCTCGCAGCATTCTTGTGTAATTGCCGTCTAGCTTCTTCTCCAAGTAGTGCATCCATACAGTAGTATCGATACGACCGCTGCCAGGAAGAAACTACGTTTCATTTTATCAGTCAGGTCTGATTTCCATATGATCGATAGCCTATCGATAGCAGTCCATGCCTTCGTTAGCCGCGTGTCGATGTCCTTTTCGGTTGATGAGACGCTACTTCCTAGTTAGGTATATATCAAGTCATTAAGGACGGTGAATATCCAAAGAATTAGTGCTCAATACATGGCTATTTAATACAAAATATACCTGCTGAGCAAAATTTGAAATCCATTTGAAGAGCTTGTAAAGCGAAATAAATCTATAATGGAATACAATCTCTAATTTTCTTGTACTTTAACCATATATATATATATATATATATATATATATATATATATTATCATCCACAGACAGACTATTTCGTTGTATCACAACTCTTCGGTGTAGCTAGACACACGAGACGCTTCAAGCTAGGATCAAAACTTGCCTGACTTTACGTCAGACCGATAACTTATTGGTAGAGTTGTCAATATCGGTGATAGAGCATATATATATTTCAATATATATATTTCAATATATATATATATATATATATATATATTATATATATATATATATATATATATATTATATATTATGATTATTATATATTATTATTATTATATATTATATATATATATATATATATTATATATATATATATATATATATTTCAATATATATATATATTATATATATATATATATATATATATATATTTCAATATATATATATATATATATATATATATTTCAATATATATATATATATATATATATATATATATTTCAATATATATATATATATATATATATAGGGGGTGAGTGTGAAATTGTGTTTATGTTAGGATAGCGTAAAAACAGTTAACAGCACTTGGTGACTGTCAGTTTCTGGTCTATGTGATCATCAGATCAAGTTCTTGAGTCGGTTAAATACATAATGATGTCCGAGCACTTGGCCGTTTGATCGCGTTGGTAAGAAACTGATAGTCACCAAGTGCCGTTTACTCTGTGTCACAATTTTTACGAAGATGCACTGTTGACCATTTTAAAAATATAGACGACATTAGAACAATTATAAAGACACGCGAAGATAAATAGATAGTGATTAAGAGCACTGGCACCAAAAGGATTTAAGAAGAAATTTAGTTGCATTGCTTTGAAATAGGGTGGACAGACTTAGGTGGAGCACATATATAAATCTAAATCAGTGATTCCCAACCAATTTTTGGCCAATTTTGGTATTTCTAAAATTCTGATGCCCCCCCCCACACACACACACACACACCTGAAATATTTAATTCGTACAAATTTATTAACTTGGTCTCTAAACAAGCTGCACCAAAATACTGCATGCCCAGTCAAAATATTACCATGCCCCACCGATGGGGGCATGCGCCCCACGTTGGGAATCACTAATTAAAATAGAAAAAAAAAGCCGTCTGATCAGTTATATCTAATTTAAAACATACTCCATCCAAGGTTAACATATGAAATACTCATTAGCCTGGTATTCTTACGACAGATATTTAAAGATCAGTTGAAGACACTTTGATAACAGAAAATGATATTCATTCTTCTAATGGATATGCTATGCCACCCGTGCACTTTTCGTTGCTTCTCTCATTGCATATCACCTTCTTTAAAAAGCTTTTTAAAAACTTTTTCTAAAAACTTTTTTCCATAAAGCTTTTCTTCAAACGATTATATAAGTCCAAAACTAGTTGGAAACAATTTTTTAAAATAGCATAAAAATATACATATTCTTCTTGTTACTTTTCATCTTATATATACATATATATATTCTCTATGTGCTTGGTCATCATCGATATGTGTGGTGCATCCATATAATAGTATTGATACGACTACAACTTGGAAAAAAATGCGTTTTATTTTATTGGATAGGTTTGACTTCCATGTGACCAATAACCTATAAATAACTGACAATGCCTTCGCTAGTCACGTATTCATGTCATTTTCCGTAGATGAGAATTCACCTTCCGTGGAAGGTGAATTCGACCACTAGTTTCAAGGAACCACCTGTTAGGGTGGAGATGTCTCTTCTTGGATTTTGATTAAAGTACATGTATTCTGTTTTGTCTGCATTGACATGGAAGCCCAGAGAGAAAAAGCTTGACAGCTATTGCCTAAGAATGCTACGAGCTATATTGACAAATCCTAGATGCAACAGCCCACAAAACAGCAGCTGTACAGCCACCTACCTCCCATCTCTCAAACCAGTCGAACAAGACATACAGGACACTGCTGGAGAAGTAAGGACGAACTCATAAACGACGTTCTCTTGTCAGGGAAATCCATGTTAGCGGTACGACATGATGATATACATATATTGTTTTATATTGAACATTTTACTCATTGCCTCAAACAAACTTGATAATGAATAAATATAAATATAAAAATATAAATATTAATAAATAAATAAATGATAATAAAAGACACGACTGGGTCGGCAAGGTGATTGCGTAAGAAACTGAGAAATGTGTAAGAAATTTAAATTCGACCATACTAACAAATGGTATACGCACAATCCAGCACCTGTCCTAGAAAATGCCACGCATAAACTCCTATGAGACTTTAACATACAAAGGGATCAACTAATCCCGGCCAGAAGACCAGACTTAATAATAATCAACAAAAAAAGAGAACTTGCAAAATAGTCGACTTTGCTGACCACAGAATAAAACTGAAAGAATGTGAAAAGGATAAGTACCTCGACCTTGCTTGGGAATTGAAAAAACTGTGGAACATGCAGGTGACAATTATATCAATTGTAGTTGGTGCGTTTGGAACAGTAACTAAAGGATTACTAAAGGGACTAAAGGACTAGGAAGTTGGCGGACGGGTGGAGACCATCCAAACAACAGCATTATTGAGAACAGCCAGAATACTAAGAAGAGTCCTGGAGACTTGAGGAGACATGCTGTCACTCAGACTCCAGTGAAAAACCATCCGCTAACGCTGATGTGAAAAGCTCTAATGAGTGAATAATAATAATAATAATAATTGGTGTATATGGAACAATCCCCAAAGGAGTAAAATTGGCGACCTTAGTCGAGGGTGACCCGAAGGCTCCCTTTTCAATAGCTACTACACATAGGTGTAGGGGAGGGCGCTACTCTTTACCTTGGATTGCTCCACTTTACCCTTGATCCTTACCTTATAATGCTGAGTGCTAAACAAGGCGGTATAAAGTACCATTTTTTGAGACTTTGGTATGACTCGACCTGGGATTGAACCCCTGTATCCCAGACCATTGGCGAACACTCAACTCCTTAGGCCAATGCCCCGGTGAAATCAGAGGACAAGTAGAGACCATCCAGATTAAATCATTGCTAAGATCGGCCAGAATTCTGAGAAGACTCCCGGAGACTTAGAGAGATTTGCTGTCACTCAAACTCCAGTGAAAAGCCACCAGTAAACGTTGGAGAAAAAATTCTCAAAGAAATAATAATAATAATAATAATAATAATACCCGAATGGATAGCCAAAGGAAAAACCACCCTGATCCAAAAATACCTGCCAAAAGATATCACCCCAAGCAATTATAGACCTATAACGTGCCTACCGATTATGTCGAAAATATTAACGGCACAAATTAAGGAGATTTACTATTCGTTAATAAGCTGCAGGCTGTTCCTTGAGGAACAGAAAGGATGCTACAAAGGATCCAGAGGGACAGGAGAGCTCCTATATATTGATCAACACATCCTCAACGAGACTAAAACGAGACGGAAAAATCTGGCTCTGGCATGAATTGACTACAAAAAGGCTAATGATATGATCCCCCTAAAGCTGGATAATACACTGTCTCAAAATGTACAAGTTTCCGATGAAATCATAATTTATCGAGAAAATCAGGGAGAACTACAAAGTGTAATTGGCGGCAGGTGATAAAAGTTTTGCTGAGGTAAAAATCCAGAGAGGAATATTCCAAGGCGATGCGCTATTACCATTGCTATTTATAGTGGTGAGGATGTCACTCAATCACATACTCGGGAAATGCGCGAGCGGATACAAACTTTCTAAATCTCAAGAAAAGATCAATCACCTAATGTATATGGACGACATCAAATTGTTTGCCAAAAATGAAAAAGAATTGGATACCCACATGCAGGCAGTGAGAATATACAGTCAGAACAGAGGAACGGAATTTGGCTTAGAAAAATGCGCCATGCGTATAATGAGAGGCAGAAAACGACATCTGACAGAAGGAATAAAACTACTGAATCAAGACAAAATCAGAACGCTCGGAGAAAAAGGAAACTTACCTATACTTTGGAATATTGGAAGCGGACAACATCAAACAAGTGGAGGTGAAAGAAAAAAATTAAAAAGAGTATCTCAGGAGAACGAAAAAGCGTCTGGAAACCAAATCATATAGCAGGAATCTCATCAAAGGGATAAACACCTGGGTTGTTCCCCTAGTAAGATACTCGGGACCATTTTTGATGTGGATGATGGAAGAACTCAAACAAATGGACCAAAGAACGAGAAGACTTATGGCGATGCATAAAGCTTTACATCCCAAAGACGACACACACAAAGAGACTGTACGTATCAAGAAAAGAAGGAGGAAGAGGACCTACCAGCATTCAAGATACCATTAAGGCATCGATACAATAACTCAAAGACTACTTACTCAAACACAGAGGAAAACTGATTACAATCATCAAAATCAATACAGATAACACAATTATCAACAGAATAGAAATAACCAGAAAACAAAAATGGAAGGAAAACAACTTTATAGACACTTCAAGCGACAAACAAACAAAATCTCTCTCAAGAAAACTTGGACATGGCTAAGAAAGGGAAACCTTCACAGAGAAACAGAATCTCTTCTGGTAGCTGCACAAAATAACGCCATAAAAACTATATCAAAGCGAGAATAGATAAGATGCAACAAAAATAATAGCAAGTGTAGGTTATGAGGTGATAGAGATGAAACTATAAATCATATAATAAGCGAATGCAGCAAATAAGCACGAAAAGAGTATAAGACTAAACACGACTGGGTGAGCAAGGTCATCCACTGGGAATTGTGCAAGAACTTTAAATTTGACCATACGAACAAATGGTATATACACAACCCAATCTCGGAGATTTTTAGATAAAAACGGATCACATAATCTCGGCCAGACGACCAGACCTTGTGATAGTCAGCAAATAAAAGAGACTTGCCGAATTGTGAACAGGCTAAAACTGAAAGAAAATGAAAAGAAAGATAAGTTCCAAGACCTTGCTAGAGAACTGAAAAAACTATGGAATATGAAATTGGTGTGCTTGGTACAGTCACCAAAGGATTAGGACAGGGATTGAAAAACTTGGAAATAAGATTACGATTTGTGATCATCCAAACGATAGCATTAAGATCGGCAAGAATACTTAGAAGAGTCCTGGAGACTTGAAGAGACTTGCTGTCCGTCAAACTCCAGTGGAAGACCATCGGCTATCGCTGGAGTGAAAAAATCTCAAAGGAGTAATAGTGATGATTAAAAACTAAATCTCTACGTTACGGGTAAAGTGAAATTTAGGCATTCAATAGAATGATGCAATGTTCGTTGATGAAGTACATAAAATCAAAATAAAGCAAGTTTATTACATAATTTGCTAAAAAGAATTCTCGGTATTCTATAGAATTTACTAAAAGCTTTATCATACCAGAAGACATATGTCTATCATCAGAATGTAAAGGGACGACAGCGTTTTAAAGAAAGAATCTATAAATAGTTAAAAGGTGTTTACAGTCTCGTACTGATGCATGTGATTGTCCACTGACAGTTGTTCATCAATTGTTGAGCTGTATATGTGTTATATAGTCATTTACATCTTCATTCAGCATCACAACGACACCATAATTAAGACGCATGAAGGAAGGAAGACGCAGGAACAATTAAGATGCAGGAAGGAAGGAAGACACATGAAGACTTCTTTAACAAAATACATACCTCTCACTTTATTTGTAAGCTTTGCGTGTGAGAGGTGCTGGAGACCGAACATAAACATCATATTTTGACCCCACTGTTATGACCGTCACGTTGTGTCTTGTTCTCCTGGTGTTGGGGTCCACTCCATCAGGGCTTTCCGAGGACCCCTCAGTCGGGTGTGGCCTTCCCTACCACATCTGGTCTCTAGGTGTCTGGAAGTCTGCTGGCAACTGCTCTGGGACCCAAACTCAACTGAGTTAAATAATAACTCAACGCCCACACGATCGCCTACTGGATCTTTGAATCGGATGTTCAATCGTCATCAAGCGGAAATAACTGTCATGCAGTTCAGAGGTCACTCTCTTCCGTTGCATGACTGTAATGGCAGAATGGGACCTTGACCTTGTCCCATATCATAAGCCTTAATCCGCCGACGCGATCTCTTTCGATTACTGGCCGTTGAAATGTGTCACTTCCTTCCGGTGTATTACCTTGGAATAGCATTTTTAGGCCGGGGCGAGGGGTCAAAATATTACATATGAACTGAGTCAGAACAATGCATTATAGGACTTACACTCCTATAATTTACATTGTGCGGTATGCCACTTGTTCCCACAACAAAGATGGCGGACGCACACAAATATTCAGTCTCGGGAAAACATTGGCCAGGTGAACCACGTGACCTGCTTAAAACTACGTCCCCGTTTGAATTTCGTCCCCCGTTTTTTTGGAGCCGATTCCAAGACACGTATTTTCTATAAATACGTCGTCTTCTAACACGATCTCTTTTTCCCCAATTTCTATTGCAGCGCTTACACACTCTCTCCAGTGTGACTCTCTTATTCACTAACAGACGTCAAAAGCCACAAAATTGATAAACCACGTAAACCTTCTTTTCCTCAAAATACTTTGCCAATGAGACTTTTTCCAACCTCGGAAACACCAGCTGTTTCAAACCACAGGAAGAAAAGAACATTTAAAAATATGTAGTCGACATGAATAAGACACTTTTATTATTTAACCCTTTCTGTAGTTTTAGTTGTGTTACACACACAGGACTATTTTACGAACAATATAGAACCATAGCAATATTTCAAATGTAACTTTGCATGTTTTGTTATGAATATAAATTTGTTTTGTTAGTCGCCTTGTTTTGAATGTTCCTTTTGTCCGCGCCGTTTCATATCTTTACTCATTTACTTCATTTACTACATTTGTCTCCATGTGCCTATTTTACCTTTTTCCATGTGCCTTTTTCCAAACATAACATACCACTAAACTAAACATATACCAAAGAACATCAAGCTTTGGGGGACTAAACATATCTACCAAAAATCATGTCCCCCTACAAATTGGCGACCTTCCGAATTGTGAGAATACACAACCACATATAAAAACAAAATAAATATATCCCTACAAAATGGAACTTAAATATCAAAACAATTTCACCCCCTACAGCATCACCAAAACCTGTTTACCCAGCAGTCTTTATTGAAACACTGGATTGTGCAAGTACAGCGCCCCCTATGCTTACCAGACTGAGTTCTGATAAATTTGGTTTGACGAAAGGCAACGTGAATGTGAACACAGTAATATATTAAAAGTTTACATTCAAACAAATGCTACGGATTTCTCAAATGTTGGGTAAGCCATACATCTGGCTACAAACGCAGTTCGTCAAAAAAAAAAAATGAAAAAAATAGAATCCGTTCGGATAGAAAAACGACGCATGACAAGACAGAGACGAAAACCAACTCGGAATAAAGGATTAAAGGATTAAAGATACTTTTATATTCCAATGTGAGAAGGAGAGAAGAAAGAAAGAAAAATAAGATAACAAGAACTAAGTCAGAGAAAAAGAAAACACACGATTTTATCTAAGTGCCTGAAGTCCTTTAACTGCTCGCCACCGGTCCTGTTTCTCTGTCTCTCACTTGACGAATGTTCACCACCAGTTCCGTTTCTCTCTCGCACTCACTCCTACTTGCAACGTCAATACACACTGGTTTGCGCGATTCTGCACCAAAGTAATCAACCCCTCTGCCCCTCCCTACAATGCTTCTTTTATACCGGTTCTTGGCTGACCGAAATTTGCATATGAGACAAGACGCGGGGCCTACAAATTGCACTCCCAACGACGCTCACGCTTTCGTTTTTTTCTGTATTTCCGGTACTCTACACGCAAGATACATTCGCGCCATTTTTTAACTTCAAGGTAGGCCATTTTGCTCGTCACTTCTTGTTTCTTTTTTTCGGTGTTGCTGTGAAAGGAATTTAATTCACACAGCTTTGTTGTCATATTACATCTCTCGTTCACTCACCTGTTTTATTTTTATCCAGCCGTGTACGATTGCTGAATTCACGTAAAAGACAGCACTCCACTCGTGGTCTCTTTGAACGATGAATCCCAGTTGGGGAAAGCAGTCTACAGTACCTCATACGAACGACATCTGTTGACATCAAATGTTCTGGGTTAATTCTTCCTAGTTTCAACCTAGTTTTTTTTTTCTTTCAGGTAGTGGACAGTTTTTTCCTCTTTGTTGTTTTGAAAAATAACTTCCAATTGCAGCCACTACTTACGTCAAGATTCTACGGTCACCGATGTCGTCAGACAACGGAATTTTCCACCACGATCCGAAACTATTTTCAAAACCACTAATTCTGTGAGTCGTTTTGGAGATACGTGGTGCATTCAATAAGTTTCCAGACTTTTTGTACAGGCATTTAAAATTGTCGTAGCCTTTTAAAAATTCACTATGTTATTGCTATACATTTTATGAGATGACTGACCAAGTTTTAGGATTTCAGCTTCAAATGAACAGCTACAGCAGCAATTGGAATACACTCCACTAAAGCCTGATTGTCACAACTGGTGAATTTCAAAAATGCAATCAGGACTTTAGAAGAACGATATGCAATAAAATTCTGTTTTTAACTTGGAAAAAATGCCATCCGATGAAAGCTGGATGTACTGCTATGACCCAGAAACCAAGAGACAGAGTTCCAAGTGGAAGCATGCTAGCTCTCCCAGACCCAAGAAGGCCGGACAGAGCAAATCCCCTCACAAACTTTTGATCATCCCTTTTTTTGACAGCATTGGCATGATCTACATGCACTGGGTTCCCAATAGACAGACAGTCAACAAGGAATACTATGTTGAGGTTTTAAGGGAGTTCAGCAAGAGATTCCTAGGGAAGAGGTCAGCACTCTTCAAATCGGGTCAGTGGCATTTCCACCAGCACAATGCACCAGTCAACAACTCCATCCTTGTCACAGACTATTTGACCAAGATGGGCATCAAGACACTTCCTTACCCTCTCTATAGTCCAGACCTTGCTCCCTGTAACTTTTGGTTATTCTCTAAGCTCACAGGCTGTCGTTATGAGACAATTGAGGAGATAAAAGAAGCTGTGACGAAGGTCATTGACACGCTCACACAAGAGGACATCCATAGGGCCTTCCAGGAGTTGTTGGAACGGTACAACAAGTGCATTGCAGCCGGAGGAGATTACCTCGAAGGGGAATAGAGTTTCATGGGCGTACTATCATTAAAAGTGTCCATACGAAAATAAGTCTGGAAACTTATTTAATGATCCAAGTATTTTCTCACTGTTGCATGAATTAAATAACATTTGCTGCTTTCTCTTAGCCATATCGAGCCATTGGTCTAATGAGCAGAGTGTTCACCAATGGTCCGGGAGACTGGGTTTCAATCCTTGGTCGAGTCATACTAAAGACTCACAAAATGGTACTTGATGCCGCTTTGCTTAACATTCAGCATTATAAAGCATGGATCAAGGGTAAAGTGGAGCAATCCAGGGAATAGAGTAGCGCCCTTCTCTACACCTCGGTATAGTAATTATTGAAAAGGAAGACTTCGGGTCCTCCTCGACTACGGTCGCCAACTTCACTTTTACTTAAATATTCTAAGTCAATACAGAAGTCAATACACTATAAAATCAGCAGTCTTAAGACGACAACAGTAGAACTAGTTAACTGAAAGCGAAATGATAAAAAGTGAAACCCACTTGACTGTTTCTTTTCACTGGTATGTCTTCCTGAGTTCCAGACGACCAGACGCCACCACCTTGGTCTTCCAGCGACACCCAATGAACCAAGTAGTCTAGCTACATAAAACTGCCCTTTTCAAGGTTTAGTTTGGTTTCATGGCATATCAACTACTGTGGGTTATTTAATACTAAATCCTTTTTATACATATTAAATATGTGATTTCAAAAGAAATTTTGTAGATAACATTTTTAAAAGAACCTTTACTCAATTTTGCACACAGTTAAATGGTTTCACTTATTTCTATCCTCTATAAATCATTTGTTTGCCCACAGTTAAATGTTTTCAAGTACTGCTATCTAACGCTAACAATTCAATTAAACCTCAGTCATTTGTTTACACACAGTTAAATGATCAAACAGTTCTATTTCAAGCAATTTAGTTTAGCATCAGTCATTTGTTTGCACTCAGTTTAAATTTCAAACAGTTCTATCTGACCCACAGATAGGACCCTATCAGGTGCTACCACTCCGGGACAGATTGTTTATTGTCATATCCAGGACACTCGTTGATGGATCTTACACCTCTATAGAGATGCAGTGGGTGTAATTTACAGCTCCAGCCGACTGGGCTACTCTTTCCTAGGCAATAAAGTCTTTTTCGCCGTTCGGTTCAAAGGACTAGCTAATTCAGGACCAAACAGCATGATGCAATGACACCTGGAGTAACGGACCGATCAACTCAGTGCAGTGACGCCTAGCAACTCAAGCTGTATTCTCTGGCCTACTAACCGTTAGCTTTATGCACTAACTAAACCAGTTCGCAAGCGGTGGGCACCGTTAGGACCGAAGACGAAACTACGGCTCGACCAACAGCAACCTTCGAAACCACTTTGAATTAATTATAATTGTCATTTTTTCCCGAAAAATAAACTTTGTTATAATCTAATATTTCGTGTTATCATCGTTGCCTTTCCTGTGTCCCTGCACTCATTTTTAAAGGTTTATTGGGTCGGCTACCATATGACTTGCAACATCACTTTTGTTTTCAACAAAATTAGCCGGGTTCGTTCATTGGTTTCATTACGTAGTTGACTTGGTCTATTTAGACTCGTCCGTCCTGTCAGCTTTTCTTCTTTGGGGACTTACGGTAATTCTTTACATATCTCGAAAGCATTTAGCTTTACATTTTTGGATATTAACAGAATTTTCATAAACTTTTCTTATTTAAAACACGAGGAAAAACGTACTCCGGTTAAGTGAGAGATATCAAGGATTATCTTCGTCTCAACATCATCTGACATGTAATTAAAAAAAGAAAAGAAAAAAGAAAGAAAAGTTTGGTTTGGTTTGGTTTAATGACATATCGTCTATTGTAGGTTATCTAATGTCAAATCCATTCTTATACAATAAGCAGTTCTATTTTAAGCAATTCAGTTTAGCTTAAGTACACCGTTTAATTCTATTTGACCCATAGATAGGACCCTATCAGATGCTACCATTCCGGGCCAGAGTGGACCTGGGAGCGATGGCAATAAAGAGGTACTCCTCATTCCCCAAAGCTCCAGTATTATTGGAGTCTCACTATCAGATTGTTTAGTGTCATGTCTAGGATACTCGTTAGGGGAGTCTTACCCCTCTGCAGAGATGCGTTCGATGTATTATGCAACCCCAGCAGACTGGGCCAAAAGAAAGAGAAGCAGAATTTCAGAACTTCAGATTGGAATTCCATGAATGATCGAGTCGATTTAATCAATGAAATATAAAGAGTCATGTTACACAAAGTAAATATGATGATAGATTTATTCGTAACACAAAAAATACACCACTAAAAACAAAATACGACAATGATATTCAAAAATTAAATACGTACGAAATATTTTTAAAAAGGTAAACTAGATAAGAAGAAATGTGTTTTGTGGTTTCGTTCGGTAAAAGAATGAAAAGACATTTAAATGTTCTACTGTAAATTTCAACGGCAGAGTTTTTGGAAAACAATCCAAATGATAAAAAGACAGGATTTAACTGATAGCGAATTTAACTGAATGTTCCTTTAGAAATATTCTACCTCCGAATGATTTATCAGTCCGGAGAAGAGATAGGAGAAACTGAAAATCAATCGTAAAATCGAAACTATCCAGAATACAGAATTTCTGAAATTGGCTAGAATACTGAGAAGAGTCAATCAGACTCCAGTGAAAGCGCATAAGCTGATGCTGGTGTGAAAAATTCGTAAGGTACTATTTACCAACCCCTCCGCTCGGGCAGGATATGACACAAGGTCAATTTTTAAGCGGAGTTTAACAGGTTTTGAATTCAGAGTTTTCCTTCTCCTAGACTAGTTGCCTCCCCAAGGCTGAAGAACCTAGTCCGTCCTACTATTTACCCATAGCTGGAGGGAGAATAAGGGGGTTCATACCTTTCCCAAGGGTATTTGCCCGAAAGTAAACGTAATAGCGCGACTGGAGTACGAACTCGCGTACTACGATTCCGCAGCTCATCGCTTTAACCATTACACCACGAGGACACCCTAAGGTATGAAATAATTATAATAATAAGTAAATTCCATTATAAAACCATCAGCTAACGCTGGTGCGAAAAACTCTCTCTTTTTCTCGTTGCCACCATTCTTAGAACGGATAAGAGCCCCTAATGGCAGCCTTCGCTAGCTGAATGACACGGTCTTAATTTTGAACAGAAAATTCACCTTTATCTTCATTTCTAGCAAGATAATTTAAAGATTATTTCACCATAAATGTATTTATTGTAACACTTTGTTTTTCGAACAATATATTTACTTCATTTGTTTTGGGAGACATTATTGTTGCAACATATGTTATATATTTCATCTTATGTATTCATTGAATGTATTAAATGTTCCCATGAGTTTGTCTCATCTTTCCTTTCGTGTATTCAATGATGGTGTATCAATAGATACACTAAAGCTAATGTTAGAACTTGGTGAGAAGGAAACGATTAAAAATCCTTCCTAGCAGCTTAATAGCTAGTAAGATTTGACAAACACAAACCATTCAGATATTGATTATGCATAATGGAAAAAAAGAAACATCAAAGAGAATAGGACAACCCGAGTCAGGAAAGTATCAGAATACTAGGGAAGAAAAAAACTACAATCTTTAAAGAAGACTCTGTCAAACAGACAGAAACGAAAGAAAAAAGAATATCTCAAAAGAGCAAGGAAACTTCTAGAAATCAAACTCTGTAGCAAAAAAGCTGATAAATGCCTGAGCAGTCTCTATATTTTTAAGACAATCTGGACCCTTCCTAAGCGGTACAAAATAAGAAACTCAAAAACCTGAATCAGATAACGAGGATACAGATAATTATGCACAAGGCCTTTGTATGGATTGAATAATAAATAAAAAAGACGATAACATAAATAAATAAATAGATACAAAAGTTACAGTTTCCCAGAAGGTCTCGAACAGGAAGTGAAATCAGCGTATGCCTAAAAAGAGGGACTTCCTAGCACCGAAGAGAAACCCTTTCTTAGGAACTTTTATCTCCTCAACTGAGACGGATGCACTTTTTTCTCTCGGCTGCCCATGAGAATACACGTGCTTGCTCAGGCCAGAGGATTTTACAGCGCGCTGTGTCTCCTGTGAGTTGCATCCTCTGCTGAACGTACCCATTGAACACAGAAACACATAGTGGACCCTCAAATTTACAATTTGCCAAAAATAATTCAATGGTATACTTCAAACGTTTTCAATGGGAAGCGCGGATTTTTTCGCTGGTTAAAGAAAACATTCCACACCACAAAGTAGTCATGAACCCCGATAATAAAAATTGAGTTTAAATGTATTCCAGTCTTTTTTCCTTTTCCGTCTTTAATTCCATTACAGAATCGACAAACAAAAAGAGGATAAAGAGCGAATGGGAATAAGAAGAAACGAAGTCAGACACAAACCTTAGAATTTCCCGACAATATATACATACCTGAAAAACTTTATTGTGCCCCTTACCTTACACACCAGAAACGATGTCTGCTGATTATTCGTCCAAATCTAAAGGATGGGGAAAACAACTCACTAGTACAGAGAAAATTCTAGATAAGATTTCACTCGGAAACTTGATTTTTCTCAAACATGTTTTTTTATTAAGAAATAATAGTTATACTCATTCAAAACCAACCAAAATATATGCAAGAATACACAACTCAACCCAGAAGAAACTTAATCACAAAAGCAAATACGACATAGAAAAAAATACATGTAATTCACAGAGTTCAACATTCATATTTTCCAATTGTTATTAAAAATATCTTACAAAAAATGGCATATTTAAATCTGACTGTTGTCCATAAACTAAAAAGAAAATCAAGTACACCACTCATAAAGTTCAACGTGTCTGTTTATTCAAGGGAAACCATTCAAGATTTAATAACAAATGTAAGGGAGACAATTTTGCTTCGTCATCCAATATAAATCAATTTAATGTCTTTT
Source organism: Sepioteuthis lessoniana (assembly GCA_963585895.1). Lineage (NCBI taxonomy): Eukaryota > Metazoa > Mollusca > Cephalopoda > Myopsida > Loliginidae > Sepioteuthis > Sepioteuthis lessoniana. The sequence goes on from OY757907.1 coordinate 122,602,709, forward strand.
CGTTTGTAAATCGGTGGTTGTAAAAGTATTATAACCAAGCTAAAAAAAAATCAGCAAATGAAATTTAGATATTTATAAAGTTTAGGTATGCTGAAATTATATTTAAAGTGTTTATGGTATAAGAACGAATATTTCAAACCTAATTTTAAAGCATTTTTAATGAAGAAAATTTATTGAAATGGATCTACGTTGTATTTTTGTGATTTTGGAGTGAATAGGTTGAGTAGACGAGAATTTGTTAAACATTTAATAGAAAAAGAAGAAAAACACCACCTTTGGGGAAAGGCACGAGGGTAAATTTTTACCCTTTAACTAAAAATCAGATTCTACTCTTTTGGGGGTGGGGGCGGGTGAATACAGCAAGCATTACTGACGACCAGAAATGATATTTTTCAGGCCGTTTACATGTATTCACCAAAGAAGAGTAGAACCTGATTTTTATTTATCGCTAAAATCTGATGGGTTAAAAGGTAAAAATTAACAGCTATGAGTCCCTTAATCCTCCAATGAAATAATACCACTGCTATTCTTCAATAAGAATAAGGGGGTCCTAGTGGTGTAAGGGTTAAAGCGATGGACTGTGGAATTATAATAAGTGAGTTTGAACTTCATTCACGCTATTACGTTTACTTTTGGTCAAATAATCTTGGGAAAGATATGAAACTCCTTACCCTCCTAGTTATGGGTTAGATAGCACCACTGCTAATCTTCTAGAAGAATGGCTTTGACATTAAATAATCTACAAAAATTGATATGGAATTAAACAACAAAAAAATAAACCATACCAACCAAGAATGGCTTTGGCTTTAGATAACCCACAAAGTTTGATATGCCATTAAAACAAAGAAATCTAACTTTGGAGAAGAACTGTAAACATACTATGTAACCTATAGCAGAGGCGTTGGGGGTTCATACTTTTCCCAAGAGTATTAATCCAAAATTGAATGTTATGGCATGACTGGAATTTGAACTTGCTTACTTCAAAGCTGCAGTCCAGCATCTTAACCATTACACCACAAGGACTTCCAAAAATTTATTGCTTTACTCACAATTCAATGAGGTGTGTCTATTTGAAAATAATTTCTTCCACTGTCAATACACCAGTGGGTTTTGTTAAGTTTTGTTTACAGAGGAAGAGGTTCACTTCTGGAAATTGTTTTAATATATAATGTACCTTACATACATTGCAACAGAATTGACCGAAGTGTTCCCGTATTGGAGGATTCTCAACAAACACTGCTCATCTTATAGCGTGCTTTCCTCTATCTCATCTATCATTTGAAACAAATGATCCTTCAGGATGGATTTCATCAATGGGAACAAGAAAAAAGTTTGCCGACGTCAAAGCCTTAGGGGAGGATGGCTGAGAGAAGAGTTGTCTTTTCCTCTGCCAAAAACTCCCAGTGCAATCATTGTCCATTTATGTGAAAGGTCATGATCTTTTCAGTTGAAGTTCTTTTCGATTCAAAATGCTGGTAGCACTTTTGACATTACGTACAATTTAAACAATCTATAAGCCCCTTGTAACATTAGAAAAAAGGTGCTCACTAACTAATTTTACGCAAGTAGAATGCAACACAAGGTCATTTTTTTAAGAGTTTAAAAGATTTAGATTCAGTGTTTTCCTTCTCCAAGACTGGTTGCCAAAACAAGGTTAAAGACCCAGTCTGTCATATTTACCTATAGCAGAAGTGAGAAGAGTTGGATTTACCTTTCCCAAAGGTATTAGTTTTATGTGAAATACGAACAGCCTCATCCAGGATTTGAACTCAGTTCACTGTGACCATTTCCTCCAACAAGTCATGATACCACTTGATTATCATCCAATCTAGCGAACCATGTGAAATTTCCAAAAAAAGATTTCATCATATATTCCATGCATCATGCGAGTTCCATTTTTTATAAGCAAGACTAAAGATCATACATCTTTGTAGAAACGTTTTTTCTTCAACTTCCTTGTTTTCCCTTAACTTTTAGAGTAGTTTTAAAATACTGCTCTTCAGCAATATAAACACAACTGACAAGACACCAGTATGTGAGCCATCTATTAAAAAGTAAATTACAGGCAGTCAACAAACTATGGTAATGAAAGGTAATTTGCTAACACTGTCCTAATAACAATACTTCATTATTATCCTAATTAGAAACGTAGCAATGGGCTGGGACTGTAGAATACCTCAACTGCTTCTCTGTAGGGAGGTAAGACCCCCCCCTACCAACAAGTGTCCTGGATAAGATACTAAACCATCTGACAATGAAGCTTCAGTCTAGGAGTTTTGGGGAATGTGGAGTATCCCTTCATTGCCATTACTCCCAGGCCACTCTGACCTAGAGTGTTAGTACATGTTAGGGTCCCATCTATGGGTCAAATAAAACTAGTGTCCTGGTCATGAAACTTAACTACAACTGATAGTAAGACTTCCTTCTTAGAGTTTTGGAGAATATGGAGTACCCTTTCATTGCCATTACTCCCACATCCACTCCAATCTAAAGTGGTAGTACCTGTTAGGGTTCCATCTAAGGGTCAAAAAGAACTGTTTAACCCTTTAACTGTGTACTAACAAATGATTGATGTTAAATTGAATTATTAGTGTCTGATAGCAATACTTAAAACCAGTTAACTGTGTGTAAACAAACAACTGATTTTAAATTGCTAGTATTACAAAGCAGTACTTAAAAATCTTTAATAGGATGCAAATGAATGAATAATGTTGAATGGAATTTTTAGTGTTAAATAACAATACTTGAAACCATTTAACTGTGTGCAAACAAATGAGCTCTGAATTTTTAAAATGTTAGACAAACTTTTCATTTACAAATCGTATATTTATATGTATCAACATGATTTGGAACTACATAACCAACAAGGGTTGATATGCCATAAAATCCAACCAATAAATAATTCCAACCATGTTTTTGAAACTTTGTAAAATTACCTTACAGTTGTCAGCTTGTTAGATTTCCAGTAGACCAAATACTCAACAGTAACTTCCAAAAGTAAAATATAATAAAAGTTGATTTCTAATTAACTCACCAAAATGGAGAAGTCGGTAAAAAAATTTATAACTTGATCTAAGCTACAGGTGGTAGCTGCAGCTGAAGATAGTTTGGTTTCTTTGTTTTTAGTGACATATCAACCTTCATGGGTTATTTAATGCCAAAGCCATCCATGTAGAACAGGAGTGGTGTGACACTATGTAGGTGGTCCGCCAAGCAGACAATCCCTTTGTCTGTTTTGGTGCGAAAGTGGGGTAGGAAAGGCAGGTCCGAGAACAGCCAGAGAGGAGTTGGCAAAGGGAGACACAAAGAGGCAGTCGACAACAGACAGCAGAAGAGACCAGTCAGTGTGAGATAGAGTCCAGGGGCAGTGAGGAAGACAGACAAGATGAGTTGGCAGTCCTGAGTTGACAACAGTCAGCAGTGAGGAAGATGATCAAAGATGAGTTGGCATTCCTAGAAGCTTGCAGAAGTTTCGCGCAAATACACACTAGCATTAATCTACAAATGCACAGGGAATGCAGTGTCACATAACTACCCTTTTTGCACTTTCAGTTGACCCAAGCCTATATTGTTCGTTTGTCGTTTTTCTCCCACTCCCTCGGTTGTATTTCTTGTGGCCATAAAAAAATGTGAGATACCCCAGCACACCACTAGATGAATCACCGGCCAAGACAGAATTGTTTCAAAGAAGTTGATAAGTACGGAGGGCTGTGAGGAGTATTGTCACAGTGGTATTATTTAACCAATAGCTGGGGGTAAGTAGGTTCATGCCTTTCCAAAGGGTAGTAGTGTGAAAATGAATGCAACAGCATGACTTGAGTTTGAACTCACTACAATGTCACAGAAAAAAAAAAATTAAAAGTTTATATTTCACATATAGGGTGACCCTCACACACCCATTATCAGGCTAAAATTTAAATCTCAGAAAGTTGCATGATAGATTTTACATGTGGATGTATGTATGTGGTGCATTCAATAAGTTTCCAGACTTTTTTGTACAGGCATTTAAAATTGTTGTTGATTCTTGAAAATTCACTGTTATTGCTATACATCTTATGAGATGACTGACCAAGTTTTAGGATTTCAGGTTCAAATGAACAGATACAGCAGCAGTTGGAATACATCCTACTAAAGCCTGATTGTCACAGCTGGTGAATTTCAAAAATACAATCTGGACTTTAGAAGAACGATATGCAATAAAATTCTGTTTTTAACTTGGAAAAAATGCCATCCGATGAAAGCTGGATCTACTGCTATGACTCAGAGACCAAGAGACAGAGTTCCCAGTGGAAGCATGCTAGCTCTCCCAGACCCAAGAAGGCCAGACAGAGCAAATCCACCCACAAACTTTTGATCATCCCTTTTTTTGACAGCACTGGCATGATCTACATGCACTGGGTTCCCATTGGACAGACAGTCAACAAGGAATACTATGTTGAGGTTTTAAGGGAGTTCAGCAAGAGATTCCTAGGGAAGAGGCCAGCACTCTTCAAATTGGGTCAGTGGCATTTCCACCAGGACAATGCACCAGTCCACAACTCTATCCTTGTCACAGACTATTTGACCAAGATGGGCATCAAGACAGTTCCTCAGCCTCCCTATTGTCCAGACCTTGCTCCCTGTGACTTTTGGTTATTCCCAAAGCTCACAGGCTGTCGTTATGAGACAATTGAGATGAAAGAGGCTATGACGAAGGTCATTGACATGCTCACACAAGAGGACTTCCGTGGGGCCTTCCAGAAGTTGCTGGAACAGTACAACAAGTGCATTGCAGCCGGAGGAAATTACCTCGAAGCGGACTAGAGTTTCATGTGTGTACTCTCAATAAAAGTGCCCATACAAAAAAGTCTGGAAAATTATTTAATGATCCTCATATATATATATATATATATATATATATATATATCAAGTCTGCTGCCTAATGAGAAAAAATGTTTAAGCAAATATTTATTTTTTCATATCATCATCTATGTCCATATAAATGACTGAGTCAGAAATATCAATCACAAATTGAATATTTGAAAAATTCAGATCCAAATTCAGTTTTAACTCAGGCTGCACAATTATTGATTTACCTTTGAACAATATCAGCCATGAATAAGTGCACCCCTTAAATTGAAAAAAAAAAGTAATTTTCCTCCATGTCAAAGTTAGCAAGATTTTATTTCTAGTGAATCATCATACAATCAAAAAAAATGGATATTAGTAATATATAATACTTAAATTCTACATAAAAACTGAAACTAAAATTATGAATAAATACCCACTTTATGCATATTTGACTAGCCCATTGGTATAATGGTGACAGTGTTTACCAATGGTCCAAAAGACTGGGGTCCAATCCCAGGTCGAGTCGTACCAAAAACTCGAAATCCCACTTTGCTTAACAGCATTATAAGGTATGGATCCAAGGTAAGCGGAACAATCCAGGGAAAAAATTAGTGCCTTCCTCTACACCTTGGTGTTGTAGCTATTGAAAAGAAAGCTGTCAGGTTGCCTTTGAGTATGGTCGATCAACTAAAAAAAAAAAACTTATGTACATTTATACAATTTTATTTTTGTGCGCAGAATTTCAAAGCTGCAGAGTTTGGTAATAAATAATACCTAATAATAACCATTTTGATTTCATAATGTTCCACTAGAAATCATGAAAATTTTATATCTTTGGTTTTATAAAAAATTGTTAGGGGGTGTACTTACTAATGGACAATATTGTATATACAAGAAATCACTCAGAAATTCACAAATATTTCATATGAAAATTTGTATTTTTACATTTTGCTACTGAATTATTTTTAAGTTTCTTTAACCCTTCCTCAATTCTATGGATGTGCACTTGAAACATGCAAACCGAGTGACTTTTGATAGTCAGGCTACTTTCCAGAATTCTCCACATTCCATACAATGGAATAGACGCATTTTATTTTTAGGAAGAGAACATGAGAACTGATTTTTATATGATTAGTATGTTATATAACCAGCTTGTGGGGCATATTTCTAAATCTAGAATGAGAATGAAACTTCAGTTTTAACTACAAAGCAAGATGGTAAAAGGAAATTTCTTCAATTGTACTTCAATAATTCTGATGGCAAATTTGAAAGGTTTGACCTGGAAAACATAATTCCATTCTATTGAATTTAGTGACTATTTGTGCAATAATATGAAAATATTTGATTGTATGTGAACCAATATATGTTTGAATACAACAAACAGTGAATATGAATTTAAAAAAGAGGTTTTCATTATTATCTGTGTACATAAGTTGGAAATGTCAATTTCAGCCACTTAACTAATTAATTCAGTATTTGCAGGTTACTGTTTAAAATTTAATCAATGTAGGAAGAGTTAAAAAGTATTCATGAACTTATTAAAATGGACATTATCTTCATCATCATCAAGACATACCAACACAGATACTTTTGACTTTTTTGCCATCTGTCACTATAGCCCTATTGGTAAGCCCTTAAGACATCATCCAGAGCCCTCACAGAAGTGATGAAAATAAGATTTTGCTGGTCAGCCAATACTAGTGTGTCCATGTGCAGAAGTAAATAGGAGAAGTTTGTCCTTATTTTACCAGCAGTACCCAGCATGTCTTGTTCACCTTTCTTGAATGGTTTACAAGATAGGAGGCAAATGGCCATACAGCTGGGGTTTTGCAGAATGCTGCTACCAGAATTTGTTCAAAACAGCATACAGAAGAATCCCCAAGTAATTCCCATCTGGCTTTTTCTCCAAGTATTTTGTTAGGGTTCAAATGATGTAACCCCCTGATCTCTCAGAGAAAGTAAAACAGAAATTCTTCCAAGTTGTAACCATGTCAATATGGACCTAGAAAAATTATTTACAAATTCTTTCTACCATTCTGAATGCTTATAAAGAAGAAAGTTTTGCAATTGTATAGACAAACAAAGAACAACAAAATCAGTTTGTTTCAATTTGTTTATATTTCTTAAATTTCATACAACAGTCTTAAATAAAAATTGAATCTCCAACATGAACAGAATCCATTACAATTTAGCTTCACGTTTATCTATAAAAAAAAAAAAAAAAAAAAAAAATGTATCTTTGTATATGTATGCCTATGGCGTTTTTATATGCAAATATATTTTTGTGAAAAAGAAGAAGAAAAAGAAAAAAAAAAAGGTCAAAAAGATGACTTTATTAAAGATTTAGCTTTTCAAAATGAAACTAATTACATTTTGAAAGAAAATCATTTATATCCTGCATACCCAAAACTGACTTTTAAAATTTTGAAACATTTTGCTTACCACCCATTTTGTCTTTGTTAATCAATATGATCATTTATTTTTTTTAGGTCCATGATTTCTTTTCTTTTTTTTTTTTTTTTACTATTTTCACAGTTGATTTTTCTGTACTTTTTACACTAGTTTTGTCAAAGAAAAAACATTGAATTGATCAAAGGAGAAAGTAGAGAATTAGTTGAAATCCATCGGATAATAGAAAGACTTGTAGGTCAGTCAGTGATTTTCAAATGTGGTAAGGAAAATACATGAGAATCATTAGATGAAAGTAGTTGGGAGCAGAATGAAAACATAGGAAGAGGACAAACTTAACTAAACATGTTGTACTAAATGAAAATGGCCAACACGATCCCGAGGAATTAATCGTAATTCTGATCCATGTTTGATGAACACATTCGCTGCAAAAGAAAAAAAAAAATATATATATATATCTATATGATAAAGCTCAACATTTGTGTGTGTCAGTACACCCAAAGGACAAAAGGGAATAGAAGATACATAAAAACAAAGTACGTATTCTAATGTAAAATTTAACAAGACAATGAGCTACATGAAATATACTTTCCAGTTCGAATAGGGGGTTTAAAGGGGGCAAAACATCCCCTGATGAAAATTGAAATACCTCCAATTTCAAAGAGAATAAAAACATAACTACTAGGCACTAAATAAAGTCAATATCCAAAATTTCACCATCTCATTATATGTACCCCCAACCCCCCTGAGCTTTATAACACAGCGCAGAGCCCCTTTGAAAGTGCAAATAAATCAAGTTTTCATGGAAGATACATAAAAACAGAATATGTTTTCTTAAGTAAAATTTTAAGAGAAAGACAATGAACTACATGTAATTCACTTTCCAGTGCAACTAGGGGACTATATTATAACTTTTTGGGGCCAAAGCCTGGCAATAAAAACTTGCAGATATTCCACTCCGAAACATTCAACAATATCAAAGCAGTAATTTTCATAAATTAAAATTTTTAAGGCTTTTTCTGAACCCAATCAATGAACTGCATTTATGCAAGTATAAATACATAACTCTTACATTTTTTGATAAAGAAAAAATTAAAAAAGAAAGTAATAAAGAAAAGAAAATAGTAAACTTCAACAACATAATTATATTGCTGTGCATTATATATGTATATTCCACAAAGATTTTTTATTCAAATCCTAAAGACATTAACTTTTGAGTCAAATTTTCTTATGCACTAAGTATATCATAGACAGAGAGACCTTCAGAAGATTTTCCATTTTACTTCATTCTCATTTTTAATCAGAAAAAAAATATTTCACACCCATTATATATAGCTCATTTCAAAATTATATCATATCCATTAAAGACAGCAACAATATAATTAACTTTAATTTGTTTTTTAATTTATTATGTAGTGCTCATATATTCAATACTAGTAACTCGGGACATAATTTGTCAGACTATAACTTTTTTTGATTAATAAAATACATGGTAACAGAAGAAAAAGAAAAGAAAGTATTTCAACAGTCATTTCATAAATTAAACTGTGTGGTACAAGGCCATTTTACAAAATAACCACAAGACTGGTTTCTTTCTTTTAATGGCATATCAACCTTTGTAGGTTATTTAATGCCAAAGCCATCCTTCTAGAAGAGCAGTGGTACTATTTAACCAATAGCTGGGAGGATAAGAGGGTTCATACCTTTCCCAAGAGTATTTGTCCGCAAGTGAACATAATAGTGCGGCTGGAATTTGAACTCACTTACTACAATTCCACAGTCCATTGCTTTAACCATTATGCCGCGAGGACCCCCGCCCCCTAACCACTAGAGATCAAATTTACTGTAAATGGCTCACGGAATCAACATATGAAATACAGAGTCCTTCAGTAACCGCTGATACTCTGATTTAATAATATCAAAATGGATGTATTTTGAATGTTAAAGATTTTAAATGTCAGTCATTCTGAATGAATAATATTCCTATATGAATATTTCTATCTGAATGAAAACTCTAAATTGGTCAACCAACCAATAATATATGTATAATAATCAGTAAAATAACAAACTTAAATTTTTTTCTGCTTTTATCATCAAGATCCTGAGCTACCACCATTTAAAAGAAATAATATCATTTTATATCAAATACTTACAAGCACTCTGTGCAGGGTTGATACCAATTCCATCCATGGTGATCAAAGCACTTGTAGCAGCTGGTACTTTGAACTGAAAAGATAATACTCATTATCAAAGACTCATTCATCATTCTTCTTTTCTTTTTTCTTTAAATCTCTTTCATTACATTGAAATAAACACACATAGTATCACCCATAAATATATTCACAACAACGTTTCATAAAAGATTTTCTTCTAAACCAAATATATCAGGATTTTATTAGTTCTAGTGAAATTAGATATTCGAAACTATTATTACCAAAATCTACAGCATTGAATGTCTGTTAACAAAATTACAAATATGTCATTATCCACAAATAAGTACACCTCTTATATATAATAAAGGAATTTTATTTTCTTAAACAAAGATGTTACAATTTTATCTTTGGTTACAGAGTTTCAATGCAATAAAGTTAGGTAATAAATAATATCTAATAATATCTGTATGATAAGAAATAATTTTAAAGATTCCAAGAATTTACATTAATTTGAAAAAAATAATTTGACCTTTTTACTTTTTAAAACAATGTTTCTTTCTTAAAAGCTGACTGACAGGCAATATAAGATTATGAGAAAACTGATGTCAGTAAACTGGGTAGTGTTCACCAATGACATAGGAGACTAGGGTTCAATCCCAAGTCGAGTCATACCAAAGACTCAAAAAATAGTACTTGATACTTCCTTGCTTAACACTCAGCATTATAAGGTACGTATCAAGAGTAAAGTGGAGCCTTCTAGTCACCCTCAACTATGGTTGCCAACTATATATATATATATATATATATAAAATATTACTTCTATTCCATAATTATTAAATTTACGAAATCTATGTATCAATGTCATCATCAAGTCATGGTGATATCATAGATCATCTTGACCCTTTCTTGCTATCCATCCCTATCATCCATAGCTCCTAAAAGGTCCTCTAGATTGCATCCAGTATCTGCACACAGCTGACGCATGTAAGGCTTTGCAACACTAGTGCATCCATATGTGAAACTACTTAACAATGTTATGTCCATATAAAATAACAAACCTCCAATACAAAAATGACTGATTAACTGATATAAACCACATATAAACTCATTTGTGATTATTTTATGCCTAAAAGCAGAAAAATGACGTACATAGCGCATTTATATTTACATTTTTTGTACTGTTTCTTATTTCATTTAAATGATACATCGAAATCCTCTGGGATAATTTTTTTCATAACTTTTTGTGATACTGATCATGTTTACATTTACAATTTTTAGTATAATTTTATTTCTCTCAAAAAAGGCAAAATCTCATCCATGTGGACATTTTCAAATAGATCCTTCACATTATTTGTGTTGAAAAAACAATGTCTAATGAGAGCTAAAACTTTGCATTCTATGTGAAAACATTAAACAGTGTAGGGTATTAGACATGCTAAATACACTATGGTGGTTGTTTTTGTTTGAGTATAAAAGAGCGTGTAAGTCTTATGTGACCAATGCACAGGATATAGTGATTTATTCATTTCTGAGTTTTCTGAAAGGTGGTTTCTATTATCTAAGCAAGAGTTTTATCCAGAAGAGTTTATTATATATGTTGTTACTTCAAGCATTGTTGCCATCTTCTAAGGGAAGAATTTATTGATTTTGAATTTCAAGTCAGTGTATGAAATTTTGACTTTATTGTGGTCTATATCTAAAGTCAATTTGGCTGATTATATACATACCCACTTATTTTAAGTCAAGAATTTGTGCCAACAAATTACTCACCTCTTCTGCTGCAAATTTAAGTACTGCTGTGAAGGGTGCCTTTTCTGGGACACTCAACCTGATGAATAAATAAAATCAACATAACACAGTTGTTAACTACACTGATTCATAAGAGGAGTAGGGAGTTGAGTCAACTCAACATTTTGCATGATTATCTTCCTTGAAATATTTGTACTTTAGTTATAAACTAGAAGGAGCCAATCATATTCACAAAATTAACACAATTATATGTAATAATATATAACAGAATTATAGGGAAATCCAAAGTAGACCGAGATAAGAATTTGAGAAAAAGGATTCAATGCTTTCCAAACAGACCAACTGAATTTAATATGAATCGGCTGGGGGAGAGTTAAAAAATATTTTCAGATTTAAACTGAAGTTATCTTAAAACTGGTAAAATTTAGAAATAAATTCAGTCTTGAAAGGGTTAATTTTGCTAATCAAAAGTTTTAGAAAATAAAAGAGCAGCCTTTGCTCCAATTATTAATGAGTTCAATGCCTTGTTGGGGTGTTATGGTAAACAATCTCATTTTACAATGTTATGCATTCAACCTTCACAGAGTGAACCTTGTGGTCTTATATTAAAACTCAGCTATATTTGTAGTGAACAATGTGAATAGGTTTTTACTTCACACCCTTTTGACTGTTGACAAAACAGTACTTCAAACCAGAGATTACTTACTATTTTTCCTTTGACTGTCACAATCAGGCAGTATCATTTTCCTTCTCCCTCACATTTAAAGTTCTGTTCTATAGGCTCCAACTAAGAGTCACTATCATTTACAAATGGCACCTTGTTGCTTTAGATAAGTCTATCATGTACACAGTAACTCACAAATATTTATAACCAATAATAATATCAAGGATTTGAGCCTGCACATATGCACGGATTATTATACAAATGTTCACTTACACAAAAAACTAAGTAGTACATCCTCTTAGTTTCAGGTAAGTGAAAAATCGTCACAATGTTATAGTTGATGGGTAGCTGAATAATAATGACTGATTGGAGAAGTGAAAATAGTATTTTTAGAAGTGTCTAATGAATATCATTATATAATCTATCCAAGATACAAAATAGGAAAGACATGCAAACAAATTGCATTTATTTGAATAATATGTAGTAGCCTCTGTCAAGAATGCCAAGGAATACTGTATACATTTTGAAGAGACAGTTACTTTTCAAAGAATCTATGGTTCATCTACTTAGAATCTCTCTTTCTCTGTCAACCAATCAACAAAAACCATCACACTAAGCATGCTTCTTTTGTATTGCTAGATTATTAAAATCATTCAAATTTAATAATGAAGACTGTTAAACTTTCCACACTGTTTGTCATTGTGAAAAAAAGGAAAAAATGAATCATAATGACAACATAACACTACAATACTACTATGAAAGGAACTTTCACAATTTAATAAATTTGGTAATAATAAAAATAGCATCACTAACCCAACATATAAATGTTACATAAGAAGATGAGGAGAGTCTCCTTGGCGTAGTAGTTAATGTGCAATACGATATCATAGTAAGCAAGTTCAAACTCTAGTCATGCTATTACATTCACTTTCAGATTAATAGCCTCAGGAAAGGTATGAACCCCCATATTCCTTCAGCTATGGATTAAATTGCACCACTACTGTTCTTTGACAAGGATGGGTTTGGCATTTAATAACCCAAAAAGGTTGATATGCCATTAAACAAAAACAAAAAAGCAATCAAATCAACCATAACAGGATGACCACTCTGTTGATGTACAAATAGCTTTGTGATGTGGCAACCTAGAGGATGACCCTCGGAAGGCAAAAATAAGGGGGTAGGTCACAACATTGTAAAGTAGACTAAATGGTCCATCCTCAGAAGCCAAGCATCAAGAATAGATTAGGATAGGTAGAGGCAAGAGAATATACAACTGAAGCTTCACTATCAGATGCAGTTTGTCATATCCAGTACACCACCTTTTTTGCCCAGTCAGCTGGGACTATAGAATACACTGACTGATTCTCTGCAGAGGGGTAAGACCCTCCTACCAATGAGTGTCCTGGATATGACACTAAACAATCTGATGGAGAGGTTCCAGTAATGCTGGGGCTTTGGAGAATGCGGAGTACCCATTCACTGCCATTGCTCCCAGGTCCACTCTGGCCAAAAGTGGTAGCACATGATAAGGGTTCTATCTATGCATTAAATAGAACTAAACCATGGTTTGAGTTTATCGTTTTTGGCATTTAAACTGCGTATCTATGCTAAACTGAATTGTTTAAAATAGAACTGTTTTGACATTTAAACTGCATACTTATGCTAACCTGAATCATCAGAAATAAAACTGTTTTGACATCAACTCTGTAACTCCTTCTCTGCAGAGGGGTAAGACCCCTGCCCAACAAGTGTCTTAGATATGACACTAAACAATCCGAATACGGAGTACCCCTGCATTGCCATTGCTGCCAGGTCCACTCTGGCCTGGAATAGTAGCATCTGATAGGGCCCTATGTATAGGTTAAATAGAACTGAACTGCCTACTTATACTAAACTGAATTGTTTGAATTAGAACTGTTTGACTAAACTGAAGAGCTTGAAATAGAAATGCTTTTCACAATTAAACTGCCTACTTATGCTAAACTGAATTGTTTGAAATGGAACTGTTTTTGATATTGAAACTGTACTTATGCTAAACTGAATTGTTTAATATAGAACTGTTTTGTCATTTAACTGCATGTAAACAAGGTCTATACTTGTGCTGAACAGAGTTGTTTGAATAAACTGAAGAGCTTGAAATAGAACCGACTATTTGCATAAAAAAGGATTTGGCACGCCATAAAAGCCAACCACTTTTTTAAAGGCAAGGTTTTATTCTTCTGCACGGGATACATACAGTCAGTATATTCTAGGTTCTGCCGACAGGCTAACACATAATTAGGGAACCGAAAATTAGAAATGAATCATGTGAAATACTCATTCAGTTTTTTTACTTGGGCACCTTAGGTGGCGTAATGGTTAGTAAGTTAGCAAACCTTCACGAATGAGTTCGAGTCTCATTGAGTGCCCACATTCATACGGCCTTGTACCCCATCTGAGCAAAACGTTTAGTAAATAACAACAATATTTTACTACTGTTCCTCCACAAGTAATGAAAGGAGAAAAATTCCTTCTCAAAAGAGAAAAGTTCTCAAGCAAAGGTAATCTTGGAAATCAAAGCCTGAATAAATAAATAAATAAAATTAAAAAGACAATATAAAATAATAAATATTTAAATTGAATAGGATGACGGCCAGAGCTGTTCATAGTCTGATCTGGTAAATCTTAAAATAAGCTTACTCAAGGAAGATGTCTATCTTTCTTGAGCGTTTTTTTAAAGTTATTATAAATTTCTTTGCGTGGGAATATAATAAGAAAAAATAGGTTATTGAAGGAAATGACAACACCGAAAAGAAAAATAAATCAGATTTTAATGACAGAAATACTAAACAAACCTTTAAATAAATAAATCAACTTTTTGAAAAACCAGGAGACGTTTTTATCCGTAGAAATTTATTTTTGATAATTCATATCAATTGAGTTTCATTAAATATAAATGATCGAACCATAGATAGATTTTTGTTTTAATTATTCCTCCAGTTGATTTTTTTTTAATCTGTGTTCGATATTAACGATTAAATAATTAAAAAAAAACATTCTAACCAACTTTAAGAAACCAACTACGTACCAAAAAGAGAAAAAAAACACGAAAAACAAATATAATACAAACTACCAACGACTACGAAGTACAACCATATGTTGCTTCACATCACAAGTTGAGTCAACTAAGAAAACTAAATATTTTTTTTTATTTCTTTGCTTTCATAATAAACTATTTACTTAATAAATATGTACAGGAAATATTTAATCTAATTCCTAGTCTCTATAATTACATACATTCTTTTAAAATGAGCGGTGAGTGTGACTTTTTTTGTTGTTTTTTTTTTTTTGGCGACAACAATTAAAAAAACAATACGGAATATGAACACCCTAACAAATTGATAATTGAAAATTAATTCAAATACGTTTGTCAAGGAAAGGGAAGAAAAATCAATTCATGAAAGGATTAGACAATAATTTTTTAAGAAATAATATGGAATTCCCAAAATAGACTTGTTTATTATTCTAAAAAGTTTGCAAAATATCATTTTTGCTTCGAAAATTATCTTGATAGCATCATAGTTTTATTAGGAAAAAAAAATTTTATTTTAAGATTAAAAACAAAACATCACATCATATATTTTACATAAAAATAATAAATTTAACAAATTACTTCACGTTAATGATTATTCGAGAATTTAAAAAAAATGCTTTTATTCAATTGAGTTTGTTTCGTAATTATGAGAGTACGTTAAAATAAAAACAACACAATTTTAATGTGAGTCTATTTAAATTAACAATGAGTCAACATACTAAAATAATAATATCAAACAATTTGAGATTAACGACAAAATTAAAGAGAATGGTAAACACATCTACACAAAAACAAGTTTAAAGACTATATATAATGCGAGTGACCATATGCAAAGAAGTGGGGGTCCATTTTCAGTCAAAAATTGCAATGAAATTGATCCCCTACTTTTAGTTCAATCCTACCGGCAATGCAAACTAACAACAGACAATTAAATAAAAATAAACAAAGATAATTTATCTCACACTTTGTACGGTTGTTTAGGATCCGACGTTAGGGTGATCTTAAACGTTACTTTCGACCTGAAATCGAAAAATAAATAGCAATTAGACTGATTTTTGCAGATTTTTTTGTGAAGAAAGACAGGAGACGATAACCATACTGTTACTTACATCGTGGAAAAGACACGTATTGACAGCGCATGCTCAAAGAATCCATCAAAAAAAAAAATGCAAGTTATTAAAATTACTATAGTAACAACATTGTATCATTCACAAAATTCACAAAATAGATTGATTATTACCTACTATTATTACGATTTTTCAACACGTGTTACTCATCTTTTTTTTCATTCGTTTATTTATTGTTTGATTGTTTGTTTGTTTGTTTTTATAAAAACAGTTTTTTGCTATACTTTATCAATGAAAACGGAATTGAGTAAAACAAAAATCAATTCCGTCCACAAAATATAAAATAAAAATCATTCTGTTCTCCAATATGATTATAGCAAGTAACAGATCTATTTATATTCATCTCCTGGTGTTTTGTGCGGGGGAATACTTAAATGTAGAACACAAAAGAGTTGATTGATTGATTGATTGATTGATTCTAACCGCATATCAACTCGTCTAGGGTTATTTTATGCCAAGAGATTTGGGAACCGTGTTCATTGTATATTTACATTTTTGTGGAGTTGTTTCTTAAATTTTTTCAAGGGGAATTGGGGTTCCGATCGAATACAAATAATTTTTAACTAGATCTATTGGTAGAAAAGATCATAATGTCTTTCAGAGTGTAGAGAAGAGGAAAATCTCGTATTTTGTTTTGGCGCGCAATTTAATTCAACACTGAATTTCACCCAATCAGGATGACATATCCTATTCAGCCTGGACCTTCATTTCCGGCTAGCAAAACGGGTGAGCAGCCAAACACACTCTCTTCAGCTTGAGGCGGCGACCAGAACAGACGTGCCTCGGGTCGTCCCTGCTTAGCGATGCTTTTTAGCTAAACAAGCCACCCAGTGTGGACATCTCACTGTGGCTTTAACACTAGCAGCAGCAACATGGACACTCAACGAGGGAACCATCTAATTTATGGATTCTTTACGAGGAATCCCAGTGGAACATAAATTAGAAACATTCAGCATGCCTTCCACAGGCACCACTTCTTGTCACTCCAAAAATTTACTATGTCGATCCGAGCGCCACTCCGCTCTCGACACACAAAACTACACGGTGACCTTGAATACTTCCCTCACACGTCCAATGACACGCTGACATCTCAACACCTCGCTAAGCCATTTTGTCTCAAACATCCAACAAGCCTAAACACCACGAGTCTTGCAGCACCAAAAGCAAACCAAATATTCAAAGCTGCAAATAAAGAACTTTCGTTGTTGTGTGTGTTAAAGAATAGTTTTGTAATTCATTTGTCTGCCTAAAAACAATAGTGTAATTCCTTTAAAACCGCTATAAGAGAAATCGATCTACAACATCACAGTAAAATACATCAAATCTTTTCTGATTTACCCACTTAACTCTTCACACATCTAACTTCTAAAACACACAAAACACAGACTGACAGACATTGAGATTGCTGAAGAAAATAACATCTACCAGATATTGACCTGTAGAGAAGGGAAAAATTTCGTATTTTGGTTCGGCGCGCAATTTAATTCGACACTTAATTTCACCCAATCAGGATGACTTATCCTATTCACCCCGGACCTTCATTTCCGGCCACCAAATCTTGTAAGCTGCCAAACCCAGTCTCTTTGGCGGGAGAACGCCGACCAGTGCAGACGTCACACTGGCCATTCTTCAATAGCGATGCGTTTTAACTGGATAATGCCGCCCAGTGCAGACATCTCACTGCGGCTCTAGAATAGCACCAGCAGCAGCAGCAGCATGGACAAACAAGGGAAACCATCTAATTTATGGATTCCTCGCAGGGAATCCCAGTTGAATATAAATTAGATGCATTCCACATGCCTCGCACAGGCACAACTTTATGTCACCCCAAAATTGGCTATGTCGATCTGAGCGTAATCCCGCTCTTGACACGCTAGCTCCCATTTCACCTCTAGTCCACATTAATGGAGATAACGCCTACTCTCCCCAAATACCAGACATGAAACTCACAGTGACATCCAAAGTTCAATTCCTACAACTGCAACAATATCTTTCGTCAAAATCCAACGAACACAATCCTTCTCACATCCGAAGACACACGCTGCCATCTCAACCATCTCAACTTCTCATAACTCAATTTCTTCTCAATACTCACAACCTTTCACGAGTCTTGCAGACCCAAAAGCAAAACCCAATATTCCATGCTGCAAATAAAAATCTATTCATAAAAATACCTTTCGACTATCGCCATCTTACTACTTTATCATCCTTCCTTTAATACCTAACAACAATTAGCGAAAGACCTTACACTCTTAGTGAGGAAACAACACAACGTAAACACACATACGTTACACCACCTATCCTCGCTAACAAACCAACTTCTCCAGCTAAAATCATCCTACAAAAACCCTCATACAAAAACTCTCGCTAAAGACCCAACAATGGCCAGTGTCAATCATGGCTTCTGCGCATAGGCTCCACGCATACTCTATTCAAAATCCCCAGAAAATTCTCAGTTATAAAAAAAGGTTTATTTTTCAACCAATCATTTTTTTCCCCCGCAAATAGTGTTTTTTGGAGCCAGTGTTTGAAGTCGGAAATATATAAATAGAGCAAGTGGAGATCACATGAGCAGCTGAATCGCCAGCCGTCGCTGAGAGCATCACCCAACAACACCATCAGACCAGATCAAAGCAACCGCTTGCCACCGACCAGGTAACAGCCTGTCAGCCGCCTAAATACCCCATTTGCTTGTTTATTTTATTTATTCAATAAACGAAATAAACTAAATCTTCTTGTCAGTCTTATTTTTCTTGCAACCACACACTTGTATATAACAAAATCATCAAAGGAGTACATGCAAAAAAAACCCTCTATTATTTGTCAATTTCTCCAAAACATTTGAATTCATTGACAGAGGAAAGATGGAGTAAATACTACTAGCGTATGGTGTCCCCAAGGAAATTGCAACCATTATAATAATGCTTTTCAAAAACAAGAAAGCAATGATTCTTTTACACAATGATGACACTAACTTCTTCAACATTGTTGCTGGAGTCTTCCCCTGACAAATATTTGCACCATATATTTTTAGAATCTAAAAAAGACAAAAAGCAGACGATATCCCACAAAAATTATCGAGTACTACATGGAAATACAGCAGCCAGAACTGAATCCCTACTGTATAGTCTGAAGCAAGCAGCAGAAAGTATTTGCCTCTTATAAAAATTTATTTCTAAGAAAATAATCAAGCCGACCATGTGCGGACTTGATCTGCCCGAAGTGGAGAAGGGAGAAGTAATCCCAGACAGTGTGGCACTAAAAAGTGACTTCCTTTTTGTCGAGAACTACTATTGAACCCTCAGTACAAACTTAGGACCGAAGTGATTGCACAAAGAACTTGAGCTAACAGATGGGTTTTGTCACTTGCTTCTTGAATGGAGCTTCCTAAGAAATAAAAGTAAAATTAAACGAAAATTGACAACTCAAATTCTACCAAGTTAAACAACTGAAAGAATATTCGACCAAGAATTCTACTGAAAAGAAGTTTAAAGAAGACTCACAATTAAATGAACTCTGAAACATTTCTACAAAACAAAAAAAGAAAAGAAAAATACTCAAATCCAAAGAGCGTTGTTTCCCAAACACTCTTTCAAATAAGTTCCAGGAAATTATGCTAAAAATTTGCCACAATTTATCTTTTCTATCCCTTTCTTTCCCATTTCTTTTGTATAAAATTCCCTTTTAAAAACTTTATTGTCTGTTTTATCTTTTCGAACCAGTATCCAAAATAGAATGCTACAGAACTTACTGTTTAAACTTACTGTTTGAATTTACTGTTTAATATTGCACATTAAAGCCCCCTAAAAACATTACCTAGTTAAATACTAAACTTGGCTTTAGTGTCATTCACTTCATATCAAATTTTATTTTATTCCCTCAAAATTTCTTTACTCTACCTAAACACAAGTAAAACAGACTTGATGTGTTATAAACAATAGCCATTTCCACTTTGAGTGGCAAGCCTCTGAAATTTGTAGATAAGTTCATATATCTGGGCAGCAATATTTTTTGATCATGTGACCCCCAGATTCAAAGTTTCTGGTCATGAGCAATACTCTTCCTTTGTTCTGCTCTTTTTTTTTACCACCGGCCTCACTTGAGAACGGACACTTTTTCAGCAGCTCCTAAAACCCAGAGATATTGAAGAAACACATTAGCACCCCACCTCAGTGTCACAGAGACATGGCCACATGCTTGTACCAAAATTACCCAAACCCTTCCCACAAAGAAACTGAATGGGAAATTCTACAAGGACTTTATGGGAAATAAGAAAGATTTGGTTGATTATTGGTTTAGTTTCTTTGTTGTGGGTTGTTATCATTGGTGGTTGTCAGTCATTGTATCTGAGTTCATTTGTTCTTTCTTTTCTTACCCCATCAAACTTGTTGGCATCTTCTTTGTCTGTAAAGGCTGCAAAGGAATTGCAGAAGGAAGGAAGGAGACGAAGATACCTTTCAATTCAAAACTTTATTTCTGGTTTTAATACGGCTATTCTGTAGCAAGGAAATGTCTTCCTGGACTATTAAAAAACAGTCATTTTCTAAACAAAGCATTGAAATACATAAGTCATTTTCATAGTTAGGTCCAGTGGTAGTTTTTGTAATATTTGTTTGAGCGGTGTCAGCTTGCTAGCTGCAGACATGGCTAAATGTCCGGCCACAAGAGCTGATCAGCAAATGTGTTCACAGCTAGCAGCCGAGTGGAAAAGTGTCCTTATAGGCTGAGGGGTAATGCTTAAGTGAGAAAGAAATTCTTTTTAATGCAGAGAAGGTCCTTTCTTTTGGCATGATCTACTCCTACTTCCTGTCAAGGGCTTCTAGAAATGGCTACCATTTTGCTTTTTATCAATCTCCACAACTTTCTTCTGAGGAATATAGAATAAAAAAGTATTAGAAAATTTTTTTTTTTTTGTGAATTATTTTCATTTTACCAACACATGGAATACAGGCATGCAACATATACACTCAAAACCCATAGAATAAAAATGACTGTCAACTTGAATGCACAGCAAAAGATGCGGGCAACATAAGGCTATCGCAAAGATCTTCTGCCAGATACATTCCACAAAACTAAAAAGGCCACTGAATGCAATTTTGTCAATACCTGTTAAATCACAACAAGGCTGAAGCTGATACTTCCCTGGACTACATTATCATGACACAATGCATTATGGCTGGAGCACTGTTGTAGATTAGCACATCATTTGATTTGTCTTCATGCGTCATTTACCCTAATCCTGCTAACAAGAGGAAAAAGGATTAAGAGAAATTAAATAGTGTCAGCTGTTTTACATGTTAGAAGAGGTAGTGTGCTAACAAATGTACAAGGTTTGTCACAAAAGCAACAGAGAAAAAATGCTTCTTCTTATATACAAGACAGAATCACTGTTGGGTCAAAAGTTTAAGAAAATTTTAATGACATTAACATGATACAAAATGATGCAAAAACTGAATAAGGGTTTGATATGAAGACTCCTGAAACTACAAGTAAATATTGTTCTTGTAGTAAGAGTTGCCTTTTTTTTAAGTCAAGTTTAATTTGTGTGCCAAAATTTTACATTAGATTTAGTACATAGAAGAATCTTTTGCCTTTTTTTCATCCCATAAAAAGAAATGTTTGAAGACAAAATAAATTTTGTGTGTGTGTGTGTGTGTGTGTGTGTGTGTGTGTGTGTGTGTGTGTAAAGAAGTTTATTCACTGTTATGATACATATTTAGAGTTAGAAGTTCTTTGGTGAAGTTCTTTGAGTAATGAAAAGAAAAAATTGTGGCACAATGAGATGAAAGGTGACTTTTTTTGTTTTATTTTGTTTTTAATAGCCAAGTGTCTGTTGAAAAATCTTGGCAGTCTAGTTGTAACAGCCTGGAGTTATACAAGCAGTGCTAATCATAGCAATATGAGCAAATGGCACTAATGCTCAAATAGATAAGCTATCAAAAAATCTGATGTGGACCCAGGTTGGGACCATGAAAAGACAACTTGGAACACGGTATAAGTTTAAAGATATACTGAAGTAGCAAGATACAGAGAAAAGTGGTGGCGTAAGCAAGGCTTACTTGTCAGTTGAATATCAGTAGAGTATCCAATATTTACGAGAGTACTTGGCTCTCGATTAATATAGAATTTGGAAGAGTCCATGAATGGGTAGGTAATGGTCCCATAACAAAATCCAACAGCCAAAAGGAAGATGAGTCAATAGAACTCACAATCTTTTTCACAGGACAAGATGTAACAAGATATACTTGATCTAACATCCCTGACCAAGGTTACTTAGTCTATTGTAATGGGAGCCAGGAAGATGTCACCCACCTAAAGCAGAAGGGGAGTGGAGTGTTCAGTGAACCTTAGTATATATATATATATATATATATAATGGATTTTGGGATTCAGTCTCTTTTTCTCTTTTTTAGTGGCTGGGGTGGAAGGAGTCAAACAGTGTTATTAGAGAACAAGAAAAGAATCAAAGATACGAGATGAATTCTATTCTTTGATGAACAAAGAAGTTTATTCCATGTGTGGTGTCTTTTGACCATTTCTTACTATTTCCACAGCCTCAGAATCTGAACAGAAAAAATAAAACAATGAAGTCCTCACACTAAGTCAAGTTGCATTTTTATATCCCAACATCTCAGCAGACAAGTAGCCATCAGTGACACTACAATACTGCTTTACAACTGGACTGGTGTTTCAAAGAATTCAATTTAAAAAAATTTTTTTTATAGATATTTGATATCTTGGTTGCTGATTGGTCAGTAAAGTAGTGATAAGTCAGGTGGTATGTTTCCTATTATCTCCAAAGAAACCAACTTGAGTTTCTGATTGACATTTTAAGCAAAATTTCAATGTAACTTATTTTCTTCTTGTTGCTGTGGCATTCATGCAACATTTATCTGCACAAACTACTGGGTTCAAATTCTTTCAGAGGTTGCTTTTTGCCCTAATCCATTTCTCTTGGCATGATATATTATTATGAGATATCTGGACAAAAGGGTTTTATCACTTGTCAATCCGAATGGTTGATGAAAAACTGTATACTTGGACAAATCACTTTTCCTATAACTATCTTATGTGTTCAAACAATAACTGGGAAAAACCTGTTATTACCATTGCCAGTTTTGATTGAGAGCAATTAAACCAATCTATTTCAGTGTTTATTTGCATCATCATCTTCATCGTGTTCTTTTTTTGAAAACTTTCTTGAAATTATTGAAATGTTGATTAGAACAGTAGGCTGGTTGGTGAGGTTTGAAAGCACTGAGTTTTAGAATAGTTTTTTCAAATGGCTTTAAGATATATTCTATTGATCGATTCATTGTGTCTTTTGATTGGGTGAAAAATATAATTTATGGTAATATGGCATACTTATCACTAGATCAGAATTTTTGGAGGTCATTTGATTTTTGATTTATATGAATTTGAACTAAAATCTAGTTGCTTCTGTATTTTGGCAGATTTTTTTTTAAGAATCTATTTTTTGGGATTTAAATGTGACCACAATGAGGTTAAATAAATATATAATATTTTTTATATCCAAATAATTATTTACAGTGGCACCATAGTCTACAAAATACAGTTGCCGAGTCAACTGGAGCTGTAGAATACACCGACTGCACCTCTGCACCGACTGCACCTGGATATGGCACTAAACAATCTAATGGTGAGGTTCCAGTGAGGCTGGGGCTTTCGGGAATGCTGAGTACCCCTTCATTGCCAGCACTCCCATGTCCAATCTGGCCCGGCATGGTAGCACCTGATAGGGTCCTATCTATGGGTTAAATAGAACTATCAGCATACTTATGCTAAACTGAATTGTTTCACTGAACTGAATAGCTTGAAATAGAAATGTTTTTGACAATTAAACCGTACTTACGTTTAAACTGTGTGCTTATGCTAAACTGAATTATTTGAAATGGAACTGTTTTGACATTGAAACTCTACTTGCATTAAACTGATTTGTTTAACATAGAACTGTTTTGACATTTAACTGTGTGTAAAGAAAATCTGTACTTATACTAAACTGAATTAGATGAATTAGAACTGCTTGACTAAACTGAATAGCTTGAAATGGAAATGTTTTTCACAATTAAACGGTACTTACATTTAAACTGCATACTTATCCTAAACTGAATTGTTTGAAATAGAAGTATTTTCATAAAAATGGATTTAGCGTTAAATAACCTATAAAGGTTGATATGCCATAAAAGCCCAACCAACGAACCAACCAACAAAATTCAGTGTCATATTAGTATATATCGTTTTACATGACTTCTTTCTTTCAGAACTCACACATAACTCACATGCAATGTCATAGGAAGAATCAGTTAAAACACAGTTAACTCTAAATCTGGGTTTGACCAATGAGAATTTTCCACTAAGGTGTTTCCTTGGATACTTCATTTCAAAATGGTTTCAATGGTTGCACAATTTACCTGTTTAGCCTCGTGCTGACTCATACCTACTAAGCTTTATGAAAGAATTTCAACAGCTATGTGTCCAGCACTTGTATAGAATCAAGAAAGCAACCCCCATGGATTAAATAAAGGACATGGTTTGAACTTCCATGTGGGCTCCCGAGTTTGACAAGAAACACCTGAAGAAGTCAAGAAAACATATTGGCTAAAACGTTTTTGAATATAACAATAAAGATGAAGACAATAATCCAAAAACCCTGAATGATAAATCAAGATTTGTCTAAGAAATTCAGACAACTAATGCTGCAGTCATACCATCAATATAAAGAGCATAGAAAACCTAATTGATATAGAAGTAGAAAAAAATTCTTACTCTACTGTATGAAAGAAAAAGTTATATATATATCTATATATATATATATAATCATCCACAGACAGATCTATTTCGTTCTATCAGAACTTATCAGTGTGGCTAGACAGTAGCTTACCGTAGCTGGGATTGAAACCCAGTTGACACAAACGCCAAGCCAAAGCTTCTAACCATTCAGCCACGAGGAGACATTAACTGCGAAGTAAATTTTAAACGGTTATGAATCACAATTACTATTGTTTACATACATCCGTTCAACAATTGCCAAGACCTCAATTCATCTACGAAGAGGCTTGCAATGAGCGCTAATGACAACATGATTACTTCCTCGCCAGAGAACTCAACCCCATGGGGGTAGGGGAGTATATATCTCTATAGTCATCCACATACATATATACATACATATACGTATACACACACACACACACACATATATATGCATATATACATACATATATATACATATATACATATATATATGCATACATATATACATGCATATATATCTATATACATACATATATACACACATATATACTTACGTATATATATATATATATATATATATATATGTACATCTATATACATGTATATATACATAGATATATGTATACATATGTTGTGTAGCAATAAAAAGACCATAATGCTTTTGTTCTTAAAAACATATCTCTCTTTTTTATTTTCATGAAAAGGTCGAAATGGCTGCAAGTGAGAAGGAATGACTGCTATCATTAACACTGTGTTGATGACAGACATTCAGAGCCTTACTTCTTTGATGGGAGGTATGGTACAGAAGTACAATTCAGCTGCCGCATCCCCTCAACATGCATCTACTCTCTGGCTGCTCTCTGAATCAGACTGAATCTGCATCTTGAATGCATATCTCTTGTTATTATATAATATTCTGAACACCCACATATTTTTCTTCCGGTTCTCAATTCACTTGATTTATTTCTGCTGTCCCTTGTTTACATAGGTGTGACATCCTGTTTACAAAATCCTTAACAAATCGATCTGTCAAGGTCAATAGGTAACATATATATATGTTTATATATATATATATATATATCCACACATTTATATGTATACATAGATATAAATATGCACACACACATATATACATCTATACACATTTTTAGATAGATAGATAGATAGATAGATAGATATTATCAAATTATAAAGATATTTTATTCCTAAAAATATAAGATATATTAGATATATGTTCTATTCATATGAATATAAAGTCATATTTCTTTATATATTTTATATGTATATTCTATATTTATATTCTCACTATATATGTTTAATATTCTATATCTGTTTATATACTTTTTCCTATATTAGTTTGGATAACCATAGATATTTTATGATCCCTATATGAAAATGAATCACTATTTACATGACCATTCCAGGTAATATCAAATCAAATATAACTTTCTTCACACTGTTTTTTTTTCCAGAAAAGTATATGTGAAATATATGAGGAAAATATTTCAATATTGTTCAATACAGAGAGCTAAACTATTTTTTTGAAAAATATTTCTTCCTTCAGTAAAAAGAAATTATTTCAGTAATTGTTTGTGTATAACATGCATCTTCGTGTAAACCACTAACTCATAACATTGGACAACAATATTCTGGAAAATGTTCTCATGTATAATATGTGTAGCAATCACAGATCTATTTTCTCTCATGAATCAATGCCCCCGCCAAGCAATTCAGCCACACACTGACCAATCAGCAGGCAGAGCGCATTGATTCCATCTTCCTCTAAAGAACTATTTTTTCTAGCCTTTTTTGGAAATCTGCCACAGATAGAGAGCACATGGCCAGCAGAGAAGAAATACCTCTCTTCTGTAGCCTGCCACAGGACACTCTAGCATTGACGATCTTCGCCAAAGATAACTGCTGCTACCTGCGATACCCTGCGGCTACCTACTACACACTAAAGAACTGACACTGCAACCTGCGACACTGCTGCTACCTGACACCCAAAAGAACTTTTCTCATTCTGACACAAGTCTATTTTCTGTCATGAAAATAAACCTTTCATTGTTGTTCTTCAAAGAAGTTTTGTTATTTTGTTCAGTGCTACATAAATAACTACAAATTAATTTATAGTGTATGTGAACCAAACATATACTAAACATGCATTGACATTTTATAATTTGTAGCTGCTAAATTTAACCTGAATTAAGTTTTTCTTCAATTAGGAATTATATAGTTTATATAATGTCTTAATACTCAAAGTTCATACAATATCTAGAGCAAATATACAGACATAGTTGACCATAGTCAAGGGTAACCCGAAGGCTCCCTTTTCGATAGCTACTACACCAAGGTGTAGGGGAGGGCGCTAATCCTTCCCTGGATACAGACATAATCACCCCAAAAATACAAGCTTTCAGTGAAAATAAGCTCCCATTAGAAAAAAAAAATTATAAGCAAATGCACATTCTAGTGGATATTTCCCTGTTCACAGAATAAAATATTTGTTTGAACTTAAGATAAAAATACTTTTCTAAATCCATCCCAAATATAGTGAGGTATGTTGCCAGAAAAAAGTTGACTATATAGTTCTTATGTATAATACACATGCATCTTATACATAAATAATTACGTTTTTTTTTTTTAATTCTAAAACAATATCTATTTTCCAGAGGAAATTTTAAAGTCTACTCATTAAACTAAAACTCCTTTCATCCAAAATATAAAGAAAAGAAAATTAATAAAATGCAGACAATACAATAACAATGAAAAATTTTGAAAACAGCCTAAATCTATCATATATATTTTTAGGAAAATTTCTAATATGCAAATTCTAAAAAACAATGATAAGAATTTTATCAAATTCTAAATCCATCAAAATATTAACTTAACAAATTAATATTTTGATGGAGTTAGAATTTGATAAAACTCTTATCATTGTTATAAGGGTGGAGTGTGTAGTAAATCAGCATATCAAGTTACCATAGCAAAATTTAGCAAAATTTAACAGAGCAGTTATTAAAAAATATGGTAAAAATTGTTTGCAAAATATTACAAAGTATTGGAAAATTGTGTTGCAAATATGTTGAAAACAGAAGAAATTAATAGCAGGAAAAACATGAACATGTTGGTATATTAAAAGTATTATATTACTCTTACAAACAATTGTTCTGTTTGCAGCTATATAATATTATACTGTAGAGGGACATGATTTTTGGTAGATATGTTTAGTCCCCCAAAGTTTGATGTTCTTTGGTATATGTTTAGTTTAGTGGTATGTTATGTTTGGAAAAAGGCACATGGAAAAAGGTAAAATAGGCACATGGAGACAAATGTAGTAAATGAGTAAAGATATGAAATGGCGCGGACAAAAGGAACATTCAAAACAAGGCGACAAACAAAACAAATTTATATTCATAACAAAACATGCAATGATACATTAAAAATATTGCTATGGTTCTATATTGTTCGTAAAATAGTCCTGTGTGTGTGTGTGTGTGTATGTGACTAATACAACTAAAACTACAAAAAGGGTTAAATAATAAAGTGTCCTATTCATGTTGACTATGTATTTCTACATGTTCATTTCTTTCTGTGGTTCAAAACTATTGCAGTTTTTGAGGCTGGAAAAAGTCTCACAGACAAGGAGTATTGAGGAAAAGAAGGTTTGCGTGGTTTATCCATTTTGTGGCTTTTGACGTCTGTTAGTGAATAAGAGAGTCACACAGGAGAGAGTGTGTTAGCGCTGCAATAGAAATTGGGAAAAAGAGGAAGGGTGTTTGAAGACAAAGTATTTATAGGAAATACATGTCTTGGAATAGGCTCCAAAAAACGTGGGACGAAATTCAGATGAAGATGTAGTTTTAAACACTGATCACATGGTTCTCCTGGCCAATGGTTTCCTGAGACTGAATATTTGCATGCGTCCGCCATCGTTATGGGAACAAGTAGCATTCCGCCCAATTTAAATTATAGGAGTGTAAGTCCTATAATACAAAATAAACATGTAAACATTTAACTGAAGTCCTTGTGTCGTATATACGAAAGTTTAATGTACCTCATACAGCTCCAGTTCACTGCTGGAATTTTAGCAGAGACAATTTAACATCTGCTCATTACTAAGCTTGTTAGAAGGAAGAGGCTTATATGTGTCTTAGATATCTGGCACCAATGTCTTGGAAGCCAGTGATTTGTTCATTTGAAAAGACATGTCAACCAAATATATGATGTCATGCATGTCCTTTAGAGAGTGGGGTTGCCCATGGGAGATAACCCACTTACCTTAGTTATAATTTTTTTATACTATCTTTCAGTTAACTTTGATAAAATTTGGTTTGGTTTGGTTTTATGGCATATGAACCATTGTTGGTTATTTAATATCAAATTCTATTTTTACATAGGTATTAAATATATGATTTGTTAACAGATTTTGTAGATACACAATTAAAAGATCAAACAGTTCTATTTCTACAAAATCAATTTAGCATAATCAACAAGGTAAAATGGTTCCAAGTATTGCTATGTATCACTAAAAATTCAATTAATCATTAGTCGTTTGTTTACACACAGTTAAATGATCAAACAGTTTTATTTCGAACAATTCGATTTATCATAAGTCATTTGTTAAACTAAAAATTAAATCATAATGGGAAATAAAAAGGAAAATATCTGAGCATTTTACTTAACAAATGTAATAAAATTTTCATTAAATATGACTCGTCTATTATAATCTCATAAAAAATTCCTTCACTCTTTGTCCTCAAGACTGTATGAATTTGACATGGGTTTGTTCATATGGCAAGGATTTCCTGACACCCAAGCTATCTACTAAGATGAAGTTTTCGTTTGAATTCCATTTTTCTTCTCCTAGACCAGTTGCCCAACCAAAGCTGCTCTACCATTTATTCATAGCTGGGGAAGATGGATTCATGACTTTCCCGTGGGGATTAACAGGAAATAAAAATAGCTTCATCCAGAATTTGAACCCGATTTGTTGAGTCCATTTTGCACAATGGTAATCTCCATGCTCTTTATACACTCTCAAACAGGAAAAAAAAATTGTCTTTGTAGTCATGTACTAAAAATGAATGTGAAATTTTTTTTATTAATTCAAGTTTGAAAATAAATCTTGAATTTTTGAAAATAATTGTTATTTACTAAACTTAGATGTAACACAGGGCCAAAAGTATAGGGGTGCCAAGAGAATCAATCTCACTTGTAATGATCGACTTGCCTAGCTTCTTTAACATGACATGCGACGAGATTTTCTTAAGTCAGAAAAATCAAACATAAATAATTTATGAAGAGTTTAATACAAAACCTTGAAGAGTTCTAAAAATCCACTCGTAATTATCTCCCTTGAACCAGATAAACGGAATTGCTCCCCTTGCGTTAACTTGATCTGTTTTCCTTTCCTTTGTAAAAAAAATAAAATAAGGTAATACGAAAAAGGAAAAATACCAACAACTTCATTGAAGTTCATTGACTGCAACTCAAGAAAATTGTGAATTATAGGTAATTTTATTATTTTATACTACATTTAAAACTCTTGTTATTTGAATATTTGATATAAGTCTTTTTCTCAACTGAAAGGAAGGAAGAATTTGACTATCCTTAAATTCAATTGTACCTAAATTATTTTGATTAATATTATTATGTGAACAGGTAATGCCCCCCCCCAAACTATAAATAATAATCTTAAAGGATTATCTAAGGTTGATATGAATGTAACACATTCGATTGAACCCATAAATAATTACTCTATTGTCTATTTATTTCCATAAAATAAAATATTGCTTTAATTAACACACTCCATTGAGTGTAATCTAGTTATGTTTATTTAAATAGAATAAATTAAAACAACATAAAAACTACCGACCAATCGATTGTAGAATACGCCAACTGCATCTCTGCAAATACCCCAACCCTTGAACGAGTGTCCAAGATATGACACCATATGATGGTGAGGCCCCAGTCCTGAAGCGTTGAGGAATGTAGAGTACGCCTTCATTGCCATTACTCCCAGGTCCACTCTGACCAGAACAGTAGTACCTGTTAGGGTCCCAACTATAGGTCAAATAGAACTGTTTAATTATTTATTATAATGGAATCTATTTAACTGTTGCAAAGATAGTTATTAGTGTTAGATAGCAATACTTGAAACCATTCAACTGTGTGCAAACAAATGAGCCCTGATTCGTATAAAAAAAATTACCAATAATCTATTCGTTTATAAATCAAATATATGTATGATCAAGATTTGGTATTATATAACCTACAAGGGTTGATGTACCGTAAAATGCCACCAACCAACCTAAAGTAAGAATTGATTATAACCCCTTAAAATGGGGACACTGTACTTCTTACAGTTGGAGAAAATTAAGAAAGAAACTAAAGTGCCAAAGAGTTTTTATTTAAACCTTATATATCTATATCTATATCTCTCTCTATATATATATCTTCAATTATGACGGAAAATTTTTTAATGGGATTTTGCTAACAAATACGGTATTTTCGAGATGTTGGTTGATATAAGATTTGGGTTTTTTAAATCATCAAAATCTATCCATAACTTTTTGAAATATAATAAGCACTTGAAGTTGGAAAAATCGTGGACTAAAAAGGCCCCTGTCTTCCTGAAAATTGTGTTTTCATAGACCAACCACATTTACAGAAAAAAAAAAGAAGAAAAAACGATTCAAGATAACGTTATGGGTTTTGGAATGACTAAATAAAATTTGCTAGTGAATATCATGAAATCATTTTTTAAAAAAGACCTAACTCTTCATTTGAGCTACTTTTTCAAAAATGAATTAAATCTCAGCAAAATATGAATTTAAAAAAAATTGGTTAACAATTAGATAACCGTTATTAAAATAAATAAAGTTGGCGACCCGAAGGCTCCCTTTTCAATTGCTATTATACCGAGATGTAGGGGAGGGCGCTATTCCTTTCTCTGGATTGCTCCACTTTACCCTTGATACGTACCTTATATTACTGAGTATTAAGCAAGGAGTCTTTGGTATGACGCGACCTGGGATTGAACCCTGTGTCTCACGGACCACTGGCGAACACTCTACTCACAAGATCAATGAGCCAGTCTAAAAACATCAAATTTTCTTTAATTTAAAATTTGGTGTTTTTATTTAACTGTTAACCAAATTTTCTTTGATTCAGGTTTCGCTGAAATTAATTTATTTTTGAAAAATTCTCAGTTAAATTTTTTTACTTTGTTAAAACTTTGATGCAAAATCAAGTCATTTTTTTAAATATTAAAGTTTTTTGGGTTTTTTTTTCAAAGAGATTGTTATTAACATCAAAGATTTATTTAATTATTCGTTAAAATCATAAAAAAGCAGCTTTTCTTTCACTTTAAGATTCTACCTTATATTTATAAGTCAGGAATATATGTATCTCGTCACCAATGAAAATTTTACATAAAAGTTGCCAGTGGCTTTAGAGAATCCCTAGTCTGCTGATTTTTAAGGTAAATTTGTGTAGAATATTGTATGCTTTTTATTGCAATTACGAACAAACTACAGAACTTAAATTTATCTAAACTTAGGTGAAAAATGAATTAAAGTCTATTTCACTGATTTGTGATTGAGGAATTTTTTTTACAACGAAACGTTACAATACAACAGAAGGTGAATTTTGAGTACAGTTTACGACAAAATAACTGACCTATATAAACTGCTTATAGATTGCGTTAAATGGCATTCTTGATTCTAATTTTTTACAAAATTTGTCCAGGTTCAGATTATTGTAAGGTTTTTTAAATACCGTATTTGGCAACATATAAGACGTATTCCAATTTCAATAGGGAAAAGAAAAGCAAAGTACAAATATTAAACGTGATGAAATTAATATAATGAAGATGATTAATGATAACGTTTTTAATCTGCATAATAGCCTTTTAAAAATGACACTTGGTATATGAAAGTTACTCTAAAGTCTAAGCTGATACAAGTTGCCGGGTAGCGAATTTTAAACCGACATATGGCATATAAGACGCAGGGGAATTTCAAAAGATATTCTTAGTAAAAAAAACGTGCAACTTATATGCCGTCAAATACTAAGTAATATATACTAACACCCCTCTCGTGTGAGTAAATTATACGCGAAAAAACGAATGTTCGAATATGCCATTTTTTCTCTTGCTTCATTGATTAAAAAGTTATAAAAACTGATGAAAAAACTTGATAAACTATTAGATATTTCGTTTGATGAATGGTTTCACATTATTTAAGCGATTTTATAAGCATTTTCGAGTGAAACCTACCGAAAATGCTAGTGTCCACAACGTTTCAGGGTGGAATGGGCATTGCTACTTTATATGATCTAAAAATCTTAAGTTGAATGAATTATAATTTTTTTATTTAAAGAACTGTTTTCATTATTTAATCTTGACGAGTTTTTCTTTCTTGATTTAACTGCATTCAGTTTTGAAGATGCGTGCTTAGCGTGATAGCGATTGCCGTAGAAAAGGGAATCGACGATCCGAGCTCAAATCCTGGCCAAGGCTCCTAGCATTTCACTTCGTGCTAATACCCTTGGGAAAGCTATGATTCTTTCCTTTCTCAATTGAGCCTAGTCGGCTGGGGCTGTAGAATACACCAACTGCATCTCTTCTGAGGGTAAGACCCCTTCCTAAAATAAAAACGAGTGTTCTAGGTATGACATTAAACAACCTGATGAGAAGGCTTCAGTAATGCTGGAGTTTTGGGGAATGTGGAGCACCCCTTCATTGCTTTTGCCCCCCAGGCCCACTCTGGCCTGGATTGATAGCACTTGAAAGGGTCCTATCTATAGGTCTGTAGCCGAAAGAATTTCAATTTTTTGTTTAGCGCGTTAATTGATTTGACCGTTGTGGTCTCGTCTCATATTTTCACCCAATAGGGATGACGTTCCCGGGCAACATAAAAGGTGGTGAAAGCGTGCGCACATCCTTTCCACAGTATATCTTTCAAGCAGGATGAACTGATCCTCTTTATCTTGTGGGGGGACACGTTATTTGGTAGATATGTTTAGTCCCCCAAAATTTAATGTACATAAAACAGAATGTGAAACCAAATAAAATACATGATGTGTAAATGGCCTTTTGGAAAATAAAGTTTGGCAAGAAGAAAATAAATTTGTTTACACGTGTATGTATGTTTATGTTAACGGAGTCCGTCAATAAGTCGTTCTTACTTACATTAAGTTCATATCGGGTTTTATGATTGTGGCGACAGCGTGTCGCGTTGATAAAAGCAAGTTTGTCGGGTTTTTCTTTTGAACGTGATTCGCGGCTATCTGTAGCTAGGTCATGAACTTTGGTTGTGGAAGAAAAGGAATTTGCCGGACAGTGTATCGGCTACTGCTTTACTGACTTAGTCTTAGTGAATGACTCGCTGACTGTTGTGTTACTTATACCCTACTATTGGATCAAAGAATCGTCCTAAAATTTTGACGCGTAGACACTTATTGACCAATCAGATTTGTATTTTACTATTTTCTATTAGAGCCTAAATATTTTCTATTTGTTGACTTCCGATCCTGTTTTTTTAGAATGTTCCTGTTCTATGTTTTTAGCTGATTGGTTGAAAAATATAAAAATGTAACTTAAATGATAATGCAGTTTTGATCCTAAATTTCTAGAATGTTCTTAAGTATGTTTTTATTGCTTATTTTAAGACTAGAAAAAATGTGTATCCCATAATCTCTCACTAACTCTAGCAGCAGACCACACCACCACGAGGAGAGCACATCTAATTTATGGACCGTTGGTTCCTAAGAATTCAATCCTTCATCATTCATTCGACCCTCCAAGACCAACCACTCCCAGAAGCATTAAATTGGATGCTTAATTCCACCTCTGACATTAACATTTCAATTCCTGCTCTGCCTTCTGCAACATGATCCTTGCTCTGACATCAATAATTTAATTCCTGCTCTGACGTCAGTTACTTCAATCCTGCTCAACTATTTACAACTGTTTTCTTCTACCTACAACTTACAGCACAAGGGTTCTTTCATTCAGGCTGCCATTAAAGCGTTGTAGAAACTTATCAATATTCTTCCCTTTCATCACTTATATTTTCTTCCTTTTAATATAACAGGAGGTAACTTATTCTGCCTTATTGTTATAGGTCAAATAGAACTATTTGATATTTAAACTGTGTACTTATGCTTAATTGAATTGCTTGAAACAGAACCGTTTGATTATTTAACTGTGTGTAAACTGATGTTTAATTGAATTGTTAGTGGTACATAACAATACTTGGAACTATTTAACATGATGACTTTGTACTGTTGCACACCAAATAGACGGTTGTAACATCACACAGCACAAATAGAAGTTTGCAATGCTATGGTGATCAAATAGAAGTTTGTGCTGGTACAGTCTCAATAGACATTTGTACTGCTACAACTACGCATAGACATTTGTACTCTCATGTCAAACGTGTTTATATGTGCAACACTACGTCTTAATTATCAGTCGGACTTTGTGATAAACCTCCATGTGAGAAAAAGTGATTACCCAATAGATCAGACCTAGATGAAGTCAACATAAAGAAACAAACTTGTCAACTTCTAATCATAGAGTAAAAGTAAAGGAAATGGAAAACTATATAAATACCTGTACCTTGCCCAAGAGCTTGAAAAGTTTGTGAAGCATGGCGGTAACAGAGATACTAACCATAGTTGATGCCCTTGAAGCAATCCCAAATAATCTGGAAAAGAGACTTGGGGAACTGGAGATTTGAGGAAAAATTGACTGTCCAGACCACAGCACTACTTAGATCAACTAGAATACTTAGAAGTATCCTAATTATATTTGGGACCCTTTCGAACAATCTCCCAAAACCTGGAAAAGAGAAAGAGGGAACTAGAGATTTGAGGAAGAATTGAGACTGTCCTGACCACAGCACTACTGAGATCAACTAGAATACTTAGAGGAGTCCTGTTGAACTGAGGAGACTTGCTATCACTCAGACTTTAAAAAAGACCACAAATACTTTTATGAGTCCTGTTGTCACTTAGACTTCAAGGGAGATCCTAAATAATTGCTGATGTGAAAAACTTGTAAAGAGATAATATTTTTCTTACTATTATTTATATCTTCTTACCAGTGTTATTTGTTATTTATGTGGGGTTTAAGAAGGATTTATTGTGGTGGTTGTGGTTAATTGTTGATATTGTTGGAAAATTCAGAGGCTTGTAAACTGACTCCTTTTCTTCTTACTCAATTCACTTGTCTTCTTTTTGTCTGTTGAAGCTGTAAGAGAATTAAGGACAGAAGGAAAAAGACAAGGTTACTTTTGGACTTAAACTTTATTTTGGGGTTTATGACTATTCTGTGGTGGGATGTTTTTCCTGAACCAGTAGAAATAGTTGTGTTTCCAACTGACAAGGTATTGAAGTATATTATATAATCATCTTTGGCAATTACAAGTTTAAGGGTCTGTCATATGTTCAGTGGGTATGTTAGCAGAAGATGCTACCAGTAGAAGAGATGCATCATGCTGCTAAGTTCAGGACTCAGCAAGCACATACTTTTCCTACTAGCAGTAGAGAGAAAAAGGTCCTTTTGACCGAGGTACTGAGTGCTTTATGAGGAAGAATTTTTCTTTGGTGTCAGGAAGCCCCACTTTTTAGGCATGTGCTGATTTCACTTTCTGTCAGAGGCCTCCTGGGAAACTGTTACTTTTTGTATTCATTTTTTTAAAAAATCTTTTTAATCCCCACAGTTATCAAATCAAATGATGATAAATCCCCTTAAATCTCCTGGATTATTTTCTTGTTCTTATCTACAATGCTATGATTTAAATTTTCATAATTTTTCTTCAAAATATTTTTTCTCAGTATCTTTTCTATAGCTTTTGAGATCATCTCCAGTTCTATGATGTCATTCATTCACTGTGTTTTTGTGTCAGGAATAAATGGAAACTGTTGCTAGACATCAGCAAGATACAGCACTTTTCTCAGTATTCTTAAAAATTTCAACAATACTGCCATTTGAATGATTTTTATTCTTTAGATTTTTAATTTTTTGAGGGTTTTTTTAATTCTCAGCTAGATTCAGATATTTATTCAGCTTTTCTTTATATTCAAATTCATTCAAGGATTGGTAAAAAAAAACAACCTCTATTATCTGATATAATTTTGTCTTTGTCTGCTATGACTTGAAATTCTCTTCTTGGAAAGATCAGTTGGAATTTTATATTATTCAGAGAACTAAATTATAAATTTCAACAAACTTTGATATTGTTACATATTTTAAAAAACAAGGGAATATCAGACTAGGAGCCATTACTGTTATAAATGAAAATATATAGAAATTCATATAAAAGCCAGAATATAGAAATATTTCTGCTTAATATTGCAAGAATTATTCAAAAAATAGCACTCCAAGATTTATTGATGATAATTAATTCCTAGTATAGTTAAGATTTTGATCTTGAAAATTTTTTAAATTATTGTGATAATGATAATTTCTGTCAAGGCTGAAATTATTTGTTACAGATTTTATATTAACAAGGCTTTTTAGCATTATGTTGAGCATTATATCTACGTTTCTAAAAACAAACTGACACACTACATTCAGCGAATGTGTTGTCTAGTAAAACTAAGAAACAAAACTACTTCCTATAAACTGGAAGGATATATTATATTGGATGATAAATAAAACCTCTCCAAAAATATATCCCTGGTTTTATATACAAAATTGAGGTACTTGGCACACTAGTATTTATCCAGATGCCATAGACTATTGTGACGCGAAATTGTTCAAATCCCAAAACGGGACTTTATTTTCGCACGTGTGAAGATGGGGCAGGTTGGCACTTGATCCCCTACAGAATAAGTCCTGTTCAGAGTTCTCTCAGGCATATAAGAACTAGCATATTACGTGAGGGAATAATTTAGGACCAGACTGACCGCCGCTGGCAAGGGGTTCCAAATTTCACACTATCACACACCCACCAGGCCGGCTTTCTTCCTTCCCCGAGACAATGGAAGATAATGAGCCTATAGGTTTTAGTTGTAATAATATTAATATTGTAGTAGTCGGCAACTCCGGTTTCCCGTGTGATACTTTAGGAATTAATAGGACAATTCTAAGCAAGATAACATAAGGCGAATAGAAGCTGGAAAGAAAGCATGAAGTAACAACATAGACCACATGGTAAAATAAAAATACATAAAATTCCTTTACTACTTATATATACACGTTCAGAGTGTCAAAACATATAATTGGACAGTCCACGAATATAAATGTCTTTTCTGACTTTTATCCTTTCTTCAAATTGAGAGAGAGAGAGTGGTATATAAAATATTTGGGTATAAAGGAAAAATGTCCCCAAAGTTACTTATCTTATTTTCGACGGGGTTCCACTGGAGAATCGTTCTTCTTTCACGGGCCAATAGACTTTGTTCTGTTTTTAATACTGGCTTGAAGGATTTGGAGTCCTTCGTGTCTCAGTTAATCTTTTGTCTTCAGCCCGGAGTAAAATGGCTATGGTTCGCCTGCCACGAGCCTTGCTCAAAAAAAAAAAACTTCTTCCTGTTTTCTTCCGCTGAGGGGAAGGGAGCCCCATTTCCGTTCTGGGATCCCAGCCAATCATTTGGCTTCTCTCTCTTTCCCCTTCCGATGTCCGGCGACCTGAGGTCACTAAGTACCAACATCTGTTTATCCCCTCTGTGACCCACATTCTCTCTTAACGGTCACTTTTGGACTGCTAGATAGTGCTAATTCAACGGGAGGATAGTATCAGTCTTACCTCTTCATCTCCGTGAGCTATCACGTGACACTATCAGTACTGATTGATTGATTTTAACAGCATGTCAACTCACCTTGGATTATTTTATGTCTAGAGGTTAAGGAATTTATTGTGCATTCATATCTACATTTTTTGTGTAGTTGATTATTAAGAGTTTTTTTTCAAATAAGAAAAATTTCTTAACTGATCTATTTGACCCATAGATGAAACTCTTGTGGGTATTACAACTCTAGATCTGGGTGGGATTAAAAATAATGGCAATGAAGAGGTACTTTACATTCCTTTGATTTTCAGAACTAGAGCCTCACCAAAAATACATTTTTGCATCATATCCAGGACACACTACTTGTCACTAGTCTAATTCCATAATACTCTAAAATTAAATGTGAATGGTGGGATGGTTCTTATATGCAATTAAATGTCTTGAGTGATGTACATAATGTTTGAAAAAAATTGATTAAAATGTATTAGTAACAGATGGTTTGGTCTATTTGTTTCATAAAAGTCACTACTCTAATGTACAGCATAACAACAATATTAACACTTACTTGCCCAGGGTTCCAACTAGTGTCCAGTTGGCAGACAAAAATAAAACAGGCTGTAACTCAATACAGTCAACCCACCATTACTAAAACAAGCAACAAGCCGGTGTATATATATATATATATATATATATATATATATATATACACATCCATTCCTGGACCAGCAACCAATCACTGTCCAGGGAATAGATTTAACCATATGTGTGCAATGGAATGC
Organism: Sepioteuthis lessoniana; assembly: GCA_963585895.1. NCBI lineage: Eukaryota > Metazoa > Mollusca > Cephalopoda > Myopsida > Loliginidae > Sepioteuthis > Sepioteuthis lessoniana. The sequence continues at coordinate 122,642,011 of OY757907.1, forward strand.
CCCAGTGACCATAAAATCTCTCATTCCTCAGAGTTCAGGCTCACTTTGAATGTAACTTGATTTGTTACATGACTGAGTGCTGACTTTATATCTACCAAAACTCAACAGTCTAAAATGTTTAATGACATCTCAACTTCTTATAGGTTATTTAATGCTGAAATGTTATTTATTTGTAAATATTTAACTGTGATAACTATATTTTCAATGTTCCATTTTTTTTTTTTAGTTGTAATTTTTCATTTGTCTTTATTCTTTTGTTTGCACACATTAGGGTTTCAAGTATTTTTCTCTAATATTAATAATTTATGCTCAAATATATATAGTATCAAGTATTCTTATAAAAAATCTGGTGAACACTTACACATGACATACAAAAACACTAGACAGCTGTTTCAACCTTATTAGGTCTCATCAGCAGTGTATACCGTGATCTCCACCACTGGAGATCGAACCAGCAAACATTGCAGAGCCAAAACTCAACTTAGCCATCAGTCCATATCGCCCACAAGTGACACCAAATTAACTAGTCATTGAGGTCATAATAATTACATGGATGCATATTTTCAATCCGCTTGGGAAGATGTGTCCCGGGAGATGACCGTGTCTTCTGTAAAGAGTACAGATGTAACTTGCAAGATACATTCAGGTTAATTGGCCATGCAATTATCATTACTAGTTAATCTGGTGTCACTTGTGTGCGATATGGATTGGTGGCTCAGTTGTAGAGTTTCAGCTCTGGCTGATGACCAAACTGTACCTTGTTGGTAATTTTGGTACTTAAATGTTCAGTAAAAAAAAAATTAAAGTAAATGATCAAAATTTATTCTTATCCAGATGATCAATCTTAGCATTTAATTTCTTTGGACATTAAAATTGTTATGTATTTTCATAGGTGGGCTATTCTGTACTAAAACTAAATAAATTCACTTCTCAGTACTTTAATTCTAAACAAGTATCAAACAATCAAGCAACAGTTGCTGATTCTTAATAATATAGATTTTTTGATTCTCATCTCAAAACAACGATGTATGAAGTGATAGTAATAGTAAGTGAAAAAGTATATTGAAAGATAAATAAAGGAAAAAACTTAATATACTTGAGGGGGTTAAATAACAAGGGACTTATTTCTATTAAGTAAGGTTCAGCCTTGATTACAAAAATTAAACATTATATTTGCTATAATTTTGTAAATGTCTTAACAGTTAAGGCAGTTTTAGATTTTATCAAGACAGCTTTTTAATAATACACTTATACATAAAATACAATGTGATATATATATATATATATATATATATATATATATATATATATATAGTCATCCACAGACAGATCTGTTTCGTTCTATCAGAACTCATCAGTGTGGCTCAAGATATTAGCTTCCCGTAGCTGGGATCGAAATCCGGTTGACTCAAGCACCAATCCAAGTTTCTAACTCTCAGCCACGAGGAGCCAGTAGCAGTGAAGTAAATTTTAAACGGTTATGAATCACAATTACTATTGTTTTACATACATCCATTTAATGGCTACCGAGACCTCAATTCATGTACGAAGAGACTTGCAATAAACGCTAATGGCAACATGATTACTTCATTCGCCAGAGAACTCAACCCTACGGGGGTAGGGAAGTATATATCTCTATAATCATCCACAGACAGATCTGTTTCATTCTATCAGAACTCATCAGTGTAGCTAGACATATTAGCTTCCCATTGCTGGGATCGAAACCCAGTTGACTCAAATGCCAATCCAAGCTTCTAACCCTCAGCCATATATATATATATATATATATATATCTGACCCAGTTGGCTAGAGCTCTAGAATACACTGACTGCATCTCTGAGGAGGTGTAAGACTTCCCTCCAACAAGTGTTCTGCATATGACACTAAACAATCTGATGGTGAGGCTTCAGTAATGTTAGAGCTTTGTGGAATGCAGAGAACCCCTTTATTGCCATTGCTCCCAGGTTCACTCTGGCCTGGAGTGGTAGCACCTTATAGGGTCCTATCTATGGGTCAGATAGAACTGTTTGACATTTAAACTATGTACTTATGCTAAACTGAATTGCTTGAAATAGAACTGTTTTTATATTTAACTGTGTGTAAACAAATGACTTACATTTAATTGAATTGCTTGTGATATATAGCAATACTTAAAACTTTTTAACTTTGTTGACATGTTAAACTGAATTGTTTGAAATTGAACTGTTGACATTTAAACTGTACTTATGCTAAATTTAATTGTTTGGAATAAGACTGTTTTTACATTTAACTGTATGTAAACAAAAAACTGTGTACTAATGTTAAACTGATTTGTTTAAAATTAAGTGTGCCAAAAATGACCTCAGGCTTATTTAAAAATGTTATCTACAAAATGTATTTAGAAATCATATTAAATATATGTATCAAAAGGATTTGGCATTAAGTGATCTACAATACTTGATATGCCGTAAAACCAAACCGTATATAAAGAGAGAAGCATAAAGTTATTTTTTAGACAAGTTTGGTTAAAGACTATATCAGAAAGGTTTATTATTGGTGGAGATGCTTTGGTTAATGACCAATAATAAACCCTACGGAATAAATTTTGTGCCCCAAATAAAAACAAAGAATACCTACAAAAAATAATCTTCACCAAAGACAATCAATTGATATGATCAAAAGTGCTTAGGAGCAGGACTTAGGCTAACACCTTTATCATCTGAACCCTGACAAAAAGAAACTTGCCAGAAATAACAAAACAAAACAAGGTCATAAAAAAGGAAAGTTCAAAAGTCTTTAACTGAACTTGTCTAAACAATATACATGCATATATATATATAACAGTATTTTTCTCTGATGAGACGTAATTAAAAGGAAGGGTTCCCTTTTTTAGAATTTTAAAGTATTTTAAAATGCATAAGCTTCTTAAAGCCATCTTTAAGTTTTGCACATATCACAGCATCTTATATATATATATATATCCTGCAATGTGGTCTCCCAACATAAAAAAGAAAACTTCTGCTGAAAGGGAAGAAAACTGGAATAGAAGGAGGAGTTGATGTATATCTGGAATAGTATTGTGGGTAAACTGTAAATATTTGTGTCTCTTAGGGGTCCCAGGTCAGTGCCAGAAACCTTCTCAACCTCTTTTTTCCTCTATTATTTGAACAATAGTGACATTGTCTCTGACTCTACCAGGGAGTGGTAAAGTTTCATGGCTATATTATCCACACTCATCAAGTAAACCTTTTTCAGTTTGTATACCCCTTCTACATACTGCTTATTCACGGAACAGTATGTGTATAATTCTATCATGGGACACATTTTTGTACATCTTTCTTTTAATACCTAGCTATGTATATTGTATAAGTAAATGAGTTCATCTAGTCTTTCCTTCTGTTTGTTCAGTGTTAGTATATCACTGATATAATAGTGCTAATATTGACCCTTAGTGAGTGAGAATTTGACAAAATATCTTCTTTACCACCAAGTATTCCAGTTGTAAGTATGTTTCCTAGTCCTTGGTCATTCTCTTATTGATCAGGTAGAGAACTTTCCAGTGACTACTCATCTTGAAAGTTATAGAAAGAGAGAAAAAAGTAAGAATGATGGGGAGAGAAATTAATGACTGATTCATATGTAAACTATCCAAACATTTTTCTCTTGTGTAAAATGTTTGAAAGAAATAATAGATTTGTCTGATCTTTAAATGTGTATATTTTTTATATAATGTTTTAAAAAGATATAAAGTGGGATATTCTGTCTTTCAGAGGTATCCTGCCTCCTGAACACAGTGGGCTAAATTAACCATTTTATAAACATTTACATTGAACATTACAAAAAATATGATTGACTATATAATGGGTACATGCTTATGGGCCAGAAGAATTTCATAGCCCAATTGGATGGATCTGTAAAATTCACCAACTGCATTTCTGCAGAGTGAGTAAGACCCCCTTCCCAACAAGTGTCCTGGATAAACATCTGATGATGAGATTCCAACCCTGGAACTTTGGAAAATGTTGAGTAACTCTTCACTGCCGTTAATCCCAGGTTCACTCTGACCTATAATGGTAGTATCAGTTAGGGTCATATCTATGGGTCAAATAGAACTGTTCAATCTTTTACTAGGGATTATTATTAATATTGAATAGAATTATTGGTGTTGAATAGCTATACTTGAAACATTTTACTGTGTACAAACAATAAAGAGCAATACTTGAAACCATTTAACTGTGTGCAAACAAATGATTAATATTAAATAAAATTATTAGTATGAGATAGCCATACTTGAAACAATTTAACTGTGTGCAAACAAATGAGCTCTGACTCATTTAAAATGTTGCCTACAAACCATTTACTTACAAGTCATATATGATATATGACTTGTAAGTAAATAGTTTGTAGGCAACATTTTAATGTGTATATATATATATATATTTTGATATACACCAGATTTGTTATTGAATAACCCACAAAGGTTGATATGTCATAAAACCCAACCAAACCAGAATCTCATCAGAAATCTAAATAACCTTATCTTGGAAAGAATTTAATATTTCTTGAATTTTGACACTCATATAAAAGTGAAAAAAAATCATTTTTTTAAATTAAATCTAAAACCAAACATTGGAGGAGTATTAATTGCACGTGAGAATATCAAACTAAATGAAATGAATTCTCTGAGTTTGACTTGAATTTTTGATTCTTACAATGGAATAATACATGTCATGTACCTGATATTTATACTGGAAATCGACTTTAGTAACAAAATAGCCAAGGCAGAACTAAATGAAATCACTTTAAAGAGATTGCATGTAGGTCCTTGTTTTAGAATATATATATATATATATATATATATATATATATATATATATAAGTAGTATGTTCTACAACAGTATTTTTGTTATATTTCTATGTATACAGAAAATATTTTGCTTGATTTTACCCCAAAAAGAGGCATATTTGAGATGTGTTACTTTAAAATATTTACCTGTCTTTGATAGAGCTCATCTGGCAATTGTAAGTTGATTTCCTGGTCTCAGGAGGCCTTCCTTCCAGGCAATACCTGCTTAGCAGGGTTAAGTTTATCAGTTGGCGCCCCAAAATAGAATGACTTTATGTCAAATCTGACTTGCAGGGTAATCGAATTAATCCATACCTTAAAATCTGGTTATAAAAAGTAAAATTTAACTGAAAGTCATAAAAATATATTACTATACCTTTCTATCTAATTAATCCTAACTCTTCAAGAAACCATTGAGGTATTTCATCTTAGATTAAAATATTTTTTAAAAAATGTGTTTATCCAAAAATTCAAAGCTAAGAATATGCACAAATCCTAATAAACTTCAAAAATAGCCAATGTCCGACCTTAGCCTACTGCATTAAAATTGAGGGGACATATAATCAGGGCCTAAAGACCATCTACATAATTGAATCGGCAAGTAAGGAACTGGCCTTGAGTTCCTAAATTCTGTGGGTTTTAAATGTTTTAGAGTCATTCCAGAAAGTCTTTGCTGTTGTTTTATGAAGTTGTAAAGAAAACAGCTGTGACATTCTGTAGTGTGTTATGATAGGTTAGAGAGTTTAATCCTCATTCATATAAAATTCATTTATTCAATAATTTTTGAAGCTGTTTAAAGAATGTAATATTAAGATTAACTTAGTTGTTTTTTATTTGAAAACACTAGAAATTTCTGATAGAATGATTAAATATCTTTATACAGGAGATTGAGGAAATGATCTCCACTTTATAAGCTAGGATTTTATATCCCAATTCCAGAGTACATAATTTTTTAAATACTTTTTTATATTCTGTAAATATGAAACCAATTAAAAAGAAATGCTTTTATATAATTTTCTCTTTTTAGGAAATCAGCATTTATAAATAAAAACTGAATACATCACCAAAATCTGTGACCAAATTATCATCCCATTTTAGAGTGTCAGTTGCAACCAATAACAGTCATAAATCTTCAGGAAGTCCAAAGACTTAAGGTCAGTCCAAGAGATTAACTAAGTGCAGATGACACCAAAATTTTCTCTTTTTTCTTCCTTTAAAAGGCTTACCATATTGGATTTGTTAAAATTTATGATATTCACCAGAAACAGGAGAGAAATGAATTATCAACTGGGTTTACAACTCATTTGAATATTTTTTATTCATTGAAGCTTGAAGAATCTGATACTGAAAACAGAATGAATTCATCCAGTAACAATTTTTCCAATGATTTTGTTATCCTAGATTAAAAATGCACCAAGTAGACTACAAATGTTACAAAAATCATTTTTGCTATCTTTGAATATGGTTCTTACTTTGTCCACGTTAGTGGGTAATATTTTTCTTTCTTCTATTGGATTGTTCTTATGTCTTCAAGGAACAATCAGTCATTGTTGATATCCTCAGGTTTCACAGCTGATTCAGACATCAGTTCAGCCAATATCAATTCAAAATTTCCATTTTATTTCTAGTAGGGGAAGTCCCCTTTGAGTAGTGGCTAACATACTGAACTGCAATTTTGTTGTAAGTGTGTTTTAAATTTAATCGCCGTGTTGCATTCACTTTTAGACTTATAACCTGGGGGAAGTTATAAACGCTTTTATTTCCCCAGCTATGGCTTAAATAGTACCAATATTGTTCTTCCACAAGGATGGCTTTGGCATTAAATAACTCATGAAGGTTGATATGTCATTAAACAAAGAGACTAAAACGGATCTCTAATAGCAATGTTTATACAAAATCAAAGGCACAAGAAAAATCTAATTTATTTTCTATTCATTGTTATATACTGGGGTTCAATCCCAGGTCGAGTCATACCAAATACTCAAAAAATGGTATTTGATGCCTCCTTGCTTAATCATCATCTCATCTTGTCATATCCCTGATCCTCTCTTGCCACCTCTCCCTATCGTTCATCGCTTCCAGCAGGTCCTCAGGGCTACACCCCATATCCTCACAGAGCTGCTGTATGTATGTTCGAGCTGGTTGCCCTGCCTTTGCTTGGCCATGTGAAGGAGTCCATAGGAGTACATCACTTATGAGCTCGTCCCTACTTCTCCAGCAGTGTCCTGCATGTCTGGTTCATCTAACTTTGATAGTTTTCATGATAGGTGGTAGGTGGCTGTACAGCTGCTGCTTTGTGGGGTGTTGCCTCCAGGACTTGTTCAATATTGCTTGCAGCATTCTTGTGTAGTTGCTGTCAAGCTTTTTCTCCATCCGTTTCGTTAGCGTCCATGTCGTGCATCCATACAGCAGTATCAACACGACCGCTGCTTGGAAGAAACGCAGTTCCTTGCTTAATACTCAGCATTATAAAGTACAGATCAAGGGTAAGTGGAGCAATCCAGGGAAAGGAGTAGCACCCTTCCCTACACTTTGATGTTGTAGTTATCGAAAAGGGAGCCTTTGGATTGCTCCAACTATGGTTGGCCAACATACTTATTTAAGTTATATAGTATTAGACAAAAACCCCCCAAAAAACAAAACAGGCAGCTGACACCAAATTTTCTATTAAGTCAATGTAATTTATAAGTTAGGACAATTCATGGCCACTGAATATTTGTTAGACTATTCATTAACATTAGATGCAGGTGGTTTTTCTCTTGTAGCTGCAAGTTTCTTTTTGATGATAATTTTCAGTTTTCTTATAATTTGACCTTTTTCAAACACAGACAACTGCTTATTTACCTTTAGCAAAGGACTTATCACAAATTAGCACATCAAATGAAGGAATAGAAAATTTTAATAAATTTTCTATTTTTTGATATTTCTGAGAATTTTCTTTTTAAAAAATGATGACAATTTTGGGAAATTTGGCAACAATAATGAAAATAATCACTTCCTATATGTATCTAATCCATAAAGTTTCATTAAAACTTGTAGCAATAATAAAAAAAAAAGTTCAGTTTTTTCCCTGTCTTATACTATATATATATATATATATATATATATATATATATATATATATATATTATGGGCTGCTTGTAGAATTTTACTTTTATGAAACCCATGAATTATTTCTATCTCAAAAGTTGTAGAACTGCTCATTTTGGGAGGCTGCAATACACACATTTATTCAGGAAGTTAGCAAGGTCCAGGAGTGGAATTGTGGGATATTTATTTTATTTTCATATTTTATTTGTTTTATTTTGTTATTTAAACTTTATTGATCTCTACATTTTTATATACAATTATGATTAGAATTTAAATCTTAACGCATCTTTAATCAATAAAATCTGTAGAGTGCTCTATATTCACCAATGCAGAGCAATATTACAATATTTTCAATTATAGAATAAAATAGCACTGAAAACAGAATAAAAACTCATGACTCTGAGTTTCACTTTGCCGATCCACAGGTGAATAAGTATCAAGATGTCTGAAGTCAGTTGGATCTTTGAGTCATATGATCAGTGAGGGCTTGTGACATTAATTCTTGGGGTTGATGCTTCAGAAAATATATTAAAAAAATTATATCATTATTGTGTAACTCACACTTTGAAAAATACAGTGTATATACCGTTTATATAGTGCTAATACCTTTAGCAAAGGCTTGAATCCAATTATTCTCTCTTCAGCTATGGGTAAATTGTACAGCAGGGTGGGCTCTTTAACCTTGATATGGCAATTGGTCTCGCAGAAAGAAATTGCTGAATTCAAACCTGTTAAACTCTGCTTAAAAATTGACTTGTACGATGTACTGCTCACATGGAGGTGTTGGGTATATAGTTGGCGACCGTAGTCAAGGACAACCAGAAGGCTCCCTTTTCAATAGCTACTACACCAAGGTGTAGGGGGGCGCTACTCCTTTCCTTATATTGCTGAGTGTTAAGCAAGGAAGCATCAAGTACCATTTTTAAAGTCTTTGGTATGACTCGACCAGGGATTGAGTCCATGTCTTCCAGACCATAGGCGAACACTCTACCCACTAATATATATATATATATATGTGTGTGTGTATGATGGGAATGTATCTCCTTGCAAGACTCGAACAACAGTATCAAAGAATTTGGTATCGCCATTGCTTTGTGTTTTTGGAAAGCATCATTATAATGGTAACAATTTCTTTGGGAAGACCATATGCTAATAGTATATGCTCCATCTTGCCTCTGCATATGGAATATCTCCAAATAAGTGTTGCCTCAAGATTTTTTTGCGCATACTCCTTCTATAATTCAATGGATTGCCAGAATCTATGATAATGTGGGTCAATTTCTTTGAAAACCATTCTGATTTTTCCTTAAGAATTTTATTGACTTTAGGTCAGATACAATTGAGAAGCAGGGGATTATAAACCTTAGCAGCTATAGAAATAAAAGTTATACTTCTGCCAAGATTACATACTATGAATGTCAGTAGATTTAAATAAAAGAAAATGGTTTCACACTAAAAAAGACAAGAAGCAAACATCCTGCAGATGTTGTATAGCCATGACCATGACCAACTATACAAACACATAATACATATACATCTACATATGCATGTAGAATCATAATGACGACACAATGAAGACGAGCGACACGGTCTTTTAGAAAAATATACCTCTCACTTTATTTGAAAGGTTTGTGTGTGAGAGGGAGTTGGAAACCGAACAGAACTGCAACATATTGACCCCCACTCTATTGGCCATAACCGCGTTTCTTTACGAATCTGCTGGGCTGCTTAACCGGGGGCCTGGTCTGGTCTCCAAACTCGTCTGATCCCCAACTGCAACTGCAACTGCTCAATCAGGGGCCTGAGGGCCCACTCTGCTGGGTGCTGGCTTTCTCTACCGCATCTTGTCACCAATGGGTCTGGTCTCCAAACTAACTGACTTCCTGTCTTCACCGAGTCATATAATAGTTCAACGCCCACCTTCTTGTGGGTGTCACAAATTGCACTCATTCAACCCATCCACAGTCAAGGTTATAATATCCTGATTGACCGAATGCACCTGTTATTTACAAAGGTGCATTTCCTATTTTGACAGCCCGGCTGGGTTGTAGGTCAATATACAACACAGAAACTACAATAGATGCAGACTACGCAGATGATCAAGCACTTCTCACAAAACCAAAATCCCTACTGCATAACCTATAGAAAGCAGCAAGTGGCATTGGCTTCTATGTGAACGTTTAAGTGTTTTAGATAAGAAGAAACCATCTCAACTCTAAGTGGCAAGCTTCTGAAATTAGTAGACCAGTTTACATACTTCAACAGCAATATCTCATCTACTGAAAATGATGTCAAAATACACCTAGCAAAGCCATGGACTCTTATTGACAGGTTACCAATCATCTGGAAGTCTGATCTCTCTGAATGAGATTTATTCCAAGCTGTGACTGTTTCAGTACTATTGTATAGATGCACTACCAGAACACTAACAAAACTCATCGAGAATAAGTTAGATGAAAACTATACAAAGATTTTCCATGCTATTTTGAACAAATCCTCAAAGCATCACCTGAAAAACAGCAGCTGTACGGCCACATACCACCCATCTCACAAACCATCCAAGTAAGACGAGCAAGACATGCTGGAGAAGTTAGGACAAACTCATAAGCAAAATTCTTTCATGAACTCCTGCACATGGACTCACCATTTTTAGCTGACTAGCGAGGACTTAAATACGTCAGCTATGTGTAACACTGGATGCAGTCTAGATGACCTAACAAGAGTAATACATAATAGGGATGGATGATGAGAGAGCTAGAGAATTATGTGCTATCAGGATGACTTGATATATATATATATGTATATGAGGGAGAGAGAAAATACAAAAAGTAATACAGCAAACAACAAATAAGTATCACACGTGAGATGATGCATAAACACTGATAAGCCGATCTGCACTGGATGACCTGCATTGGGCTGTTTGCCTCTCAGGCATGAACACAACAAAGCAAATGCTCAGTCACCAGAACTCTGGAGTAGACAATTCCACATACAGCAATTTTTTTTTTGTTTTCTAAGAATGAAAGGTTGACCATTGACATTAAGTTTAAGGATTATTGATAATAGTATTAAATGTATTTTACAAATATAAATGAATATATCTTTTTTCACTATATATTGAGAGAAAATAGGAGTTCCACAGTGTCTATTGACAAGCCATCACTACATGTGGTTTGAAATACAAAATCATCTGGTTCAAATTGGTGCTACATTACAAAGTAAATATTCATTTTCAGAGCTACCAATGCCAATTAATTTTAGTTTTTTGAAATTATAATCTATGCTTGTAATGAGGGTTCATAAAACAGGAAATAGTGCTTAAAGAAAAATTCCATATTACAAGTTTTTTGGATTCAAGTAATCTGTTTAATAAATGATTAGAATTTGTAGATAAATGTTGCCATGAAAATAGATGTTTATTTTATAAGTTAGCAACATTTAACTACCAACTCCAATTTTTTATTTAGCAAATTTCTTGAATCCAACAAACATGGAATTTTTCTCCCAAGCACAATTTACAGTTTCTCAACAAAAGAATCTATGCTTATTATGAGTCATCCCAAACAGAGCAAAATCTACCAAAGAAAATGAGACCTATGAAACACGGATCCTTTAATCCCAGCCAGGAAACCAGAATTAATTAAAAAGAAGAAAAGAACTCGCCATCTTGTGGATTTTGCCATTCCAGTAGAGCATAGAGTGAAAATAAAAGAAAGTGAAACGATAAAAAAATACCTGGATCTTGCCAGAGAGCTGAAAAAACTATGGAACATGAAGATGACACTGATTCTAATTGGAATGATCTTCAAGGGCCTAGAAAAGAGACTAGTGGAACTGGAGATCAGAAGAAGAATTGAGACCATCCAAACCACAGCACAATTAAAATCAACTTGGATATTTTAAAGAGTATCCTCATGACTTGCTGTCACTTAGACTTTAGAGAAAAAACTTTTTTCTTTCATCATCATCTTGTCGTGCCATCAGCATGGATATCCCTGATCCTTTCTCACCACCTCTTCCTATCGTTCATCACTCCTGGCTGGTCCTCAGGGCTACACCCCATATCCTCACAGAGCTGCTGTATCTAGGTTTGAGCTGGTCGCCCTGCTTTTGCTCAGCCATGTGAAGGGGTCCATTATAGTACATCACTTATGAGCTCGTCACTACTTCTCCAGCAGTGTCCTGCATGTCTGGCTTGTCTAATTTGGATAGTTTTGGTGATGGTTGGTAGGTGGCCGTAGAGCTGCTGCTTTGTGGGGTGTTGCCTCCAGGATCTGTTCAATATTGCTCACAGCATTCTTGCGTAGTTGTCGTCAAGTTTTTTCTCCAGCCATCTCATCAACCAAGACAGACATAGACACGTGACTAACAAAGGCATGGACAGCTATCAATAGGCTATTGGTCATATGGAAGACAGACCTGACCGATAAAATGAAACGCAGTTTCTTCCAAACAGCAATCGTATCAATACTGCTATATGGATTTTTTCTTTACAACTTCATAATAACTTAGAGAACTCATGCTAAGCCCATCCACCATGTTTATTTCAACACAAAAGACTATACAAAGACAAGAGACATAACTAAGTATTTACAACTATCAGGTTAGATAACTCAGACTTTAACAAAATCCACTCCTTTAACTCATGTCAAAAACTTGCAAGGAATAAAATAATTCTTTTCATCTGACATATATATTTTTAACAAATCTTAAAAACTTTCCCTCATTCTTAATCTGAAACCAATAAGAGTGAAAGTGGAAGCTAAAAGGCGTAAGATTATCAACATGCCCTGGTGTCTGAGGCAAAAGCTAATACAACCAAGCAATTTCTTGAACCGCTATGAGTTACTCTACATCAAAAATGTCTATGATTAGATAAAAAAAAAGACCATTTATTTTATTTGTCCCTGTCTGGGTGACTGATTCATAGTTACATGAAGAAGTTAATAAGGGTAACAACTTTTTTTTCTGATATTTTCTGAGCAGATATGGAAGAGAATTTTCTCAATTTCTTTCCTGTTCTCTTTTCTCAACCATTATACAAAAGTTATTCATTAAATACAGTGAATTTTGCTGAAAGAGTTGGCAGTAGGAATCATTGTTTATAGGTGCACATTTTTCAAGGAATCAATAGTGATGGGTCCTTTCATATTCCAATAGACTGTCAGCATCACCTTCTTTAATAACTACTGCATCAAGAACTTTTTCTTCACTTGAGAAACTGTATGTTTCTACTCCATGGACTGTTTTTCAAAACAGGCTTGTAGAGGCAAATGCATGTGGAGTGCTTTCGTAAACAGTTTTTTTTTTTTTTTTACTAAAACATTCTTCTCCATCTATTTCACATAGTTTGCACTCCTCAGTCACCAAAAAATTGATGACAGACTTCTGTTCAAGACTGGAGCATTCTTTCTGATTTGCTACCAATTGGAATAACCTCAAAACAAATATTTTTGCATGATTAAAATAATTTTTGTAATAAACTAACTCCAAACAATGTCAAATCTACATCCATGGAAAAAAATTTTGAAAAAGAATTTATTGTGCTTTATTCAAATATATTCCCCTTATTTATCGAATGGCCCTCATATCATGCCAATGATGAGACACTTTTGTTTGATGAGTGTCAATGGGACAAAGCATAGAGAGAATTGGTTTCATGCCTTTCACAAGATCATTAGAGCAAAATTAACATAAACAGACTTGGTTAAAGCTGGAACTCTGTTTGCCACTTTCTTCCTCCACGCCAAATTTAAAACAAATAATCTTTTATGCATACTCTCCCAGTTTCATATTTTTAAATTGACTTTTTTAAATAATTTTTTTGGCTAATTTCAATCTTCCCAGAATAGATGAAACTAACACAAAGCACTGATATTTACAACCTTTAATAATGAAAAGGATTTAAAAAATTTTGACAGAATTTTTAAGACATCATGTAAAACAAAGAATTTAAAAATGGAAAATTGTACCTAAAATGGACAACATTCAATGTTGTTAAGTCTTTTTTAGGATCATAGAACAAATATTTAAAAAATTTCTAATAGTAATATGAAAGGATTGCTGCGTACCCCTGCTGATAAAGACTCAATATTAAGATATCTTTTTTTGTGCATATTTATTATTTTTATCACTTTTTGAAAATGTATCATGCACCATTTTGCTCTGATTCTATCCTTTTTGCATTTCTAATACTATACGCGATAACTAATTGTTGATTTATAATTCATATATATTAATGATCAATAACTATTTGTCCGTTCTCTATAAACAACTTTGCCCAGTATGCTGACTGTAACCTCTTCAGAGGTAAAAGAACAAAAAAAAATTATAGTGTTCTGAGTATGACACTAAACTGTGTCTGATAGTGAGGCTCCACTTTTGGAATTCTGGGGAATGTAGAGTACTCTTTAATTGCTATTACTCTCAGGTCCACTCTGATTCAGATCAAACTTACAAACATATCTATTGGCAAAATAGGTCTGTTTGCAAATTTTCTGTATTTGATAGAAATACCTAATATCATATAACCATGCACAAAAAATAGGCTTGAAATCACCAAAGACAGGTTGATATGCTGTTAGAATCAATCAATCAATCTATAAACAACCAAACAGTTTGGTATACTTACTTATCAGACAACTGGAAATGGTGGTGGGGGGGTTATCTTTGAAAGAGTTTTTAATAAACAGTAATCATGTTCCTGCAAGTTGTAATTCATCTTACAGAATTTGAATTATTCAAATTTCCAAAGAAAAAATTTAAGGATTATTTGTTTTATTAAAATAATTATTCTCATCTAATTAAACTTTATTTATGAGGCTTTTAGCTAGTTCTTTAAACTGCAGATGCAGAATTGCATAGTTAGGACCACACACTGTCAGTAGGATCTAGAATACATCATCTCCTACTGCGGGATTGATTTTAACAGTATGTCAACCCTTCTAGGGTTATTTTATGCCTAGAGGTTTTAGAATCACATTCATTATACATTTATATTTACAGTTTTTGTGAAGTTTATTTCTTAAGAATTTTTTTTTTTTGCACACAGTTACATGATATCAAATATCCTATCTAATACAAATATTTTACACACAGTTGTATGGTTTTAAATATTCCCAATGATTATATGGTTTCAAGTTATTATTTCTATTTAATATTCTTTCCAGTTGGTTGGGGCTATTGGATACACTGACTGCATCTCTGCAGAGGGGGTAACACTCCCCCCTTATGAGAGACTTGGATATGACATTGATCTGCATCTGATAGTGAGGCTCCATCTTTGGAGATTTGGGAATGTGGAGTACCCCTTCATTGCCATCAGTCCCAGGTCCACCCTGATCCAGAGTGGTAGCATCTGAAAGGGTCCTATCTAGGGGTTAAATAGAACTGTTTGACTATTTAAACTAAGTGCAAAAAAATTACTTATGCTAAACTGAATTGTTTGAAATAGAACTGTTTGATCATTTAAATATGTGTAAACAAATGACTGATTCATTGAATTATTAGTTATTCATAGCAGTACTTGGAACCATTTAAATTTATTGATTATGCCAAACTGTATTGTTAGAAATAGAACTGTTTGATCATTTTACTATGAGTAAACAAATGACTAATGTTGAATTGAATTGTCGGTGATACATAGCAATACTTGGAACCATTTAACTTTGTTGGTTATGCTAAATTGAATTGTTAGAAATAGAATTGTTGATCATTTTACTGTGAGTAAACAAATGACTAATGTTGAATTGAATTGTTAGTGATACATAATAATACTTAGAACCATTTAACTGTGTGCAAACAAATGAGTAATGTTGAATAGAATAATTAATGCTAAATTGCAATACTTCACGATATGCAGACAACTACTTAACATTGAATTGAATTATAAGTGTCAGCAATAATTGAAACCATTTATCTATATAGAAACAATAGCAATAAAACTATGCAAATTAGTTCTAAATCATTTACAAATGAAATTACTGAAAAACTAATTTCTTACATATCTTGGGTATCTATTTAAATGTGTGCATTACTGAAGTTAAATTCTGATTGTTATGTAGCTCATTTAAAAATGTTTACAAATCATATCTAACATATGTATTAAGTAGATTTGGCATTAAATAACCTATAATAGTTGATATGCCATAAAACCCAGCCAAACCAAATTATATATATTTAATATATATGTATGAAAAAGGATTTGGCATTAAATAACCTAGAATGGTTGATATGCCATAGAACCTGGCCAAACCAAATCATATATATTTAATATATATGTATAAAGAGGATTTGGCATTAAATAACCTACAATGGTTGATATGCCATAAAACCCAACCAAACTAAATTATATATATTTAATATATATGTATAAAAAGGATTTGACATTAAATAACCTACAATGGTTGATATATCACAAAGACCAGCCGAACCAAATCATATATATTTAATATACATATATAAAGAGGATTTGGTATTAACTTACCTAAAATGGTTGATATGCCATAAAGCCAAACCAGACCATATTCAATATATATGTATAACAAGGATTTGGCATTAAATAAACTAAAATGGTTGATATGCCATAAAATCCAGCCAAACCAACTACTTAATAATAGTCATTTGTTTGCACACTTATGTGGTGTCAAGCAACTAATTATAATGCTTTGTAAGAAATTACCGTTTCAAGTAACTATTCTTAATACAAATAAATTAGATTCATATGGTGCCAAATATTCTTGTTGCACGCAAAAAACCTTTAAATAGATCTGTTTGATCAATAGATTTTACCCTAATAGATGCTACCACTCCAGGTCAAAATAGATTTGGGAATAATGGCACCGATAGGGTACTCCTTATTCTCCAGATATTCTGAAATGGAGTCTCACTATCAGTGTCATACCCCAAACACCCCTTTTTCTTACCTCTTTGCAGGTAATACAAGTCATACTGACTGAGTGACCTTCTGAGGGGTTATACTCTCCTAACAAAATGTATGATATTAAACTGCACATGATGGTGAAGCTCTTGTTCTGTAGCCTCTACTGGGTGTAGAGTCTTCCCTTTGTTGCCATCACTCCCAAGATCACTCTGACTACGAGCGGTCGTTTTAACTGTTAATATCTATAGGTCAAATAGATTTATTTGAGGTAAAGCTTAAAGTGATTGTGAAGATACATTTTTGTACTATATATATTTGGAGACTATAAATTTTAATACCAACTTCAGCATAAAATAACAAGAGTTGACATAGTATTAAATTAAAAGCAGAACAAACCCCTTTACCCCCCCCCTAAAAAAAAACCCTAACTAGTTAGGACCAACAATTTAGACAAAAAAAAATGTTTAATTTGATAAACTGTTATTGGAACATTTGGTGGTAGGGAGGATATTTTGTCATGTTCCTACTCACTCAGGACCAATGTTAGCATTTGTATATCCATGATATACTCACACTGAACAAAACAGAAGGAAACACAAAATAAA
The DNA here is from genome assembly GCA_963585895.1 of Sepioteuthis lessoniana. Classification (NCBI taxonomy): domain Eukaryota; kingdom Metazoa; phylum Mollusca; class Cephalopoda; order Myopsida; family Loliginidae; genus Sepioteuthis; species Sepioteuthis lessoniana. The sequence continues at coordinate 122,659,412 of OY757907.1, forward strand.
CTCAATTACACATACAAGAACATTTAATATATACAATATACATATCAGAGCCTAAACCCAAAGAAATTCTACTCAATACTATCAGGGATAAGATGTACAGTCTTGAAGGATTTATGTTCTCCCCAAAAGCAAAGTGAGAAATGTTAAATTAAGCATTTCAAGTGAACCCTAGTATCAACAAAGATAACATTGACAAGTGCCAGTAAATGGAATTTTCCTGTACCAACTCAGAGGCTATTTTTGAGATAAATTAATCCTGCAAACTGTCTCAAAAGTAGTTTCTAACTGTTGAGCAGAATGGGTTGTATTTGCAAGCTTCTGTTAACAGTAAAATGATTTATTTCATTATTACATATAATTAAACAGAAACTTCCTGTCCATGATCAAACACCTGCAAACGTAACAAGTACACAGCTCCTCTTTGCTATAAAAATCAGCTGTCACTGATAGCAGACAGAACAGCTGTTAGTAGCCTTACTGGAAAACGAATTTGTTGCCTTTCTCTGGTCATTGCTACCTAACCAAACACTTTACTCCAGCAGCCAACACTGCAGTCCTGCCTAAATCAATAGAGTCTTATTCAATGATCTTTTAACACAACACCCAATGGACATAGCAGCAGATACTAACCTTACTCCAGCTTCCTTTCTTTTACCAATCTTTTTCCGAATTAAACCACGAAAGTCTGTTCCCAGTCTTCAGAATTATTCCCAAGAACCACCTCTGGTCCTCTTATCTACAGCCCTTTTCTGAGAAGTAAGACTTACCAGCATGCCAGGACACGACAAAGCAGCAGCCAGGTTTCTGCATTTCAGCATGCTGACGTCTCTTGATCTGCAGTGGCTCAATTTCAGCATCCCAGCATTCTGACATCTCTAGATCCGCAGTATCCCGATTCCAGCATCTTAGAGCACTGACATCTCCAGACCCACTGCAGCCTGATTCCTGCATCTCAGCATGCTGACGCTGGCGGATCTGCAGCAGCCCAGTTCCTGCATCTTAGCATTCTGACATCTCTTGACTAGCAGAAAAGACATGCCCGCCAACTAAGGCTCCTTGACCTAACCTTTCAAACAAACAAACAATTACTTTTTGTGTACAAATCACCAAATAAAAACTTGGCATTTCAAATTTACCCTCTTGTCTTTGTCATCCTTGCCTGGTTTGTATCACATCATATTCTGGATCAACATATTTATCGGCCCTGCAGCATATTTATTGTCTACATGCGAATTTGGAATATTTTCATAAAGAGCATTATGAGATACCAGCTCATTGGTCTAGTGGGTAGAGTGTTCGTCAATGGTCCGAGAGACTTGGGTTCAATCCCAGGTCACGTCATACCAAAGACTTTAAAAATAGTACTGGATAACTCCTTGCTTAACTCTTAGCAATATAAGGTACATATTAAGGATAAAGTGGAGCAATCCAGGGAAAAAAGTAGCACCCCCCCTACACCTCAGTGTAGTAGCAATTGAAAAGAGAGCCTTCTGGTCATCCTCGACTATGGTCGCCAACTTTACTTACTTAAATGATGAAAGCATTCAGAAAAGATTGCTGTCGCTTGAAGATGCTTTTAAAATGGCTCAGGCCATGGAATTGGCAACTGCCAATGTTTTCACGTAAAGAGCAAAGATATGAATGACTTGCATATAATTTTTTATGGCAAAACCAAGTTCAGCTGAGATATGAAAGAGAAAAAAAAAGACTGTTTTGGGTATGGTTGAAAATGGCATGAGAGACCTATACTGTGTTCAGCATAAAAGAAAAATTTGATTCAAGTGTCAGAATAAGAATCCTTTTTCAAGACAGTGCAAAAAGAAACCGTGGAAAAGCTAGTCATACTACATACAAGACTCTTATAAAGGACTGTTTTCAATAAACTTGAATCTCATTCATGAAAACTTGGGTTAAATAGAATCAGTTGTGAAATGGCAATCAATACCAGGTGTTTATCATCTCTGAAAAGTGTGAAATAATTCAACAAACTACCAAATGCAGGGTTTTCTTAAAAGGGGTTAATGCAGAAATTACAGACCAAGTGAGGTCATTGTACCTAGGAAGGTAACTAAGGTGAATGTCAAAATTAGTGAAAAATCTATAATTTAAGAGTTAGTTGTATCTGGGTTGGGGCCAAATCTTCTTGGAGAGGAGTGGCTGGAAAGGTTGATGATTAATCTATTGGCTACTAGCAACCAAATTAAGTTGATCAACCAGGAGCAGGAATTTTCAGAATTTTTCAAACCAGGCTTTGGTACATTGGAAAGTACAACAGTGACATTGTACATTAAGCAAAATAGTACACCTTGTTTTATGAAATCTAAATTAGTACCGTTAATGATCTGGTTAAATGTTGAGGCTGAATTAGATGGCATGGTTGCTACCTTTGTTATCAAACCAGTTTTTTTTTTTTTACGAAAACTCTTCCCCTATTATCTCAGTTTTAAAGAAGAATGATCCAGTCCGAATTTTTAACTTTTAAACAGATCATCAGTCCTGTTTTATAGATAGACCAGAATCTGATTCCAAATATAGACAACCTGTATTCAAAAGTTTTGGGTGGCCATTATTTTATGAGACTAGATTCAATTCTGTTGGGAAACATTCATATAATGTCATCTGCATGAAAATATTAAGTATTCTTGTATGTATAAGTGTGTTTATATTTTTCTTTCTATTTAATTTAGTATTAATCTATCATGGCAGCACAAATGCTTGTATTGGTCCTTGGAGAGTGGCAACTCTACTAAATATCTTCCCTACCACCAAGTATTTTAATGGAAGTGTATATTTGACACTTAGAAAAGAGATATTTGGTACTTCAGACCAGTGACAAAATTTTGTAGATTTTTTATTATTTTATCTGAATACGTTGCATTATTTTGAAAATAAACCACTGTAAAATAATGGATACATGATTTTTTTCTTTCATTTCCAATCTTGTTCAGGGTGATAAGTATCAAGTTTGATTTCCAATGCTACAGATAAGGATACTATGCTAACAACAAATAAAAATTAGAATTCAGCAGATACCATTGTGCATCATATAAATTGTATTTCCTTTGTAAAATGACAAAAATTTTCAATCTAGTTTACAGTTATAAACAAAGTACCAAGATTTTTTGATTAAACTGTTTATCTGAATGTTTTAAGTTTGCTTACTCTTTGCCAATGGTCTGGGAGACTGAGGTTTAATCCCAGGTCAAGTCATATCAAAGACTCAAAAAATGGTTCTTGATGCCACCTTGCTAAGCACTCAGCACTATAAGGTGAGGATCAAGGGTAAAGTGAAGCAATCCTGGGAATGGAGTAGTGACCTCCCCTACACCTTGGTGTAGTAGCGATTGAAAAGGGAGCCTTTGGCTCCCCCTCAACTAAGGTCACCAACTTTACTTAACTTACTCTTACATATATATGTGTGTATATGTATATATGTATATACGGATGTGTGTGTATATATATGTGTGTGTGTATGTGTTTCTATATTTATTTTAATTGAACAAATCATCAAAAACATATTTTTTTAATTTTCAAATATCAATATACCAAAAGCATACTCAAGGATCCCATTAGTTAGCATAGTAAATTTGGTGGCTATAGCTCTATCCATCCTTTAGTTATTTAATGACAATGATGAATTTTAGTAAGATTTAATAAAAAATCTAAAAAGAGAAAATGTCTTTAAAAAAAGTGAAAGAACATATCTCTCGTCATACATTTTTTATGATAAATAAAAAGAGAAAATTTCATTCAATAAATAAATATGAATTTTATTGGTTTCAGTTAACAAAGATGATTAGCAGCATAAAAAAAGCTAATGTAGGTTTTCATTGGTTGGTGGAAATAAAAACCACTAAAATTCTATTTGCTTAATAAAATAAAAAAAACTGATTCCATCAGCAGAATGAAACAAAAAATAAAATTAGCATAAATAGAATGTAACAAGGCTAAATTAAATAGAATGAAAGATTTAATTGGCTATCTTCAAAATAGTCAAATATATTTAGTGGATAAATGAAATAAAGATAAGATTCTACTTGATAATAGAAATAAGATAAAAAAATGGAAATAATGAATCTGATTGTGAATGAACTCAGCAGTCTTTCTGTAATTTGTAACAATTAACCCTTTTATTTTTTAAGGCAAATTAGAGGTGTCTACTCGAATGTTTTCCCTATATAATTAAAATAGTGATAATAAAAAGATTTTATTTTCATATTTTCACTCTCTTAAAAGAAATATATAGACAGTATGAAAACCTGTGAGACATATATGGCTCTCAAAACGTGTGAGGAATTTTTATTAGTTAGGTGTCTTAACATGTGGCTCTTCTTTGGCCCTCAAACAAGTCAGTAAACACTGAGAGCTTCATGAGGCTCTCAAAATAGTGCAAAGGTTAAATGGAAAGAGGAAGTTTTATGTAAATCTGATTGTGAGTGAACATTTACAGAAAACCAGTCTGTACATCTTATGATAATCCATCAAATGTCCATCTCCCATACAGCTAAGATCAGTCATTTTCATTCAGTTTCAACCAAATTTTCACAAATTGTCATGATCATCTCCAGAAAGGTTTTGAACTGTATTTGGAGTTCTGGCTCAAATTTTTTTTTTTTAGGTAGAATATGTTTCTCTCCCTCTATGTTTTACTCTCCTCCTCAATGTAAAAGGATGTTTATCGCACATATTTCCATTGTTCCCAGTGATAAACTGTTTCTCTTTGGTATATAATAGAGGCAGTTTTCAATTCAAGTTTGTTTTAGACTGACTGCAAACAAAGCTCAGGGACAAACTCTATCTCAGATCAGCATCTACCTTAAAAGAAACGCTTTTGCTATGTAGTTATGAACTGAATTGAAAGCCCCGAGGGGCTGTGAATCCTTATTAGGTAGGAGAACATGTACATTGTAAGCAATGTTGCCTATTCAAAGGTTCTTTCATGATGAAAATATTTGTGATATAAGATTTTGAGAGTGAAATGTATATTAGGCATAAATAAATGAAAAATTTTAACCCCAAATATTTTATGAACATCAAAGATCATTTTAAGAACCGTACATTATATACAGGTAAGAATAACTAATATATATAATGTCCCTTCAAATGTGTAACCACTTTGAACACTTTTACATATTAATAACATTGAGAATGCATTCTATGTTTTTCTTTACATGATACAGGTTTGTAGAATTAAGTCATAAAATATTTTTGCAATGATTTGATAGATTTATAAAAACTAGAATAACCATTCAATTCACAATATAATTCCTCTACTTAAAAAAACCCCAAAAAACTGTAGAACAAGGTCTCTAGTAAGGGAATTAATGGTTGCCACTCATGTAAAGCAGAGCTCTTTGAATGATTGACCTCTTGGTAGCCTTTAAGCATATACGTGTTACCTTCAATAAGTTTCCAGACTTTTTTTGTACAGGGATTTAATATTGTCATAGACTCTTGAAAATTCAGAATGTTATTGCTTATCATAAAATCTATCTCTTGGAAAAAAATTTTAATTCAATTTTAAACATATTTATTAATTTTCATTAAAGACTAACATTAAAACCTCAATGAAGATATTTAAAATCATGATATAATTTTAAATACAATGTATGTTAGTTTTTGTTTCTTTTTTCAATCACTCTTACTCATATGACTTCTCAACACACTCCATTTCCTCCTGCTTGATTTTTATTATTTTTTTCTGTTTTCATGTCTATTTGCCACTCTCTACAAAAGGTACTACTCTTACAGTCAGTTTAATGGCTAATAGCTTAGAATTAAGTGTATATTACACATATTAATGAAGTTAAATAATCTTATAATTACAATCAGAAAAGAAAATCATATCAGTATTGAAAGAAGAAAAGAAATAAAAAGATTACTGAATTCATAAAACTATTATTATCAATTGCCCATTCGGCTTGGGTTATAGAATACACCGACTGCATCTCTGAAGAGGGGTAAGACCACACTAATGAGGCACACTCAGCTGGGGCTGTAGAATACACCGACTGCTTCTCTAGAGGGGTAAGACCCCCCCTCAATGAGTGTCCTGGTTATGACTCTGAACAATCTGATGGTGAGGCTTCAGTAATACTGGAGCTTTGGAAAATGCAGAGTACCCTTGCATTGCCATCACTCCCAGGTCCACTTTGTCCCGGAGTCAAATAGGGTCCTATCTATGGGTCAAATAGGATTAAACTGCGTACTTATGCTAAACTGGATTACTTGAGATAGAACTGTTTTGATATTTAAATTGCGTACTTATTCTAAACTGAACTGCTTGAAATAGAACTGTTTTGACATTTAAACAGTGTATTAATGCTTAACTGAATTGTTTGAAATAGAACTGTTTTTGCATGCTTAACTGATTTGTTTGAAATGGAACTGTTTTTGACATTGAAATTGTACTCATGCTAAACTGAATTGTTTGAAATAGAACTATTTTGACATTTAACTGATTGTAAACAAAAACTATACTTATACTAAACTGAATTGTTTAAGATTCAATTTGGCATTAAATGACCCGAATAGGGTTGATATGCTGTCAAACAAAACAAACTTCCAACGTATTGTCAAACTGCAAATTGTTTTGAGTTAAAGCATTTTAATGCTATTGCCCTAACATATATCTTGCTAAAATGTGTTATTCCTGCGATTATGACATTAGTCATGCAAAAATTAGGTCATTATGATAAAGAGGGTTAGACACAATGTACTTAGTCTCTTAAGTTATTGTACTCACACACAAACCAATTTTAAGAGTGTGAAAGGTCATAGATATAAGAACAAAATATTTTTTTGGTTTCATTCAAAGAATTTCAAGATACAAAAATAGAACAGTTTCATTTTGCTTTATTCATTGACCCAAAATGAAGAAAAAGTTTTTACCCTTACATAAACCATGCCAAAATTATAAAGTGGGTGGGGGGTTCCATGATATTGTGGCTAACATGCTTGACTACGACATTGTAGTAAATAAGTCTGAACTCCAATAATGCAATCATGTTCACTTTAAGACTAATACCCTTGGGAAAGGCATGAACCACCTTATCCCCCCCAGCTATTGTTCTTCTACAAGGATGGCTTTGACTTTAAATAACTCATGGAAGTTGATATACCATTAAGGAAAGAAATTGATCCATAATCATTAGAATATGCACTTAGAATAATGGCTATCATCATAGGAAATGGAATCAGTGACCTAAGTTCAAACCTGGATCAGGCTGTTTGCGTCTCACTTCATGCTAATGCCCTTGGTAAAGGCATGAATTCATCTGTTCCCCCTCCAACTATGGGTAAATAGTAGGATAGACTATGTCCTGTAACCTCGTTAGATAACTAGACTTGGAGGAGAAAAAGTGAATTCACACCAGTTGTAGTTTGTTTAAAATTTGATTTTGTATCATATCCTGCCTTGTTGGAGAGGTTGGGTAACTACATAATTCATGTTGTCCTACAACCAGTGATTTTTCTTTTAATGAAACTATACATGATCTTGAATAGCCGATGCTGTAAGTTTTCAACCAACAATTTAAAATTATCTAATTTTATTTTTTAGATTTTTACAATACATCTTGGTCCTCTTTGTGCCTGTAAAACGGTGTTAATACGAGCAAGTGCATACACTTTATCACAGTTTAACGTCTTCCTCAATTGATTTTTAGGGATACTGACAATGATAAAGTTTGCAGACTTGATTGAATGATATAAAAAAAAAAAAGTACATGTATCTAGTGACTGAATTGAATAAATAAGAAGATTTCATTCTCCAAACAAAATAAACTTAACAGCAGTTTTTATTGGCTACTGTAAAAATAAAACTAACAGTTGATTGGCTGAAATTAATAAAAACAATGGAAGATTCCAGTGACTAAAATACAAATAAAATGTTTTATTGGCTGGCATCAATAAAGTGATTAGTTTTTGTTTTTTATTTTGTGCCTGTGTGTTTTTATTTTTAAAAAAGCCTCAGCAAATCCCTGATGGGGGGAAAAGAACAGAAAGAAAAATAATAGTTTTTATTTTGTTTCACAGTTGATAAACAACTATTCTTGCAAAGCTGTTATTACAAGATAAACACACAAATTGTAATCACTCAAAAGAATCACCAAAATCCATATATCAATATTAGCATCCATAGATACACAAACATTTTAAAAAAACTGATTAAAAATAAAGTCATGAAAACATATGCATGAATATTTTATACACAGTTGGTATTTTGGTTCTTGGCATAAAATATAAAAATGACTGATGTAATTCCATATCATTATTATTGTGGCATGCTGACTGCACAGATTCTCTTGACTATCTCTCACCATCCATCCCTATTGATAATCCTCTAAACAACAGTCATTATTGGCACAGAGCTGATGAAATTAAGTTTTTGCTAGTTGGCCAAAACTTGTGTATCCATGTGTCAGAGAACATCACTGATGAGTTTGTACTTACTTCTTCTACAGTATCCAGCAGGCCTTGGTTGTCTTACTTGGATTGTTTGTGAGATGGGAAGTAAGTGGCTCTACAGCTGCTGTTTTGTAGGGTGCATCTTCCAATGTTTGTTTAAAAAGGTATGTTGCATCCTTGCTTGGTTCTTATCTAGCTTTTTCTACAAGCATTTCATAAAATTCCAAGTGGTGCTACCATGCTGTAGTACTGACAAGGCTACAGCTTACAAGAATCCCCATTTTATCAGATCTGATTTCTGTATGGTTTTGAACCAGTCAATAACAGTCTATGCTTTACCTGTGCATATGATGACATCCCTTTCAATCGAGGGGATATTACTACCAAGGTATATGAACTGGTCAAATAATTTCAGAGGCTTGCCATTTAATGTCGAGATGGCTCCATCTTGATTAGAACCCATGAACTTTTTTATCTGAGTTCACATAGTGACCAATGCCTTTTGCTGCCTGCTCCAGGTTATGCAGCAGAAATTTGGCTTGAGCTGGTGTATTTGCCAGAAGTCCTTGATCATCTGCACAGACTGCATCAGTAATAGTTATATATATATATATATATATATATATATATATATATATATATATGAGAAAAGGAAGACAAACCAGAAAATTCAGTTAACATAATTTGGTATTAGGATAGATTCATCAGAAATAAAAGCTTAGTGAATAATCCTTTTGATAGTGTCAATGATAATAATGTTGTCAGCAGCCAAGACTTATGTATTTGATATTCTCTAAGTGGTCCATTGTTAAGGAGTCGTACCAAACTAGGTTAACTGTATAAACATCTGCTCAGTACACTCAAATATACAAGTGGCATAATCTTTGAGGAAAATGGAATTGGTGAGATAGTTTCAAATTCTAACAAGGTAAATTAAGCTCTCTTGCCTTAGTAGGGCAACCAGTCTAGGAGAAAGAAAATTCTAATTTGTGATCTCCTGTCCACTTGTCATAAACCAGCATACCAGAGTATGTATTTACCCAACCCTTCCATCAGAGGAAAAATGTAATACAAGTCCAATTTTCAAGTGGAATACAGCTACTTTGAATTCAATTTTCCTTTTCTAAGAGGGGTTGCTTTACCAAGGTAAAATAACCCAGTCTGCCCTACTATTTACTCATAACTGAGTTGCGAGAGAACAGGTGGATTCATGTTTTTCTTGAGGGCAATAGCACAAAGTGAAAGGCAAACAAACCTGTCAAGAATTTATTTAGCATACCAGAGTAGGGCTCATTGCTCTCTGTATCTTAAAGATTTTGATGAAGACCTGAGTCTTGCAATGAGCAGAGATAAAGACTGTGTAGAGCTAACATATATCGACTGATGGCTGTGCGGTAAGATACTATGCACTGTTGATTCTTGGTCTATGCTATCCTAACTATATCTAAGATTAGGATTTAAGGGTGAGCTGAAAAGTTCATAGTTACACATAGTGTTCATGATTTTTTTTTTGACAAATGGAATTCAAGTTCTGCACTATCAATGGAAGAAGAATGTGGACTGCTAGAAGGACTATGTGGGAAAATACCCTTCATGTCGTCACGTTCCATGAGAGTATCTTGGTCAGCCTGGGAACTTTTCAGCTGACCCTCTTATGTTCTATCATCAGTATTGAGCACTCTTTATTCTATTTTTGTACATTATCCTAACTTAGATATGTATGATCTATCATTCTATATACTAACTATATACTATCAGAACTTTGATATGAGGGTTATTCAATAAATAAGCAAATTATTTTTAAAGATCAAAGTAACTTTCTTTTTTTTTTTTCAGAATTTTTTTTCATAAATGTAAATTCTGCATTGTTTGGAGTTAGCTTATTGCAAAAATTATTCTAATTTCACAAAAATATTTGTTTTGACACTATTCAAAATGCCTGCAAATCAAAGAGAGTGCTCCAGCCTTGAACAGAGATCTGTCATCAAATTTTTGGTGGCTTAGAATTGTAAACCAGGTGAAATTTACAGAACATGTGATGTATGCGTAGAGGCAGGTTTTATTTTTAAAATATTTCCAAATGGGCTAAACATCGGTTTGCCACTAAGTGTCTTATTTGAAAAGATAGTTCATGGAATGGAAACACACTAACTCTCCAATAAAGAAAAAGTTTCTGGGCACAGTGGTCAGTAAAGAAGGTCATGCTGATGACAGTCTTCTGGGACATGAAAAGACTCATCATAGTTGATTTTCTTGAAAAAGGTGCAACTGTGAACTGCTTCTTATTGCTAACATCTTAGGCAAAATACACCTTATTTATTGAATGACCCTTTTGTATATGCTCTGTCATTCTATATGCTATCCTAACTTTATATATATATATATATATATATATATGTCCTCTTTTATCAATATTGAGTACTCTTTATTTATAAATATAGCAAATTACATTATATATATGTATATATACACACACACCTGTATTAATCTCAGAATAAAACAAGATTTTTCAAGTGATAGAACCAAAGTACTGAAAAAGAAAATAACAAACAGGTCAAAACATCCTAAATGAAATGTTAGAAAACAAATCCCATTTCACAGCCAATCTGTCTTGCTTCAATTTCTTAGCAAAAGAGAAAAATGACCTTTTGGGTTTGAAAAAATAAAAGGACAAAAAGAAATGGGTAAAGAGAAGAAAATCTTCTCAAAGAGACTGAACAAATTAAAAACAAACAACTCACAATCCATGTGATTATTTACTCAGGTTCCTTACCTGTCTGACTCTGTTTCCTCTGTCTCAGTAGTTTCTAAATTTTGGCCTTCATTTACAGAATAAACATCCAAATGCCAAGGTGTGAGGAGAGAGAGAGAGAAAGAGAGAGGCAAATGGCGACTTTGCTGAGGTGGGGACTGAAACAGTAGAAATAGCGTTCATGAGATGAACGACTTGGTCTTTTCAGCTGAAAACAAGATGAAATGATCAATCAATATGCAAATTAACTTCTCTCTGATCGAAAATCTATTTCTGAATTCGCATTTTCTCACTGACATTTTAATCAGGACTATCTTCAAACAGACAACAGTATTTTAGAGAACAGATTAATGAAAGCTTTAAGGAAATTTGTTGTATGGTGTTGGGTCTGTAACTCTAAAACTGATACAGACGACTGAATTTTTAATTTGTTTTAATTTTAAAATTTTAGATTTAAATGGAGATGTGTGCACAGCTTAGCTGCTTATATGCATACCTTTGACCTCAGTGAATGTTTTGAAGATACCTTAAAGATGAGTGAAGGTAGCAGTCTAGACCAGGAAGATCTAACTCATCCAAGAAACAAATAAAATTTCCATCTGCAGGAGTTTCTAACACACTACTCAAAAAAATTCTCGGATGTTTTGGAAGAAAATAAATAAGACTGGACTTATTCATACAGAAAGAAAATAGAATGAATTTTTATTCAATAAAATGTGTTTTTTTTTTATCCAGAGCAATGCCTGCTTTTTCTGCTAGTATATTACATATTATGTCTATAAGGTGCACTATATATTTTATTACATCAAGTTATGCTGAGAGCACAGATTCCTTTGACTTTTTTCGTATGGGCACTTTTATTGATAGTACACACATGAAACTCCTTTGAAGTAATCTCCTCCAGCTGCAATGCACTTGTTGTAACGTTCCAACAACTTCTGGAAGGCCCCATGGAAGTCCTTTTGTGTGAGAGTGTCAATGACCTTCATCACAGCCTCTTTCGTCTACTCAATTGTCTCATAACAACAGCCTCTGAGCTGAGGGAATAAGCAAAAGTCACAGGGAGCAAGGTCTGGACTATAGGGAGGCTGAGGAACTGTTTTGATGCCCATCTTGCTCAAATGGTCTGTGACAAGGTTGGAGTTGTGGACTGGTGTATTGTCCTGGTGGATTTGAAGAGTGCTGGCCTCCTCCGACGGAATCTCTTCCTGAACTCCCTTAAAACCTCAACATAGTAACCCTAACCCTAACCGTTTGGCCAATCAACACTGGTGTATTGACTTCTTACTCCTCCCACACCTCTCATCATCCCTCACAGACTCCCTGCCTTCCTTGAATGTCTTATGCCACTCAAAAACTGATTTATGCAAGATGCTCCAAAAGTAGTCTGAAGCATTCCATACATTTCTGTGGCATTTTTTCCAAGTTTAAAACAGAATTTTATTACATATCGTTCTTCCTCACGTCCAGATTGCATTGTTGAAATTCATCAGCTGTGACAATCAGGCTTTAGTAGGGTGTATTCCAATTGCTGCTGTAGCTGTTCATTTGAATGTGAAATCATAAAAATTGGTCAGTCATCTCATAAGCAATAACATTCTGAATCGTCAAGAGTCTACGACAATATTAGATCCCTGTACAAAAAAAGTCTGGAAACTTATTGAAGATACCACATATATGCTTAAAGGCTACAAAGAGGTCAATTCATTCAAAGAGCTTTGCTTTACATGAGTGGCAACCATTAATTCCCTCACTAGAGACCTTGTTCTACATTTTTTTTTTTTTTAAGTAGAGGAATTATATTGTGAATTGAATTACCATGACCAGAAAATCCAGCAAACACTTATGCACGACATACAGAAATACTGGATAGTCGTTTCGACCTTATTAGGTCTAATCAGCAGTGTATACTGTGATCTTCACCACTTGATCTCAAACCAGTGACCACAGATTGCAAAGCCGAAACTCTACACCTTAGCCACCAGTCCAGTTTCAGCTCTGCAATCTGTGGTCGCTGGTCAAGATCCAGAGGTGGAGATCATGGTATACACTGCTGATGAGACCTAATAAGAAGTGTTGCCAGATTTTCTGGTCATGGTCATTCAATTCACAATAAAGACCTTGTGTTTAACTTCTTTACTGAGATAATCTTGTTCTGGACTAGGCAACTGTATGTGTGTGTGTGTATATATATATATATATATATACACATAATATCCAGTCAGTCATTCTCCGCCGAAATAAATTTATAATGATGACTTCTCAAGTTTGAGTCTCCATCAAATTGCACTATATGTATATATATATATATATATATATATATATATATATATACAGTTGCTTAATCTATAACAAGATTATCATAGTAAAGAAATCAAACTTACAATTAAGAATATAGAAAACTAGCTAGCAAATTTTTTTCGATGTGCATGGTATATATATCTCTAATGTACTAATATCCATGTCTAATAAAGAACGTTCTTCATTAGATCAATGGATATGTTATACCAACAGTAGATTTTACAGCACTTTTTGTATACCAATCAACTCCTTTAAGAATTGAAAAAAAATCCTTAAAAACTTTCTAAAAAAAACTTTTATTTTCTGACAATTGACCTAAGGTCAAAACTAGTTGAGAACTATCACTGGGTGCCCAATACTTCTAGCCTTGTGCCACAATTCAGCTAAGTTTAGTAAATAGCTAATAATAGAAGGTCAGAGGTAGTATTAAATTGTCTTCAGAGGATAATTGTGTGTATATTTCAAGAAATAAATTTATTGTCTGAAACAAAACCAAAATAGTGTGCCCATTAAACTTGCAATTGATTATATGCAACACTAGCTGAATTTGTGTGTATATATATATATATATATAAATTGTAGGGCAGGCTGGTTCTTCAGCCTTGGTGAGGCAACTAGTCTAGGAGAAGGAAAACTCTGAATTCAAACCTGTTAAACTTCGCTTAAAAATTGACCTTGTCATATCCTGCCCTAGCTGAGGGGTTTGGTAAATATGTGTGTGTGTATATATATATATATATATATATATATAGGTGTGTGTGTGAGTGTATATATATATATGTGTGTGTATATGTGTATGTATATATATATGCGTATATATGTATGTATGTATGTATGTATATCATCATCATCATGTCGCCCTGCCAGCATAAATCTCTTTGACTCTCTCTGGCCTCCCATCTCTATCATCTATTGCTCTTGAGAGGTCTTCAAGGCTACATCCTGTATCGGCACAGAGCTGTATATAGGTTCTAGCTGCTCATCCATGTGAAGGGGTCCACAGAGGTATATTGCTTATAAGTTCATCCTTACTTCTCCAGCAGTGTCCTGCATGTCTGGTTCATCTAACTTGGATAGTATTTGTGATGGGTGGTAGCTGCTGCTTTGTGGGGTGCTGCCTCCAGGACTTGTTCAATATTGCTTGCAGCATTTTTGTGTAGTTGCTGTTAAGCTTTTTCTCCATACATTTAGTTTGCATCCATGTATTAATATCGATATGACTGCTTCTTGGAAAAAACTATATTTTATTTTATCAGTCAGGTCTGACTTCCATATGACTGATAGCCTATCAATAGCTGTCCATGCCTTTGCTAGTCATGTGTTGATATCTGTCTTGGTTGATGAGACACTATATGGGGAAAACTGGAAATAAATTCAACAGTCTGAAAGTATACAAGGTCTTCAGAGGATGATTGTGTGTACATTTCAAGCAATAAAATTGTCCTCTAAAAATCTTGTGTTTTTTTAATCTCTGTGCATTTATACCCACATACACATACACACTCACACTCACATATATATATATATATATATATATATATATATGGGTGGATAGAGTAGGATAGGAAAGGATTTTTAATGTTTTTTAAGCCCTGAAGCTATGCTTGAGTCCTATTTGCTAAAAATATGATTAAAGACAATATCCTCAGTGTTTTACCAGTAAGTAAATGAACTTCTGCATACAAGTTTAGTCTATCAATTAATAAAACAGTTTGTATAAAATAAGATTTTTTATTAACTTAATTACAAATCAGCTTTATCTCTTTCAGAATAATTTACTCAGAGACACACTCTGATGAAGACATTATTCCCTCTCCCAGAATCAATGCTGGAAGTCTTCAACTGACACTGCCTTCAGTTGTTTAGACCCAACCTGGTGCATGTACCCAACAGTTCCCAAATAGCAACCATGAAGTTAGGTTTTGATTTTGGGGATCATGAAATTGTCACAAAACCTTTAAATAACTGATATTTACAGATTAACAACCACTGGAAAATTTGATCTCTGATAAAATAAAACAAATTATTTCAAGCTGCAGATGTGTAAGTACTACTGTATAGCTGTACCACTTGGATTCTTATGAAATGCTTGGATAAAAATATACAAATACAAAAAAATCAAATTTAAAACTATATTTTGGAGGAGTATTAATAGCACAAGGCTTGATTAAATAAATGCACACTGACTTAGATTATTGCTTCTAACAATGGAATCATATATGTTATGTACTGGAAATCAACTTTGGCGACAAAATAGCCTAGACAGAACTAAATGAAATCACTTTAAAGAGATTGCATATAGGTCCTTGTTTTAGAATATATATATATATATATATAAAGTTCTACATCAGCATTTTTATGATATTTCTGTATACACACTGAAAATATTTTGGTCATTTTTTACCGCCAAAATAGGCATTTTTTTAGGGATTTTGCCTTAAAAACCGGTTATAAAAAGTATAATTTTACTGAAATAGTCATAAAAATATATTATTAAAATTTTCAATTAAAAAAAATCAGAACCTTTCTGGAAACTATCTGGGTACTTTTTTCTCAAATTCGCATGTACTTTAGTTGGAAAACTATTTTAAATAATGCACATCAATTTTGGTGATAAATTTGCATACACAAAAATTACCATTAATTTTTCGATAAAACTGTTAACTTCAAAGCATTAACTTTCCAACAAAAAATAATAGAAATAAAATTAAAAAAAACAACTTGCCCAAAAATTCAAGATTAAGAACATGTATATCCTTTTAGACTAACAATCTTAAAAAAAACAAACAAACAATGTCTGGCTGTCTAGATGCACAATACTTCATGAGTTTGATATTTTTCATTTATATATTTGAATATATTTGTGCTGATTTTTTAAAACTTTCTTTTGGAAGTTCAATTTTCAAAGTGTTAGTTCAATATGCCTCCTAAAAGAAAATCTTAAGTTCTTGTTAAATAATGCTTAAACTATGCGTTTTAAATGTAAAGACACGTTCATTCTACTATAAAGCCAAATTGATGTTAGTCTTTCCAAATGTCAGCGAACAAGGCAGAATGTTTTTGAATCTCTTCTATAATATAATTTAAAAATTCGTAAAGAAAGCCCTAACAGTAGTTTAGAAGAAAAAGAAAAAGCCTAAAACACCTAATGCTACCACAGCCCCCCCCCCAAGAGAAAGGGAAAAAGAAAAAAAAAGAAAAAAAAATGAAATGAATTTCCCCCTCCCCAGTAGACCGCCTCCAAAACTACCTAAAATTCAGTAGTAAATAAAAGTCAAAACGAAGAAGAAGCATTTGAACTCAGGAGCCAACTGGAAGAAATATATCAATATTGGTCAGTATGTCTTTAAGTCCTATCAATTTAAAATGCTGGATTTTACAAAATGTTATGCTGTATTTTGTTTGTGAAATAATGCTTAAACTATGCGTTTTAAATGTAAAGACACGTTCATTCTACTATAAAGCCAAATTGATGTTAGTCTTTCCAAATGTCAGCGAACAAGGCAGAATGTTTTTGAATCTCTTCTATAATATAATTTAAAAATTCGTAAAGAAAGCCCTAACAGTAGTTTAGAAGAAAAAGAAAAAGCCTAAAACACCTAATGCTACCACAGGCTCCGCCCCCCAAGAGAAAGGGAAAAAGAAAAAAAAAGAAAAAAAAATGAAATGAATTCCCCCCCCCTGTAGACCGCCTCTAAAACTACCTAAAATTCAGTAGTAAATAAAAGTCAAAACAAAGAAGAAGCATTTGAACTCAGGAGCCAACTGGAAGAAATATATCAATATTGGTCAGTATGTCTTTAAGTCCTATCAATTTAAAATGCTGAATTTTACAAAATGTTATGCTGTATTTTGTTTGTGAAATAATGCTTAAACTATGCGTTTTAAATGTAAAGACACGCTTACTCTACTATAAAGCCAAATTGATGTTAGTCTTTCCAAATGTCAGCGAACAAGGCAGAATGTTTTTGAATCTCTTCTATAATATAATTTAAAAATTCGTAACGAAGGCCCTAACAGTAGTTTAGAAGAAAAAGAAAAAGCCTAAAACACCTAATGCTACCACAGGCTCTATAATTCCTGAAGCCTGCTAGGTTCCCAACTGTAGTAAAAAAAAAAAAATAATAAATAAAAAGTCTAGGAAAAGTCCCAATACAGCAAAAAAACAAAAAAAACAAAAGTCAGTACCAGTGAAAGTTAGACGAAAGTACCTTAATCTTGGACTTTAACTAAGTTAAAACTTAAGAAAACTTAAACCAAAATTACCCCCCCCCTTTTTTTTTTGCGTACACATGGGAAGCATCATGATGTATTTGAATAAACCCATGGACGACCAAACTCAATACCTAAACGGGTCCTGGACATGAGTTTGACGACTTTAAGCTCAGGATCGTTAGTTCGATCGGGGAACTACTGCTGCTCCTCTATAAGAGTGGCTTCTAGAGAAGAGAATAAAACAGCCATCGAAAGATAACCATGACCCACACTCAAACCACATACACAAACCGCATTGCTCTTCGCGCGGGTAAAAAAGGGGCGCGTCCTGCTGAGGTTGGAGCCCTGGCCTCAGTGTTCGAAAAATCAGCTACAGAGCTCAAACAATCAAAACTACTAAAATCCAAGCAAACACTACAAATAGCCACATTTAACGTAAGAACCTTAAATAGAATAGGACAACTCCCAGAGCTAATCGCATCGGCCGAAGAACATAAGATAGACATAATATGCATACAAGAACACAGATACACGCTCACCGAAGATATCAAATATCACGAAACTGGCAATAGCTGGTCGCTTGCCACTGTATCCGCATGGAAAAACTCTGTCAACGCCGCAGTAGGATTACTTATAGGACCTAGAGCATTAAAAACGCTTAATAGCGTTGAGAAAATACAACCTAGAATGATGGCAGCTACATTTAACGGAAACCCCAGAGCAACAATCATCTCATGCTACAGCCCCACCATTGTTAGTGAAGAAACTGAACTAGTCACCTTCTACGATGAGTTATCCTCATTAGTGCGTAGCATCCCGAAACACAACATGTTAGTCATTGGCGGAGACAGGAATGCCCAAATCGGGAAAAACGGAAACAACAAATACAGCCTCCACAACACGTCAAATAGGAATGGGCAACATCTAACAGATTTCATGATAGAAAATAGATTAGCATGCCTCAATACAAACTACCAAAAAAGAGAGGGCAAACTATGGACATACACGTACGCAAACAATACTAAAGCTCAGATAGACTACGTCCTTATAAACAAGAAATGGAAAAATAGTGCATTGAATTGTGAGGCATACTCCTCTTTTGAGGGTGTGTCCACCAATCACCGAATAGTCACGGCGAAAATACGGTTAAGCCTACGAAAAAACGCCAAACGAACAGCGACCACCAAACACTATGACTGGGCCCTATTGAACAACAAAGATATAAGAGATAAATACGTATTAGAATTAAGAAACAGATTCGAAACACTACAAGAAAAGACGGAAAAAAGTACTCCAAACGACGAATATGAAAATTTCGTCAATGCAGCAGCAAAATACATTCCAACAAAATTAAAACTAAATATAGAGTCCCATGGGAAACTTTAGCGGTGATAGAAAAACGTGCACTAGTGAAAACAGTCTCCAAAAACTATCGAAAAAACCCAACAAACACAAATGCCTTAAAACTAAAAACGGCACAATATCAATTAGCAGGCATATATATAAAGCAACAGACAGAATACATTCAAAATCAGATAGATAAGATTAGAGACTCGGTGGAAGATAGACAATCTAGAATAGCCTGGCAAACAATAAACGAAGTGAGCAGAAGAAAGAACACAGCCAAAGCAAAACTTAAAGCAGCAAACCAACAAGAAAGAATAAAACTGTGGAAACAGCACTTCGAAAACTTACTTGGAAACCCACCAAAAATAACGCATGAACCAATCACCAGAATAATTAGCAAACAATTAGACATTAAACTAGGACCGTTCACACAAGAAGAACTCGACTCGGTTCTCAGAAAAATTAAAAATAGGAAAGCTGCAGGGCTGGACGAAATTCCCCCCGGAAGTATGGAAGACCAGACAATTCGACGACATACTGCTCCGCCACTGCAACGCAGTATACAATCAAAATCCGATAGATAGATGGATGAAGGGATGCATACTCCCCTTCCCTAAAAAGGGGGACCTCGGATTAGCCAAAAACTACCGAGGCATAACTCTTACATCCATAGCTGCCAAAATCTACAATGCCCAACTACGAAACCGAATAGAACCCAAAATCGACAACATACTTAGAAAAAACCAAAATGGCTTCCGAAGAAATAGATCCACAACCTCACAAATATTAACCATCCGCAGAATCCTTGAAGGCGTACGGGCAAAGAACCTACAAACGACATTAATATTTGTCGACTTTACCAAGGCTTTCGACTCCATTCACAGAGGAAAGATGGAACAAATCCTACTAGCGTATGGCATACCTAAAGAAACCGTAGCGGCAATAACGATTCTCTATAGAAACACTAAAGTAAAAGTACGATCACCAGATGGAGACACAGAATACTTCGACATTGTAGCAGGAGTACTACAAGGGGACACGCTGGCCCCGTACCTCTTTATCATTTGTCTAGACTACGTACTTAGAACATCGATTGACAAAATCAAAGAGAATGGCTTTGAACTGACGAAGAAAAGAAGCAGAAGATACCCTGCAACAACAATTACCAACGCCGACTACGCCGATGACATAGCGATACTGGCATATACACCTGACCAAGCCGAAACACTACTGCATAGTTTGGAACGAGCAGCAGCAAGCATAGGCCTCTATGTTAATGCACACAAAACGGAATATATGTGCTATAACCAAACGGGGGACATCTCCACTCTAGAAGGAACCCCACTTAAACTAGTAGACAAATTCACGTACCTAGGAAGCAGCGTCGAATCAACCGAAAAGGACATCGAAACGAGGTTAACGAAAACATGGACAGCTATCAATAGGCTATCGATTATATGGAAATCAGACCTAACCGATAAAATGAAACGCAGTTTCTTCCAGGCAGCGGTCACATCGATACTGCTATATGGATGCACTACATGGACGCTAACAAAACGGCTGGAGAAGAAGCTAGATGGCAATTACACAAGAATGCTGCGTGCAATCCTGAACAAGTCCTGGCAGCAACACCCCACAAGACACCAACTGTACGGCCACCTGCCCCCTATCACGAAAACTATTCAAGTTAGACGAACCAGACATGCAGGACACTGCTGGAGAAGCAGAGATGAACTCATAAGAGATATACTCTTATGGATCCCCACACATGGCCGCGCAAAAGCAGGACGACCAGCTTGAACGTACATTCAGCAGCTATGTGAGGATACAGGATGTTGTCCTGAAGACCTACCTAGGGCGATGAACGATAGGGAAGAGTGGCGAGAGAGGGTCAGGGATATCCGTGCTACCAGCGCGATATGATGATGATGAAGTTCTTGTAGAATCAATTTTTCTTTAACAAAATATGCTTAAGGATATAATTTTTATCTTGGAAAATGCTGAGTACTTCTAATAGTTTAGACACACACACATATATATTCATAATAATACAGTTTGTTATATTTATAGATAAAGAGTCCTCATTTTTGTTGATAGACTATATGTAGATAGGTGCCTCAGGTAGTGTAATGTTTAGCAAGCTTGACTTGGAGTCTCAATGGGTGCCCCATTCATTCGGCCTTGTGCCAGATCTAAGGAAAAAGCTTAGTAAATTACTATATGTAAACCTAAGTAAGTATAGCATAGATACAATCAATGGTGCTTAATGACTTAGTTTCTTGACTATCTATTGTCTGATGATCACATAGGTGAGAGACTGACAGTCATCAAGCACCATTGACTCTGTGTCTACACTAGTCAAAGGTCAGAAAAAGCAAAGTCGGTGGATTCACAGTCATATTGTTGTATAGCAGAGAAAGACAACAACACTCATTTGTAAAAATATAATCTGCTTCTTTTAGTCTGGAAACTTATCGTATGCATCTCCTATGTATGAGTACAGTGAGAGAGATTGTTGAAGACTGTTGAGTTTGATACACAAGGGCCGATTGCCCAGTCAACTGGGGCTATAGAAGACACCGATTGCATCCTGGATATGACCCTAAACAATCTGATGGTGAGCCTCTACTAATGCTAGAGCTTTGAGGAATGAGGAGTACCCCTTCATTGCCATCACTCCCAGGTCCACTCTGGCACTGAGTTGTAGCACCTGATAGGGTCCTATCTATGGGTCAAATAGAACTAAATTGCATATCTATGCTAAACTGAATTGTTTGAAATGGAACTGTTTTTGACATTGAAACTGTACCTATGCTAAACTGAATTGTTTGAAATTGAACTGACTAAACAGAATAGCTTAAAATAAAAATGTTTTTGACAATTAAACTGTGTACTTATGCTAAACTGAATTGTTTGAACTAGAACTGTTTATTTGAATAAAAATGGATTTGGCATTAAATAACATATAAAGGTTAATATGCTATAAAAGTCAAACAAACAAACAAACACAGGAGCCAAAATATGAATCTGCAATGCAACTTTTGCCTTTTTCTAGCTTTGTGAAATTGGTACAGGGCCATTTCAAGGCATTTAATCATCCTAATTTCTCCTTACTTCTCTACTTTCGCGAGTCTGGCCCTGGGGCATCTCAAGGCATTGAATCATCTTGCTTCTCTATTTTCACAAGTGTCATATATCTCAGGCTTTTTTCTACCCTGGGCAGTCTGGTACAAGGCCAGCACCTAGAGCAATGTGACGTCTGGTAGTCACCCTCCACTGGTCTCATTCTTACCTCCCCTCATCTCTGTTGGTTATATCATATCCCAGACACTCATATAAATTCTTGTGGTCATACCTCCAGTCTGCTGCTTAAGCATTGTACATGGACACACCTCTTTTTAGCATACCACCCATTCAATTTATGCAGCACTTTCACTGGGAAACACCTGCGTCCTGCTTACTCTAGGAAATTGGTCCATTTCCTGTTTATTTTTTGTTCCAGTTTTCAACTTCCTTCTAGCATGCCACTTACACAATTTATGCAGCTTGTCAAAAGGTATCTTCAAGTCTATATACAACAATTTGATGCTATAGTTCTTATCTCTGATATTAATGGCCTATGCATCCATATGTGACATCTCCTGCACATGATGAAGACACCCACTCAAAAAATTCCTAGAGCCCAGAATCAATCCAGCACTCCACAACACAGGAGTAGTCACATCTTTGACAATGACTAAAGGGGGTCAAAAGTAGTTGCACTTGAATTACACTAACAGAGACTTTGGACAGTTTTTAAATCACCTACAATCACCAACAAGAAATTCTGGATATAAAACTAAACACCAAATCTTTGTTATTTTCAAGAGAATATGCCTACAAGAGAATCTACTGCCTTAATCCTCATTAACCATATTAGCCCAGTTGGCTAGGACTACAGAATACACCAACTGTATCTCTACAGGAGGATAAGACCCTTTCGAATGAGTGTCCGGGATATGGCATTAAACAATCTCATAGGGAGCCTCCAGTAATGCAGGGGCTTTGAAGAATGAGGAGTACCCCTTCATTGCCATCACTCCCAGGTCCGCTCTGGCACTGAGTAGTAGCACCTGATAGGGTCCTATCTATGGTTCAAATAGAACTGTTTGATCTTTAAATTGTGAAGACAAATGACTCATGATAAATTGAATGGTTTGAAATAGAACTGTTGTATCAGTTAACTGTTTTTAAACAAATGACTGATGTTTAATTGAATTATAAGTTATACATAGCAATATTTGGAACTATTTAACTTTGACTTATGCTAAATTGAATTGTTAGAAATAGAGCTGTTTGATCCTTTAACTGTGTGTATCAACAAAACGCGTTTACAAATCATATATTTACTATATATGTCAAAACAGGATTTGACATTAACCAACAATTGTTGATATGCCATTAAAACAAAACCATCAATCATATGGAAGTCTGATCCATCTGATAAATTAAAATGAGATTTCTTCCCAGCAGCAGTTGAATGGATGCACTACATATGTTACTGACAAAATATACAGAGAAAAAACTTGATGGCAACTGCTCAAGAATGCTATGAGCTATACTGAACAAATCCTGGAAACAGCACCCCACCGAACAACAGCTGTACAGACACTTACCTCCTATCAATAAAACCATCCAAATAAGAAAAGATGTGCAAGACACTGCTGGTGACATTCTCTTATGAAGGCCTTTACATGGATTTGCCTGTGTTAGCCGAACAATAAGAACTTACCTACAACGGCTATGTGTGGACACAGGATGTCGTCTGGATGACCTGCTGGGAGTAATGGATAATAAGGACAAATGGAGAGAGAGAGACAGTCAGGGAAATCTGTGTTAGCAGCATGACCTGATGATAATATATATATATGTATATATTTGTGTGAGTGTAGGTAGAAAAGTTTGTAGATTGACTAAGATGCTCTCTTGGAATGTGACCAAATAAGGTTTATTTTTCAACATAGTCTCTCTTGTAGTCTACTCCCTTCTTTCATTGGTATTGTAGTGCTTGTATCCCATTGGTCAAAAAGTCATCAGTCATCATCCTATGAACTTTTCAGCCCACACTCATATATATATATATATATATATATATATATATATATAATGAGCATATGTCTCAAATGATATTATAGAAGGAGCAGTTAAATACCTCCCTGGAGAAGTAAGCAGTTTGCACCAGACTTCTTGTAACCATGGAGAAGTTGCTTACATAATCCCAAACTTAGAATGAGTCAGTGGCAAATTTTTCTAATGTGTTCTATTTTCCTGTGGGCCTCCAGTACTTTAAATATTTTTGTATTTAATATTCTTTGAGACAGTTTGGGGAAAAACCAACCATCCTTTTGAATTATATTTTGCATGTGTACTGTTATTAAACTTTATAACTTGCTATTTGTTCTTTATTATTATATTTCTTGAAGTTGTTATTAAATATCAGGGCTATACTCAGAATATCAGCATTTTGTTGCTAATGTTCATATCTCCAACATTTGCCAAAAAAGAAATCTTTAGATCTCACTTGAATAATTAAATACCAAACTTTAGAAGTATCTTAACAGCAGTGCAGTGAAACTTTTCTCTTGAAATTCCCTCCTGTATAACTACAAACAGAACCACTTAGAGGATGAATACAACTCTGAAATATATACTTGTAGGGAAATCAATATTCAATAAATAATCACTAGGGTTCTTGTTTGTTTAGTGAATATTGATTACCTACAAGCGCATTTTTCAAGGTTACCTTCACTTTTTATGTTTTTCAGTTGTCTGAGGTACAATATATATATATATATATATGAGGTGGTATCAAAAAGTATTGAGACTGAAGTTCTAATAGCTTATATAATCAAATGAAAATATTTAGGCATAATCTAGGTGAGTCAAGCCTATTCTCACTTCTTTTTGATCAACAGGTTTTATTGAGACACCTAATCATGCAAGAGCAGTACCCTACATTCAGCACCCTACATTCTCATCAAACTTAGCTCTGTGCAACATTTTCTTGTTTCCGAAAGTGAAAATACAACTCAAGGTTAAGATTTGAGGATGTGGAAATGATTAAAAGAAACAATTGTATAGCTTCTTACCATATTAAAAGAGAAGTTTTAGAGGTGTTTTGACAAATGGAAAACTCTCTGGAATAAGTATCCTGAATAGTACGGGAATTGTTTTAGAGAAAATTAATATTTCATCGATTGTTTATTTCTGTCTTGACAAATTCAGCTTCAGTCTCAATACTTTTTGAACACATCTTATGTGTGTGCGTGTGTGTGCGTGTATGCTACCCCTTGCAAAATTTGGGAATTAGTACACTTAGAGGATGCTTACTTAGGTTTCTTAGCACTAAATAAACTAATAACAGACTAGATGCAAAACATTTTTTACTAAATAGTTGAATATTTAGGCTTCATAAAATTGTCCTTAAATGAACTAGATTAAGTTATTCAAGTTAATGGTAGTAAATAATGAAAATAAATCTGACAATATAGAGAAAAATTGATAAACATGGTAATCCAAGAGGAAGATTTTAATATGAAAGAAAGTCAACAATATAACGTTTTGATTCTAATGAACCCTCATCAGGACGAGGAAGGATGATATTTAGTGATGTTAAATAAAATGCAAAAACAAGGAGGAAATACTATATATACAGGGAAAAGGGAGTAACCATTTAATCAATAAATCAGCATTTATGTTAAAAATGTCATATGACTCTTTAGGAATATTCAGTTAAGTTAATGGTATCATTTTTTCCAAGCCATCATCCAATGTTGAAGAAAAAAATGATGCAGTGATCTTGTAATTTTTATTCCTAAAACAAATACTGGGAGAAGCCTAAATGTACAAATCAGTTTCCAGTTTGACATCCATAAAGGAAATATGGTTTCAATAGAGAGGAACTGACAATTGAAACATTGGAAAGGATCATAAAACATGTTCAAGAAGGCAATTCACAGTGATGAAAGATGTTGGTTGTTTTTAGTAAGCTGTATCTAAAAGTTAGCACAAATATAAAGAAATAGTTAAAAAAGGAAAACCTACTGGTAGAATATGAAAGACATCAAAGCATCAGGATAGAAAGCTCAAAGCAATATGCCTTTAGTCATTAATGTTAGTTTATTTACTGCTAAATAAAAAACCAAAGTGATTATCTTCTAAATGTGTTAAATCTATCATTTTTGCAAAGACTAATTTATACATATATAAGACTGTCCTTTAATGAAAACAAAAATGATAACACTCTAACCTCATGAAGGAATACAGAAGAACCGTCAATTGAAACAATGGAAAAAAATCATAAAACTGGTTCAAGGAGATAATCCACATTAGAGTATGAAATAAAAATGAAAGATGAACATCTAAGCTGCCCTGTCATTTGGGGCCGTTGAATACACTGACTACCTCTCTACAGAGAGGTAAGACCCACCAACAAGTTTCCTGGATATGACATTATATAATCAGATGGTGAGGTCACAGCCCTGGAGCTTTGGGGAATATGGAGTACCCTTTTATTGCCATTGCTCTCAGGTTCATTCTGGTAACACCTGATAGGGTCATATCTATGGCTCAAATAGAACTGTATGACATTTTAACTGTGTAGAAACAATAGCAATACTAGTGTGTAAACAAATTAGTTCCAACTCATTTAAAAATCAATTTACTGACAAACTATTCTCTTCAAAATCATATATGTATATCTAAACATGAGCAAACAAATGACTGATGTTAAATTATTACTGTTACATAATACTTAAAACCATTTAACTGTGTGCAAACAAATGACTAATTGTTAATAGGATTATTTGTATTTGATAGATATACTTGAAACCATTTAACTTTTTACAAAAAAAATGCACTCAGGCTCATTTAAAAATGTTATCAACAAACTGTGTTTACAAATCATACATATTCAATATATATGTATGAACAGGATTTGGCATTAAATAACCAACAATTGTTGATATGCCATAAAACCTAGCCAAACTAAACAAAACTCTCCTCTAATATACTAATTCTATAATTTTTGCCAAGAATAGTGTGTGTGTGTGTGTATATATATATATATATAGAGAGAGAGAGAGAGAGAGAATCTTCATCTATTTACCTATATATATGTATCTGTAAATATTCATATATACATGTGCTCGCAGGTATAACAATAGTGTGTTTGTCGCCAGAATATATATTGAAACCCCTTCCCTTTCCCTCCCAAAAAGATTTAAACTCAGATTTTCAAGGATTATATTATTTAACCTGAGAGACTAGCACTAATGCTCTAAAAATGCCTTAAGTCTCAAATTGATTGATTTGAATGGTATATCAACCTGTCCAAGGTTATGTTATGCCTAGAGGTTAAGGAATCATGTTCATTGTACATTCATATTTACACTTTTTGGTTAATTGTTTCTTGAGATTTTTTTTTTTGCGTATGCTCCTATTAAATAAGAATAATTTTTAAACAGGTCTATTTGACCTCTAGATGGGAATATAACAGGTACTGTCACTCTGAGCCATAGTGGTCCTGGGAGTAATAGCAATAAAGAGGTTCTCCACACTCCCCAGATCTTAAGAACTGGAGCCTCAGCAAACAATGCAGTTTAGGGTCATACCCAGGACACAGCTTTTTTGTTGAGGGAGAGTCTTACCCCTCTGCGGGTGATACAGTCAGCATATTCTTAGCCCTACCAACAGAGCAGATGATTAAATCTATCAAAATTTTTAGATGCATATATATATATATATACACACACGGGAAAATGCAAGGACACACCCAGTGGTTAATACATTGATGTATTCACACTTGAATATGTTACTTCTACAAAACTTGACAGTTAGTCTTTAGCTCCTTTTTCTTGCTGTTTGTATCTGTTGGCAAGATCAAGTCACATCAACTTGACTACCCTCCCCAATACCTCTGGGATGCTAGACACATCAAAGTAATAATTACTGGACTTGTTTGTAAGACATGTATATTAATTGACTTTTGCTGGACATCTATGCTTTCTTTACCATAAACGCAAAAAAGAGTGTAGTAGACAATTGAGAAAGAAGAATTTCTTCAAAGATTTGACTGATAAAAGTAGATTCTATAGTATATCTAGTCATTTTATACAGTTTGGGCTCTCTATTCCCAATATGGCTAACATATTTTGGTTGCTAATTATAAATATAGAACCAGCAAGATAGTATGTGTTTACCCAACCTTGCTGCCATGAACAGGATGCGACACAAGGTCAATTTTTAAGTCAAGTACAGCTGCTGTGAATTCAGAGTTTTCCTTCTTGACCAGTTGTCATACCAAGATTAATGAGTCAGTCTGCCCGACTATTTATCCACAGCTGGTGGGAGAATAGTTGAATTTATATCTTTTCCAGGAGCATTAGCTCTATGTAAAATGCGAACAACTTTGTCCTGGATTTGATCTCTGGTCATCAAGTCCATTTCTGATGATGATAACCATGAACACTTACAAAAGACAATATTCTCTTTGACCTCTTCATCAGGTCTTCCTCTTGCCTAAGATAGCTTGATATATTTCCCACTAGTGTCAGAAGTCAGTCTTCATGCCTAGGTAAAAAGAATAAGATTTTGCATGCTGATTTTCACAAAAGGCAGTTGCCCAGTCAGTTGGGGTTGTAGAATACACCGACTGCTTATCTGCAGAAGGGTAAGACCCCCCCTAACGAGTGTCTAGAATATAACACTAAACAATCTGATGGTGAAGTTCCTGTAATGCTGGGGCTTTGAGGAATGCAGAGCACCCCTCCATTGCCATTGCTCCCAGGTCTACTCTGGCCCGGTGTTGTAGCACCTGATAGGGCCCTATCTATTGGTTGAATAGAACTAACAGCATACTAATGCTAAACTGAATTGTTTGAAATAGAAATGTTCTTGACAATTAAACCATACTTACATTTATACTGCATGCTTATTCTAAACTGAATTATTTGAAATGGAACTGATTTTTGACATTGAAACTGTACTTACACCAAACTGATTTGTTTAATATGGAACTGTTTTGACATTTAACTGTGAGTAAATAAAATCTGTACTTATACTAAACTGAATTAGCTCTGCTTGACTAAACTAAATAGCTTGAAATATATGTTTTTCACAATTAAACTGTACTTACATTCAGACTGCATACTTATACTAAACTGAATTGTTTGAAATAGAACTATTTTCATAAACTGTACTTATTGACAATTAAACTGTGTACTCATGCTAAACTGAATTGTTTGAAATAGATATGACTTTTTGTATAAAAATGGATTTGGTGTTAAATAACCTACAAAGGTTGATATGCCTTAAAACCCAAACAACCGACAACCAACCAACAAAAGGCAGACCTTTCTTCTCACATCGAGGATTGTTATTGTATAAAGTTCTCCCAAGATTTGGTTGATGTCTTTCATCAAGAATATGACATTAGGTTGATTTTGTTTTGGGTTCTTAAAAATTTCTATAGCACATTGAATCTAAGTGCAAACAGAAAAATATAACAAACAAGCAAAGAAAAATGGGACTGCAAAAAGGAAGAAATGGAAGTGTGATTGAAGGAAAAAGAGAAGGGAAAAAGAAATAAAAGAAAAGTAGAGAGAAAAAACAAGAGAATGATAAAAAGAAAGATCATAAAAAAGTGCAAGTAAAATATTTTCAATAATTAATAAGAGAAAAATATCCAACTAGTTTGAATAGTTGCTCCTTGGCAGTGGTGATTTTTATGGTTTTTAGAGTGTTCGCCAATGGTCCAGGAGACCTGGGTTCAATCATACCAAAGACTTTAAAAATGGTACTTGATACCTCCTTGCTTAACACTCAGCAATAAGAGGTATGTATCAAGAGTAAAGTGGAGCAATCCAGGGAAAGGAGTAGCGCCCTCCCCTATACCTTGGTGTAGTAGCTATTGAAAAGGGAGCCTTCTAGTCGCCCTCAACTACGGTCGCCAACTTTATTTTGGTAAACCCAGTGTTTCCTTTTCTGTTTATCTTTTCGGTCTCATACAAGCATGTGGGTTCTGACTGGTAATATTTTGGGGATGGATATTTTGCTTCAAGGGATAAATTTCAAGAGTTTAACAAAGAGTCTATTTGTATATGATAATCCAATAAAGGAGGAAAGAGAAAGAGTGGAAGAGAAGTAACCGACCTGACTAGAAATATTATACTGCTTCATAACAGGGGTGGAAGAAATGATAAGAAACAAATTTATATCAAGAAATATACTAGAGAGTTCTTTTTCCTTATGAGA
>OY757907.1:123297227-123567227 GCA_963585895.1 Sepioteuthis lessoniana
CACTTAGTCAGATATAATGAAAAGTTTTAAAATACTGTAGAAAACAGGAAAGACTCTGCATAATGTGTCTTTGTGTGTGTGTGTGTGTGTGTGTGTGTGTGTGTGTGTGTATGTGTGTGTGTGTGTGTGTGTATATATATAAATATATATATATATATATATACTTATACATAAAAACATACATGTAAAAATATATATATATACATTTTACATATATATATATATATATAAGTACATGAATATATACATAAATATACATGTGTGTTTACATATGTATGTATATTTTATATATGTAGCTATACATAAAGAGATAAATATAGATAAATGTAATTATGGAAATATTCAAATATATATATATATATATATATATATATATATATATGTAATACATGCATATATATATATATTCCTGAATACATATATATATAAATAAATGTGTATATATATATATATATATATATATATATATAATTATATATATAAAATTAAATTATCATCATGTTACCTTTTTTTTTAATGTGGCATAGTATCTATGGGCAGGTAATAAAAATGTTTTTAGGTACTTTTGCAATAATTTTATATATATATATATATATATATATATATATATATATATATATATATATATATATATATATACATAATAACCAAAATAATAATATAAAAATTAAAAAGAAATAAAAAATAGTAAAATAAGAAAATAATAATAAGATAATAAAAGTAACAGTTATGGTCATAATGGTCTTCGACAATACTTATGGGTGCTTATAATGCAATAATATGAAAAAATAGTGCTTATAATTATTGACAATACTAAAATATTACTTAGATTTACTGGTAATACTTGTGGGTGTTCATAATGTGATAATGTGAGGAAAATGGTACTTTTGGTTGGTGGTTCTGTTGTATGAATAGTTTGGTGTCAGTAATAGCTGATGGATGATGTGGCAATAAAAAAGGTGTTGGAAAATCAGGTGGGATATGATGAAAGAACAAGGAGGAAGTTTAAGTGAGTGATGTGAACATTGATGGCAGAATATATGTAAATATGAAAATGACAGAGGTGCTTAAAAAATGAGATGGGATAAAGAAGTTAGTTTATGTTTTGGTTAAGTGTCTGGGTCGAATTGGAATAGGAGATATTTATTTTTGTGTCAACATTTTGAGATTATCTCAGATTTGTAGTTTAGGAGTGTATATTGTGATGGGTGGGTGATTATCGCAACTTTTTCACAGAGGCAAAGTAAGCATCTTCTTGATATTTTGTGATAGGAGGGAGCTGGGTTTATAACTTCCCAAGTTAGGCTTGATGTAATGTTCTTGTCTTTCAGTTTCCAATTGTATGCTTATAGAATTGTATTGTTTGAGTATTTTTGTTTAATAGCGAGAGTTTGTGTGAGTATATTCTTTGTTTGAAGGTTCCATCCATTGTGCTTATGTAGTATTTTGTCAAATTGTTTGTCCTTACTGCAGCTTGTATACCATGTTTTATTTTTAGTCAGTTTCCTTGTAGGGGGCATGTTGATTTAAATCTCTACAATTGCACTGGTTGTTAGTTTCTGTGTGTTATTGCTGCTTTCTATTTTTTTGTTGTGTTTTTTTTTTTAATTTGGGACATGTTTTTTGTGCAGCTGTAACTGATTTTTAAGTTGTTTTGTTGAAAATTTGGCCAAGGTGTTAGGGGAAGTATTTTTCTATTAGTTTTATGAAATCTTTGCTAAAATTAATTTTTACGTAAAAATGTCATATGAGTCAATCTGGTATAAAATTAAAAAGTAAATATTCAACTTCATGGTGATATTTAGTTACCAATCATCATCATCATCATGAATTCATACTGACAGCAGACATTTCTTTGACTTTCTTCATTCTTCCCAATCATCTATCACTCTCAACAGATTCTCCAAACTACATCAACTGTCTGCACATAGGTGATGTAAGTTATTGCTGGTTGGCTAACACTAGTATGTCCATGTGTAGGAGTCCATAGGAGAATGACACTCAGGAGTTCATTTTTACTTTTCCAACAATGTTCCCCATGTCTTGTTCGTCTTATTTGGATGGTTTTTAAGATGGTTGGGAAGCAGCCATACACTTGCTGTTTTTTTTGTGGGATGTTG
Source organism: Sepioteuthis lessoniana (assembly GCA_963585895.1). NCBI lineage: Eukaryota > Metazoa > Mollusca > Cephalopoda > Myopsida > Loliginidae > Sepioteuthis > Sepioteuthis lessoniana. Next base: position 123,299,348 of record OY757907.1, read on the forward strand.
CTTCCAGGGTTTGTTCAAAACAGCACTTAGCATTCTGTGTAGTTCCCATGTAGATTTTTCTCCAAGTGCTTTGTTAACATCCCTGTGGTGCATCCATACAGTAGTATTGACCTGGCCACGACTTGGAAAAAAGCCCTTTTTATTTTATTAGATAGATCCGACTTCCATATGATTGATCACCTGTTAATATCAGTCCACATCTTTGCTAGGCATGTGTTCACATCACTTTCAGAAGATGAGATTTTACTGCTGAGGTATGTGAACTTTTAAAGTCCTTCCACTTAAATTGGAGATGGCTTCTTCTTGTTTAAAACATATGAACTCTGTTTTGTTTGTGTTCAAGCAGAGGTAATGCCTCCTACTGCTGATTGGTCTAGGCAATGCAGCCTCAGCAAGTGTATTTGCAAGAAGCTCTAGATCATCTGCATAGTCTGCATCTGTTATTTCATCTGTTATATGTTTATGCAAGATATCATCTGCTTCTTGCATTTTTTAGAGTAAAGCCATTTTCTTTTATTTGAAAATAGATACCAATTCTGAGCTTTTAGTCTGTGAATTCCTAGAATATATATATATCTATATATATATATATATATATATATATATATATAGTAATTTTTCCTTAATTTATCCTGATTTTCAGAAAAAAAGAATTTAAATCTTGTTAGATAAATATTGAGATGAGTCAGTATATCAAACCATTCTTGATATCTATTTTGCCAACACGTATGTGTATATATATATATATATATGCTAGAACACTCAGAGTCAATTACTTTGAACTACTTTAATGAAATATTGGATGAAAATCAACAAAATACTTTGCTGTTAAATTTTTCAAAATCTCATAAATATTTCTATCAGTTAATTAGAGATATTTCTAATGAATGATATAAACTTAAAATGGAGAAATAGTCCTCAAAGAAAAGCCAGGTTCATTCAGTTGATTTGGTGCATTTTATGTTGAAAACCAAATGCTTTTTTTGTTAATATAACAATATCCATTCTTCCAATGTTTTCCCAATGATTGCAAAACTCTGCACAAATAATATGTGTGTCTGATGGTTAAAGGAAATTAATAATTGTTATTAATATCAAAATATTAGACATGAGCGCTTGTGCCAGACCTTGATAATAATCTGCTACAATCTCAGTACTTAATAAAAGAACTTTTTTAATTTTGGTAAGGCAGTAGTTGAGGCTTAGTCTTGAAATTAAGAAATACATAGAAACTGACACAAAAATCAAATATTTGGAAACTTATCAATAGAATTGATAATGAAAGCTAAGAGAAATCTTTGATTCTATATTTTGTGTGAACACGACTTTTTTTTTTCCATTTCACTAATGGTTGTAAAGTCTTTATTGAAAGAATTACTTGGACAAATAAACTCTACTTCGTTTTGGTGTTCACATTATGTTTCAGCCAATGTATTCTCCAGCCTTCTTCAGGTGTAATATATAGGGTTACTGAATATTTTTCGTCATTGTTGTTGTTGGTGGTGGTTTTTGATATCTGACTCCATTTTGTTTTCTTCTTACCATATCTTAAGTCTCTAGGCCTCATCTCGCCTGTGAGGGCTACAAAGGAAAAATAAGGAAGAAAGGCAGAAAGAGAATATATCTTTTCAATTTTAACTTTATTTCATTTGGATTTCCACAAGGCTACTCTTTAGTGAGGACTGTCTTCCTGAACTATTTGAGAACTGTCGTTTCTCCCAAATCAGGCTTTAAAATATATTAGTCATCTCCAGTGGTTAATAAGTCCAAATTCAGTGTGGTCATGTCCAGTGGTGTTTTTTTGTTGCTTGCTTTAGTGTGTCAGCTTGCTAGCAGCAGACACAACCTGCATGCAAAGCCCAGTGGACTTGGCAAAACAGGAGTGCGACCAGCTAGCAGCCAAGTGGAAAAAAGTCCTTTCGGTTAAAGGGTCCTGCCGAAGTGAAGATGGGTTTCTCTTGTTTTTTTTCAGAAATGGTTTCTTTTTTTCTTTTGGCACATGTGTCAATCCACTTCCTGTCAGGGACTTCTGGGAGTTTCTGCATTTAAAAATTTTTTTTTGATTTTATTTATTTTTTTAAATTTTATTTATTGTATTCTCCTCCACAAATATGCCCTTATGTAAAGAAAGACACTCTTGTCCTGGTCTCTTACTTTGATAGCATGAAGCAAAAATGCATTTTGTTCTTTTCCAGAATTCCTCAAATAATTCTAAAGACTTCTGCTGTTACAGTAAACATGGTTCAGTCATGTGCAAAAGTAATAATTAAATGAAGCAGGTTTCTTAATCATCATCATCATCATCTTCATCATCATCAAAGCATGTCAATCATCACAAATTGCATGTCATGATAAGATCCATTTGTTTGTATTTGTTTTTGTTGTTAATGCACCATTTTACCCAATTTATCTCACAAATTCTAAAATGCTCATCAAAATCTTTTAAATTTTTCCTCAATTGGCACATCAATATCATCATGGAAATTATTTAATCAATAAATTACAATGCCATGTAGCCTCAACAAAATCATAGAAAATTAAACATATATATAATTTAAAAATGATCATTCATATATATATATATATATATATATATATATATATATATATATATATATATATATATATATAAGTACCCCAGAAGAACATGCATGTAAAGAATCAATATTGGACAATAATTGATTATGCCCATTTTAATTAACACACTAATGACACCTGACTTAGTCATGAGTTATTTCTACTTTTGGACTGATTAAGTTGGTATGCATTAGCAAATTTTATGGTACTTTTAATATTTCATAATCTTTTTAGGTTGAAATCTTTCATATTTGAAAAGTTGTATTTCAGCCAAAACCTTTTGCAGTTCGAGTTCTTGAGGGAAATCAAACAAAAACATTATCATTTTCAAAAAGTAAATTTTTTCTTTCTTTCTCTGCCTTTTTAGTCGAGGGCAACCTGAAGGCTCCCTTTTCAATAGCTACTAAACTGAGGTGTAGGGGAGGGCGCTACTCCTTTCCCCCAGAGTTCTCCATTTTACCCTTGATACATACCTTATAATGCTGAACATTAAACAAGGAAGTATCAAGTACCATTTTAAAGTCTTTAGTATGACTCGACCTGGAATTGAACCCTGGTCTCCCAGGCCATTGGCAAACACTCTACCCACAAGGCCATTTGAGGCTTTTTTTTCATATTGAAAATTAATGTTAAGATGATTGATACAGTTTTTATCATTATCTATTTATTTCTAAATTTGTGTGGTTTGGTTTGGTTTCTTTGGTTAAATGTCACACTAAACTTTGTGGATTATTTAATGCCAAAGCCCTCTTTGTAAAACAACTGTAATGGTCCTATTTAACCCATAACTAGGTTTTAGAACTAGTGGCAAATTAAAAAAAATATTAGGTTATTATGAAATGATTATATTTATGTTACTTATTTATTTAATAATTCTAAATTTTATTTATTTTCATTTTGTTTTATTAGATTATAATTATATCAGTGAGAAACTCCCTCTAGGCAAGGGTGTGTTCTGCTGCAAAATTTGCTCACTTGTCAAATATGAACACTTGATAGGTTGATAGAAAGAAATAACTGCAGGCAGTTTGTTTGGGGGGGGGGGGTCATAAGATATTTTCCATTCTAATTGACAGGTAAGATCTGCTGCCAGCCATTTTCCTGCTAGGGAGTTGGATTGAAAAAGAATAACTGGTTTAACTTGGAGGAAAACTAGAAGTAACTTGCTTTGGTATTTTTTTGATGAGGAAAAAAACAGAGAGAGAGGGGGGAGGAAGAGAAGGGAAATAAGTAGAAGTTGGGTAGACTTAGTGAGTAAGGAGTACATAGAGTGTGGGGAGAGAGTGAGATATATAAGGGAAAGGAGAATATAGAGAGAAGCTTTTAATGAGATGTAGAGAAAGAAAAAGGGAGAAAGATAGAAAGCTGAGGAAAGAAATGAAATGAGGAAAAATAACTAGAAAAAGGCAGAGTGAGCAAATCAAAGAAATGCAAAAATAAAAGGAAAAACAAGATATTTAGACAGTGCAAATTCAGAGACAATTTTGCATATTTCAGTTTCACAAGTGAGGTTCTTGAAGAGTATTTTGAAAAGCCATCTTCGAAGAACCATTATGGTATCATTCTGTCTCACAAAGAAAGTGTAGGTCAAGGCAAATCTTAATGTTTCCAGTGTGAATCTTTGTACTGATATGCTTTTTTAGTCTGGGGGGATTATTCTATTGCCTGAATATAAAATAATTCATGAAACCAAGAAAATATTATATGTTACATATATGTTTTCTTGGTTTTATGAATTATTTTAACAAAACAAAATGAATATATCTGAAACTTTAATTTAAATAATGGATAAAATTTACTCTTTCTAAGATTAATATATAATTTATGATAAATCTAAATTTTTTATTACATATTTCTAGTCTTTTAGGATTTACTAAACTTTACTTAGCTGATGCAGTTTCTAACTGAATCTAGTATAATTAATTTTGTAAAATAGAAATTCATATATAATTGAGAAAGACTTGGAACAACATTTTAAAAATTGATTCTGGAAATTATTGATTTTGTGACCATAAATGGAGATTTGACCTATCTATAAAATTAACTTATACATGGAAATAAAGAAAAGTAAAGTTGGCAACCGTAGTTGAGGGCGACCAGAAGTCTCCCTTTTCAATAGCTACTACACCAAGGCGTAGGGGAGGGCACTACTTCTTTCCTTGAATTGCTCCACTTTACCCTTAAGCAAGGAGGTATCAAATACCATTTTTAAAGTCTTTGGTATGACATGACCTAGGATTGAACCTAGGTCTCCCCGACCATTGGTGAACACTCTACCCTCTTGGCCAATGAGCCGGTAATCTTTGGAAAAAAATGCAATATATTTTCCTATTAGAGTTTAACATTTGAAGAAATGTAATTATTAGCTATTATTGGAAAATATTGGATTAATTATCTGCCCTTGGCAGTAAAAGAGCCAATCAGTGCACTACTGCAGATTTCCACACATTTTTTACTATTTTAGATTTACATTATTTGTATGCTAGAAGTGAAATCCTACGGACATCAATTCAACTACTCCAGTTCCAAAATGGAAACTCAGCAGATAAGTCTGGCCGTAAAGCCATTAAGTTTGCAAAATATGATCTTTTTGCTGGGCTCCATATATTTTCCCAATTTTAACAGATAGGCATTCAATTCAGATGAAGAAGAACACAAAAGGATATAATTATACAACATATATTTAAAAGATACAAAAAGTGGGTTGCAAACTTAATACTTTTGTGGCCAGATTTATCTGCTGAGGTCCATCTTGAAGCTGGAGTAGTTAAATAGACATCAGCATGATTTCACTTCCAGCATACAAATAAGGTAAATCTAAAGGAGTCAACAATGGGCACCAATCTGGGGTACTGCACTGATTGGCCATTTTATTGCCAAGGGCAGATAATTACTCCTATATTTTCCGGTGCTATCAAAGAAAAGGAAAACACTATGTCTTGTTCAGGCTAAACAATGCAGTCAGAAAGATATCATTATAATTATTTTCACTCTAAGTAAATTTTTCATGCCCATTTTAACTGATAGTTTTTCACTTTAGTCTGAGTGACAGAAAAACTTCTCAGGTTTCCAGGACTCTTCTCAGTATTCTAGCTGATCTTAGCAAAACTCAGGTCTGAATGGTCTTGATTCTTCTTCTGATTTCCAATTCCTCCAGTCTTTTTTAAGCCTTTAGTGACTATTCCAAATGCACCAACTAAAATTGGTATCACAGGCAACATGTTCCACAACTTTTGGGGCTCTTTGATAAGATCCAAGTATTTGTCTGTCTTTTTGATTTCATTTTTACTCTATGTTCCACTCAAACAACAAGATCCACTAGATGACAAGTTTTTTCTTTCTTGTTAATTAATATGAGATCTGATCTGATCAGGATTATGTGATCAACTTGTATCTCAAAATCCCAGTATTATGGTGTTGGTGTCGGTGGTACGACAGAAAACTAAAAGAAAATCCCTATTGCAAATAATCTCAAGAATAGCAATATAGAATCCTCATCACATGAGTTCTTAACGGACCTAAAGAAAGCAAATTTTTAAAACGTTATAATTCAGCAGAGAAGGTTATGGGCAACTGTGACAGTAGACAGACAATTAAATTTTGGCATGCTGTCATCTTTTCAGATGAATCAACAATTGCTTCATTTTAAACTGGATAAGTATTGGTCAATGGAATGTGAAGTGAACATTTTTGTCTCTTCCAGTCATGGCTGATAGATATTTGAGCAAAAGTCACTCCATTTTCATGAACAATTGAACTCTATACCTTATAGCAAAAATAAAAATAGCAAATCTAATAAGTAACTCATGGTTGCGGTAATCTCCTGACATGAATTTTAACAGACAACTGCAGGCCAATCTGAATTTTGAAATAAGGCAAAAGTTCAGAAAACTTTCTACAAAAGATTTACTTTGTGTTTTCGGTGCATTTTATTCAAATATTCCTGAAAAGAAGATTTAGTACTTCAAAAATTAAAAACCTTAAAATATACTTGGGAAAAGCAGACTGAATTTTAAATTAAGATCATCAAATTTGAGGTCAGGGTTAATTTCTTGGTGATAGTACTATATAACCTAATAGAACTTGCTGCATTTAGTTGGAAAGGAAATAGACATTGCCAAGAAAGTGTTATTGCTGTGAGAGATTTCATGAAGGAAAATACTTTGCTCGCCGGTCCACTCTGGCCCGGAGTGGTAGCAACTAATAGGGTCCCATCTATGGGTCAAATAGTACTGTTCAACATTTAAACTGTGTGCAAAAAAATGACACATTAAATTGAATCATCAGAAATAGAACTTTTTGGTCATTTAACTTTGTAAACAAATGACGAATATCTTACCGAATTGTGAGTGATACATAGCAATACTTGGAACCATTTAACTGTGTTAAAATGAATGAATAGCGTTGAATAGAATATTTAGTGTTAAATAGCAATACTTGCTTGAAACCATTTGACTTTGTGCAAAGTAAATAGAATTATTCATATTAGATGAAATAATTGAAACCATTTAACTGTGTGCAAAAAAAATGAGCACCGGCTCATTTAAAAATGTTATCAACAAAATGTGTTTGCAAATTGTATATATTTAATATATATATATATATATATATATATATATATATAGAGAGAGAGAGAGAGAGAGGATTTGGCATTAAATAATCAACAATGGTTGATATGCCATAAACCCCAACCAAATCAATATTCTGGCAGATTTTAGGAATCCTGTCATCTGGACAATATTTGTTTTTCTTTTGACTTTGTCCAACTTTTTTGCAAGGAACTTCAATACTGTTCCAAGAATAATGGGTATAATTGTCATTTCTTTCCCTTTTTTTGCAAAATCCAGATCATTTTCAAGCTTTTTATTTTCTTCCAAATTTACTTTGTGATATGCAAAAATAAGGAATTCTACAACTGGATATTTTTCTCCTTTCTGGTCTCGATTAGATGGTCTTTTTGAATATCATGGAATTTTCTATCATTTTTATCATTCGGGGTTTTCAGCCTATTGTTTTCATCTTTATTGTTATATTCACAATGTTTCAGCCAATATGTCCTCCAGATTTCTTCAGGTGTTTGCCAAACTTGGGAGCCTCAGCTTAGGGAACCAGCAGAACACATAGAGCAATGGTTATAGGCATTGATTTCTTAAGCTTCTAATTGACAATCATTGGAGGTTGCAGGTTCAGTCCTGACTGCAGGAGAGAAACAATACAGGAATACTTAACACAAGTACTTGTTTATAATTAATGAAATCAGAGCAAGCAACCTCCATGAATTAAATAAAAGTTGTGGTTTGAAGTTCTGTGTTGGCTCATAAATTTGACAAGAAACACTTGAAGAAGGCTAGAGGACATATCTGCTGAAATTCAGACAACTAATATTTTGTATCATGTTACTATATATATATATATATATATATATATATATATATATTGTTGGTGTGTGTGGTCAGACCTCATGTTTTTGCACAATCCCCATTAAATCATCGTTTTCCCCGGTTGCGGTCATTTTTATATTCTTTCTCTATTTTCTATTTTAAATTATCATAATCAGCAACCGATAGTTATTAACTTCTCTACTTTATTTGAAGAGACAAGTTATCATGGTTTTGGGCAGTATGCTCAGATATTGTTTCATTTATTTCCGCTTTTCAATGAGCTGTTTTTTCTTAATCTTTTAAGCCCACTTTAAAATGGTAACATTTAAAACTCTGCATTGTTTGAAATTGATTTATACCAAAAATTTTTTAAACTCACAAAAATATTTTTTGGAACCTATTCAAAATGGTGGCAAATCAGGCAGTTTCACAGGCTTGAACAGAGGTCTGTCATCAAATCTTTGGTAGCTGAGAAGGACTAACCTTGTGAACTTTACAAGTGTGATACGAATGGTTTCACTTATTTCTGTTAGATACAAATAATTTGATTTACTATTAATCCTTTGTCTGCACACAGTTAAATGGTTTCAAGTATTGCTATTTAACACTAACAATTCAATTAAAAATCAGTCATTTTTTTACACACAGTTAAATGATCAAACAGTTCTATTTCAAACAATTCAGTTGAGCATACATCAACAAAGAAGGTTCCAAGTATTGTTAGGTATCACTAACAATTCAATTAAACATCAGTCATTTGTTTACCTACAGTTAAATGATCAAACAGTTCTTTACAAGTGTGATACAAATGGAAAAGCATGTTTTTATTTGAAAAATAATAACAAATATATAGGTTTGTACCATGAGCCTGAGTCAAAAATACAGTGTAGGGAATGGAAATACGCTGACCCTCCGGTAACAAAAATGTTCCAGGTGCAGCAGTCAGTAAAGAAGGTGTTGCTGATCGTCTTCTGACATGAAAGGATGCATAATTATTGATTTCCGTGAAAATGGTGCAACTGTAAACAATACTCCCTACTGCCAACTCAGTTAAAATCCGTCTTATTCATTTAATGACTCTTATATATTTATAGGGTGCAATGGGTAAATTATCACCATTATAAACTATCAATTACACTCGCACTTTGTTTCAGCTTTTGTATACTATGCAGTTAATTAGAGCCAGTTGTCTGTGAGGAAAAAAGTTCCATAGCAGAAGTTACACTTCCAGAAATTTGGAAATGGCATGCTGTACAGTTTGGTTTTCACACCAGAAGCACCAAAATAAAGATTTCACAGTGTTTGGGTGTCAATCTGATGACAGTGTAAAGAATTCTAAAAGAGTTGGGTGAGTCTAATGTTGATTCTGAACAAACAGTAGCTTGAAAGCCTCACTCTGATCGTTCTAGGAAGAAAAGAACTCCCAAACTTGCTAGTGAGATTCAGGCCATGATTATCAACTATCCCGGCAAGTCAATCAGGTCCACAGTCAGGGATATGGGAGTGTTTGAGTTTCTTATCAGGCAGGTAGTGCATGAAGTTATTTGGTATTTCTCACACAAGATGAAAGAGGGCCAATTTTTATCACAAGCCATAAAGGACAAGAGGAAACAGAGCATTGCAAAGCTTTTGAACAAACTCAAGCATCTCTTCCGACCTAACATTCTTTGTTTTTTCTAAGATAATAAAAATTTCTCCCAGTATCAGGTGGGGAACTCACTAAACAACTCTCGGTTTTCTCTGTACTCACAAGATGTATAGATAGTGATGAAAACCTAATACCCTGTCCACATCATGGTGTTTGAGTGGTCACTAGTGATGGTGATATTATGCCTCTGTTCAGCTTTCCACATATCCTCATTCAACATGGAGACCTACATCAAATTGTTAGAGGAGGCAGTCCTGCTGAAAGACCCTACATTTGACAACAGGACTGCATCATTCCACACAAACAGAAGAACCCAGTGTTGGCTGAGAGAAAATTTCTACAATCATATCACCCTTAACATCTGGCCACCTTACTCCCCAGACTGCAATCCCCCTGATTGTTATGTGCGGGACACCAAAAATGAACTGAAGGCAAGGATAATGGCAGCATTTACTAATTTAAACAAGGACACTGTTGGAAAGGCTTGCAGGAGATACAAAAGTTGTCTGGAGGCCATTGTTGAAGCCAATGGCGATTTCTTTGAATAAATCTAATCAATAGTATTTCAAGATATTTTTATGTAACTTTGGTAGATAAATTTGAGAAAGGGAGATGTTAGAGCTATTTTCTTTTTTATTTAATTCAGATGACAATTTACCTATCACACTGTGTGTGTGGGGGGGATATAAATATATACATATATTTTAATAATGTGATGAAGACAAATCTAGTCTTTAGATGTATACCTAAAATACATTTTGGATTAAAGGTCAGTAAAAATAACGAAATACATTTGATAGATTCAAATAGTTTTTGTTGTCTCATTTGCAGATTGAATAAAGAAAAAGGTTTTGTCCATAAAAAAAAATTCAGCCATTTATTTACTATGAGTATCAAAGTTAACCAGATGCTCGAAATATTGTTTGTTAAATTATTTGCATCTTTTTAGATGCTTGCCTTAAAAGATTCTTTCATATTAATGAATCTATCAATGCATAAACTTGACAAATAGGAAAAACAATGCTATATTTTTGAATCTGTAATATGCTTACCTTACTTTTCTTTTTATATATCTCAGTAATCGCATAAATACTTATTTTAGTATAGACTAGTTATTTAAAGTGTCTTATTGTCTCATTCTCTCAAAGTCTTATACACACACACACACACACACACACACACACACACACACACACACACACACACACACACACACATAAATAGATAGATAGATAGATTTGGTTTGGTTTCTTTGTTTTAATGGCATATCAACCTTTGTAGTTTATTTAATGCCAAAACTATTCTTCTAGAAGAACAGTAGTGGTACTATTTAACCCATAGCTGGGAGGATAAGGGGGTTCATACCTTTCCCAAGGGTATTTACCTGAAAGTAAACATAATAGCACGACTGGAGTACGAACTTATTTACTACAATCCCGCAGTCCATCACTTTAACCATTACACCATGAGGACACCCCCATAGATAGATATAATATCATCATCATCTATCTCATTGTTTGATTAATGGAAGAAACACCACAGATGACTGGCAACAAACTCTCTCTACACTTCTCTATTCATAACCTCCTTATTCCCCCCAGCTAAGGGTTAAATAGTACCATCACTGGTCTTCTAAAAGCATGGATTTGGCATTAAATAATCCATGAAGGTTGATATGCCATTAAACAAAGAAGCCAAACTAAACCAAACACTATTCTCTGTGGGGTTTTACACCAACTCATTATTGCAGCGTCTTCTCGCATGGTGAGAAATATGTAGAAAAATATGTTGATGAGGAATAGGTTGAGAAATATCTAGACGAGAGACGTTTAGATGAGAGACATGTAGAGAAGAAATATGTAGAGGAATATGTTGATTAAAGATATGAAGATTAGACGAGAAATATGTAGATGAAAAATGTGAAGATAAGAAATATACAGATAAGAAAATATTCATATGAGAAATATCTAGACGAGAGACGTTTAGATGAGAGACATGCAGAGAAGAAATATGTAGAGGAATATGTTGATTAAAAATATGAAGATTAGACGAGAAATATGTAGATGAAAAATGTGAAGATAAGAAGTATACAGATAAGAAAATATTCATATGAGAAATATCTAGACGAGAGACATTTAGATGAGAAACATGTAGAGGAATATGTTGATTAAAGATATGAAGATTAGATGAGAAATATGTAGATGAAAAATGTGAAGATAAGAAATATATGTAAATGAGAAATATGTAGATGAATATGAAGATGAGATATCCGTAAAGAAATATGTAAAAGTGAAATATGCAGATGAGAAATATGTATTTAAAGAAATATACTGAAAGATATGTATGTAGAGGTTAGTTGGCTTTTTGGGTTTTATGGCATATCAACCATTTTAGGTTATTTAATGCTAATTTTTGTTTATACATATATTAGATACATATGATTTGTAAACAAAAAGTTTCTCGGTAACATTTTTAGAAGAGCCTAATCTCATTTGTTTGCACACAGTTAAATGATTTCAAGTATTGCTATGTAACAATTACAATTTAACATCAGTCATTTTTTTGCAAATTGTTAAATGGTTATACATATATGATTTGTAAGTAAATTGTTGGTTGGTTATCTTATTTTAAAATCAGTTAGAGCTGATTTGTTTGAACACAAGTATTGCCATTGTTTGCGCACAGTTAAATTATTTCAAGTATTTATATCTAACTTGATTAATTTTTTAATATTAATCATTTGTTTGTACATACTTAAGTAGCTTCAAGTTTTGTAACAAAGACCAATAGTTTTATTTGGAAAGAGTTAACTGACTCCAAGCATCACTATGTAACACAAACTATTCAATTTAACATCAGTCATTTGTTTACCATGAGAGATCCCCACGGACTTTCTCGAAACCTATGTATGGCACTAGACCTTGCTGTCTAGTTCAAGCCATAACCTGGCATACGTGCCTGGACCCACATTTGGGTTCATGAAACTGCTTGCCTCATCAGGCTCACATAGCACCAAGTGAGCCGATGAGCAGCATAGACCAGCAGGGTTCAAGTCTCAGCTCATTCCCGACCTCTCCCTCCCCTTTATCCCCACTTTAATCAGCCTTCGGGCTTTTGACCTTGTGTCAAGTCGTGTCTGGTGGGAGGCAGAGAGAAATAATCAGAGGCGCCCGTGGTGTAATGTTTATTGCCGTAGGAAATGGACACGACGACATGAGTTCAAATCCTGGACGATAATTGCATTTCACATAGCACTAATACCCTTGGGAAAGATATGAATCCAATTATTCTCCCTCCAGCTATGGGTAAATAGTAGGGAAGACTGGTTTCTTCAGCCTTGGTGAGGCAACTAGTCTAGGAGAAGGAAAACTCTGAATTCAAACCTGTTAAACTCTGCTTAAAAATTGACCTCGTGTCATATCCTGCCCGAGCAGTGGGGTTGGGTAAATAGGATCAGTCATTTGTTTACACACAGTTAAATGGTTAAACAGTTCTATTTGATCCATAGATTGGATCCTAACAGGTTCTTACACTCCAGATCAGAGAGTAGATCTTGGAATAATGGTAATTTACTAAGCTTTTTGCTCAGATGTGGCACAAGGCCATATGAAAGGGGCACCCAATGAGACGTGAAAGATCTTGGAATAATGGCAATGAAAGGGTTCTTCCAAACTCTAAGACAGGAATCTCACCATCAGATGTGTTAGTGTCATATCCAGGATGTTTTTTGTAGGGGTGGGGGTCTTCTCTAATAGTGCCCCACATATCTTGTTCATCTTTCTTAGATGGTTTTTGAGATAGGAGTTAAGTGGCCACACAGATGCTGTTTTGTTGGGTGTTGCTTCCAGGATTTGTTCAGGACTCTATTTTACTTCCTGTCTAGCATTTTTTCTCTATTTTATTAGCGTCAATGTGATACATCCATATTGTAATATGGACACAGCTACTACTTAGAAGAAATATACATATATATATATATACATACATATATATATATATATATATATATATATGCCTCTGCACATTTGGAATATATACAGACATTTATATGCACATATACAAAGCAAAATAAGCATAATTTTAAACACTTTTTAACCATGAAAGTAAAATATTCTTTACATGCATACACACACACACACACACACACACAAATTAATAATGATATATAATGAATAAATAAATGAAATAAAATGATAAAAATAAAATTTTAGAAAATGAAAAATAAATACAAATAAATGAACAAAATGAATAATAATATCAATAAAAACAATAATAAAAAAATAGTAGAAAATAATAAATTAAACATGACAGTGAAGAAATTAACAAATCACAAAATTAATAAAATATAACCACTCAAATATTGATACAATATAGCCACATAAATATTAAATATTAATACAACATAGCCACATAAATATTAAATATTAATACAATATAGCCACATAAATATTAAATATCAATACAATATCATCATCATCATGTCGCGCCGCCTGCGCGGATATCCCTGACCGTCTCTCGCCATTTCTCCCTATCATTCATCGCCTCCGGCAGGTCTTCAGGATTACAACCCGTGTCCTCACATAGCTGCTGTATGTAAGTTCGTGCTGGTCGTCCCACTCTTGCACATCCATGAGTGGGGGTCCACAGGAGTACATCGCTTATGAGCTCGTCCTTGCTTCTCCAGCAGTGTCCTGCGTGTCTGGTTCGTCGAACTTGTATAGTTTTTGTGATGGGGGGCAAGTGTCCGTATAGTTGGAGTCTCGTGGGGTGTTGTCGCCAGGACTTGTTTAATACTGCTCTCAACATTCTTGTGTAATTTCCGTCCAGCCTCCTCTCCAGCCGCTTCGTAAGCGTCCATGTAGTGCATCCATATAGCAATATCGACACAACCGCTGCCTGGAAGAAACTGCGTTTCATTTTATCTGTTAGGTCCGACTTCCATATGATCGAGAGCCTATCGATAGCTGTCCATGCCTTCGTCAGTCGTGTGTCGATGTCCTTCTCGGTTGATGAGACGCTGCTTCCTAGGTAGGTGAATTTGTCGACTAGTTTCAGAGAGGCTCCGTCTAGTGTGGCAATGTTGCCTGTTTGGTTGTAACACATATATTCGGTTTTGTTTGCATTGACATGTAGGCCAATACCAGCTGCAGCTCGTTCCAGACTATGTAGTAGTGTCCGTGCTTGATTAGGCGTATTCGCTAGTAACGCCAAGTCATCAGCGTAGTCGGCGTCCGTGATTGTTTTTGCGGGGTACCTTTTGCTTCTTCTCTTAGTCAGCTCAAAGCCATTTTCTCTGATTTTGTCGATCGAAGTCCTAAGCACATAGTCTAGACAGATGATAAAGAGGTACGGGACTAGTGTGTCTCCTTGTAGTACTCCTGCAACAATGTCGAAGTATTCCGTGTCTCCAGGAACCATTTGCTCAGATGATTACATAGGCAAGAAAATAATAGTCACCAAGCACCACTGACTGTATCCCTGCTATTCTAACTTATGTAAAAACACCAGTCTAAAAATTAAGAAATGTTTATTTCTTTAAACTGAGTGGAAAGTTTGTTGAAAAACAGAAATTCCAAATATGTATTTTGATCAATTTACGAGAGAAAAAAATTTCTTAAATTATTCCGGTTCATCTTTCAAATTCTTGACGGCAAGTCAAATATTATTGTCTGCAAATTCACAAAGAAATTTTTAAATGAATGCATCAATTGGAGCAAATAACACTTCATTAATAAAGTTGTCACCATAAAGGATAAATAAATATATATATATATATATATATATATATATGTGTGTGTGTGTCTGTGTCTGTGTGTGTGTGTGTGTGTATGTGTGGTGCATTCAATAAGTTTCCAGACTTTTTTGTACAGGCATTTAAAATTGTCATAGACTCTTGAAAATTCAGTATGTTATTGCTATACATCTTATGAGATGACTGACCAAGTTTTATGATTTCAGGTATAAATGCACAGCTACAGCAGCAATTGGAATACACCCTACTAAAGCCTGATTATCACAGCTGGTCAATTTCAAAAATGCAATCTGGATGTGAGGACACTTTAGAAGAATGATATGCAAGAAAATTCTGTTTTAAACTTGCAAAAAATGCCACAGAAACGTATGAAATGCTTCAGACTGCTTTTGGAGCATCTTGCATGAAACAAGCATCAGTTTTTGAGTGGCATAAGAGATTCAAGGAAGGCAGGGAGTCTGTAAGGGATGATGAGAGGTATGGGAGGAGTAAGGAAGTCAATACACCAGAGTTGATTGGCCAAAGGGTTAGGGTTAGGGTTACTATGTTAAGGTTTTAAGGGAGTTCAGGAAGAGATTCTGTTGGAAGAGGCCAGCACTCTTCAAATCGAGTCAGTGGCATTTCCACCAGGACATTGCACCAGTCAACAACTCCATCCTTGTCACAGATTATTTGACCAAGATAGGCATCAAGACAGTTCCTCAGCCTCCCTATAGTCCAGACCTTGCTCCCTTTCACTTATTCCCTAAGCTCAGAGGCTGTCATTATGAGACAATTGAGGAGATGAAAGAGGCTGTGACAAAGACCATTGACACACTCACACAAGAGGACTTCCATGGGGCCTTCCAGAAGTTGTTGGAATGATACAAGTGCATTGCAGCCGGAGGAGATTACTTTGAAAGGGACTAGAGTTTTATGTGTGTACTATCAATAAAAGTACCCATACGAAAAAAGCCTGGAAACTTATTTAATGATCCTTATATATATATATATATATATATGGTTGGTAGTGTTGACAAGAGGTTATGTTCCT
Source organism: Sepioteuthis lessoniana (assembly GCA_963585895.1). Lineage (NCBI taxonomy): Eukaryota > Metazoa > Mollusca > Cephalopoda > Myopsida > Loliginidae > Sepioteuthis > Sepioteuthis lessoniana. Next base: position 123,315,739 of record OY757907.1, read on the forward strand.
TGTTTGCACTTTCTCTGGTCTTATGACAAAATAAAAAGTTCTTGAGTCAAACCTCAAAATATTGATAAAAGAAAGACAAAAGGAGGTTGTAGGTTGGTATCAATTTCATCATCATTTTCTTTCCATTGAAGGTTTTTTCAGACCCTGAGGATCCCCCAAACAGAACATTTTGTATTCCTCTTGACAATCACCTACACCCACACCCACCCACCCACACACACACACACATATATATATATATTCTTAAAGTATATATATATATGTTAGGATAATGTAGACATAGATTTACCAAGCACCATTGACTCTATGTCTATGTCAGCATAACTTGTAAAAATATACATATACTTATATATATATATATATATATATATATATATATACATTGTTTCTGAGTACTATTTATAAATATTGCAAACTATCTTACAAATATTAATACTAGTTCAGTTGGCTGGAGGTGTAGAAAAACACTGATTGCAACTCTGCAGAGGAGTAAGACCCCACAAAAAAGTGTCCTGGATATGATATTAAAAAATCTGATGATGAGGCTCTAGTAATGCTGGAGCTTTGGGGAATGTAGATTACTCCTTCAATGCTATCACTCCCAGGCCAGCTCTAGCCTGAAGTGGTAGCACCTGATAGGATCCTATCTGTGGGTCAAATAGAAGTGTTTGAGATTTAAACTGTGTACTTTAACATTTAAACTGAGTGCAAACAAATGACTTATGCTAAACTGAATTACATGAAATACAACTGTTTGATCATTTAACTATGTGTAAACAAATGGCATATGTTTGGTTTGGTTTATTTTTTTTTTGTTTAATGGCATATCAACCTTTGTAGGTTATTGAATGCCAAAGCCCTTCTCCAAGCAGAACAGTAGTGGTACGATTTAACCCATAGCTGGGAGCATAAGGGGGTTCATACTTTTTCCAAGGGTATGATAGATGTTTAATTGAATTATTAAGAATACAATACTTGGAACCATTTAACTTTGTTGAGTTATGCTAACCTGAATAGTTTGTAATAGAACAGTTAGATCATTTAACCATAGGTAAACAAATGACTGATGTTTAATTGAATTGTTAGTGTTAAATAACAATACTTGAAAACATTTAATTATGTGCAAACAAATGATTAATAGTAAATCAAATTATTTGTATCTGATAGAAATGAGTGAAACCATTTAACTGTGTGCAAAAAAAAAAATGAGCTTAGGCTCATTTAAAAATGTTATCTACAAAATCTGTTTAGAAATCATATATTTAATATATATGTATAAAAAGGATTTGGCATTAAATAACCTACAATGGTTGATATGCCATAAAACCAAACCAAACCAAATCATATATATTTAATATATATGTATAAAAAGGATTTGGCATTAAATAACCTACAGTGGTTGATATGCCATAAAACCAAACCAAACCAAAACTAAAATTAATACATTAACTTATATGCATATATATCTGGGTTAGGTTTGGTTTGGTTTGGTTTCTTTGTTTAATGGCATATCAACCTTTGTACGTTATTAATGCCAATACTATTCTCCTAGAAAAACAGTAGTGGTACTATTTAACCCATAGCCGGGAGGATAAGGGGGTTCATACCTTTCCCTAGGGTATTTGCCTGAAAGTGAACGTAATAGCGCAACTGGAGTACGAACTCATGTACTACGATTCCGCAGTCCATCGCTTTAACCATTACACCACAACGATACCCCCAGTCTGGGTTAGTGGAGCATTTATACATCTGCATGTGTGTGTGGTGAGGGTATATCAATTTAAGTTTATATTTTTACAGTAATATTTATATATATGGATATATGCGTGTGCCTTCATATAAGGATTTAAATGCTGATACAAATATGCCCACATGTATAAATCTGTTTTCATTTGCTTATCTCTTTATCTCCTATATGCACATGCAAATACACACACACACACACACACATACGCACACACACATACACACACACAGCATTAGAAATAAACTAACACACTTAAACATACATTCTCATGCACCATTTTACATTTACTCACACATTCTGCACATACATATACAGACTTTCACTTATTAATGTTTGTTCAATTATCTGGTTTTAATTTCCTCTTTCTTCAGCTTTAGCAGACCAGGAAATGCCTGACAGTTGATGCTGTATTTACCATTTTCTATTCCACACACAGTGGCATTTATGCCTTTAAGTTCATTCAAGCTATATGTCTGCAAGACAGTAACAATATCTAAACCAACATATGGTTCTTTTGAGAAGCCAGAGAATATCAGGCTTCTCACAGACAAAATTAATGGAAAGGAAAAAAACAACAAATTTTCTACTTGTAAAACTTTCCTCGAAAAATCAACAAAATTTAGATGAATTGTTTGAACAAATTAAAGCCCTACCTTTATCCATAAAGAACTCTGTTAAATTAAAAGGTAAATATATAATTTTTCCTGTTCTAGTTTAAAATAATCTGAATTAATAAATTAAAATATAAAGTGAGATGAGAATATTCATGAGAACAATTCAAAAGTTTTGCAATATTTTAGTATATGCTAGTTTGTGGTTAGTAGTATAATGGTAGTTAGTGTGCTAACATGTTGTGCATTGCTTCACTCCATGTGTGATTTGAAAGCTGCACAGGTTGATGTGAAACATAGTCTAATTCAGGAACTTATGCTTTATGAGTTTAAACTTGACCATAATGGAAGCAACCCCCAAACATTTGTTGTACAGGAGGTGACGGTACAGTTGATCACTGTATATTAACCAGATGGTTCAAGAAATTTCACTCAGCTTCCGAGAACCTTAATAATCAGACATGGTAGGCCTAAAACGATGGATTCTGAGGCAGTGATCTAAGCCATAGAGACAAATGCGACAAACAGTACTTGAAGAATATCAGGCAAGCTTGGCATCTCACAGTTCAGTGTGGTTTGTCACCTTTGCAAACCCAGCAAAAACATCCAGTGCTTCTGAATTGTGTCTCGTGTTACCAAAATATTGCAAAACTTTTGACTCACCCTAGTATTTTCTGAACTGTAAAAAAAAAAAAGAAAAGGAAAAAGCTGGTGTGAAGTGTTAGAGTAGAGGTGAAACAATGTGACTAAAGTCTGTGAGATTCATTGAGAAAATAAACAAATATCACTAACATGATGTTATCTGCGACCTCGGCTTCAAGAGTCAATCACCAAAGGAGATCCAAGAAAACAAAATGACTACATTATGAAATGGTTGGATGGGATGAGTTAAGGACACTAACCCTTTTTATTCAGAGCACAGATCTGATAGTCACCCCTTTGAAAACTTAAAAAATTCAGTTTGTTTTCGTATTCTTTCTTGGTATTCTGTTATTTTTGGAAGAAAAATATTCAACTATTTGCCACCATTAGACTCATAAAATCATCTTAAATATTTGTTTTGATGATTTATATGCAGTTTTCAAGAATAAAGAAAAGAGAGACAGATGGATGGATATGTAAACATATATGAAATCTCTCATATATATGAGGAGTGCTGAAAAGTCCTTGATCCAACCAATGAAGGGAATCATCTATTATGTATAATTAAGCGTAACTCAGGAAATGATTATGCACAAGGTATGACAAGCTTGTTACTTAAAATACTAAGGCATGAGTAACAGATTTTCAACTAAATTCAATTGTTTGAATAATTACTCTGAAAATTTGAAGTTTATAACTGTTTAAAGCGAAAATGTTTCCAGAAAACATTTGAGAGTCAGCAAGTGTTGAAAAAAATGAATGATATTAGCTTTTATGCAGTTATCTATTAACTCAGAATTGCATTATCTTAGTAGCTTCATGGGGACAAGGGTGAGTGACATTAAAGAAGGATATCCTTTTTCTTTACAAGGTCAGAAAGGTGGTGGTCAAATGAATAATGCGTAACATTGTTCATTTTCACAACAGTTGCTACATCCCAAGTTTCAACTTCCTACAACCCCAAAAATGAAATAGTAATGGACTCAAAATATTCTTTGTGCTTAGAAAATGATCCCCCATTATGTGAGACTGTATATATATATATATATATATACTTACTAATTTACTATCTACCAGCATTCACGGTGACAAAGAAAAACCCTGCCAGAATTCAAAGATAACAAATCTCAAATCACTACCTGGAGAAAAAAGAAAAAGATTATCGGGAGAAAAAAAAAAGACAAGGCCAACTTCGTCACACCAGTTGAAAAAAATCAAGAGATATGCAATCAGTTGGTCTAAAGAACAAAAACCCACTGCAAAATGCTGCAATGCTACAATTACAAAAAGTGCTCTATACTAATTTGAGCCAATTACAAAAAAAAACAAAAACTCGCGATTTAATTTTTGCAATTTATATATATATATATATATATGTTAGGATAGTGTAGATACAGAGACTATGGCACTTGGTGACTGTCAGTTTCTTACCTATCAAATCATCAAGCCGAGAGTACTGTTTATCTATAAATATAGCAAATTACATTGTTAATATATATATATATATATATAAATATATAGCTTTTATTTTACCTAGCAGTCTGGTAAGATTATAGATCTGCACCTGAATTTTAGTACAGGCCAGGGTAAGGTTGTATAGAAGAACATCAGTTGCCCATACAGTACTTTTTCCCCTCTTTGTTCAAAGGAAGGACAAGTTGCGGTACAATTTGGCATTAGAGTCACCATAGGACTTGCCAGAAAAAAATTAGATAAAATGTCAGAATGCTTTTGGGACTCTAGCTCTGACTTTTGCTACTTCACGGTGGCAGGTTACTCTGGTTGGGGGTTTAAATTCAGGGTTTTTCTTTTCTTTGACCAATTACTCTGGCTAAGGCTAGAGAATCCAATCTACACGGCTATTTTACCCATAGCTGGAATAAGAATAGATGGATTCATGCCTTTCTCAAGTTCATTTGTGCTCAGTGAAATGCAGACAGCCTCACCCAGAAATTGAACTTGATTTGCTGAGTTCAGTTTCTTTGCCAGTAACCATTACATTATCTTCCCTTCTATTATATATATATATATATACTCGTAAGAATATAATTCAAAAAGTTCTAAACCTAACTCAGATTTTTGATTTGCTGCACACCTCCCATCTTTGTATTAGTCTCACCTGCACAAAAATTAAGGCATAAATCTGAATTAGATTTATAAGAAATAGCAGTGCATTGCCATAATGAAAATGTTAAGCTATGGCTCTTCTTTCTGGTTAAGGCTTTGAACTTTTTGAACAATCCTGGTATATATTGACATTGAAAACCGGGACATTGGCCCAGCGGTTAGGGTGTTCGCCAATGGCCCGGGAGACCTGGGTTCAATCCCAGGTCGAGTCATACCAAAGACTTTAAAAATGGAACTTGATACCACCTTGCTTAACACTCAGCATTATAAGGTACGGTTCAAGGGTAAAGTGGAGCAATCCTGGGAATGGAGTAGCGCCCTCCCCTACACCTTGGTGTAGTAGCTATCGAAAAGGGAGCCTTCGGGTCACCCTCGACTATGGTCGCTAACAAGTTAGCTGACCATAGTTGATGGTGACCCAAAGCTCCCTTTTCAATAGCTACTACACAGAGGAGTAGTGGAAGGCACTACTCCTTTCCCTAGATTGCTCCACTTACCCTTGTTATGTACCTTATAATGCTGAGTGTTAAGCAAAAAGGCATCAAATACCATTTTTGAGTCTTTAGTATGACTTGACCAGGACCATTGGTAAACACACTACCATTGTGCTAATCATATACATACTTTTCTTGTAAAAACTATTAGTATTTTTAGAATACCTCATCTTTTTCTTTGTCACATTTCCAATAGGATTTAAAACATATTTCTATTACGTATAAATTTTTTTTTTCAGATTTGATTTTATTAAACAGAAATGGTATAACAAAGTTATTTTGCATTAACCTTGTTTAATTTAAAGCCGATAATATAGGGTGTTTTTAGAAAAAATGATATCATTTAAGATGTTTCAGAAAAATTGATATCCTTTCATAATCTAACAACTTTACCAATTCTTGTTCAAATGATCTCATGTTTAATAGTTCTTTTTCTTCCAGGTATAAAAATGCCATTTATTGAAAAAAAAAAGGTGTTTAAACATTAAACACATGATTTCTACATGATTTCTACACATGATGTTGGAATTTGAGATCATTTAAATGAGTATTATACAAATCATTAGATTATGAAATTCAATCAATTTTTTTGAAACAGCCGGTACAACTCAAATTATATTGAATTTTTTTGAAACATCTTGTATTTAATTGCCAAGTCAGCTGCATCTCTGCAGAGGGGTACGACTTCCCCAATGAGTGTCCTGGATATGACACTAAACAATCTGATGGTGAGGCTTCAGTAATTCTGGAGCTTTGGGAAATGTGGAGTACTCCTTCATTGCCATTGCTCCTGGGTTCACTCTGGCCTGGAATGGTAGCACCTGATAGGGTCCTATCTATAGATCAAGTCCAACTAAACTGTGTGCTTATGCTAAACTGAATTGTTTGAAACTAACTGTTTGGACATTTAACTGTGTGTAAACAAAAAACTATAGTTGTACTAAATTGAATTGTTTTAAACTTTTATCAAGAGGAGTTAATTCAGTATCAAATGAAGCAAAAAAGGGTTGATACACTGTAAAACAAAACAACCAACCAACCAACCAGTATTTAAGAGAAAGAAAGTATTGACTGTCTATCATGTGACCTAAACATAAAACAAATGGAAGAATAGGGAGAGAAAGAGAGTCACCAAGAACTGGCTTTATTTAGAGAGACATTAAATGAGTACTGGGACACATAAGGTACTCTCCCTTAACATGAAGTAAGAAGTGATACGATACACTCTTTCCTGTATTATGAATTTCAGTAAAATTAAGTAGAGTTTATGGATTTTATTAGTTTGTCTATTTTTTCACCACCATGATCATTTATAAGACACATAATCCTCTGTTGGTTTTTTCTAGATATTCATATGATACATAATCCTCGGTTCATTTTTTCTAGACATTCATAAGATACATTATCCTCTGTTCATGTTTTCTAGATATTTATAAGATACATAATCCCCTGTTCGATTTTTTCTAGACATTTATAAGATACATAATCCTCTGTTCATTTTTTTTAGATATTTATAAGATACATAATCCTCGGTTCATTTTTTCTAGACATTTATAAGATACATAATCCTCTGTTAATTTTTTCTAGACATTTATAAGATACAAATTCCTCAGTTGGTTTATTCTAGATATTTGTTTCTAATTATCAGTGGGATGTTACTGTAGCATAGTGACTAACAGGCTGGATATGTTACTACATCATAGTAAGCAATTTCAAAATCTAGTCCAACTATCACATTCACTTTTGATCTAATACACTTAATGTTATATTGTCATCTGTTGATTCATGCACATATATACATATATATACTGGATACATACCGACACAATGATAACAGATGCAATGATAAAGACGCACGCAGGACTTCTTTACAAATATATTTACCTCTCACTTTATTGCAAGGGTTCGAAAAGGGTTACTCAAGGTTTGCATGTGAGAGGGAGCTGGAGACCGAACAGAACTGAAATATTTTGACCCCAAACTTATGGCTGTCAGTGTTGTGTCGTTCTTGTTCTCCTGATACTCAACCGGAGGTCCTGGGGTCCACTCTACCGGGTGCTGGCTTTCTTTACTGCATCTTATCAGCATCTTCTCTGGACCCCAACTCATCAGGGCTCCAAGCCCCTTTGGCCAGGTGTGGCTTTCCCTACCACATCTCGTCTCCAACTGGCTGTAACTCAACTGCGACTTGACTTCCGTCTTGACTGCGTTATATAATAATTCAACGCCCACACGATCGCCCACTCAATCTTTGAAATCGAATGTTTAATCGTCATCAAGCAGAAATAATTGTCATACAGTTCACAGGTCACTCTCTTCCGGTGCATCAGTCTATGAGTGTACCATGGGAATTTTTTAGCTCGTCCCATTTCATCAGCCAATTTTCACCCATGCGATTTCCTCTCATAACTGCCATTAGAATGTGTCACCTTCTTCCGGTGCATCACCTTGGAATGGCATTTTTGGCCGGGTCTAAAGGTCAAAATATAACATTAAGAAAGGTATGAATCCCACTATTCCTCCAATTAAGTGGGTAGAGTGTTCACCAATGGTCCAGGAGACTGGGGTTCAATCCCAGCTCAAGTCATACCAAAGAGTCAAAAAATGGTACTTGATACCTCCTTACCCAGCATTATAAGGCATGGATCAAGGGTAAGTGGAGTTATTCAGGAAAAGGAGCAGTACCCTCCCCTACTCCTTGGTATAGTAACTATTGAAAAGGAAGCCTTCAAGTTGGCCTAAACTATGGTTGGCTAACTAACTACTTATAGATTGAATAGTATTTCTGCAGTTCTTCTACAAAGATGGCTTTGGCACTAAAATAACCCTGAATAGTTGATATGCCATTAAACAAAAGAAACCAAGAAAACCAATTAGTTATCAGCATTTTGCCTCATTTTATGATCCTTTAGTTTGTGTACAATTTTCATATGTATTTCTAATCCTACCAAAAATAAAACCATTATTGTTCAACTTTTCTAAATTCTTTAAAAATTTCTGGATGACATTCTTTACTAAATGGACACCTGCAAAAATGTCTTCAAACTCCAATTTTTAATAATTTTTTTCAATTTTTCATATAACTTTCAAAAGTCTAACAATATACTCAAAATTTACTTTTACAGCATATTGAAAATATGAGATAATATTTTCTTTTTTTTTTGTAAATCTGAAATATGAGCTTGAAATTAAGTTCAGCTAAGAAAATATAAGATTTTATATTTACTGTACATACTATTGTTTTGATCATTTTTTAAGGCCAATTTTTCACCTCAAAATCCAGGGGTTATTCATTATACAAAATGTTTTTAGACAAATTCAAGCCTAAGCTTGTTTATTACACAAATTTTGATAGGCACAGGCAATGATGTTTAAAATGTGTCAAATTTCTAGGAGATACAACCGATTAAAAGATGTTGAAAGCAAAAATTGCCTCTGCCAATCATGTGATAGTTTTTTTAAAAGAACATTGTTTGAATGGTTTTGAAATCTTTCTTTGTATATATATTTTTTATTTTCTACTGTTATTTTAATAAAACGTTCATCTCTGTTCAACCAATGAAACTGAAACGTTTTAACTTAAACTTTCCATTTTGATAAATTTATCATTTTAGGATTACTTTGTTTTCCTATTTTCTTCATACTGTCGGATTCATTTCCAAAACTTACTTCCGCAAAATAGATGATAAAAAAAAACCTTTTGATGGCTCAATATTAGGGGTTGTTCATTACTCAAGTATAAATTGTACTTCTCAATTTATTTATTTATTCATTTATTTATTTTTTTGTTGAAGAAACCTTTTTTTGTGTGTTTCATTTAGGTGTGTGTTATTCCTCTGTGATTTCTAACTGTATTTTAAGTCACAAATTTAACTTAAAAGTCAGTATTTTGAAATTAATGATTTTTGATAAACTTAAAGTTTTACATATGAAACTGAATTTTCTGTTAGAAACAGAATGCTATGAATTTTAATTGCCTAAATTTAAATGAAGCTTACATGTTTAACAAAATTTTAGATATTTCTAGTACACAACCAATCACATGAGACAAGACATAACAAACATCAGGTTCTAAAATTAACCAATCAATAAAATGCATACATACACCATTTAAAGACCTAATTCTACCAAAAATTTCCATTTAAAGTTAGTAGCAACCATGATAGCAAGAGGAACTTGACTACTAAAATCTTCTCCCCTCACTTCAAACAGAAAATATAACAACTCAAAAAGTTTCAATACAGGTATAATTTTGTCTTTTCATAAAAAAATATCCTACCATTTGTAACTGTAAGTATTTTTACTTTAACTCGTTTTTTATATTTCAGTTTCATTCTAATAAATGTTATATATTTTATAAATTTTCATAGAAAGCTGGCATCTGCCCCAGCATTAAAATAAAAGAAGCCTGTCCATAAAATGTTTTAAGTGTTTAAATTTCCTTTCTTTGTGATTGAAGAGAAAGAAAAATTAAATATAATGCCCGGCACAGGAAGTGAACTCACAACCTCCAGGTTATGAGTAATGCTTCTTTTTTTTTTTAAATATATATATGTAGATAGACCTTCCACTTCTATTTATTAGAATGGAGAGGGGCGCCTTGGATGGTGTAATGGTTAGCAAGCTAGACTAGCAAGCCTTCACGAGTGAGTTCGAGTCTCATTGTGTGCCCCCATTCATACGTTCTTGTGCTACATCTAAGCAAAAAAAAGCTTAGTAAATTACGAGTGAGTTCGATTCTCATTGGGTGCCCCATTCATGCGGCCTTGTGCTACATCTAAGCAAAAAAAAGCTTAGTAAATTACTAATTAGAATGGAGAGACTTAAAAGCCAAGTCAGTTTATTTATGGTGAGGACTTTTTCTGTTGCCTGGAGAACCTTTGCCACTCAGCTTTAAGTCCACCCCCCACTTCACCTCGCTGGTTACTGAGAAAGTCAAATGAATTGCAGTAGAAAGGAAAAGAGAAGACTAGAAACTCAAAGTGAGCAGAGACTGGAATAAACAAAGACTATTTCTTAATTTGAACTACATTTTTATCATTTTATTAATTGAACCTCTTTATTTTAAAATTCTTTTCACAGTGATTCTAATCTTGGCCAGTGGTACAATCAGACACAAACAGTTATTTGAAATTAATTTATAAAACTGAAAATATTGATGCATCCATTATAATCCGTTTTCAAGATTTAGTTCCTTTATGATATAATGGTTTGTTTTTCAAGGCTCAGGTTGGAATTTAACCTTGATATATAGTTCAAGGAGCAAAGAGCAAATTTCTATGTGGAGCTATTTTCAAAATTACATGCTCTCTTAAGATTTCTTTCCTTTTTCATAAGTGAAGATTTCTGTTTCAGAAATCTCTATAATTGATCAACAGACTTGTATTTAGGTTTCATTTTTTGCTTGAGTATACAATAACGTAATACACATAATTATTTTGCTTTGGAAAGCTGGTTTCAACCAAAATAAATAGAAAGAAAGAAATCAAAGTTCCAAATACCTAATTATATTCATGAGATTTTGAAAATCTAAACTGAAATTATATCTTCTTTCAGACACATACTAACATGTATTCATCAAATATAAGCTATAGTTGATAGGATCAATAAGTCAATAGCTTGAAAATATAATCAACTGAATTTGGATCTAAAATTTTCACTGTATAATGTTAGATATCTGTGTTACCCTCTGAGTCAAATCTCAATATATTTTTACTAGTATAAACATCTGATGATGATACTTTAAAATATTTGTTTACAGAATTAGAGTAATAGAGTTCTGGCGGATAGTCTAAAATTTTTTGAATATTGGTAAGGAGAGTGTAATAAAATTTCTTCTACCTTCAACAACCTCTAAGAATTTGGATTCTTGATCATCACATTTTCAGAAATGTAGAAATCATTCTCTGGCTACAAATCTCTATGAGACGCAACTGTTTCCATTTTCTTTGCTGTAATCCATCTGACTACTTGAAGTTAAATGGACTCTCCCATTGAGCACAGGATAAGGAGGCCTAACAGTTAAAGATATAGAACCATTGACCTACCAACACTCGTGATTTATTTATTGTGGTGAAAAGCTTGTGTAGGACTAGTCACACTTTTGGATAAGGTGATAACAGAAGAAAGGGGCACAAATGTTCCTGGGATTTTCTTGAATAACTCAACTCAGGGTTCGAATTCAGAGTTTTTCCTTTTCCTGGACTGGTTGCTTCATCAAGAGATGAGCCTAGTCAAACTTACTACTTTACCCATACCCATGGGAAGAATTGATAGATTACTGCCTTTCCCTGGGGAATTAAAGTGAAATATAGCTTCATCCAGAATTTGAACTTGTTGAATTTATTTTATGACCTGTCATGAGTAAATGGCTTTTTAAATTTTATTTACCAACCCCTCCGCTCGGGTAGGATATGACACAAGGTCAATTTTTAAGCAGTGTTTTCCTTCTCCTTGACTAGTTGCCTCACCAAGGCTGAAGAACCCAGTCTGTCCTGCTATTTACCCATAGCTGGAGGGAGAATAATTGGATTCATACCTTTCCCAAGGGTATTAGTGCGATGTGAAATGCAATTAGTCTCGTCCAGGATTTGAACTCATGTCACTGTGTCCATTTCCTACGACGATAACCATTAAACCACGGGTACCTCCATGGCTTTTTAATGTTGTTTAGGGAGAGTCTATCTTGAGCATTTGATAAAAGTTCATGTCAAGAATTGTTACTTACTTCTGCTTGGCCCAGTTGGCTGGGGCTGTAGAATACACTGACTGGATCTCTACAGAGGAGTAACCCTACCCCACAACAAGTGTTCAGGATATGACACTAAATGGTGAGGCTCCAGTAATGCTGGAGCATTGGGGAATGTGGAGTACCCCTTCATTGACATCGTTCACAGATCAACTTTGGCCTGAAGTGGTAACACCAGATAGGGTACTATCTATGGGTCAAATAGAACTGTTTGACATTTATACAGACAGTAAACAAATGACTTATGTTAAATTGAATCGTTTGAAATAGGACTGTTTGATCATTTAACCGTGTGTAAACAAATAACTGATGTTTAATTGAATTGTTAGTGTTAGATAGCATTTCTTGGAACCATTTAACTTTGTTGACTTGTGCTAAACAGTATTGTTTGAAATAGAACTGTTTGATCATTTAACTGTGTGTAAACAAATAACTGATGTTTAATTGAATTGTTTGTGATAGATAGCAATTCTTGGAAACATTTAATTTTGTTGACTTCTGCTAAACAGTATTGTTTGAAATAGAACTGTTTGATCATTTAACTGTGTGCAAACAAATGACTGATGTTGAATTGGATTTTTAGTATTAAATAGTAATGCTTGAAAATATTTAACTGAGTACAAACAAATAATTAATAGTAAATAGAATTATTTATATCGGATAGAAATAAGTGAAACCATTTAACTGAGTGCAAAAATAAATGAGCTTAGACTCATTCAAAAATGTTATCATCAAAATGTGTCTAGAAATCAGATATTTAATAAGTTTAAAGAGAATTTGGTATTAAATAACCAACAATGATTGATATGCCATAAAACCCAACCAAATCATACATATCTGATCTATATGTATGTTGTGTTCTGGTTAGTGAACGCTTGTAATATTAAATAAAGGACAAACCACGATATGAGAGGAAATAGAGATATATTCTCAGGAAAAAGTATATACAATAGAGAGGCTATTAGTAGACAAGAACGTAGGATTAGTGAATACAGAATAAATAGTCCAACGATAGTATTGGCTTCCATTATAACGGTAGCAAGTAAGGTGTTCTAGTGCGATCTCCAGTCTCCAACGCTCTAATACTATTCCTATAAGAAGCTGCTCTTCACCTTCTAGTCTGCCCTGGTATTAGTAGCTACTGCTATATATGGCAGATGGACTCGGTCATTGTGTGGAAAATGGTGGGTGATACCCAACAACGTATAAAGAGGATTTAGCATTAAATAACCTACTATAGTTGATATGCCATAAACCCAATTAAACCAAATCATATATATTTACTATATATGTATAAAGAGGATTTGGCATTAAATAACCAACAGTGGTTGATATGCCATAACACTAAATTAAACCAAATCATATATATTTAATATATATTTATAAAGAGGATTTGGCATTAAATAACCTACAACGGTTGATGTGCCATGAAACCCAATGAGACCATATAAGTATATCTACCTAACCACTCCACCATAAGTATCTACCTAACCACTCCACCATAAGCAAAATGTGTCACAGTCATTTTATTTAGATAGAGTACAGCTGGTTTGAATTCAGGTTTTTCCTTCTCTAAGACTAGTTGCTGTACCAAGGCAAAAGAACCCAGTTTACCCAAGTTTTAACCTATAGCTTGAAGGAAAACAGAAAGATTCATGTCTTACTCAAGGGCATTAGCATAAACTGAAATGCAAAATGTCTTATCTAGAATTTGAACTCAGCTTGCCAAGTTTATTTTCATTGAGGATAACCAGAATTTTACTCCTGAAGTTGAATAGGCTATCAATATTGTTGGGTATCACTCACCTTTTTGCCACACAATGAACTAGTCCATCTGCCATATATAGCAGTAGCTACTAATACCAGGGCAGACTAGAAGGTGAAGAGCAGCTTCTTATTGGAATAGTATTAGAGCATTGGAGACTGGAGATTGCACTAGTTCACCTTACTTGCTACCGTAATAACTGAAGCCAATACTATTGTTGGACTATATCTTTATTCTGTATTCACTAATCTTATGTTCTTGTCTACTAATAGTCTCTCTATTGTATATACTTTTTCCTGAGAATATATCTCTATTTCCTCTCATATCGTGGTTTGTCCTTTATTTAATATTACAAGCGTTCACTAACCAGAACGCAACAAACATAATGAACAGTAAGGATATCAGATAGGAATAATTTTTTAAAGATTTGGTTTGTATTAAATTGTGAGTGAAAAATAAACTTTTTTCTTATTGTTTCTTTTAAAAAATGTGTTGCGTTCTATTGTTATAGTCAGTAATTATTATTACTGCTATCATGAAACAGAACCAACAATCTTCTTAAAGGACTTACTATAGAAAATGTATTAAACCAATATTGCACAGAGAGAAAAAGAGATTCCCAAACCACCATGGAATTTAAGTTAAAATGATATCAAAGAACAAAAAAGAAAATTAAATGAGTCTCTTTGTACTGATTTTAAATTAATGCCTTTAGGAAAGGCATGAATCTACTTCTCCCTGCATGCTATCCTACTAGCAGATATCTTTAAAAAGTTTGGCGGAAAAGAGTAAGCACTTGAGCAAACCACTTTTTTAAAACTAGCATAGCCTTGATATTAATAGTTAAAGAATATTACTCCCATTGTCAACCATAACAGGATTTATTCACATATTCTGTACTCAAAAGATCCAATTAATAAGCCTAATATAGAGATATGAATATCATAATGTCTCCAACATTCTGATGACTCAGTCAGTAACAAGAGATATTAAGGGATTTGGGAAAGAAAATCCCTTGACAGAAAACATATCATTTCTATCAAAAATATCCCAAGATTTTGAGCTGATATATTTCCCTCAGTGTCAAAAAAAAATGTTTTTCTGCTTTTTTACATCTCAGAAACTTGCTGCCCTTTGGGAGCTATTATGCAAATGAATTTCTGACAATATTTCAAAATCTTTATGAGTTTAATCATTTATCTTAAAGAAGTCTGTAACGTTTTCTTTATAACAAAAGCAAATATTCATACAAATATTTTCTTTACTCGGAAAGAATATTTTCTAATATCTGCAAATAAAACTTTTCTTCCATTGAGATTTCACTCTTGTTTTAATTTCACTTTTGAGGTGTGGGATTTATTGGATTTCTGTGTTGCAAACCCTTGAAAATACCCAGATGAAGGATTTTATAATTGTTTAAATAAACTGTTACTGCTTTAATGATACTCTACAAAAACATGAAAGCTTTGGGTTTTTTTTCACCCAATAGTGACAATGATTTCTTTAACACTGTTCTTGGAGTCTGGCAAGGAGATATAGGCACTATTTCTTGGAGTCTTTCAAGGAGATATATTGGAACCATTTCTTGGAGTCTTGCAAGGAGATATATTGGCACTATTTCTTGAGTCTGGCAAGGAAATATATTGGCACTATTTCTTGGAGTCTTGCAAGGAGATATATTGGCACTAATTCTTGGAGTCTTGCAAAGAAATACATTGGCACTATTTCTTGGAGTCTTTCAAGGAGATACATAGGCACTATTTCTTGGAGTCTTGCAAGGAGATACATTGGCACTATTTCTTGGAGTCTTGCGAGAAGATACATTGGCACTATGAATGTCAATAGATCTAATGAAAGAAAATTATCTCACACAAAAAAAAGCCAAGAAGCAGAAGATATTCAGCTGAGACTATAACTGATTCAGACTAAACAGATGATCTAGCACATCTTGCAAATATATATAAGTAAAGTTGGCAACCGTTGTTGAGGGTGACCAGAAACTCCCTTTTCAATAGCTACTACACCAAGGTGTAGGGTAAGGCACTACTCTTTTCCCTGGATTGCTCCATTTTACCCTTGATACGTACCTTATATTGCTGAGTGTTAAGCAAGGCGGTATCAAGTACCATTTTTAAAGTCTTTGGGTTGAAGCAACCTAGGATTGAACCCAGGTCTCCTGGACCATTGGCAAACACTCTACCCACTAGGCCTATGAGTTGCTTTGCCTGGAACAGGCAACAAGAGACATTGGTCACTACAGAGATAAGAATTCATATATTTTAATCAAGATGGTGCTATCTCCCCATTAAATGTCATTGTCTGAAATTAGTATACCAGTTCATATACCTTGTTATCATTATCTCATCTACTGTAAGCAATATCAACATATGCATTGGTAATGCCTGAACTTCTATAGACAGGCTAATCATTATATAGAAATCTGATCATTCTGATAAAAGAAAACAAGAATTCTTCCAATCAATAGCTATGTTAGTATTATCATATGGTGGTACTACTTGGACTTTAATGAAATGCCTTGAGAAAAAGCTAAATAGCAACTACATAAAGATGCTTTGAGTTGTTTTGAATAAATGCTAGAAGCAGCACCTGACAAAATAGCAGCTGTACGGCCACTCCCTCCCATCTTTCAAACCATCCAAGTAAGACAAGCAAGACATGCAGGGTACTGCTAGAGAAGTAAGAACATCATCATCATCATGTCGTGCCGCTTGCACAGATATCCCTGACCCTCTCTCGCCACTTCTCCCTATCGTTCATCACCTCCGGCAGGTCTTCAGGATGACATCCCGTATCCTCACATAGCTGCTGTATGTATGTTCAAGCTGGTCGTCCTGCTTTGCTCGGCCATGGACTCCTACACATGGATACAGCAGAGTTGACTGAGAAAAACTTCCCAGCCCAGTCAGTAAGGGCTGTAGAATACACCAACTGCATCTCTGCAGAGGGGTAAACCCCTCCCCAATGAGTGTCTTGGATATGACATTGAACAATCTAATAGTAAGGCTCCATTAATGCTGGATGGTTTGGTTTCTTTGTTTTAATGGCATATCAACTTTTTTTTAGGTTATTTAATGCCAAAGCCATTCTCCTAGAAGAACAGTAGTGGTACTATTTAATCCATAGCTTCATAGGGGCTTCATGCCCTTCCCAAGAGTATTTACCTGAAAGTGAACGTAATCGTGTGAATGGAGTACGAACTCGCTTACTACGATCCCGCAGTCCATCGCTTTAACCATAACACCACGAGGACACTTCCAGTAGTGCTGGAGCTTTGGGGAATGAGGACTACTTCTTCATTGCCATCACTCCCAAGTCCACTCTGGCCTGGAGTGTTAGCTCCTGATAGGGTCCTAACTATGGGTCAAAGAGAACTATCTGACACATAAACTGCATACAAACAAATGACTTATGTTAAATTGAATTGAAATAGAACTATTTGATCATTTAACTGTGTGTAAGCAAATGGTTATTTAATGGAATTGTTAGTGATGCATAGCAATACTTGGAACCATTTAAGTTTGTTGACTTGCACAAAATTGAATTGTTAGAAATAGAACTATTTGATCATTTAATTCTGAGTATCAACAAAATGTGTTTATAAATTACACATGTAATACACATGTATGAACAGGATTTTACATTGAATAACCAACAATGGTTGATATGCCTCAAAACCATACCAAACCAAATCTTATATATTTAATATATTTGTATAAAAAGGATTTGGCATTAAATAACCCACAATAGTTGATATGCCTCAAAACCATACCAAACCAAATCTTATATATTTAATATATTTGTATAAAAAGGATTTGGTATTAAATAACCTACAATGTTTGAGATGCCATAAAACCCAACCCAACCAAACCAAATCAAACCAAAATTTTTCATTCAGTAGCACTGTGTAGATAATGGATGCTATTGAGAGGACTTACCAAAAGAGATGGCCAATGGGAACAGATGGCAAGAGAGAGTCAAGGGGATCTGTGCTGTTGGTATATCTTGATAATGATGATGAACAGATTTTTAAAATATGACTCAACTCTGCCTGATAATAGGTGTTATATTTTGTGTATAAATATATCTGTTATGCAGCGGAGTTAATAGTTTTTATTACAATTTTTCATTCAGTAAACTTTGTTTAATTTAGCTCAAGACTAGACATAGAGAGCAATCTGTGAGAATCAAACTCACTAACAAAAGTATAAAGATGTTGGATAGTGGTTATATGTAATTTATATATATGAAGAAATGGGATAGATATGCTACTAGGAGAAAGAAAAGATATGAAAAAAGGATATTGAACAACAGACTTGAAACAGAATAACTCACTAAAACATTATAAGAAATATTGCACTTGCCCAGTTCACTAACCATAACACTAGTTGAAGAGCCCCAGTTTTTATTACAAGTTGCAAACCTCAAGTGCATTTGAAGCATTAAATTATATAACAAGTACAATAAGTACATTTGTGAGTGCTGTACCTCCACCCAACAAAAAGATGGAGTAGGTTGGTTAAATGATATCCTCTTCATTCTTTGAACAGAATTTTATATAGATAGGGAAGGAAAAAAAAATAACAAAAGGTAGTTTTCAAGGGAGGTAACTGTATCGATTTTCTTTTAAGTGAAATTTAACAACCAACCCACTTCTATTCTCTCATCATCACCATTATCTCTCAATACATGTCGTTATGGAAAAGCTGTATATTTTATTGTGTTTCTCTTGTGTATACATTATGTATTCATGTTGAAGTACATACATGTCAATATTTGCCTGGGGAGGTTCATTCGATCAGAAAAGATGTTTCTGATAGAAGACAATAATAAACAAGACTCATTTAGTTTCTATGTGGCACCTGGATGGTAGGAAAACAGATTTAAAAAAAGATTCGTTTCTCTTCTTTTTACTTTTTTTTTTTTTCCTCCAACTTTCATAATGCTGAGACTTCAGTAAAATTCAAGCACCAAACAAAAAAAAAAATACATTTGTTCTTTTTTTTTTTATCTCAAAATGTTCGTGCTGAAAAAGTTAACTCTAAAATATTTCTGATTTGTTCCAAACTTGTTTTATGAATGTAATCATAAATAAACATATAGAAGTGTTGACTTTTTTGAGGAATTTGAATTTATTAAAGATAAACCGAGGAGTTATAATCTAAATTTAAAGGAAGGTGCCCGTGGTGTAATGGTTATCATCATAGGAAATGGACACAGCAACACGAGTTCAAATCCTAGACGAGACTGATTGCATTTCACATAGCACTTATACCCTTGGGAAAGGTATGAATCCAATTATTCTCCCTCCAGCTATGGGTAAATAGTAAGGCAGACTGGGTTCTTCAGCCTTGGTGAGGCAGCTAGTCTAGGAGAAGGAAAACTCTGAATTCAAACCTGTTAAACTCCGCTTAAAAAATTGACTTCATGTCATATCCTGCCTAAGTGGTGGGGTTGGTAAATATGACAATCTAAATTTAAAAACAGTCCTGTTCTTATAAGATTTCATTATCATAGCATACCAACAGTTTGTATTCCCTTGAAACTCACTTGCCATCTGCCTCTATTGGTCATCATTTTTAGCAAGTCCTCTAGATGTCATACAGTGTCTGAACAGAGTTGATAATTGTAAGTTTTTGCTGGTCAACCAACATTGGTGTGTCTATGTGTAGGAGTCCATAGAATATTGCTTATGAGTTCACCTTTACTTCACCAGACTGGGGCTGTAGAATGAACTGACTGCATCTTTGAAGAGGGATAAGACAGACCCACCCAATGAGTGTCCTGGTAATATGACATTAAACCATCTGATGGTGAGGCTCCAGCCTTGGAGGTTTGGAGAATGTAGAGTACCACTTTATGTCCATTGCTCCAAGGTCTTCACTGGCCTAGAGTGGTAGAACCTGATAGGGTCTTATCTATGGGTCAAACTGAAATGTTTGACTTTTAAACTGTGTGCAGACAAATGACATGTTAAATTGTTAGAACTGTTTGACCATTTAACAATGTATAAACAAATGACTTATTTTATTGAATTGTTAGTGATACGTAACAATAAGTAAAGTTAAGTTGGCAACCATAGACAAGGGTGACTTCAAAGCTCCCTTTTCAATAGCTACTACACCGAAGTGTAGGGAAGGGTACTACTCCTTTCCCCGGATTTACTACTTTACCCTTGATCCTTACTTTATAATGCTGAGTGTTAAGCAAGGAGACATCAAGTATCATTTTTTGAGTCTTTGGTATGACTGGACCTGGGATAGAACCCAGGTCTGCCGGGCCATTGGTGAACACTCTAACCATTCTGCCAATGTCCAGTTGGAACCATTTAACTATGTGTAAACAAATGTGCCATGTTGAATAGAATAATTAGTGTTAAATAGGAATACTAGTAACTCCTTCACTGTGAGCAAACAAATGATTAATATTGAACAGAATTATTTGTGTTAGATAGCAAATAATAGAAACTGTAGCAGAAAGAACTTCATATTTTTGTTTGGTGGATACATTAATTTGACTGTTATGTTTGCTACATATTTTCACCCAATGAGGATGACTTATCCTATTCTGCCCTGACCATTTTTCCTGGGCAACATAAAAATGGTGAAAGCCCGCCAGACTCTCTCTCTTCCTCAGAATCTTTCGAGCAGGACAGACATATTTTCTGTCCTTTCTCTTCATAGCAACAGAACCATTATACCATGAGGAAAGCCATCTAATTTATGGACCCTTGAGTCTACCCTCCCTGACCAAAGGTTCCCAGTTGAATATAAATCAGATGTATTTATTCCGCCACTTACAGGAACACCTTTATGTCACCTCTAACTCTTGCTATGTCTTCAGCGATGTGCAATTCCACTCAAACATTTAGCTATTTCATTCCTCCAAACTCTGTGGGAGATCATCATTCTTCTCTCTCCCATTGCTATAGGACTATGCTTATGGCTGACTACATCATTCCTGTACTTATTCAGCAACCAAACCTTTGCTATGACTGTAGCAATGCAAATTCCACACAGACACCTAGCTGCCTTATTCCATCTCTGTTCTGCTTATCTATTTTGAAGACATTTATTCCTCACTTCCAAATCTATGGGACTTAGAACTACTGACTGAATGCTAAATGCCTGCTCATCATTTTTTAACTGTTTTCTTCCCACTACAACGACCAGCACAAAGGCTACTTGTCAACTCAAGCCTTTATTAAACTTCTAAATTAAAAACTTTTGGTATCTTCGTTTGACTCATATATTTTTACTTTAAATATAACAGAGTGGGTAACTTAATCACCTTCTTCATTATAAAACCATTTAACTATATAGAAACAATACCAATACTGGTATGCAAACAAATTAGTTCTGATTCAAAAATAAAATTACTAACCAACAAATCTCTTATATATCATGTATATATACCTAACTAAGTGCAGACAAATGATTAATAGTAAATAGAATTATTCATATTAAATAGCAATACTTGAAACCATTAAAATGTGTGAAAAAAAAAGTGAGCTCAGGCTCATTTAAAAATATTATTAACAAAATGTGTTTACAAATCATATATCTCTAATATAAATGTATAAAGAGGATTTGGCTTTCTTCCTCCGGCTATGGTAACTAGTAGGGAAGACTGAGTTCTTTAACCTTGGTATTACTGCTGGTCTTGGAGAAGGAAAACTCTGAATTCAAACCTATCAAAATCTGCTTAAAAATTTGCCTTGTGTCACATCCTGCTTGTGTAGAGGGGTTGGGTGAATATATATTTCATTTTTGATGAAAGGAGCTGTTTTAAGAAATTAAACAAATAGAAGTTGCATGGAACACTTTAGCACAAAAGGTCTAATTCATCCAGAAGACAAGTAAAATTGACATCTATAGAACCTACACAACATTTGGTTTGGTTTGATTTCTTTGTTTAATGACATATCATCCTTTGTGGGTTATTTAATGCCTAAGCCATCCTTGTAGAAGAACAGTAGTGGTATTATTTAACTTAGAGCTGGGTGGGGGGATAAAGGAGTTCATACCTTTCCTAAGGGTATTAGTCTGAAAGTGAATATAATTGCATGACTGGGGTTTGAACTCACTTACTACACTGCCACATTCCAGCACAGTAGCCACTCTGCTATGGGAACTCCCCAAAACTTGCAAGGTTACTGGGATTTTTTTGAAGACAATTCATAATACAAAATTCATATGAGCTAAAAACAAATAGAATTAATTTTTGTTTGATGAAATGCAGACATTACTTTTATCTCAGGTAACGCCAGGTTCTTCTGCTAACAAGTCTATATATATATATATATATATATATATATAAAGGGGTTTGAAATATTTTTGGCCCACCCTAGGTTCATGAAATATACATGTTATTTCAAATATTTATTCAATAGTTAAACACACTGGGTTGAACCAAGAACCTTCAGCACATACTTGTATGTCTGTATATATATATATATATATATATGTGTGTATGTTACATATGAATAGATTTTATACTTATAATTAGGTGCTTGATGCAAAACAAAACAGGAAATTAGAATCCATCTTGATGTAATTTCCTTAATGTTTTTCCATCAGTTCCAAAAAATTAATCTGCATTTGCTTTACAAATAGGAAAACCTTCTAATTATTTTACTCTCACCTTTTATTACAGTCTTACTGATAACATTGGTCACTGATATGAGCTGACATAAAAGCATAAAAATATAAATTTTGAAACCAACTATGTCAGATAGTACTATGATAACAATGCAATCGATATCATATCAAAGTGCTAAGCTCACCTGTATCAAGAATCAGATTATATTTTAATGGACAAAAACCACCCAGACTATATCTGTTCTCATAAAAAAAAAGAAATTATTAAGCTGAGTCAAAAGTTTTACAATATTTTGGTAACATGAGGCACAATTTGGCAGTTCCGGATGCTTTTTGCCAAATTTGTAAAAGTGATCAACTTCACCGGATTTACTTCTATGGCTTTTAGGATGACCTTGGAATCCATGGTTTTAGGCTTAGCTGACCTTGCTAGATCATCAAGGTTCTTGCAGCCTGAGCAAAATTTCTTAAACTATCTGGTTACTATACTTTGATCAACAAGGTGCAAATATACATGGAAACATAGTCAACAATAATGACAAACTTCAATGAATGAACGAACACACTTCTTTATAAAAAATATACTTCTCACACTTTATCCTAGAAAGGGTTGCAAAAGGGTTGCTGTTGGTTATGTGTGAGAGGTGAGTTGGAGACGGGGAAAAACTGCAACATATTGACCCAAAGTTCTTCTGGCCAAAGCAGCACTTCTTTCTCATCTTGGCTGAGCTGCTCAACCCTGGGTCACTGAGGGCCCAAGCCCTCTGTCTCCCACTGGCTCTCAATTCGGCATTTTGTCCCCAACTGACTCCGACAACTGAACTGACTCAAGCCGTTTGTGGCACCTGGTTATATAATTCTCATGCCCACTTGCTTCCTGTGGGCGTACGCATCTGCACCGAATTCAACCACGTCTACAGGTCAAGGTGATATTCTGATATCTTCAACCGGATGCACCTGTTTCACTTATTTACACAGGTGCATCTCTTGATTGATGGCTCAGTCGAGGGTCAGTATGTTACACAACTTCACCTTCATCTTTCAAATAATATATGTTTTTGGTTGCTTTCATGGTGTCATCACTTAATTCAGGCTTGTAAAGCATAAGTTCCTGTATTAGACTATTCTTGACATTAATCTGTGCAGCTTTCAAATCACACATGCAGTGAACTGTTGTGGGAGCCTTACCCATCTCACCATAATGGACTCTTCTCACCGTTATTTGTACAGAGATTTCGCTGCCAGAAGAGCAGATCACTAGCAGTTTATACGAACAGTACAAGACTTCTTACCTTTTCTATGTAACTCTATCTTTCTTGTGTAATATAATCTGTTATCTAATATCCATGTTTGTGTTTTCATTAGTGACCCTTTCCAAGGCCACAACATGAACCGATGCACTAACTATCAGTGCACCAACCCTAGCAGGTACCTATTACTGCTTGAACTGCTGCAGTCATATGGTATACATACCACAAACTAGCATATACCAAAATATTGCAAAACTTTTGACTTACCCTCGTAATTGGCAAGAATCACTCCAAATATATCTGTAATGAAAAAAATATGTTATTTTTTTAAATTTGTCGTTTAATCAAATCCTGCTGATAAATCAGTGCTCAGTTTTGCTAATACTCAGCCTTGTATTTAGCAAATATGCCATTTTATGATTGTACTATACTATTTATTTTCAGGTTCCTTCATGACCAACATTTTCAGAAAAAACTATCTCATGTTGTGGAATATTACAGGATTTCATATCAGTTAGTTTTCAAAAAGAGATACAAAAGAGTCAAAAGTGTTTCACAGTCTTTGAGCAAAAACATTTTCTTATATAGAAAATATAATGTATATATATATATATATATGTGGGTGTCTCAAAATAGATGCAATCCATTAATATGATAATGATTTATTACTGAGACAAGCGCAATGGCGCTCACTTGGAACACATCCAGTAAAACATGCTCCTTTGAGCTTGAGACATCAAATCAATGTTTTCTTTTAATCATTGATATATCAGCTTCCAGGACATGCAATCATTTTTGAGTTTCTTGTCTCAGTAATAAATCATTATCATATTAATGGGTTGCATCTATTTTGATACAGTTTTCAATGATTTTATCTTGAAATAAATAGTGATGCAAAATATTTTTTCCTCTCTTGTCTAAGGAATTGTGATCGAAAATTAATTGTTGTTATAGTATACTATTTTCAAATCTAAAACAAAAAAGCACAATATTATTATTAGTAGATTTCTTAGCAGTCATATGGATATCATGAATATTGAGACACCCTCCATATTTATATATAAATATATACACGCACAAACTTCAGGCAAAAAGTTTGGAGCCACCCTGTATTTCTTCAAAATATCTTAAAATGAGATATTTTTTTCTTTTTTTCCTTTTAGGCTCAAAAAGATTTGTTTAAAAATCATTTGTATTCAATTGGAATACTTTATGCCAAAAACTCTAAATGATTTGCATCAAGAATATTTTGTATTAAGAATTGTTACTTGGTTCTGGACATTGGTATAATGATTTGAGTGTTCGCCAATGGTCTGGGAGACCTGAGTTCAATTCAAGGTTGAGTCATGCCAAAGACTCAAAATATGGTTCTAGATGCCTCCTTGCTTAACACTCAGCATTATAAGGTATAGATCAAGGGTAAAGTGGAGCAATCAAGGGAATGGAGTAATACCCTCCCCTATACCTTAGTGTAGTCGCTATTGAAAAGGAAACGTTTGGGTCACCCTCGACTACAGTCACCAACTTTACTTTCACTTTACTTGATACTATAATTGTCTACTTAGGATTATTATAAGTTACTTGAAACCATACAACTGTTAGCAAACAAATGACTATTATTAAATAGAAATGATTTCTTGTAACCATATGATCTTTAATGATACTTAAACCCATGCAATTGTGAGCAAATTATTTGTATTAGATAGGAATACTTGATATCATATAACTGTGTGTTAATAACTCTTAAGAAAGAAACACAGAAAAAAAATGTGGCTATAAAAGTACAATGAATGTAAAAAGTAAAGTTGTAAGTAAAGTTGGCGACCGTAGTCGAGAGTGACCCAAAGGCTCCCTTTTCAATAGCAACTACACCAAGGTGTAGGGGAAGGATGCTACTCCCTTCTCTGGATTGCTCCACTTTTCCCTTGATCTATACCTTATAACGCTGAGTGTTAAGCAGGGAGACATCAAGTACCATCTTTTGGTATGACTTGACCTGGGATTGAACTCCAGTCTCCAAGGCCATTGGTGAACACTCTAATGTCTTTGCCAATGGACCGGTTAAATGTAATTTTATACCTAGATAAGAGGGTATGGTATTCCAATGAATGTAATACCCTCTTATCTAGGTTAAAATAACCCTAGATGAGTTGATATGTCATTAAAATAACCCAGTCAATCAACCCTTCCTACCATTATCATCTTTAGTGTTATAATTGATCTACAAATAGCTTTAATTTTTAATTAATTAATTGATTTTATTGTATAACTTCCCAATTATCACACACATGGACAAGCATATGTTCTTTTGTCTAGAGGATACATGCAAGAATGTATCTGTGTTTGCTTAAGCAAATAAAATTTGGATTTCTGAAGTGTGGCGTTGCCATGGTGAAATGGCCAATGTGTTAGTCTGCAAGATCATAGTAAGCAAGTTCAGGCCCCAGTCACACTCTACCGTAGGACCAACGTTTTGTGCTGTAAAGAAAGAAGTCCGCAGAAAAAGAAATACTCAAACTCGAAGGTAAGGGAAGAAAATATAGCAGTCGTTTTTATTCAGCAATGATCATTGCGACTCGAAAAGTTCATTTTTTGTTGTGCCCTTCTTCTCCCTCCTCTCGGTGGTGATGTGGTGTGGGTGAGAGCTGGCTGTTTGACACATGCCTGTCATAGCAGATAAGCCCTAGCAGACTGGGGTAGGACGGATCGGGTCCTCCGGAACCTCTAACATACCCGTTTTGACAACTGCCTTCAACTCTGCCAAAATCTCATTACTTGTTTACTTATATAGAGATTTTGGGGAACAAATCAAAGATCCTCGATTGTTCGATGTCACTAGTGAAACACATGATAATACATCTGTGATTATTCTAAAATCACGTCTAACTTTGCAAGTCATTCTGCCCGCACGCACCTAGTCTCATGACACCTTCACTAATTGATGACAGCGCCCATCCATAATATTACAACACTATTATATTCACTTTCAAACTTTCAAACATTTTAGCACAAAAGGTCTAATTCATCCAGAAGACAAGTAAAATTGACATCTATATAACCTACACAACATTTGTTTTGGTTTGATTTCTTTGTTTAATGACATATCATTCTTTGTGGGTTATTTAATGCCAAAGCTATCCTTGTAGAAGAACAGTAGTGGTATTATTTAACTTAGAGCTGGGTGGGGGGATAAAGGAGTTCATACCTTTCCTAAGGGTATTAGTCTGAAAGTGAATATAATTGCATGACTGGGGTTTGAACTCACTTATTACACTGCCACATTCCAGCACAGTAGCCACTCTGCCATGGGAACTCCCCAAAACTTGCAAGGTTACTGGGATTTTTTTGAAAACAATTGATAATACAAAACTCATATCTGCTAAAAACACACTATTATATTCACTTTCGAACTAATACACTTTGGAAAGTTATAAATCCCCTTATGCCTCTTGCTATGGGTTTAATAGTACCACTATTGTTTTTCTGTAAGGATGACTTTTGCATTAAATAACCTACAAAGGTTGATTTGCCATTAAAGAAAGAAATGAAACAAAACATCTCTATAAACAAACATCTAATTGTGTGTGTGTGTGTGTGTGTGAACAGATCAAAGCTATTTAAATTGTGTCTTTCCTCCTTTCTATCATTCTTCGAGTAATTCCCCAATTTTTTTCTTTCTTAATTCCTAGGCTCTCATTCATTTATTTTATCAATGGTTTCTTTTTTTGTTTTTCTGTAGATTTCAATATTTTTTCCATTTCTTCTTCCTTTTTTGATGGTTTGGTTTGGTTTGTTGGATTTTATGGCATATCAACCTTTGTAGGTTATTTAATGCCAAATCCATTTTTAAGTAAATAATCTGTTCTATTAAAAACAATTCAGTTTAGCATAAGTACACAGTTTAATAGTCAAAAACATTTCCATTTCAAACTATTCAAGCAGTTATATGTAACAATTCGGTTAAATTTAAATACAGTTTTAATGTTGAAAAACAGTTCTATTTCAAATAATTCAGTTAAGCATAAGCACGCAGTTTAAATATAAGTACAGTTTAATTGTCAAAAACATTTCTATTTCAAGCTATTCAGTTTAGTCAAACAATTCATTTTAGCATAAGTATACTGTTAGTTCTATTTAACATATAGATAGGGCCCTATCAGGTGCTACCACTCCGGGTCAGAGTGGACCTGGGAACAATGGCAGTGAAGGGGTACTCCACATTCCCCAAAGCTCCAGCATTGCTGGAACCTCACCATCAGATTGTTTAGTGTCATATCCAGGACACTCGTTAGAGGGGGGTCTTACCCCTCTGCAGAGGTGTAGTCAGTGTATTCTATAGCCTCAGCTGACTGGGCCATCCTTTTTTAAGTTCTCTGAATATCTTTTCGGAAACTTTCTCTTTCATTTTCTAAATCTTTTGTATTTCCTTGATTTATTTTAACAAGATTTTTTTTTTCTTTCCGTTATTCAACCTTTCATCTCCTTATATTTTTCTTTCTTTCAAACCATCGTCTCTTCATATTTTTCTCTCTTTCTTTGAAGTTATCATTTCCTTATATTTTTCTTTATTTCTCTCAGACTTTCTCCTCTTTTTCTTTCTTTCTTTCTGTCTTTCTTCTCTTTTATTTCATTCTTTCTTTCTTTTTAAAGTAAATGAATTTCACTGAGTTATTCACTTGCAAATCTGCAATCTCTGATTTACATTGCAAAATTTAATTCTGTAAGTGTATTTAAATATAAATTATGTATTTGTCAAACAAAAAGCTTATCAACAAAATTTCTAGACACATTTTATCAGCCTATAATTATATAAAATTCTTTTCTTTTTCAATGAAATACAGCCTTAGAAATTAATCACTGATTTCTGTTTCGGCAACAGAAATTTCTTGTGAAGAAATATTGGAAATGCAAAATCATGAATTAAGTCCAAAGACATTAATTGTTATTAAAAATATGTATACATAGATTTATATGGTTGGACATCATATACATTTTGGTTGGTGTTAATGTAAAATTAACTACATGTATATGTGTAGAAATAAGCTTTCATGTAAAAGAATCTGCCCAATAAACTTAATGTTTCAAATGGATTCTAGAAGGAAAGAAAAAAAAATCAATAGAAAATAAGATTCTGTCTTTCTTCGTGGAATGATTTAAAGATGTGTGAAATGTCTGCTGAGATAGGAAAACTGCTGTATAGCTATCCAAATGAACAGATTCCAGGTGTTAAAGTCCAAGTGGTGCAGCCATAGAATAGTACTTACATGTCTACAGTTTAGAAGAAATCCATTTTATCTTATCAGAGAGATCAGATATTGATATGGTCAATAACTTGTCAATAGCAGTCCATGCTTTACTGATGTATATGTTGACACCACTTTCAGTAGATGAGATATTGCTACCGAGCTATATGAATTAATCAAGTAATTTCAGGGGCTTGCCATTTAGTGAGGAGACAGCAAAATCTTGAGTATACACATGAACTCTGCTTTTTATAATTCATGGCATGACTTTCCAACAGGGTTTGTCCATCTTTTAGCAGGTCATTTTACAATCTGTTGGTTATTTATCATTCTCATAAATAAACCTTAGTAGGGGAACAAGTTTAGTCACTGTCCATTTCACCATGTGTCAGATAGCACTGGGTTACATGCTACCAATAGGACTCTTCACAGTTAAATATTTTTTCATTTATGCATTGATGACTATAGGGATGCAAAAAACACATTCCTTTTAATAAATGTTTTTCAACTCTTCATTTTTGGCTTCTTCACTTTTTTCTATCTTATTAAGTTTAATCTAAGTTGATTTCAAGTACTGATTTAACTCATAAACCTAAATTAGTCATATAGTTAATTTTTTTTTTTTGATAATCACTTCCTTTGTTCAAGACTCCACTTTCTATCCTGCTACTGCGACAGCATCATATAGATAGATAGACAGAGAGGTGCCCATGGTGTAATGGTTATTGTCGTAGGAAATGGACATGGTGATACGAGTTCAAATCCTGGACGAGGCTGATTGTATTTCACATAGCACTAATACCCTTGGGAAAGGTATGAATCTAATTATTCTCCCTCCAGCTATGGGTAAATAGTAGGGCAGACTGAGTTCTTCAGCCTTGGTGAGGTAACTAGTCTAGGAGAAGGAAAACTCTGAATTCAAACCTGTTAAACTCCGCTTAAAAAATTGACCTTGTGTCATATCCTGCCTGAGCGGAGGGGTTGGGTAAATATGGATAGGCAGAGAGATATGATCAGATTGAGATACATAGATCATCATCATCATCATCATCAAGTCACACTGCTAGCACGGATTTCCCAGGCTCTCTCTCTCTCTTTCTCTATCCCTATCATCAATCACTCCAGGCAGGTCTTCCAAATGGCATCCTGTGTCTGCGCAGAGTTGTTGTAGATAAATTCTTATTGGTCGGCCAACAATAGGACATCCATGTGATGGGGTTCATGAGAAAGTCACTTATGAGTTCATCTTTTCTTCTCCAGCAGTGTTCATTTTATTTGGATAGTTTTAGAGATGGGAGGTAAGTGGCCGTACAGCTGTTGTTTTTTGAAGTGTTGCTTGAAAGAAATCCCATTTTATTTTATCAAATTGATCAGACTTCTATATAATCTATAGCCAATCAATAGCAGTCCACGCCTTTGCTAGGCACATATTAACATCACTTTCAGTTGATGAGATTCTGCTGCTGAGGTATGTGAACTTGTCAACTAATTTCAGAGGACCACCATTTGAAGTGGAGATAGCTCCTTCTTTATTAAAACACATGTACTGTGTTTTATCTATGTAGATGTAGAGGCTAATGCTTCCTACTGCCTTCTCCAGGCTATGCAGCAGGGATTTGGCATCACCAGGTATGTTTGTAAGAATCACCAGATCATCACCAGATCATCAGCATAGTCTATGTCTGTAATAGTTTCTGCAGGATATTGTTTGCTTGTCTTTTTTAGTGTAAAGCCATTTTCTTTTATTAGATCTATCGATGTTGTAAATATATACTCTATGTAGATTATAAATTGATACAGTGAAAATACGTCTCCTTGTAGAAATCTGTATCTCCATCCTGTGAGCAAACCTTGACTTTTGTGTTACTATAAATGTACCACTACGGGTCTCAAATAGAAGGTTGTAATGTTACTGCTCCAAATAGGACGTTGTACCATTACACACTAAGTGTACAGTAGTAACCTCGCTGTGAGAATAGTGGTAAACACATGAGGACTCAGTCTTGGTTCACTAACACAAAAGTTTATTTACTACACTTTTTAGTAGTCATTGGGGAGAAAGAAACAGAGTATGAAAGTTGAGTTGACTGCATCTTCTGGATAAAGAGAAACAACATGTCATGAGGAGAGAAAAAGAGGGCCGACACAGAACTATCTTTCCGGCTTTATGTTGCAGCTCTAACACTCTTGTTCCCTGGTTTTATCACAGCTGCACTTCTGGTGTGAGACCCCTTTTTGGAGATATAATCGACTGAGATAGATGGATAGATAGATCTAAGCAGACTGAGATAGATAGATAGATAGATAGATAGATAGATAGATAGATATAATCAGACTGAAATAGATAGATAGATCTAAGCTGACTATGATAGATGGATAGATAGATATAATCTGACTGAGATAGATAACTAGGTAGAAATAATCAGACTAAGATAGATGGATAGATAGAAGCAAACTGAGATTGATGAATAAACAAACTGAGATTAATAACATGCTTTTTTCAGCAGTAAGTTAATCTTTTTAACTCTAAATTCTTGATTTGCCCACTTTGTTCCATTATACTAAGTTAAACCAAAGTTAACTTCAAGTACTAATTTAAATTATCCCCCTAATTAGTCTTCCATTCCTAATTAATTCTATTTACTAATTCAAGACTCCATTTTACTATCATTTATAAGTATGGAAGTGGCAAATAGTACAATATTTCTGTATGGTACTATCTTGACAAGGTCAAATAAGCATGCAGTGTTTTATACTTTTGACAAAATATATAATTCCTTATGCTTAAACATTTTGAGAGAGTCAGACAGATACACAAACTTTATTCAGACCATTATCAATAGGTGGCCTGAAAACTATGGTTGCTGTGGATACTAAACCACATACAAAGAACAACATGCCAAAAAATCTGTCTCATTTTTCAGTTGGCATGGTATGGCATGAGCATCTTGTTTTGATGTCATGTTGTAGAAGAGCCATAGTTTTGAAGACATAGTTTATGGAAATAGCAAGGTGGTGTACCAAAATCATCTGTTGACAGATGACGCAATGTATTAAATATATATTTATATTTCACAATCCAAGATAGGAATTAACAGGCTGATTCACTATATTAACCCAGTGCTGTGACAATGAAGGTCTTCACTAGATGTATGTATATATATTGTCATATAGGTTTGGTCAAAAGGTGAATGGTAGATCATAAGGGCAAACTGATGGGAGAATTCGTTAAGTGGTCAAAGTACTGAAGAAGTAGACAAGGCTATGTTCTGATTGAAAACTGGAAGGTCAGAAAATGATAGACCAAAGAAGGAAAGAACAAGAAAATTACATTTTGACTGTCTGGAAAATGGTTTCTTCAAAATAATCTACAGTTTTTAGAGTTATCAACTTAAGCCTGGAACACATAGAGCCCTGAATACCAAATGCAAATATTTCTTTTTAGATACAGAAAATAAAGATGGTGGTTTACCCAGTTTAAGGCAGTTAAAACTGGAATCAAGTTAAAAAAAAACCTCATAAGTGTCGGGTAAATCTACCTTTCACATGACCTTTAAGAAAATAAACAAAAGTCCTTTTTAAGAACTGATTATTATTATTATTACAAAATAGCTAGTGTGTCTGCTCTTTAGACACCCTTTCAAACAGTGTGCAGTTTTCTGCTTTATCTATATTAAAGAATCCAAAACTGATTCTGTCTTCCAAGACAAAATAATATGGAAGAAAGTTCTGTGGCATAGTGGCTAATGTATGTGACTCCGAGTGAGTTTGAACTCCAGTCATTCTATTAGATTCTCTATTGGACTAATACTCTTTGGAAAGGCATGAACTCCTTATACTCCCAACTGTGGGTTAACTACTACCACTGCTGTCTTTTTACAATGATGATTTTGGCATTAACCCACAGAGTTTGATATAGTTGGTTAGTTGTTCTGTTTTATGGCATATCAAACCTTTTCGGGTCATTTAGCTCCAAATTAAGTAATTTTGATAAAAGTTTCAAACATTTCAGTTTAGTATAAGTATAGCTTTTTTTTGTTTACACACAGTTTTAATGTCAAAACAGTTCTATTTCAAACAATTCAGTTTAACATAAATACACAGTCAAAAACAGATAATTTCAAACAATTCAGTCGAGCATAATTATAGTTTAGTTCTATTTGACCCATAGATAGGACACAATAAGGTACTACCACTTTGGGCTAGAGTGGACCTGGGAGCAATGTTTTTCTTTCTTTTCTTTCTTCAGCTGCTTTCCTTGATCATCCAGTGTTTAACCTCAGGTTTGAAACCATGCAATGTAGGCATGAACTGGCCTTCAGCACCAATAATAAGAATGTTATATAACCATGATGAATGAAGAAGCACAACACTTTTTTTTAACAAAAATATATAACTCACATCTTTATTTCTCATAAGGCTCAAAACTTCCGTAGATGAGTGTGAGAGACCGAGACAAAGACACACAAAGACCAATGGAGGAGGAATTGATGGACTTTGATACTTGGACACTGCTATATTGACCCATAACTTCTTAGTTGCATTGTGCCATACTCATGGCTTTACTTAACACTTCTGCTTCTGCTTCTTTAATGAGACATTCTCGACTGGTCTTTGCCAGGGGGCCTCCTGGCTCCCTGTGGCCACTCTAGGACTCCAAGACTGCAGACTGCAGACTCACTGTTACTGCTGTGATCTGCTATCTCCACCTGGACGGCGCTTGGCAGCCACTCACCGTATCTAACTCAATCTCTTCTGGCTGCAAGACTGAGGCTGACCGTTACTTTGTGGGTATCTGTGTATATATAATTTCATAACGGCAATCCATTTCTGATTCAACTTCCATGAGCTGCTTACGCCTACACATCACTGTCTTCCTGTTTATGCAGGTAACTCCTGAAATCACTTTATTTACACAGCTGGAACATCCACCTCTGTCAAGAGTCAGAATGCAACATAAGTATGTATTTATCTAACCCCTCTGCTACAAGCCACCCTGTAAGCTAGGGTTGTAGAATACATTCACTGCCCCTCTGCAGGGTGATAAGATACCTTCAATGGGGCCACCTGTTGGCTGTGGATGGCAACCCATGATATTTGTGGTTGGGATCCTGGTGGCTGAGTAATCAACATAACTTTCAGCACACTACTTTGGTAGTTGGACTAGATGGGTGGTTAGAGAGGCTTGATCCAATCATTTAGCTGGTCAATGTGTAGCAGAAAGAAACTTGAATTTTTGTTTGGCACGTAATTTAATTTGACCGTTAGAGTCGCCGAACATTTTCACCCAATCAGGATGACTTGTCCTATTCAGCCTGAACCATATTTCCTAGCAGCACCAAAAATTGAAGAAAGCTCGCGAATCTCTCTCTCATTCAGAAACCCTCAAAGGGAACAGACGTCTATTTGTCTGTTCCTGAATAGCAGTAACAGCATCAGCCATTATGAGGAGAGCCATCTAGTTTACGGACCCCCTTGGGTCTATTCTTCTAGACCAAGAGATCCTAGTTAAAAACAAATTAGATGATACACTCTAACAACTTCCTACCTTCTTTCTTTACTGCGAGGCTCGCAGCATACCAGTGTAAACACCTTTACTTCAGGCTGCCATTAAACCCTTGATACAAAACCTAACGACTTCTTCGTTCTTCTCCACCACCTTTATTTTCCATCGACATTTAACAAGGGGATAACTACCTATGAAATACCAATGCAACCAACGAAATACCAGTGCAACCAATATAATACCAACATAACCAACGCAAAACCAACACAAAACCTTAAAACCCCAATAATAATAATAATAATAATGTTATCCCCATCGCTATAAATGGCGACCTTCTGACTTATGAGAACACGCAACCATATCTAAAAACAAATTAAATATACCACTACAAAATGGAAATTAAACCTAAAAACACAATATAACCTCCTACACATGTCAAGCCCTAGCACACCTATATGATTTAGTCCCAACCATATTCTTTGAATTGCTCTTATAGCAAACACCCAACCCTTTTTATCATAAAGGTGCTCAAAGGCAGTGGGTGAGGGTCAGCCACATCAAGAGAAATAATTAATGAAAATTATTTCAGCCAGTTTATTCATACCCATGAAGCAAAAGAAAATAATTCAAACCAATTTATCAATAATGTTTAAATCATATATACAAACAAGATTTAGGTTGATATGCCATAAAACAAAATAACCAACTAACTACTACAGACAGGATGGGACACAAGGTCAATGTAATATAATGACCGAGGGATTTCATTTTATATATCTTGCCTTTGGATTTAGTTAGGTTGAGAAGCTTTCGGCTCAGCACATGGGTTAGTTAGGTGCAAACTTGAGCGCAGGTGTTAACATGCACACGGGGTGGATGTGTCGTTCACAGATGTCAAAAAAAAAATCCCAGATAGAAAATTGTGACTTGGGGGTGTGAATGATGTCATGCACCGAAAGCACGTGCGCGAAGGATTTGGGGGATTTTGAAGAAAGTCAGTTAGCTGAGTCTTGCGGTCCGAAGAAGAAGGCTGACTTTCGCTAGCTCGCAGTGGCCTAGTGGCGGGTGCCACACGTGTTGGAGGGGCAGATGGAAAAGCCAGCATAGAAAGATTGTGCCTCTCTCCTTATTTCAAAAAACCTTTTAACTCAAAGGTAATAAAAGGTTTTGTACCAGAACTAAGAAGTCATTAAGTGTTTTTCGTGTTTCGGGATTCCTATGTTCTATGTATACATGTTATGAACATTCTATGTATGTTTCACATATTCATGTATGGTTATGTTACATCAATTTTTAAGCAGAGTATGAATTTAACTAACCTCTCCACCATGGGCAGGATGTGACACATCGTCAATTTTAAAGTAAAGCTGGTTTGAATTCAGAATTGTCCTTCCGTTAGACTGGTTACACTATTAAGGCTAAAGAGCACAGTCTGCCCTGCTATTTTCTCATAGCTAGTGGGAGAACAGATGGATTCATGCCTTTTCCAAAGGCATTAGTGCAAAGTGAAACAGAGACAGCTTTGACCAGCATTAGAAATCTGGTTGCCAAATCCATTTCTTGTAATAATAACTATTGCACAGTGCTCCTTTTATATG
Source organism: Sepioteuthis lessoniana (assembly GCA_963585895.1). NCBI lineage: Eukaryota > Metazoa > Mollusca > Cephalopoda > Myopsida > Loliginidae > Sepioteuthis > Sepioteuthis lessoniana. The sequence goes on from OY757907.1 coordinate 123,352,088, forward strand.
GTACTATGTTACACAACCCAAATTTGTAAAAATAAGGTTATCCTATGTATTTTCCTGCTTGGCACAATATTAACAGAAAGGTCATCATGCATATTTTCCTGGCTTAGATAGCACAATATTAACAGAAAGGTCATCATACATATTTTCCTGGCTTAGATGGCACAATATTTACTGAAATGTCATCCTATGTATTTTGTGGCTTAGATAGCACAATATTTACAGAAAGATCATCCTATGTATTTTTCTGGCTTAGATAGCACGATATTAACAGAAAGGTCATCCTATGTATTTTTCTGGCTTAGATAGCATAATATTTACAGAAAGGTCATCCTATGTATTTTTCTGGCTTAGATAGCATGATATTTACAGAAATGTCATCCTATGTATTTTTCTGGCTTAGATAGCATGATATTTACAGAAAGGTCATCCTATGTATTTTTCTAGCTTAGATAGCACGATATTTACAGAAAGGTCATCCTATGTATTTTTCTGGCTTAGATAGCATAATATTTACAGAAAGGTCATCCTATGTATTTTTCTGGCTTAGATAGCAAGATATTTACAGAAAGGTCATCCTATGTATTTTTCTGGCTTAGATAGCATGATATTTACAGAAAGGTCATCCTATGTATTTTTCTGGCTTAGATAGCATAATATTTACAGAAAGGTCATCCTATGTATTTTCTGGCTTAGATAGCATAATATTTACAGAAAGGTCATCCTATGTATTTTTCTGGCTTAGATAGCAAGATATTTACAGAAAGGTCATCCTATGTATTTTTCTGGCTTAGATAGCATAATATTTACAGAAAGGTCATCCTATGTATTTTCTGGCTGAGATAGTACAATATTTACAGGAAGGTCTTCATGAGTATTTTTCTGGCATAAATATGAAAATCCATCTCAGTCATTTTCATTTGTTTTTTGTACAATAAAGACATTCTCTTTTTTGCTTCTTTACTTAGACTTGTTGACATGTTGTTTCCCCTGCTGGCCATGATCATTGTACTCAACTTCATCAAGTAAGCCTTTTACCATTTTTGTACTCTTTTTATATATTGCTTGTTCATCAAACAATATGTGCATATTTAATCTGGTTGGATGCATTTGTATATTTTTGTTGCTTCTTCTCGTATGAATATTATGCATGTATTTAATGTTTCTCTATGTGTAATTGAGCTTGTTTTTCCTTTCATTTATTCAGTTTTAGTTTATCATTACATATACTAATGCCAACATTAGACTTCAATGAACGGGGTCTTGACTTAATATCTTCCTTAGAAACAAATAACTTAATAATGACTTTCTGTTTGCCTAAAAGACTGTAAGATTTTTGTATTTAATTGATTTATTCAAATTACCTAAAACTGGGATCTAGATGGTCATATTTAGAAGTTGAAATGTTTGGCTCAAATCAAAGCACAATATTAGTTAGTATTTTAGTTTCCAATTTTAAGAAGATTAGATATTAAATCAAGGGATGAATTAAGATTTTTGTAACATTTTCATAGTACATGCTAGTTTGCATAAATACAATGGTGAGTCAAAAGTTTCACAATATTTTGGTAGTACGTGCTTGTTTGCCTAAATACTATGGTGAGTCAAAAGTTTTGCGATATATTGGTAGTACTTGCTTGTTTGCCTAAATACTATGGTGAGTCAAAAGTTTTGCAATATTTTGGTAGTACTTGCTTGTTTGCCTAAATACTATGGTGAGTCAAAAGTTTTGCAATATTTTTGTAGTACGTACAAGTTTGTGGTGAATATATCACATGACCTAAGTGGCTCAAGCCATGAAAGGTACCTACTATTGTTGATAGTATTGTGGTTGTTGGTGTGCTGACATGTTGTACATTATTTCACTCCATGTATTATTTGAGAGCTGCACAGATGAATGTGAAATATTGTCTAATTTTTGAACTGAAACTTTACAAGTTCGAATTAGGCCATAACATTGTGAAAGTAACTCCAAAACATTTGTTGTGTGAAAGGTGAAGGCGCAGTTGATCTCAGTACAGTAACCAGATGATTCAATAAATTTCATTTGTGTTACAAGAACTTTGACAAACAGGCAAAAATAGATTAGCCATGCTTCAATCCATGGAGGCATATCTGGTAAGTAGCATTTGGAGAGTATCAGGAGAGCTTGGCATTTCACAGTCTAGTGTGGTTCATCACCTTTACAACTTTGGCAAAAACAATCGAAGTTGCTGAATAGTCCCTCAGGTTTACAAAATATTCCAAAACTTTGAATATACCCTAGTATTTAATAAGAGATGCATTTGATATTTATAAAAGTTTAATGTAATATTTAGGATTTCAAAAATATAGCTTCAAATACCTTATAACACTTTCAAAACATCTTCAGTTGAAAATTTCCTATTTTTCACAAATTCCATTTCACAAATGATATCTTTTCTTTAGTGATATAGATTCTTGACATTTTCTGCTTTGGTATATAGTGTTTGTGTATTTTTGTATAGTGCTTAGTATATAGTGTTTGTGTATTTTTGTATAGTGCTTACATATAACTCGCATTATGTGTGGGAGGATAATTTAAAATTGTTGTATTGCCAATCCTTTTCAGTGTAAGTGCACTAAAACTGCTTTGGAAAAAAAAAATTAGGTAAAAATTTTATTTGCATTCAATGTAACTACATTGAAAGGGAGATAATCCTGTTAATAATATTGATTAGCCCCTCATGCCCTCAACAAATTTGGACTTTTTTTTCACATTTTATTTCATTTTTCTTCTTTTTACTTCTTTCTCCATTATTCTCTCTTTCATTCTGAAAACTACACAATTCTTTTTCTTTTACTTTTCTAGTCATTTTGTTGTTGTTGTTGTTGTTGTTATTTTAGAATTTTTCTTGTCATTCCTTCTTTAATTTTTTTGTTTTGTCTCTTATTTTTTAAAATTTATACTTCATTTATTTTTTTCTTTGTTTGACTGATTATTTTTGCTTGTATGTTATTTTCTTTTGTTCGTTTTAGTTTGGCTGCCTTTCTCTCATTTCCTTCTCTTTTATTTCACTTTCTTTTCACCTCTTATTTTTCTTATCACTTTTCTTTCTATTTATTAATTTATTCTTTACTTTTTATCCATCTCATTTCCTTCATATTTCCTTGAGTTTTCTTCTCCTTCCTCATCTCCAGTTTTTCTATAGTCTTACAATTTCTTCCAGAAACATCTGCATTCAGCTGAATACAATTTCTTAAATCTTTATTGGTAACTATTTTTTTTTCATTTTTATTGATTACTTTATGTCAGTCACACTCTTTATCCCTCACAATATCCTCTCTCTCTCTCTCTCTCTCTCTCTCTCTCTCTCTCTCTCTCTCTCTCTCTCTCTCTCTCACACACACACACAAAGTCTGTATTATTCTCTCTGCAACTCAATATTACTCCCTCTAATTATTATTTCTTTTAATAAACCTTTCTTTCTCTTTTTATTTGACTATTAAGGCTTAGCATATAAACCACATAATCTCATGTGATCATATCTGAGGCAAAGATGTCTCAAAAAGACAGCCAATATCATTATGCTTTTGATTTGTCTAAAGACTGTTTACTTTCATATTATTCACAAATATAATTTGCTGATATTTTTTTAAAATTTTCCTATGCACACTCTCTTTATAAAGTATATCATATTATTTGGGTTCAAAGGTATCAGATTTAATGAAAGGGTTTATTTTAACTGCAACTTTACTTGTAATACTCTAACATTTTTAGAAATATGAGCCTAGTTTTCTTAGATTTTTTTCTTTTCAAATAAATATTTTGTCCAACCTAGAATTGAAAAACATTACAATAAGATAAAATAATATAAGACTAAACAATTATATTTCATATTAAAATAAAAGTGTGTTATATTATAGAAGCCTCCGAAAAAATTTAAATAAAGAAGCAAATAACATATTTATTTCTCATTCTTTTTTCTTTCTACCTTTTTTTTTGGCATTTGTTCTCTTTTTTTTTTTTGTTTTCTTTCTATTATGTTCCTTCTTTTTGCTTTTTCTTATTCCTGCCTTCTTTTTCTCCAATTTCTCTCTCTCTCTCTCTTATATATATATATATATATATATATATATATATATCGTTTTTTTTCTTTTTCTTTCTTCTTTTTTGCCTTCTCTCTTGCTTACTTTCTCATTCTTCTTTTCTTTTTTTCTTTTTTCTCTCACTCCTTTCTCTCTTTTTTATTTCTCTTCCTATCTCTTTCTTTCTCTCTCTTCTCCCCTATATTAAACAAACTATATGATGGTATATTTATGCATTTGAATGAAATGATGACACAGACGCAGTTAAAAGCAATAATTTGGGATGGTGTCAGAAATTGCCACAATATGGATTTAGTCCAAGCCTGCTCATTATTTTATTCCTATCTCTTGTAAAAATAAAACTTGATCCAAGGTCATGGTTGAAGGATAGAGATCTTGTAGAGCAAAATGAAAATAACTTATATCGACATACTTTTTTCTTCTCTGTCAAATGATTCAGAAACAAATGTTTTCCCAATAAAAAAAAAAGTTAAATTTTGCTTTAACATGTTTAACCATTTAATTTTTTTAGTTTTGTATGGACTTCTTCCTCATGAAAGACAATCTATAAAATGCCTAGTACCAATTCTCTAAACAATACAACCATTTTTGCGACTGAAAATAGAAGATTTGGTTTGGTTTGGTTTTATGGCATATCAACCATTTGTGGTTATCTAATGCCAAATCTTGTTTATATATATATCATATTTACCAACCCCTCCGCTCGGGCAGGATATGACAGAAGGTCAATTTTTAAGCGGAGTTTAGCAGGTTTTGAATTCAGAGTTTTCCTTCTCCTAGACTAGTTGCCTAACCAAGGCTGAAGAGCAGTCTGCCCTACTATTTACCCATAGCTGGAGGGCGAGTAATTGGATTCATACCTTTCCCATGGGTATTAGCGCTATGTGAAATCCTATCCGTCTCGTACAGGATTTGAACTCGAGTTCGCTGTGTCCATTTCCTACGACGATAATGATTACACTACGGGTACCTCCTGTTTATATATATATATATATATATATTAGATATAAAGGATTTGTAAACAAATGTTTTTGAAACAAACAGTTAAAGGATCAAACAGTTGTATTTCTATCAATTCAATTGAGCATAAGTCAACAAAAGCAGATGGTATTGCTATGTAGCACTAAAAATTCAATTAAACATCAGTCATTTGTGTACACGCTGTTGAATGATCAAACAGTTCTATTTCAAACAATTCAATTTAGCACAAGTCAACAAGCTTAAATGGTTTCAAGTATTGCTATGTATCACTAACAATTCAATTATACATCAGTCATTTGATCAAACAGTTCTGTTCCAAGCAATTCAAATTAGCATAAGTCATTTGTTTGCACACAGTTTAAATGTCAATCACTTCTATTTGACCCATAGATAGGACCCTATCTGGTGCTACCAGTCCATGCCAGAGTGGACCTGGAAGCAATTGCAATGAAGAGGTACTCTGCATTCCTCAAAATTTTAGCATTTCTGGAGCCTCACCATCAGATTGTTTAATGTGATATCCTGGACACTCGTTGGTGACTCTTTTCCCTCTGTAGAGATGCAGTCGATGTATTTTACAGTCCAAGCCGACAGGGCTATAAAAATAGATGCTTATTCAATCATATTGAATAAAACTCATCTAAAACCTAATGCAGAGAATTAACGTTTTATAAGAGATCAAATAGGTAATAAACGAAACTATACCCAATTTAGAAAAATGACTGATAACACTTTCTTTTTGACATTTACAGAAATTAATTTCTATCATTTTATTTGTCACTGATAGATTTTCTCCCTCATTAATCTTTCATCTCTTTCATTCCCTGCTTTTTCTTTCTTCCTTTCCAATTTTTCATTCTTCTTGTTTCCTTCTCTCTTGTTTCTCTCTTCTACATGCTTTCACTGTAAACTATCATCTCACCCTTTTTTTCTAAGTGCCCAATCAGCAGAGCTTAAAATACACTGTATTTCCTGCTGAAGAGTAAAATCCCTCCAAAAAGGGGTGTTCTGGGAATGACACTAAATTGCATCTGGAGAATTGAGAAGTTTAGAGTACCTCTTCATTGCCAGTATTCCCAGCTTCACTCTTAACTGAAGTGGCAATATATCTGTTTTGGTCTCATCTATAGGTTGAACAGATCTCTTTAAAAATCATTCCATTTGATAGAAATTCTTATTGCCATCTAACTGTTAATTATCTGTATTAAGAAATAGTTACTTGAAGTTATAACTGCTTATTAGGAATTATTATTAGTTACTTGAAACCATATAACTATGCGCAAACAAATAGCTGTTTTTTGTTTTTTTCCATCATACAACGTGTGAAAGCACGTGCGATACCATGTCCTCATCAGCCGCCATCCAGGGGTGATAACACAGTTTCGGTAGCTCAAGGTGGTACTGCCACCCCTGGCGCTACCAAGCAGCTTTTGCCACCGGACAGGTTATTAAGAGAATGATATATATAAGTATATATTTATATACGCCAGATCAATTAAATGCAGAGACTACATTGGACGTTAATCTTCATTTTCTGAGTGCAGTTTGTGGTTGATGTTATTATACATTTACAGTAACCGTTTCTTACGTAATCACATGGGAAAGGTGGTTCCGCGTGTATTTCCTTCATGCTGAAAACTTTCTCGCTTTCGACCAAATCCAACTTGATGCATATCGCGCCGTGGTCTGAAGATGATTTGAGGCAACTTTCAAACTGCAGCCAGTGATTCCTATTTTTGAAAGAAACGAAATGACTGAGTGTCCTATAAAACCACAACAACCAGCCTCAATAGGAATCACATGGCATATCCAACCCTTTTCCACGCAGTCGGCACACAGTGTCTCGTAGCGGTTTTTCTTCTGCTCATGTGCTTCCTCCCGGTTTTCTTTTTATAATTAAATCAAAATAATTACTTGGGGCCATTGGCCTATTGAGTAGAGTGTTCACCAATGGTCTGGGAGATTGGGGTTCCATTCCAGATTGAGTCATACCAAAGACTCAAAAATGGTACTTGATGCATCCTTGCTTAACACTCAGCATTATAAGGTAAGGATCAAGGGTAAAGTGGAGCAATCCAGAGAATGAAGTAGCGCCCTCACCTATACCTCAGTAGCTATTGAAAAGGGAGTCTTCAGGTCACCCTCAACTAACGTTGCCAACTTTACTTTTACAACTTATATAATTATTAGGATTAGATTGGAATACTTGAAACCATAAAACTGTGTACAAATTATTTGGATTAGATGGAAATACTTGATATTTAAGTATTTGTAAAAAGACTCTAAGAAACAAATATGCAAAAAATGTATGAACATGATTTCCTTAACTTCAAAGCAGGAAATGACCCTAGAAAGGTTGATATAATGTCAAAATATCTCAGTCAATCACCTTTTTTAGAAATCTTTATTTTAATGGCTGAACTGTTAAAAGCAAAGAACAAAACGAAATGCATCAAGCCTTTTCTTTACTGTAAGTATAATAAATTAAAGTAAGTAAAGTTGTCGAGGGCGACCAGAAGACTGCCTTTTCAATAGCTACTACATCGAGGTATAGGGGAGGGCACTACTCCTTTCCCTGGATTGCTCCACTTTACCATTGATACATACCTTATACTGTTTAGTATTAAGCAAGGAGGTATCAAGTACCATTTTTAAAGTCTTTGGTATGACATGACCTAGATTGAACCCAGCTCTCCCAGGCCATTGGCAAACACCCAACCCACTTGGCCAATGAGCCGATATATATGCATATATAAATTAACAGAGTTTTATTTTTATGGCAGAACTGTTAAAAGCAAAGAACAAAACCAAAATGTTTCTTTAAGCCTTTTTTTTACAGTAAGTATAATAGATTAACAGAGATTCCTCTGTACCAAAATCATCATTACAATTTGGTAACTGATATTGTTTAATATTAAGACTTGTAGTATTACATTTTACAGTTGTATTATCATGTCTTGTATCTGCATTTCTACATGCAGAAAAACCACAAAAATTGTGTCAAGTAATGAAAGCTAGAAAAAAAAAACCTAAGGAAACATACAGTTCAGTTGATGTAGTAAAATTATCCCCACTGAAAAGGTCAAAACTTTGATTCAGCTTCTTTCCAGTCATAGGTTATTGATGTTGAATGCTGACATCTTCAGGGGTAGAAGAGGATCACTTTTTATCAGAAATGCCCTTCAAAATACTGTAATCATAACTTCTAGCTGATGATTAAGTTTGTTACAAGAGTAGTGAGTTCATTTTCCTCTGTCATGACCATGTCTTTATATTCCAGTGTGTTACGTACACATTCACCCATACGCACACACACATACACACATAGGATAAAAAAAAAAGAATTACAAATAAGAAAAGTTTTTGCATAAAAAAAAGTGCTCAATGCAGATATGGTGGAACAGATATAAGACCTAAAAAATAATATAATCATGAACATTAGAAGTCTGTTACTTGATGTTTGATGTAGAGTGCTCAATCATCAGATAGAAATATGAAAAAAAGGGGCTAATTAACCATATTTATAGTGTCAGGTATAGTCACATGGTAAGATGTAAGTATATACGACACTCACAGCAAAAAATTATAGAGGAAAATTACAGCAATCTACAAAAAGAGAATAAATTATGGAATTAGGTGGTAAATGATATGGGAGAAGTTAACATGTCTACACTTAGACATCAACTCTCATGTCTTTCGTTAAGCAATTTGTTTTTAGTATGATCTAAAATATTAGCATAAGGGCTAATGCGTTGAACTAGGACATCATTGTGAGTTTGAACTCTACTGATGCGATTATGTTCACTTTTGGACTAATACCCAAGGGAAAGGTTATGAACTACCTTATCACTCCTGATATGGATTAAATAGTACCACTACTATCAAGTAACAAAGATGGCTTTGTTATTAAATAACCCATGAAGTTTGATATGCCATTAAACAAAGAAACCTTAAATAGTACCACTACTGTTCTTCTACAAGGGTGGCTTTGGCATTAAATAACCCATGATGGTTGATATGCCATTAAACAAAGAAACCTTAAATAGTACCACTACTGTTCTTCTTCAAGAATGGCTTTGACATTAAATAACCCATGAAGGTTGATATGCCATTAAACAAAGAAATCAAGCCAAATCAGCCCAAGGGAATGGTATCTCCACCAGATGGATGCTTATGGAAGATCATCTATACAAGAATTTTGTTCTTTCTGATTGACTGAATTTAATGGCATGTCAACTTGTTATTTCATGCTAACAGGTTAGGAAATTGCATTCATTATACATCTATATTAACATTTTTTGTGTAGTTGTTATTCAAGAGGTTTTTTGCACACAATTATATGATATCAAATATTCCTATCTAGTACAAATAATTTGCACACAGTTATAGGGTTTAAAGTATTCTTATCTTACACCAATGACATAGCGGTTCTGGCAAATACACCAGCCCAAGCCAAAACCTTACTGCATGGTCTGGAATGAGCAGCTGCTGGCATTGGCCTCCATGTCAATGCAGACAAGACTGAATACATGTGCTTTAATCAAAGAGGTGACATCTCCACACTAAATGATAGTTCTCTGAAACTAGTGGACAAGTTCTCCTACCTAGGAAGCAGTGTCTCATCAACCGAGAAAGACATAAACACGCGACTAGCAAAAACATGGACAGCTATCGTTGACTATCGGTCATATGGAAGTCAGACCTGACCGATAAAATGAAACGCAGTTTTTTTCAAGGAGCGATCGTGTCGATACTGCTGTATGGATGCATTACATGGACGCTAACTAAACTGGAGAAAAAGCTTGACGGCAACTACACAAGAATGCTGCGAGCAATATTGAAAAATTTCTGGAGGCAGCACCCGACAAAGCAGCAGGTGTATGGCTACTTACCAGCCATCACGAAAACAATCCAAGTTAGAAGAACCAGACATGTGGGACACTGCTGGAGAAGTAGAGATAAACTCATATGTTGATGTACTCCAGTGGATCCCCTCACATGGATAAGCAAAGGCAGGATGTCCAGCTAGGACCTACATACAACAGCTCTATGACAATACAGGATGTAACCTTGAAGACCTACCAGAAGTGATGGACGATAGAGAGGGGTGGCAGGAGAGGGTCAGGGAGATCTGTGTTGATGGCGCAACATGATGATGATAAACCATTTGTTTGCACACAGTTAAATGTTTTCAAGTATTGCTATTTAACACTAACAATTCAATTAAACATCAGCCATTTGTTTACACACAGTTGAATGATCAAACAGTTCTATTTCAAAGAAGTCAATTTGACATAAATCATTTGTTTGTCCACAGTTTGAATGTCAAACAGTTCTATTTGACCCATAGATAGTACCTTATCAGGTGCTACCACTCTGGGCCAAAGTGGACCTGGGAGCGATGGCAATGAAGGGTTACTAAGCATTCCCCAAAGCTCCAGCATTACTGGAGCCTCACCATCAAATTTTTAAGTGTCATATCCAGGACACTTGTTGAGAGGAGGGGCCTTACTCTTGTACAGAGATGCAGTTGGTGTATTTTACTGCCACAGCCAACTAGGCTGTTGAGGTTAGGGTATGCCTATCTAATACACGCAAGAGTGGACCTGGGAGTAATAACAATGAAGGGGTATGACACACTCCTTAGAGCTCCAGAACTGGAGCCTCACCATCAGATGCAGTTTAGTGCTATGCTAAATACACCCTATTTGGTGGGGGTTCATACACCTCTGCAGAGTATATAGTCTGTTTATTCTAAATCCCACTAATAGAATGTCTTGTTTTTTGTTTTCTGAGTATAAACTTGATATAGTATAAACAAAAGATTCTATGGTATAAAAGAGAGATTTTCTGTTGAATGAAAAAATGAATTCATCTCCAAAATATCTTTTATCTGATATGCTTAAAATCATTATCAGGATTGGAAATATTCATTTTCTTTGAAAATGGTTTTGATAAGATGGCATTTTATCATTTTCACTTAAAAATAATTGTTAAATAGATGAAAATTTAATAAAAATAATTAAATAATCTTTTTCCTTAATGAAATTTTATCTTGATTTAGCTAAAACCATTTTATATTAAAGAAAATACTAGCAATTTAAGTTAATTATTTTGATTAAAACAAAAAAGATTAAAGTACTTCAGAAATTAAAAATATTAGACAATGAACATTCCTTACTTAAACTATGTGTCTGAGTATTTTTTACTCATGTGGAAAGAGTTGATTGCTGAAAGGCAATGCCGGGCTTTGTAAAATATATGTGTAGGTGTTTGTGCACAAGCTCGTAAGTAAAAAAAAATCAAAAGTAAATTAAAATTTTTCTTAGTTATTATTTACCCAACCTCTCCACCCGAGTATGGTGTAACACAAGGTCAATTTTTAAATAGAGTAAAACTAGTTTGAATTCAGAATTTTCTTTCTCCTAGATTAGTTGCCTATGCAAGGTTAAAGAGCTCAGTCTGCCCTCCTATTTAGTCGTTTGCTGGGAGAAGAATCAATACATTCATGCCTTTCCCAAGGGCATTGGCAAACAAACTTGCCTAGGATTTGAACTCAGATTTCTGATTCCATAACACCTACTATTAAAAGAAAAAAAACAATCTTTGTATAACTTTGTGCATCTACATTTTTTGATTTAGTAAGTACTCTGCTTATTTTTATAATAAAAAGAGGTGCCGAAAAGTCCTTAGTCTAACCAAAAAAAGAATGAACAAGAGCTTTGATTGGTTGGTTGGTTGGTTGGTTTTTTATGTCATGTCAACTTTTGTAGGTTATTTAATGCCAAATCCATTTTTATGTGAGTAATCTGTTCTATTTCAAACAATTCAGTGTAGCATGAGTACACAGTTTAATTGTCAAAAACATTTCCACCTCAAACTATTCAGTTTATTCAAACAGTTATATATTACAATTCAGTTTCATTTAAGTGCAATTTCAATGTCAAAAACAGTTCAATTCAAACAATTCAGTTTAGCATAAACACACAGTTTAAATGTAAGAACACTTTGTGAAAAACATTTCTATTTCTAGCTATTCTGTTTTGTCAAGCAGTTCTAATTCAGCTAAGTATAAGTACTGATTTTGTTTACACACAGTTAAATGTCAAAACAGTTCTATGTTAAACAATTCATTTTAGTGTAAATACAGTTTCAATGTAAAAAACAGTTCTATTTCAAATGATTCAGTTGAGCATAGGCACGCAGTTTAAATGTAAGTACGGTTCAATTGTTAAAAACATTTCTATTTCAAGCTATTCAGTTTAATTAAACAATTCAGTTTAGCTTAAGAATGCCGTTAGTTCTATTTAACCCATAGATCGGACCGTTATCAGGTGCTACTGGGAGTGTCCCCGTGGTGTAATGGTTAAAGCAATGGTCTGCGAAATTGTAGCACACGAGTTTGAACTCCAGTCATGCTATTACATTCCCTTTCGAACAAATACTCTTAGGAAAGGTATGAACCCCTTATCCTCCCATCTATGGGTTAAATAGTACCTTTATTGTTCTTCTAGGAGAATGGCTTTGGCATTGAATAACTCGCAAAGGTTGATGTGCCATTAATCAAAGAAACCAAACCAAACCAAACGCTACTACTCCGGGCCAGAGTGGACCTGGGTGTAATGGCACTGAAGGGGTACTCCGCATTCCCCAAAGCTCCAGCATTACTGGAACCTTACCATCTGATTGTTTAGTGTCATATCCAGGACACTTGTTGGGGGCAGTCTTACTCCTCTGCAGAGAAGCAGTTGGTGTATTCTACAGCCCCAGCCGACTGAATAAAAGAGCTTTAAGTGTACATACTATTCGACATATTAATTTGGTTTTTGGTTAAATGGTATTGTAGGGAATAGAAAAATAAAAAATAATTATTAAAAATATGCAGAAACTCCTAGAAGCCCCTGACATGAAAGAGGGGCAACGCATGCACAAAGAAAAGGAACCATCCCAACAAAAGAAAGAATCTCATTCTCTTTCAGCAGTGACCAGCAGAGTGACAACACTTAAATCTTTCTTGCTTGTGGTGGAAGGTGCCATGTGTCCATCTCTAGATGACGTGTTGGTTAACCTTTCCACTAGTAGCATCCGCCTCTTTTACTAACGACCCACGACTAAAAACACTGAATAATGAACTCGTCAGAATCACAATTAAGACACCATACAATGGACTTATTGACTACAACTGAAAACACCGGATTTAGACATATCTCCCAAAAGCGTCTAACACGTTGTTAACGCTTTAAATACCAAATTTGGACATATATACCCAAGAATGACTAACACATTTTAACACTTTAACTAGGAGATTCAACTATTTCAGGAAGTATTTCCACACCCACTAAATGGTTGTTGAACCCAGAAATAAAGGCAGAATATAAAAGATATCTTCGTCCCTGATCTTTTACTATCTTCTTGCATAGAATTCCTTTACAGCCTTCATATCCAAGATAATGTAGGGCAAGAATGGAATAACCCAGAATGGAGTCACATACCAAACAATAACATAAATCACCTTGAAACCCCATAGTAGATCAACCTTTGCGGGTTATATAATACTAAAGCCATCCTTGAAGAAGGACAGTAATGGTACTATTTAACCCATTGCTGAGGGGGATTAGGGGGTCCACACCTTTCCCTAGGGTATTAATCTGAATCGTAATAGCATGACTGGAGTTTGAACACACTTACTACAATGTCACAGTCTAGCACATTAGCCATGATGCCATAAGAATTGCCACAATATTATTCTGATATTTCAACATATTTGGCAAATAGATTCTCAAGTTTTTAATCCTTTCAAAATAAATTTAATAAAAATCCTACAATGATAACTGTTACAATTTGCATGCCCCTCTTCCAAACAGAAGAACTATAGTTTTGATGGGTACTATGTGAACATATAGACATTGGCCAAGTGGGTAAAGTGTTTGTCAATGGTCCAGGAGACCTAGGTTCAATCCAAGGTCACATCATACCAAAGATTTTTTTAAATGGTACTTGATACCTACTTGCTTAACACTCAGCAATATAAGGTACGTATCAAGGGTAAAGAGGAGCAATCCTGGGAAAGGAGTAGCACACTCCCCTACACCTCGGTGTAGTAGCTATTGAAAAGGGAGCCTTCTGGTCGCCCTCGATGACGGTTGCCAACTTTACTTTTTTTTTAAGTATGGATCTATATATGCATAAATGTCTTCTTTTTTTTTTTTTTTTTAAAGATGCAACTGTCTTTTTCATAACTTTTATTTAGATTATTTAAATTATTCAAAGCTTGATAACAGGAATTATGGACAGCTCAGTTTGAGCCAAGATATTTTCCATATGAATTAAATGCTCAGACTCCATGTTTGTTAATAAGTGTACCAACCTTAAGGTCAATAAAGAAGTTCGGATCACAAATCTAGGTTTACAAATCCAAAGCAAAAGAATGAAGTCAAGAAACGCTGGTCCAACACGAAGAATTCAAAAGGCAAATAAAGTGATCAAAAGTCTAACTTTCTAATCCACACTGAGTAATGTCACACCCACTCACAAACCAAAACCTCCTCTGTCTGCTGGCCTATTTGAGTGGGGCTATAGAATACACCAACTGCATCTCTGCTGAGGGATAAGACTCCTCTAATGAGTGTCCTGGATATGACATTAAACAATATGATGGTGAGGCTCCAATAATGTTGGAGCTTTGAGGAATGCAGAGTACCCCTTCATTGCCATTGCTCCTAGGTCCACTCTGGCCTAAAGTGGTTGCACCTGAAAGGATTCTATCAATGGGTCAAATAGAACTGCTTGACATTTAAACTGTGTGCAAGCTAATGGCTTATGCTAAATTGAATTGTTTGAAATAGAACTGTTTGATCATTTAACTATGTGTAAACAAATGACTGGTGTTTAATTGGATTGTTAGTGATACATAGCAATACTTGGAATCATTTAACTTTATTGACTTATGCTAAATAGTATTGTTTGAAATAGAACTGTTTGATCATTCAACAGTGTGTTAACAAATGACTGGTGTTTAATTGAATAGTTAGTGTTAAATAACTGTACTTGAAAGCATTTAACTGTGACTAAACAAATGATTAACAGTAAATGGAATTATCCATCGTCATCATCATCATGTCGTGCTGCTAGTACGGATATCCCTGACCCTCTCTCGCCACTTCTCCCTATCATTCATTGCCTCTGGCAGGTCTTCAGGGCTACATCCCGTATCTTCACATAGCTGCTGTATGTATGTTCGAGCTGGTCGTCCTGCTTTTGCTCGGCCATATGTGGGGATTCATAGGAGTACATCACTTATGAGCTCGTCCTTACTTATCCAGCAGTGTCCTGCATGTCTGGTTCATCTAACTTGGATAGTTATAGAAATTAGTGAAGCCATTTAAATGTGTGCAAAAAAATAAGCTTAGACTTATTTAAAAGTATCATCTACAAAATGTGTTTAGAAATCATATATTTAATATATATATGTAAAAAGTTGGCATCAAGTAATGTACAATGGTTGATATGCTATAAAACCAAACCAAATCAACTACCTACCGTTAAAAAAACAAAGGCTTTTATTAAGGAGAATCATTTTGCAGTTGGTCATGACAGGGAGGATATAAAAATTACCATAGGGATAGATGGAGAGAGAGAGAGTCAGGTCAATCTGTGCTGTCAGCACAACTTTATGATGACAAAGCTATACTCTAAGTCTGGTGGTTAGCATGTGAAAAAAATGTATTTCTCTTTCTTTCAGCTGATCACGCACTGGGCATGAAACTTTTTTTCAAGGTAAGTGGGTTTTTCTTCTTTCCCTGCAGACTCATCATCTTAAACTTCAGCAGTTAACAAAAATCTTTTGATCCGGTACACTCTCAGTCTTTCAGTATTTATCGACCAAAGGCCGCAAAATTGTCAACTTGTCGAAAAGTGAGGTCTAGGGAAATCTCACAATAAATTTGTCTCCCACACATTTTTAATATTCATACTCAAAATATATTTAGGATCAAAAGATTAGTCATCATTGCTTCCTGAGATGATTGCATCATGCTCTAACCTCATTTGAGAATCCATTCTTTTTTGCTGTGTTGTGTTTCAACATCATTAACGTGTGTCAATGGCATGGTTTCCCTTAACACTCTCTCTTTCTCTCATACCATCTGTCTCTATCAGTCATTGCTTTTGGCAAGTCTCCTAGACAGCATCCAGTGCCCACAAAGACCTGATTGAAATAAGGTTTGCTGGTCAACCAACACTAGTGTGTTCATGTGTAGGAGTCCATAGGAGAGCATTGCTTATAAACATGTACTTACCTCAGAAGTGCCCAGAACATCTTACTCATCTTATTTTGATGAGTGGTAAGTTTCTGTACATCTGCTGTTTTGTAGGGTGCTGCTTCCAGGATTTGTTCAAAACAGCATGCAGCATTCTTCTGTAATTCCCACATGTCTTGTGAGATGGGAGGTAAGTGGCTGTACAACTTCTTTTTTGTAGGGTGCTGCCTCCAGGATTTGTTCAAAACAGCATTTAGTATCTTTGAGAAGTTCCTGTTTAGCTTTTTCACCAAGTGTTTCATTTAAGTCCTTGTGATGCAGCCATATGATTTTACTGAAATAGCTACAGCTTGAAAGAATACCAGTTTTATTTCATGAAAAAGTTGTTGTTTACATTCAGTCAATAGCAAATCATACCTTACCTATGCATGTGCTGAAATTGTTTTCAGTAGATGAGATATTGCTGCTGACTTTTATGAACTGGTTTACTAATTTCAGAGGCTTGAATATTAAATCTCCCCATACTGATATCTATGCTTATTCACGGCAATTACACAAGAATGTTGCTGTTGTATAGCCACATAATACATGCGGAAACATATTCAACACCATAAAGACAAGCAGACACAGTTCTTTAGAAAAATATACCTCTCACTTTATTTGAAAGGGTTCAAAAGGGTTACAAAAGGTATTATCTGTGAGAGGTGAGTTGGAGACTGAACAGAACTGCAACATATTGACCCCCCAACTCTTCTGGTTATCACAGCTTTTCTTTCCCGTTTTCATGGGCTGCTCAACCGGAGGCCTGGGGGCCCAGCCTCTGCTGGGACATGGTTCTCATTCCAGCATCTTCTCTCCAACTGATCTGAACTTCCTGTTGCCGGGGTTATATAATAATTTGACACCCGCCTACTTCCTGCGAGCGTCACAATTCGCACTCAATTCAACCCCTCGACAGTCAAGGTCATCCCCTGATCCCCTGATATCATCGACCGGATGCACAGGTGCATTTCTTCTTTTGACAGCTTGGCCGGGGTCAATATGCAACATTGCGAGCAATATTGAACAAGTCCTGGAGGCAACACTCCACAAGGCACCAATTATATGGTCACCTGCCTCCCATCATGAAAACTATCCAAGCTAGACAAACCAGACATGCAGGACACTGCTGGAGAAGCAGGGACGAGCTCATAAGTGATGTACCCCCACATATGGACCCCCACATATGGCCGAGCAAAATCAGGTTGACCAGCTCGAACATACATACAGCAGCTATGTGAAGATATGGGATGTAGCCCTGAAGACCTGCCAGAGGCGATGAACAATAGGGAGAAGTGGCGGGAGAGGGTCAGGGATATCCGTGCTGGCGGCATGACATGATG
The DNA here is from genome assembly GCA_963585895.1 of Sepioteuthis lessoniana. Classification (NCBI taxonomy): domain Eukaryota; kingdom Metazoa; phylum Mollusca; class Cephalopoda; order Myopsida; family Loliginidae; genus Sepioteuthis; species Sepioteuthis lessoniana. Next base: position 123,369,774 of record OY757907.1, read on the forward strand.
ACGATGATGATTCATGAAAAGAACTTAGATACAACAACAGTAATTAATGAATGCTAAAATGATGCTAGAGCATGATGCAATCATTTCAGCTTTTAAATAATGTTGTCTCTGAATACAGTGTTGCCATGTTAGTTATATTATAGAATAAGATTTATGTCCATAATAATCTTACCTACTTACCATCGGGATTATGTCTTTTATAAAATATCCTATATATATTTATGTATATATGGATATAGTCCTTAAATATTGATTAGAATTAACCTTCTTTATCAAACTTGGTTGCCTTATCTATCAAAGCTTTGTGGTCCAAACATGAACGATATAAACTTTAAAGCTGGCTGATCTCATCACAGAAAATGAAAAAGAGAAAGAAAATATAGTAAGAAACCTCAAGAAATCTTATAACAAAAGATGTCTTATTCAGAATATAAATTTCTCTTGTGAATGCACAACTTCAGAGAGCCTACACACACACACACACACACACACACACACACACACAAATACACATGCATATATACACATAGATATATACACATACATACATATATGCATACATACACACAAGTACCCACTCAAATAGATTGACTCTATAGTAACACACAGCCTAATATCTGTCAGATTTTCACTGTCTGCATGTTTATATTCCTGATTTTTGTTTGTTTGTCTGATGTTTGAACCTCTCCTTTTCCAACCTAATAATCTGTCCTGTCTAAGTAAACAGAACAGTCCTGCTGTCTATCTATCAAATTATCTGTTTTTCACTTTTTCAGTCAGTTTTTTTTTTCTTGTTAACTTATTTTTAATTATATTGAATTGTTCTATTTTACTGTCAGTCCCTTAACAGTCTCTCATTCTCTCTCTCTCTCTCTCTCCATATATATATGTATATATGCACAAGATATCATCCATAGATAAGTACACTACCAACAATTTTCTATAAAAAATCGATTTTCTTGAAAAGCAAAGATACCAGTATCTTATTATTTCTCATAGAATATTATACAATCAAAACAGATATCATTATGCATTATTCATAACCAAATATTTTAATTACATATGTTCCACTAGAAATGATACACTTTTGGTGTCTTGGCTTTATAAGAAAATGAACATTTCATTAAAAAATGTTTGGTGTGTACATATTTATGGGTAATACTATGTGTACATGTGTATATATATATATATATATATACACAGTAGCATATTTTTCAGAAGTGATAGGATTATTTACATAGAGATTGAAATCTGCCTAAAATAAGAGTGTGGTAGCTGCATCCATTCAGGCTTATTTTAAAAACTATAAAATATACAGGTGCAATTATTTCAAAGAGTATAAAATTTGATTCATGTTTTGGATACTTGGTGAGAGGAAAGATATTTTCATCAAGTCATAAACTCCAAAGACCAATATTGCCATTGGGATAGTCTCCATAGAAAAATGCCTAAAGTGCTTTACTAAGATGAGTAAGTCATTTTGGGCATTTCTGAAGTAAGTATGAGCTTATCCTATTTACCAACCCCTCCACTCGGGCAGGATATGACACAAGGTCAATTTTTAAGCAGAGTTTAACAGGTTTGAAGTCAGAGTTTTCCTTCTCCTAGACTAGTTGCCTCACCAAGGCTGAAGAACCCAGTCTGTCCTGCTATTTACCCATAGCTGGAGGGAGAATAATTGGATTCATACCTAGTGCTATGGGAAATGCAATCAGTCTCGTCCAGGATTTGAACTCGACTCGCCGTGTCCATTTCCTATGACGATAACCATTACACCACGGACTTATAAGCAGTGCTCTCCTATGGACACCAATACTTGACTGCGGCCTCAAATTAACCCAGTTTGAACTTCAGTTATGTTGTCAGTGTAATATAATGTCCGAGGGATTTCGTTTTATGCCTTTGGGTTTAGTTAGGCTGAGAACCTTTCGGCTGAGTGCATGGGTTACTTAGGTGCAACATTAACGCAGGTGTTCATGTGTGCGGGTGGAGCAGACATGTCACTCAGAGATGTTACAATAGCCCAGATGGGAAACGGGGCTAGAGAGTGTGGGTGACATCGCGCACCAGAAACGCGAGGAGGATTTTGGGGATTTTGAAAAAGTCAGTTAGTAGAGTTGAGAACTAGACTCCGAACGGGAAGGGTCAACTTACGGGGCTCGCTGAGGCCAGACGAATTTGTGCACTACAGGTGCCACACGAGATGTGGGAGGCAGATGGAAAAGTCATCATAGAAAGATTGTGCATCTCTCTTCCTTATGTTGAAACCTTTAACTCAAAGGTAATAAAAGGTTTTGTACCTGAACTAAGAAGTCGTTACGTGTTTTTCGTGTTTCGGGATTCCTATGTTCTATGTATATATGTTATGAACATTCTATGTACATTTCATATATCTGTATCATGGGTATGGTAAATTAGGTTCAAATTATGAACCCACTTATCCCTCCAGCTATGGCTTGAATAGTATTACAAATGTTCTTCTACAAGCATGGCTTTGACATTAAATAATCCATGAAGGTTCTTATGCCATTAAACAAAGAAACCAAACCAAATCATTGAACACAACAGAAGGAAAAACAAAATAAATTCATTTGTACATACATAAACATTTAACCCTTTTTTTTACAAATGATATACATACAAGTTGTATTAAGAAAAAAGAACAAACAAACAATCCCTTGTTTTTCTATGAACAAGCAGTATGTATAAGGGGTAAAAATAACAAAAGGCTTTCATGGATTATTTAATGCCAAAGCCATCCTTGTAGAAGAACAGTAGTAATACTATTCAACCCATATATATAGTCAGTTCTTAGGCTGATTAAAAAATATGTTGAGGAGACCCCATGGCATAAGGGTTAAAGTGCTAGATTGAGGCCTCAAAATAGGCAAGTTTGAACTCCAATCATACTAATTTATATGCTAGGGAAAGCTATGAAAGCCCTTATCCTGCCGCAATGGATTAAATAGTATTGCTGCTGTTCTTCTTCAATCATACTATCATGTTCCCTTTCAGGATATTACTCTTGGGAAAGCTACAAGGATGGCTTTGGCATTAAATAACCTATGAATGTTGATATGCCATTAACCAAAACAAAACAAAAAAAAATATTAACACTTCTAAGGGAGTAACTTTATGATATTGTAATTTTAAACAGTTATGACCTTTTCACAAGCTTTGTCTAATATTCTTAGTATTTTCTTTAGATGATTTGAAAGATATTAACACTTCTTTTAGAGTATCTTTGTCATGTACTCATAACAAATGAATATAGATGGAGGAAGAATGACCATAACACTTAGTTATAAAAATACATTGATCTTTTTATTCTTCAAAAGGGGTTGGATCTCTGTATGTGTATAAGAGACAGAAAGACGGAGGGAGACTAAGACAGCCTACTATATTGACCCATAACTTCTCTTGACCATACCATGCTGCGCTATCTTCAAGGCCCTGCTTAGCACTTCTTCTGCTTCTCAGATGCAGGGGGAGTACTTAACTGGTGGCTCTCTGTGGGCTGCTGCTCCAGTGGGGCACACTCTGTGATGGCCCATTCTCTTCTGGCCGCAAGTTGAGACTGACTGAGACCCTCACATGGGCATTTGCATTTATTTCATAATGCCTATAATTTCCAATCAACCATGTGACTGCTTCCACTAATTTACACAGGTGTGTCCTGTTCAGAGAAATCTCTGATTGATGGCTCAGTCAAGGGTCCGTATGCAACACCTTTATTTGAAAAGCAGAACTGATATTATGGGGAAGATTCCATTAATGATATTCCCTGGGATGATGAACTGGTGGTGACTGTTTGAAATCATATCATAGAAGTGTTAACCTTTTTAATCCCCCCCCCATATATATATAAAGTTGTGTAAATGCATTGGATATAATATGATATATTGATTTCTGTAAAGGACATATATATATATATATTTATATATATATATACACACACTGACCCTTTCAGAAATTATGGAATTAGAAAACTGAGGATGTTCACTTAGATATAATACGAAAATATTTTTATTTAATTGCTGAACAATTTGGCTTTATAAAATTTACCTTAAAAAAAACTAAATTAAATAATTTCAATTAATGGTATATTTTTTGCTAAGCGAAGCAGTAGAAATCATATATATATATATATATATATATACAAAAAAAATTTTGTTGGTCTTATGAGAAAAAAGTAAATTCTTTAAAATGAATAGGTCCACAAAGAGATTTATTTTTTAAGTTGTTTATCTATCAACTACCATAGATTATTTTTATTAAGAGGGAAGAAAAGTAATAACCCCCCCCAAAAAAAAAATTCTATATACATACATGAATACAAGTGCCCATGCTGAAACGCAAACATACAGAATACACTCTTGTAAAAAAAAAAAAGAGAGAAATAACACCTGCTGAGATGAAAATTTGTCACGGACAATAAACGCAATCTGAAAATTCTCAGACGCAAAACTTGGAATTAAAACGTAGATTGACCTTATCTAAACAGTCGCCACTATATAAGTCAAAGGCAACACCACCATCAACCTTTATAACTTCCTGAAAAAGTGAAAAACACTACAAAAATGTATTGAAAAAAAAAAAAACTTAAAAAATAAATCTTGTAGACCTATTCATTTTAAAGTATATATATATATATGGGGTGTGGAAGCAAAATTATGAATATTCTAGTATAATAATAAATGACTGTATTATAAAACAAGATTGATTTTGATTAAAAAAATAAATAAATAACAAAATAAGAAGATAAACACAAAACAGTAAATTTACTCAATATGCCCGCCATTCTTTTTTTTTTTAATTATTGTATCAATATACTTTCAAAATAATTTGCATGCCTTCAAAATAAATTCTTTAGACATCTATTCCTTCTCAATAGTAATGTTAAGCAAACCACTATTTGGATGGGAAGTTGCATTTGTTTTGTTTTCTAAAACACTCCATATAGCACAATCAAGGGGGTTACGGTCTGGGTTTGATTGAATATTTCCCATTATTTGGAAAAATTTTTTTTGATTTAGTTTCAACATTAAGAAAATCATAGATTCTTTGTCATTTCTTTTCTTGCTGTTATGGTACCTACCTTACGGACTATAATGAACTCTTCCTATTACTATGAATACTGGGAGAATATTCATCTCTGGGTGAAGTTAACTCCAGCCTAACACTTTGGCAGTCAAACTGACGTTCAACACTCTTTTACTTATGCTGTATTTATACTTTCATTTAATATACTTGTTTCACATAATCCTAAGTTTGTGTCTTTCTTTTACTGGTCCACAACACTTGCTCACATATATTGAGCTAAATTTTAATGAAAAAGTGTTTGAATAATAAAGCTAATCATAAAAATTTAGATTTATCATGTTTTTTCCCAAAATTGGATAAACCAGACTAAAAATGTTTTAAAAATTATTCTATATTTTGCTTCCACACCCTGTATATTTACATACAACTCAGTTAGGATACAGGGGCTATGTATAGGGCACTCACTGAGGTCCAGTTGTAATTTTTTGAAATCTGTACAACTACCTTTTAAAAGATTACTTTTATGGTGAGGTTGTATATACCATGTGAGTGTGTAGTTTGGTTGGAGTGTTGGGTTTTATGGCATATCAACCTTTGTAGGTTATTTAATGCCAAATCCATTTTTATACAAATAGTCAGTTCTGTTTCAAATAATTCAGTCTAGCATGAGTACACAGTTTAATTGTCAAAAACATTTCTATTTCAAACTATTCAGTTTTTTCAAACAGTTCTAATTCAGCTAATTTTGTTTACACACAGTTAAATGTCAAAACAGTTCTATATATTACAATTCAGTTTAGTGTAGGTACAGTTTTAATGTCAAAAACAGTTCCATTTCAAATAATACAGTTTAGCATAAGCACGCAGTTTAAATGAAAGTACAATTTAATTGTCAAAAACATTTCTATTTCAATTACTTTACCCTTGATCCTTACCTTACAATGCTGAGTGTTAAGCAAGGCAGCATCAAGTACCATTTTTAGCATGACTCGACCTGGGATTGAACCCCAGTCTTCCAGACCACTCAACTCATTAGGCCAATGACCCGGTTGTCAGTGTGTAGGGGAGATAGAAAGCTGTAAACATCATTGAAGGAACTCTTATAGATAATTTAATTGATATTGAGGTAGACAATGTAAATGACAAACTTTTTTAATGTTATTTTTTCTTTGGTAAGTAAAACCTGAATTTTGATGCTTCTAATGCTATTTGTTCTTCACATGACTGGTTCGTCCATAAATTAAACGATATTCAATACCTTTCTACTTTCATTTTTCTGAAGAAAATTCAACTTTATATTGACCTCCTTCAATTCTCAATATTGATCCTTGTATTCAGTAATGGAAAGACTAATTCTACAGAAAGTTCGGAGAAAAGCTTCTTTCCCCTTTTGCTTTCCTATTTACTAATATTAGTATTACTAATTGTTATAATAAAGATTGCTGTGTGCTTCTTTTTTTTTTTCATAGGAGAAATAATCACTTGGATAGACTTATAGAATTTACTATTACACAACCCTCCTACACACAAACATTCAGATGTTTACCTGCTCACTATTATAAATCTAAGTATATTCCTTTTTGTGTGTGTTCAGAAGAGATATCGTAGATGTAGTAAGAAAGGCAGACAAAATCTGTTCACCATACAAATCCATTATTGACCTGATATATGAACTGTACTTATCTATAACTTATAACAAAGTTAAATGTGCATTTATTTTTTTTTCAATTGACCTCATATAGATAGTAACATAGATCAGTAAGAATGAAATCGAATATTTGTTCAAGGATGTTTTATGGCTTAAAAAAAAGAAGACATATCCCATCATTTGTTTTGATCATGAGGGTACTACTCATGTTGTGTGTCGTGGGCATAATTAGCCAAGTGAAGGTCATCCTTCTCCAGGTCTACAATTGGTTTGAATTCAGAGTTTTCTTTATCCTAGACTGATTGCCATACCAAGGTTAAAGAGCCCAGTTTGCCCTACTATTTATACATAGCTGGAGGGAGATAGTTGGCTTTATACTTTTCCCAAGAGTATTAGGACTATGTGGAATCTAAATAGCCTTGTTCAGGATTTGAACTTGGGTTGCTGAGTTTACTTCCTATGATGATAATGGTTATGTCACAAGCATCTTGAAAGTTACTGTAGATATTGGTCAAAGGGTAAATAACCTTCTTAAAGATTCCTGAAAACAGGTACCACACTTTTATCTACAGGAGTCATAGGTGAAAATACTAAAATGAGTATTAGCTGCAATATTGTAAAGATATTTGTCTTTTTAAATTTTATATTGTATTTTAAGATAGATACGTATTTAACACTATAAAACTTTAAAAAAACTGGAACAATTATCAAAAGGTTTATAATGAATAATTTCATACAATAACAAACATTTAACAGTGATCCATTCATTATCCTTCATTGATTATTCCCTTTTTAGATTTCTTGAAATGATAACTGTTTAACACTAATCATTAGTTTGTTATTCTGTGGGGAAGAATTAGTTAATGAAATATGAAAATAGTTCAATATGAAAATAAAATTAAAAAATCCAATAATTTCACTTACGCCAAAAGTTAAACTTTGTTCAGACCACCCAAAATGAGTAGTCAATTCTATATATTGTTTTAATCGTATTTCATAGTTTACATTAACTTTCCAGGAGAAGCTTAAAATTCCTTTTTATGGTTCTTTTTATGACAATTATATTATAACATAATCTTTTATCATTGGTGTTTTCATCATGTATCATTTGGTGATCATTCCTTTTTAGCTTTCTTGCAATAACATAATCTTTTATCATTGGTGTTTTCATCATGTATCATTTGGTGATCATTCCTTTTTAGCTTTCTTGCAATAACATAATCTTTTATCATTGGTGTTTTCATCATGTATCATTTGGTGATCATTCCTTTTTAGCTTTCTTGCAATAACATCATCTTTTATCATTGGTGTTTTCATCATGTATCATTTGGTGATCATTCCTTTTTAGCTTTCTTGCAATAACATAATCTTTATCATAGGGGTTTTCATCTGGTATTCTTTGGTGATCATTCCTTTTTAGGTTTCTTAATGTAATATAACCACTTATCATTGGTGTTTTCATCATGTATCATTTAGTGATCATTCCTTTTTAGGTTTCTGGCAATAACATAATTTTTTATTATTGGTGTTTTCATCATGTATCATTTGGTGATCATTCCTTTTTAGGTTTATTACAATAACATCACCATTTAGCACTTATGCATTCATTGTATATTCTTTGTTGGTTATTGTTTTTGAAATGCATCTGAGATGGCATAATGGCTATCAACATGGAAAACTAAAATTGGGATTAAATTTGTGCTGAAGCTCTTTATATTCATTCAGTAAAAATACATGAATCTCTTTCTTGTATTCTATCTCAATGCAAAATCTCTGGACAAGATTTCTCTTCACTAGCATGCCACAATTTGATTAAAAAGTGGTTGAGTAAGGGAATATTCAGATAAATTTATAATTATAAATACTATAACTCCCTTATCATATCAAGGAGTAGTAATTGTTGATGGCTGTTGACAGAGGCCAATGGTACTTTTTTAGGCATGTGGTACAACAAATTGGACTGGGGGTTAACAGGTTCTCATTTTTATTTCTACTCCAGTTTCAATAAAGCCAGTCTTACACATAATTCATAATCTGCTTTAATGGCCCTGGAGATTGGGGATTAATCCCAGGTTGAATCATACCAAAGACTAAAAAGATGATTCTTGATACCTCTTTAACACTCAGCATTATAAGGTATGTACCAAGGGTAAAGTAGGGCAATCCAGGGAAAGGAGTAGCACCATTCCCGACTCCTTTGTGTAGTAGCTATTGAAAAGGGAGCCTTCTAAATATATATATATATATACATATATAAATAATGCCATCATCATCAAGTTGTGCTGCTAGCATGGGTTTCCCTGACTCTCTCTCTCTATCCATCCGTATCATCAATCACTCCTGGCAGGTCTTCTAGACCACATCCTGTGTCTGTACAGAACTGCTGTAGGTAAAGTCTTGTTGGTCAGCCAACACTAGCATATCCATGTGAAGAGGTCCATTGAAGAACATCACTTATGAGCTTGTCCTTGCTTCTCCAGCAGTGTCTCATATGCTTTATCTTATTTGGATGGTTTTTGAGATAGGAGGTAGGTGGCCATACAACTGCTTTTTTTTGGGATATTGCTTCCAGGATTTGCTCAATATTGCTCATAATATTTTTGTGCAGTTCCCATTTAGTGTTAAGTAAAGAGTACTCAATATTACTGATAGAGGATATATATCTAAATTAGGATATCATAGACACAGTACCACTTGGTGACTGTCAATTACTCACCTATATAATCATTGGACCAAGATGGTTACATAGATGAGAAACTGACAGTTACCAAGCGCCACTGACTCTGTTTGCAATATTCTAACTTTAAAAATATGCCTTAATACATTTGGCGCTGGAGGGTGTCATCAGTGATGTATTTTGGTTGGGTCATTAGGAAGTTTTGGGTCTTTCAACATCATACTCTCCTCACCAACCAGACCCTATCAGAGACTGATCATCTCTGATACCCTTCCAGTTTATACAAAAGTGGAAAGAAAAAATTTGGATATTTATTCATTCGGATGATTATGGACCACTCATCTGTGCATCTGATTGGTTGTTGGAAACAACCAGACAAATGCATGGCACTGTCTATTTTAGTGATCTTGGAGGACATTAGCACTTTTTTTTATGAGAGAGATATACAGCTTCTCTGAAGTTATGTAAATCAACTAAGCATCAATAACCCAAGAAGTTTTGAATCAATATTTGTGAAATATAAACTTGTCAATATTTAACTACATTTTCTGCCATTTTTAGTTGCTAGTTTCTGAGATGTTTAGAATTTACAAAAATGGACTAACTGAACTTAATATGGCAAACCTTCAGAGAGTATAGAGATACCATGTCATTAGAGAAGGACTTTAGTCATCACTTGGGTAGTACATTCTTGTTTCAAAGCGACTCTGTTATTGTTCTAAGTAAGACTGTAGTGTGATGGATAGTAACAATGTTTGTTGTCTTATTTTTTGTTTATTGTATCAATTTCAGTTGGAATTAAATACTTATGCCTTTTTGAAGTTGTCTTTTTCTTTGTCACATTATGTACATGGGCATTACAAAACAACCTCCTCTCACTAAACTGAATATTTTAATGTGTCAAAATTGGGTCAAGAGACATATGAAAATGGTCTTTTCTAAAGTAATTTTCATGGATGAATCTCAAATGGCATTTGATGGACCTGATGGATGGGCCAAACAATGGGTTTTATCCAAATCAGATGTGCCTGGTGCTAAAAAAGGGAAACAAGGAGACAGTAGTGTGATGAAGGCTGGAATTGTTAACTAAACCATTATCAAACTATTCAAAGTCGATGAAAATGATAAACTGAACTGTGTTAACTATTGTGATTTTATGGAGAAGACTTTCTTTGCTTGGTATAAGTCCCAGGATCACAGTTTCCAAGTGAGGTGTGCATTAAAGCACAACAATGCTCCTCATATATCTAAACTTATCCATGAATTCTTTGAGCATGAAAGATTAATTGGTGAGAAGATAGTGGAATGGCAACTATCATGTCCTAATCTGAATCTGATCAAAACTCTAAGGCCAATTGTAAAGATGAAATTACATGAAGGTGGCAAACAATATAACTGCTAAGTAGACTAATGAGAAGCAATTAAAACTACCATGTTGGAAATTGAGCCTGCTGAAGTAAAAAAATTAACAAAATCAATGTTTAATAGATTACTGGCTGTTATTTAGAAAAATGGTCACTATATCAAAATGTAAAAGATTCAGACACTTATCATATGTGTTCGTTAATTGTTCTATCAAAGTAAAATTTACTTATAATTAACAAATGAATATCCATATCTACCAATAAATAAATAAACACTTTAACCAATCAATTTCATTTATAAATGACTTAGGGTTGATAGATATTTTTACATACACACATATTAATTTAAAGGGTGACATTTTCTAACTGATTTGCTTATAGGTGTCTATGTTGATATAGAAATTATACACACACACACACAAATGTATATATATATATATATATATATATATATATGTATATTTAGGCAGCATTTCTTCGTTAATGCAAATTTCATTAAACATAATAGACATTTTATGCCTACATATTTTCTTTTGGATCCGTTCGAATTCCCGTATTACTTTTATCGTATTCGGGGGGAATTGATTTAGGTATTGTCCATAGTTGTATGTATCCCTAGTACTTTCTACCCGACTTTGAGCCATCATCAGGGGAGAATCTGTTACAAAAGTGATGTAACTTTTGTTTTAGCAAATTACTACTGTGTAAGGACGTCTGTGTAAGGACTATATATTAGAAACCTGCAACCAGCACTTAATAGAATTAATTTTCAAACCAGTACTAATGTACTTAAATGTCTTTAGCTACTGGCACTATTTACAGAATTACATTTAAAAGCAAGCGCCATAATCTCCAACAGCAAAGACGTCCATACACAGTAGTAATTTGCTAAAACGAAAGTTACATCACTTTTGTAACAGATTCTCCCTTGATGATGGCCCAAAGTCGGGCAGAAAGTACTAGGGATACATACAACTATGGACAATACCTAAATCAATTCCCCCCGAATACGATAAAAGTAATACGGGAATTCGAACGGATCCAAAAGAAAATATGTAGGCATAAAATGTCTATTATGTTCAATGAAATTTGCATATATATATATATATATATGTATATATATATTGAGTTGAATCATTGATAATTTTCGTTTAGGTAAAATATAATTTATTCATGAATAATTTAACAAAGAATAAATTTCAATAAATTGTATATTTGCAATTATTTTGAATTGCCATTTATCATGTAGCTTGTTGATTCTTCTCAAATAAAATTCAGCTGGTTTTGAGCTCAAAAAGTTTTCTACAAATGTTTTCACCTAATCTACTTGAGAACATTTTTCATCATTCAGAGAATCTTGTAGAGAGTGAATAAAAATGGAAATCACTTGGTGCAAGGTCTGCTGAATATGGTGGATGTGGTAGAATAGACCAGCCACAATCCAATATTTTTTCCTGCGTGATTCTTGATGAATGTGGCCTTGCATTATCCAAAAGAAGCATAACATTTCTCCTAGTGACAAGTTCAGAGCATTTTCTTAGAGAATTTTTATGCACACACTGCAGCTCTTGAGAGGATAAGTGTGATTGAAATTTTAAAACTCAGAATGAATAATGTTGCAGTGATCTCCCCATATGCATAGTACAACGTTTACTCCATGTATCTCAATAGTATATTAGCCATTATCTTGAACCGTCTCAAGCCATTTATCTGGTCGGTTGTTGATTCCTCTGAATTAAAATTCACGTGGTTTTGAACTCGAGAAGTTTTCTACATTTTCACCTGATCTCCTTGAGAAAATTTCTTGTCATTTAGAACGCTTTGCAGAAAATGGAAAAGATATAAATCACTTGGGGAAAGGTCTTATGAATATGGTGGATGGAATAGAACAGACCAGCCTAAATTCAATATTTTTTCCTGTGTGATTCTTGCTGAATGTGGCCTTTTGTTATCATGGGGAAACTCATTTCTCCTATTAAGGAGTTTTCTTAGATTTTCATGCACATGTTGCCGTTGTAAAGATTATAAGTCTGCATTGAGTGTCCAATTGAAATTTTAAAATTCAGAATGAATTATGCTGCAGTGATCTCCCCATACGCATAGTACAACGTTTACTCCATGTGTATCTGCCTTTGGGGTAGGCTGCAAAGATTTATTTTTGTCTATCCATTGCCCTTTGCATTGAACATTGTCATAAAAGATCCAGTTTTCATCCCAGTAATGATATTCTTGAGAGATGAGTCATTTCTCTGCCTTGAAAAAAGACTTGTCGCTATAAATATGCAATCTTATTCTTTTCATTAAGAGTATGAGGAAATCAAACACTCAGTTTGCTCTTTTCTTCTCTTTTTCAAGTGACAACAAATTGTGGATTCAGATGTACAAAGATCAAGTACTAATTCTCAAGTGCTTTAAAGCAGATTGTATTTCATTAATTCTGTTAAAGCATCTTGATTGAAGTCCGATAAGCATTCTGATCTCTCTCAATGATGTTTCACCAGAAGAAAACATTGAAAACTAGTTTCGGACTTAATGGTCAGTAATAACACCTTGGTCATAAACACTAAAAATTTTCTGTTTTTGTAGTCTTTGTTCTTCTAAAACTTCCACAAAATTACATATCAAATATGCACTCTTAATTCCTCTATTCTAAATTATAATGCCGACTCTTTCACTTGTGAAATAAGAATGACCACTGAAGGTACTCTTCAAGCAGGTAATTTTCAGTTGATTTTAAAATATTGGAAATGCATGGTTACAATTTACTTTTAAAAAATGAAAATTAAATATGATCACATTAGGATTATAAATTTATTTCCATCCTGTTATGTATTTTTGATAAAATCAAAAAACACGAAAAAAAATTAACAGGACTTCTTCAGATCTTATGGATAAGATAAATCAGAATAGACCGAGGAAAGAAGGCTGGGAGGGGATAGAAGAAGGGTGAGGAGTTTTCTCCTCATTTAGCCCACTTCCGTTTTTTTATTTTATTGCCGGTTGGAATTATAGTGCAGTTTAAAGGGGCTGAATAATATACACACATATATATATATTATAATCTGGTAATTTTCTGTAGTTTTTAAAATATTGAAAGGTAGAAATGCATGGTTACAATTTGCTTTTAGAAAATGAAAATTTAATATGAATTAACCTAATTTACACTCCTCTCTCTCTCTCTCTCACACACACACACACACACACATATATATATATATATATATAAACAAAAACTAGATATATATATATATATATATACATATATATATATATATATAAAAACTATATAAATATATATATATAAACTATATATATATAAACTATATACATATATATTATTTATCATGGAGAAGCACCACATTTTTCGAATTAATAATGGCTGGGCCCTTTCTTAAAATGATTTTCATTCACATGTTGCCACTGCTGAGAGTGTAAATCTGCATTGAGCATCTGATTACATTTCAAAAACTCAAAATGAATAATATCATGGTGATCCCACCATAAAGATAGCCATACATTTCTTCCATGGAGCTCAACCTTTGGGGTATGCTGTGAAGATTCAAATGTGTTGATCCACTGCCTAGTGTGTTGAACATTGTCATAAAAGGTTCATTTTTTTTTTGTTACTTGTTATGATATTCTTGAGAAATGGGTCATTTATCTGTCTTGAAAGAATACTTGTCGCTATGGATATGTAATCTTCCTCATTCTTCTCACTAAGAGTATGAGGAACCCAAATGCTCATTTTGCTCACTTTTCCAATCTTTTACAAGTGGTGGAATACTGGCTCATTAACCTTGTGGGTAGAGTGTTCGCCAATGGTCCGGGAGACCTGGGTTCGATCCTAGGTCGTGTCATACCAAAGACTTTAAAAATGGTACTTGATACATCCTTGCTTAACACTCAGTGATATAAGGTACATATTAAGGGTAAAGTGGACCAATCCAGGGAAAGGAGTTGTGCCCTCCCCTACACCTCAGTGTAGTAGCTATTGAAAAGGGAGTTTTCTGGTTGCCCTCGACTATGGGCGCCAAATTTACAAGTGGTGGAAGTTAGTGGATTGCAATGCATTGTGCTCAAGTGCAACTTCTCTTTAGCACAGATTGCATTCAATCAGTTCTCTTAAAGCATCTTGATCCAAGTCTTATGAGCATTCTCATCTGGGTTCATTTCTCAAAGACATATATCACCAGAATGAAACTTTGAAAACCAATTTTGGACTTGATGGTCAGTAATGACATCTTCGCCATAAAGAGTAGAAATTTATTTGGCTGATTCGATAGCATTTTTGTTAAACGCCCACATTACATGTCAAATATGCCCTTTCGGTTCCCCCATTTTAAAACTATGAGATCATAGATTAAATTATGATTTGCTCTCTTTCATTACTGAAATAAGAATGAAGGCACTCTTTAATCAGGTTAATCTGATAATTTCCAGTTGCATTTAAAACATTGAAAGTTTGAAATGCGTAATTATATCTTATATTTAAAAAACAGAAAATTATTTATGGCTCAAGCTAATATATATATATATATATAGAGAGAGAGAGAGAGGGAGGGATTTTAAAAGCAAACACATCAATTAGATATACAAGGTGCATATGATAAGTTTCCAGACTTTTTTCGTATGGGCACTTTTATTGATAGTACACACATGAAATTAGTCCCCTTCGAAGTAATCTCCTCCAGCTGCAATGCACTTATTGTACCATTCCAACAACTTCTGGAAGGCCCCATGGAAGTCCTCTTGTGTGAGCGTGTTGATGACCTTCGTCACAGCCTCTTTCATCTCCTCAATTGTCTCATAACGACAGCCTCTGAGCTTAGGGAATAACTAAAAGTCACAGGGAGCAACATCTGGACTATAGGGAGGCTGAGGAACTGTCTTGATGCCTATCTTGGTCAAAAAGTCTGTGATAAGAATAGAGTTGTGGACTGGTGCATTGTTCTGGTGGAAATACCACTGACCTGCTTTGAAGAGTGCTGGCCACTTCCAACGGAATCTCTTGCTGAACTCCCTTAAAACCTCAATATAGTAACCCTAACCCTAAGCATAATCCTTTGGCCAATCAACTCTGGTGTATTGACTTCCTTACTCCTCCCACACCTCTCATCATCCCTCACAGATTCCCTGCCTTCCTTGAATCTCTTATGCCACTCAAAAACTGATGCTCGATTCATGCAAGATGGTTGAAAAGCAGTCTGAAGCATTCCATACATTTCTGTGGCATTTTTTCCAAGTTTAAAACAGAATTTTATTGCATATCATTCTTCTAAAGTGTCCTAACATCCAGATTGCATTTTTGAAATTCACCAGCTGTGATAATCAGACTTTAGTAGGGTATATTCCAATTCCTGCTGTAGTTGTTCCTTTGAACCGGAAATCATAAAACTTGGTCAGTCAGCCCATTAGATGTATAGCAATAACATAGTGAATTTTCAAGAGTCTATGACAATTTTAAATGCCTATCCGTAAAAAGTCTGGAAACTTATCGTATGCACCTTGTATCAATCACCTGATGATCATGAAAAGATGAAAGTGACAGTTGCGATTGATATATTTGCACTTTAACATTCTAACATGCAAAAAGCTCTTTTTCATTTTTTGATATGATATATATATATATATATATATATACACACACATAGACCAGCACATATCCATTTTCATATCTGAGTAAAAATTTGGCATAATACCAGATTAGTTACAATCAATCATGATGAAAATCTTTAAGATAGTGTCAAATTATGAATATACATCTGTGTGTGCATATGTAATCATCATGAATATATATTAATGTATCTATATTACCATAATTCATTATAAGTAAAATGAATAGAAAACACATGCTCACATACACACACGTGTATATATATATATATATATATATATATATATATATATATATATTTGCATATGTGCATTGATATATACATATATAAGCAAAAGCAAACATACAAGTGTGCATGACTGTGTAGGAAAATCTCCTCATGACAAAAGAAATAGATGAGGGTGGGCTGAAAAGTGTAGATAACTTTTTTGACCAATGGGATACAAGCACTGCAACATCTATGGAAGAAGTGTGTGGACCACAAGGGGTACTATGATAAACAATAAACCTCATTTGGTCATCTTCCATGAGAGTATCTTGGTGAGGCTATGAACTTTTCAGTTGACCATCGTACATAATTTCAAATAGGATTGAATTCGTATGTATATGTGTTTGTGTGTTGATTTCAACAAAAATACTTCTATTAGTAAATTAAAATAGTTCCTGATTATATATTCCTTCACTTTTCCTTAAAATAAGATCTCTGTGAAATTGGTAAATATATCTTATGCCAACACCAAATTGTTCAAATCAAAATTCTATATATGCATATAAAGACCCAGAGATCTTGATGTCATACATATACGCACACACACACACACACACACACACACACATATATATATATATATATATATATATATATATTCATATAAATGCACATGCACACACACACATGTGTGTGTGTGTGTGTGTGTGTGTGATTAAATTGATATTCAAATGATTCATTCTGAGATTGAATGGGTCAAAGACAAATGCAGACTTAAAGTGTCTGTCCTATTTAATCAAGCATATTCCAAAAATAAAATGTTGTGTATATATATATATATATATATATGTGTGTGTGTGTGTGTGTGTATAAATATATATGTGTGTATATATATATAAATATACATGTGTATGTATATACATATATATATATATATATATATATATACGGTTAACCAGCTATTCAACTTCTTTATGCATATATATATATATATATATTTATGCATACCTTTTTGTATATATATGTGTGTATGTGTACGTTTATATATACATATATATGTGCATATTTGTTCAAGCATATATTTATATATGTATATACATATATATTCATATAAGTATATGTACATATTTGTATATCTATATTTATGTATATGTGTTTATGTATATATTCATATATGAATATGTACATATATGTGTATATATGTATATATGCATATATGTGTGTGTATATGTATAAATATATATAATTAGTCAGGGATTTTTTTTTTAATTTATTCGTTAGAATTTCTGTTCTGTTAAGAAGAGCACAGTTCTTGCCCATTTTATTAAAATTTTTTCTTCTTTCTTAAACCACCTAATTGGTTCAAATTTTCAGATTGTGCTTTTTTAAAATATTTTTGAAATGACTTATACTGCACATATATACACAGACACAATATAGATCTACCTACCTGCACATGTAGAGATATATCACAAGAATTAATAAGCTAATTTTACAACAATTTTTGACCCTAAACCAGACTAGGATGACTATATATATATATATATATATATATATATATATATATATATATATATATATATATATTTACACATATATGTTGGGTTTAATGGATAGATTGTCATCTAAATTACAAATGAATTAAAAGAACTTTGATATCTCACTTTATCAGATATATTTTATAGAGTTATGTGAAAATATCTTGAAATAATATAGATTAAATCTTTATAGAAAAAATCACCGTTGGCTTCAGCCATGACCTTCAAACAATTTTGGAATCTTCCACCTGTTTTTCCAATGATCCCATTGTATCAATTGGTAAATGCTGCTATTATCCTTGCCTTCAGTTTCAGAGTTTTGTTGATCTCTCACTCAACCACAACACACACATAATAATCAAGGGGACTGCAATCTGAGGAGTTAGGTAGCCAGATTTTAGGGGTGATCTGGTTGCAAACATTTTCTAAGAGAAAAGACATTGTGTGGCATGGTAGAGTCCTGTTGCCAAATGTAGGGTCTTCCAGCAAACACCTTCTCAGTCCAAGGCAGCACTATCTCTTCTAACCACTTGATGTAGACCTCCATTTTGAATGAGGCCATGTGGGAAGATAAATGGAGATACAATATCACCATTGCTGGTGACCACCTTAAACAATATGTTGGCTTGGTGCTTGATTTTCATCACTATCAGTTCATCTGGGAACAGAAAAAAGCCCACAGTTATTCTATGAGTTTACCATCTGATATTGGCTGAAATTTTTCTCGTCTCAGAAAAAAGAATGTTCAGTTGGGGGTGATGCTTGTGTTTGTTCAAAAGCTTTGCAGTGTGATCTTTCCTCTTGTCCTTTATGGCCTATGATAAAAATTGACCCTTTTTCATCTTGTATGAGAAATACCAGATGTCTTCATGCACTACCTGCCTGATAAGAAACACAGACACTCCCATATCCCTGGCCATAGACCAGATTGACTTGCTGGCATTATTGCCAATCTTCATTTGGATCTCTCCAACAAATTGGAAAATTCTTATCTGAACAATCTGAGGGAGGCTTCTAAAATATTATACCTTCATAATTATCAACTCTTTCTGAATCCTCTGCACCGTTCTCTGATTGGCACTCAGACACTCTGAAATATTTGTATTGAAGCATTAAGTGTGAATGTCAAGCAGTACAGCATGCTATTTCCAAATGTCTGGTGAAACGAATTGAGTCGTAGTATTATTTTCTTCATATACAATGCCCAACTGACTCTAGTTTGCTGCATAGTAGACAAAACCTGAAACAAAGAAAATACATTAATGAAATTGATAATTTAAAATTGTAACAATTTAACCATTGCATCCAGTGTATATATATATATATATAATCTGGCCAACTGTTGTTGAAGGTGGCCAAGAGGCTCTCTTTTCAATAGCTACTATACCAAGGTGTAGGGGAGGGCACTACTCCTTTCCTTGGATTGTTTAACTTACCATTGATCCATACCTTATAAAGCTAAGTGTAAAGCAAGGAGCCATCAAGTACCATTTTTTTAGTCTTTGGTATGACTCGAACCCAGGTCCCCTGGACCATTGGCAAACACTCACCATTACAGCAATGAGTTAGTGACAATGTTTATATATATATATATATATATAGGTCATTTAATAAAGAAGGTAATTTTTTTTTTTAATTAAAATGAATTTTTCTTTTAGAATTTTTTCCATGAATTTAAACTCTGTATTCTTTGGAACTGGCTTATTGCAAAAACTATTTTAATCTCACAAAAATATTTCTTTTGAGGCTATTCAAAATGGCAGCAAATCAAACAGAACACTCTAGTCTTGAACAGAGATCTTTCATTAAATTTTTGATGGCAGAAAAGTGCAAAGCATGTAAAATTTACAGAAGATGATAAGGTGGGTATGGAGAAGTGTGTTTTATTTTTTAGAATGTTTAAAATAGGCTTAATTGTTTTAAGAAGGTTAAAATAATAATCAATATGAAGACAGAAATTTTGGATTCAGTAAAGGTGCTCACTTTGGCTGGCAGAAAGACATTTCAGAATAACTGGGAATTTCTGAGGGTACAGTATAAAAAACTGTGCATGACGACCTTGGCCTTTTCTCAGGTTAGTTGTCGTTCAGTTCCCAAAACATTGATGCCAATACACAAGGCCTCATACTGCACAAAGAATAATAGAAACTGTCTGTCAGTTTGGTTTGTATCAGCTACCACATCCTCTTTATAGTCCAGCTCTTGGCCCCACTAATTTTCACTTGTTTTAGCACCTCAAAAATTTTTAACAAATATTGAAGTGAAAAGCACAGCAAGTAAATGCATAAAAACTCAGTCCAAAGATTTTTATGCTGAAGGAATACAAAAGCTTGTTTTTGATGGCAAAAATTTATTGAATGACCCTTGTGTATATATATATATATATATATATATATATATATATATATATATATGAGAGAGAGAGAGAGAGAGAGATCTAAATTTGAATATTATAAGCACAGAATCAGTATTTTAATGGAGGTGCCCATGGTGTAATGGTTATCATCGTAGGAAATGGACATGGCGACACAAGTTCAAATCCTCGACAAGACTGATTGCATTTCACATAGCACTAATACCCTTGGGAAAGGTATAAATCCAATTATTCTCCCTCCATCTATGAGTAAATAGTAGGGCAGACTGGGTTTTTTAGCCTTGGTGAGGCAACTAGTCTAAGAGAAGGAAAACTATGAATTCAAACCTGTTAAACTCTGCTTAAAAATTGACCTTGTATCATATCCTGCCCGAGCAGAGGGGTTGGTAAATATGATAAGCACAGAATCAGTGGTGTTTTGTATTCTATTTCAAGGTATTATCATATGTTATAGTTTCCATATAGCTCGAAACCATTTTCTTTGATTTTATCAATCAATGTTCTAAGCACATAGTTTAGATGCGCTACATGGATGCTAACTAAACGTATGGAGAAAAAGCTTGACGGTAATTACACAAGAATGCTGTGAGCAATTTTAAACAAGTCCTGGAGACAACACACCACAAAGCAGCAGCTGTTTGGCTACCTACCACCCATCACGAAAACTGTCAAAGTTTGACGAACCAAACATGCAGGACACAGCTGGAGAAGCAGGGATAAGCTCATAAGTGATGTTCTCCTATGGACCCCCGCACATGATCGAGCTAAAGCAGGGCGATAAGCTCAAATCTACATATAGCAGCTCTGTGAGGATATGGGATATAGCCCTGAGGACCTGCCAGAAGCGATGAACGATAGGGAGGAGTGGCGAGAGAGGGTCAAGGATATCTGCGGTGGTGGCACAACATGATGATGATGATAGTTTCCATGGAAATAAATAGGAGATATTACTTCGAAAATACTCTAAATATGTAGAAAAATATATACCATATTAAATGTTAAATGACATATATATAGTAGACCAGCTCATTGGCTTTGTGGGTAGAGTGTTCTCCAATGGTCCAGGAGACTTGGGTTCAATCCCAGGTCATGTTATACCAAAGACTTTAGAAATGGTACTTGATACTTCCTTGTTTAACACTCAGCAATATAAGGTACGTATCGAGGGTCAAGTGGAGCAATCCAGGGAAAAGAGTAGAGCCATCCCCTACATCTTGGTGTAGTAGCTATTGAAAAGGGAGCCTTCTGGTCGCCCTCAACTACAAACGCCAGCATATATATAAGATTTAAAACAACTTGCTGTTTATTACTAGAATACTCAATATGAAGATATTGCTCTAACTATTGGCAAATATTCGGATAGACAGGATTCTTTAATCTTGTTAAGGCAACCAATCAAGAAGAAAAGCTCTGAATTTAAACCAATAGTACTCCACTGAAAAATGATTTTTGTGTCACATCCAGCTTGTGGTGGAAGGATTCAGTAAATACATCAATTCTTCGTAGAGTACTGCTTGTTAATTAAATTTATGAATGCTCTTCTTACTTTGATTTTTACACCACTGTTTGAATTGTGGTTGTGAGGGAGGTAAAACAGATTTCTTCTTTTATTGAAGAAGAAAAAGAAATATCTTCTTGCAGATTCCATTTTCCTTGTCAGTAGCCATTACGTCACCCATGCCGAAAATGAAAAAGGTATCTTATGTCTTTTCTTTTTTATTTCCTCCATATAAAAAATGAATCGAAATAACTGGAAACTCTGGAAAAAAATCATCATTAATAATTATAATAGGGAACAGTAACTAAAGGATTACTAAAGGGACTGGAGGACTTAGAAGTTGGTTTGCCTAGTCGGCTGGGGCTGTAGAATACACCGACTGCTTCTCTGCAGAGGGGTAAGACCCCCCCCACAGGTGTCCTGGATATGACACTAAACAATCTGATGGTGAGGTTCCAGCAATGCTGGAGCTTTGAGGAATGCGGAGTACCCCTTTATTGCCATTGCTCCCAGGTCCACTCTGGCCTGGAGTGGTAGCACCTGATAAGGGTCCTATCTATGGGTTAAATAGAACTATATACCATGCTTCTTTCACTTTACTGATTTTTGCATTTAAACTGCGTATTTATGCTAAACTGAATTGTTTAAAATAGAACTGTTTTGACATTGAGACTGTGTACTAATGCTACACTGAATTGCTTGAAATAGAACTGTTTTGACGTCTAAACTGTGTACTTATGCTGAACTGAATTATCTGAAATAAAACTGTCTGACATTTAACTCTGTGTACTGCCCAGTCGGCTGGGGCTGTAGAATACACCGACTGCTTCTCTGCAAAGGGGTAAGACCCCCCCAACGAGTGTTCCGGATATGACACTAAACAATCTGATGGTGAGGTTCCAGCAGTGCTGGAGCTTTGAGGAATGTGGAGTACCCCTTCATTGCCATTGCTCCCAGGTCCACTCTGGCCCGGAGTGGTAGCACCTGATAGGGCCCTATCTATGGGTTAAATAGAACTAACAGCATACTTATGCTAAAATTAATTGAGTAAACTGAATAGCTTGAAATAGAAATGTTTTTGACAATTAAACCGTGCTTACACTTAAACTGCGTGCTTATGCTTAACTGAATTATTTCAAATAGAACTGTTTTTCGACATTAAAACTCTATTTACACTTAACTGAATTATTACATATAACTGCTTGAATAGTTTGAAATGGAAATGTTTTTTACAATTAAACTGTGTAGTTATGCTAAACTGAACTGTTTTCAATAGAACAGATTATTTACATAAAGATGGATTTGGTGTTAAATAACCTACAAAGGTTGATATGCCATAAAACCAAACAAACCAACCAAACCAAACATTAGAAGTTGGTGGACAAGTGAAGACCATCCAAACTACTACATTATTGAGAACGGCCAGAATACTGAGAAGAGTCCTGGAGACAAGAGGAGACTTGTTGTCACTCAAACTCCAGTGAAAGGCTATCAGCTAACGCTGATGTGAAAAACTCTAATGAGTTTATAATATGTAGTAGTAGTAATTATAATATGTAGTAGTAGTAGTCAATATCCTTTTTGGTAGAGATGAAATCAAATAAAACTATGAAGAAACACGAGAAAGTTTTCCAATCAATTTGTTCTGAAAACAAACATATTTGTCAACCAATATAAGATTTGGCTTTGTTTTCCAGATAATTATCGCAAATTTTGAATGAAAAAAAAAACACAACTTTTTGACATCGTGATTGAGATATTTATGTTTTGAGGTATTTCAGCTGAAGTTCTTTGAAAATATTCTAAACAGAACATATAATAAAAATACAAAATGTATTTATATTTTGACTGTTATATTGTTTAGAGGATATTTTTGTATTTGATGTTGATTCTTAATCTATTCAATTTTCTTGATTGTTGAAGAAACTTTGATTGATTAAACTAAGTAATAACAATTATCTGAGTATTTATAAGATTTTTTCATTTGCTTTGTATAAGGTGTAACATGATTATAAGGTATCAGGAATTAAGATTATAAAAAATGGGTTTATAATAACTAGTATTTAGTGATACAATGCAACCCTCAGTTTTAGAAATTGAAGGGAAATTGTGATTGATGATTATTTGAAGAGAATTTTTGAACTTCAAAATAAACTGATATCAAAATCTTGGTTCACGTAAGGTTTTACAAGAGTTGTCTCTCAACAATTGCTGAGTGTTTATTTAGAATTGAGTGAGTTCTACAGTGAGTTTGATTTCTTGGTTTATTTGTTTAATGGTATATTACCCTTCATGGGTTTTTTAATAGTTGAACTATACACTCAGAATATCACTTGTATATAAAAAGCAAAAAACACTTCCCATGAACAGAAATACAGAAAGAAAGAATTTTAGAATCACAAAGTTGATTGATTGACTTGAGTGGCATGTCAATCCATCATGGGTCATTTCATGCATACAAAGTTTATTCAATAAATTAGGGAATTTTTTGAAAAAGCAAAATAATTTTTCTTCATAAATGTAAACTCTGCTTGGTTTGGAATTGGTTCATTTTAATCTCACAAAAATATTCATTTTGAGGCTATTCAAAATGGCTGCTAATTATCAGAATGCTCCAGGCTTAAATAGAGGCCTATCCTCAAATTTTTGGTCGCTGAGTAGTTTCTTAAGTTTTTGCCTATGATAGCAAGTATTCCTATTGTAGTATATTGCACTGCTAGACAAACAACGATGGACTCGTAGATATGTAAAAATATAATTCAGATTTTTATTCTTTCATGGCAACAACTGTGTGTAGTAGGAATACAGTCAGAGAGAGTTTGCACTTATCTTTCTTCCTTGTCATAATGCCCCTCCCTCCCTCTCTCTCTTACTGCCGCGAATCTCTTTTTGTGAAGTAGTGCGACAGCTGGAGAACACACATGGGGAGCTGACAGGTCTGCTTGAGTGACCAGCGGGTCTCTCCCCACTCACTCTCCTTCCCTTGAGCGACCAGTGGATCTCTTCCTTCTGTCCAAAATTACAGACCTTATATTGTCTCTCAAGTCCCATGCAGAAATATGAACATCCTCTTCGCCTCACGTAATTTCTGATTATGGCTGGATATCGGAACTTACAATTTTTTCCAGTTTTTTTTCTGGTAATTTGTTGATCTTATCTGCGAACGGAAATATCTGTCAATCAATCCACAGACAATAAATTACCTTTTTCTCTTTCCTGTGAAACCACTTTGTTGATGTTATCTTGTAACTGCATTGAATCCATATTTACCAACCCCTCCGCTTAGACAGGATATGACAGAAGGTCAATTTTTAAGCAGAGTTTAACAGGTTTGAAGTCAGAGTTTTCCTTCTCCTAGACTAGTTGCCTCACCAAGGCTGGAGAACTCAGTCTGCCCTACTATTTACCCATAGCTGGAGGGAGAATAATTGGATTCATACCTTTCCCCATCCATGGAATGAATTCTCAGAACTTAGACTGATCTTGTTACTATTCAAGAAAAATAAGTGATATTATAAACTATTTTCGGTTTGGTTTGGTTTCTTTGTTTAATGGCATATCAACTCTTTTTAGGTTATTTAATGCCAAAGCCATTCTCCTAGGAGAACAGTAGTGGTACTATTTAACCCATAGCTGGGAGGATAAGGGGGTTCATACCTTTCCCAAGGGTATTTGCCCGAAAGTGAACGTAATAGCGTGACTGGAGTACGAACTCGCGTACTACGATTCTGCAGTTCATCGCTTTAACCATTACACCACGAGGACACCCCCGAAAACTATTTTCTCATGTAGAGAAATATTCTTTGTAATAGATTCATGTTTATTGTTTTCTTTTATCATAAAAGAAAATGTTCACTCAACTTGTGCAAAATAATACGTCATTTTTTCATAGAAACTTTATCAATAAAAAAACATTTTAAATTAAAAATCTGTTTTCCTCTTTGTCTCAAAATTTTCTAAAATTATATTGACAAATAGTGACAAAATGTGAGTCATGTTAAAAATGGTTAATTCCATGGTCTAGTGGGCAATGTGTTTGCCAATGGTCCGGGAGACCTGGGTTCAGTCCCAGTAGTAGCTATTGAAAAGGGAGCCTTCTGGTCACCCTTGACTACGATCGCCAACTTACTTTCTTACTATTTTATATATTCATATATAAATTAGTTTCCTGTAAGGGTCAAACCTTGGTGTATAGTTATAAAGCCATTAATTTAAGGTTTGGTTTGGTTTCATGGCATATCAACCATTGTAGGTTATTTAATGCCAAATCCTCTTAATACATATATATTAAATATGATTTTGGAGAAAAAGCTTGATGGCAATTACACAATTATGTTGCAAGTAATATTGAACAAGTCTTGGAGGCCACACTCAACAAAATAGCAACTGAACAGCCACCTACCACTCATCACGAAAACTATCCAAGTTAGACGAACCAGACATGCGGGTCACTGCTGGAGAAGTAAGGATGAACTCATACGCAATATACTCCTGTGGACCCCTTTACATGGACGAGTAAAGGCAGGATGGCCAGCTAGAAACTATATACAACAGCTCTGTGCCAATACAGGATATAGCCTTGAAGACCTCCTGGGAGCATTGGACAATGGAGAGGGGCGGCAAGAGAGGGTCAGGGAAATCTGTGCTTACAATACGACATGATAATGATGAAATATGATTTGGGTTGGTTGATTTTATGGCATTTTAACTATTGTAAATTATCTAATGCCAAATTCTCTTAATACATATATATTAAATATGATTTGCTTTGGTTTGGTTTAATGGCATATCAACCATTGTAGGTTATTTAATGCCAAATCCTTTTTATACATATATATTAAATATATATGATTTGGTTTGGTTGGGTTTAATGGCATATCAACCATTGTAGGTTGTTTAATGCCAAATCCTCTTAATATATATATATTAAATATATGTGATTTGTAAACAAATACTGTTTATGTTACTAGCTCATTGGCCTAGTGAATAGAGTGTTTGCCAATGGCCCAAGTGACCTGGGTTCAATCACAGGTTGAGTCATACCAAAGACTCGAAAAATGGTACATGATGCCACCTTGGTTAACACCCAGCATTATAAGGCAGGGATCAAGAATAAAGTGGAGTAATCCCAGGAAAGAAGAAGTGCCTTCCCCTCTGCCCCAGGGAAGTAGCTATTGAAAAGAGAACCTTTGGGTCATCCTTGACTATGGTCGCTAACTTTACTTAAATGTCAAACAGTTCTATTTGACCCATAGATAGGACCCTGTCAGGTGCTACCACTCCAGGCCAGAGTGGACCTGGGAGCAATGGCAATGATGGAGTACTCCTCATTCCCCAAAGCTCCAGCATTACATGAGCCTCACCATCAGATTGTTTAGTGTCATATCCTGGACACTCATTAGGAGTGGGGTCTTACCCCTTTGCAGAGATGCAGTCAGTGAATTCTACAGCCTCGGCTGACTAGGCTCTTAATCTAAGGAATTAGATTTTAAAGGCAAATGTTACACTTAATCCTTTTTATTATGTTTGAATTTCAACTTTACGAAATTATCACTCAAATTATTGCCTCAAAATTAAATCTTCCAAATTCAACTTTTATAAGGTACATGAATGGAAAGAATATTGAAATTTCACAGAGGATATTTACTTTATAAAAATAAAGAGTTTGTTGCATGTTTAACTCCTACTTTTTGTCATTAACCATAAAGTAATCAACAAATTTGAAGGCAACTTGTGAAGATAGTGTTAATATATATTTAAAAAAGAAGACCTATTATTATATACATTGTAGGTGCATGAGTAGAAATGTTATGATTAAAAATAAAGATTTTTATTGCTTTTGCCAAAGACATTTAGTTTTCAAGAAAAGAATATACAATGTTTAAAAAGTTTTGGCCCTTAAGCTGTATTTACCAAAACAAAAATAAACAATGAATGAAAGAAAAATTTTCTTCAAAATGAGTCTCCTTTTTTTCATTGGTCAAAGTACCAAAGACTGCTTATCAAAATGCATCAAGAATTAGCATTCACTCATCTAAACAAAGTCTAGACATCTAGGCATCATTACATTATAATATAAGTTGCTCAGCTGTACACATTTTCATTGCAGTTTGGAATTTCGAAATTTAAAGAAATTAAAGCTTCAATCTCAATACTTTTTGATCACACCTCTGAGAGAGAAGGGATTCCACCCTTTCATGTCTGTAATGGTCCCTAACTCAAGTGTTTCATCAAATCTAAAACTAGAAAATACGAGCTATTCCTCTTGTCAGTAGCTGTCCAATAGTCAAAGAAAACAGACCTTAGATACACC
Organism: Sepioteuthis lessoniana; assembly: GCA_963585895.1. Lineage (NCBI taxonomy): Eukaryota > Metazoa > Mollusca > Cephalopoda > Myopsida > Loliginidae > Sepioteuthis > Sepioteuthis lessoniana. The sequence goes on from OY757907.1 coordinate 123,398,051, forward strand.
AGTCACTGAACCAAAATATATCATAAATAAGTCCATAAAGAAATTCCCACTATCTTTATAGGATGTCTTTTAATGATATATCCATGAAGAAAGTTTTGTAAACTACATAACAAGTGTTAATTGAATGAAATAAGATCTGGGAAAATAAAGGGGGGATTGTTTTCATTTTATGTCTTCAGTCTTTTCAGACATAATCTTTATAGATCATACTTCATTATGATGCAGTAGCACAACTTTACAAGTGAGGAAAATGGATCTCTTTTTTCTTCAAATCCGTTTTTGAAAGCTCCAACTACTGAAAATAGTTATCTGCTATCATCGTAACATTAATTTGAAAGTCATCATCATCATCATCATGTCGTGCCACAGGCACGGATATCCCTGACCCTCTCTCACCACTTCTCCTTATTGTTCATCGCCTCTGGCAGGTCTTCAGAGCTACATCCCGTATCCTCACATAGCTGCTGGATGTATGTTCGAGCTGGTCGTCCTGCTTTTGCCCGGCCATACGTGGGGGTCCATAGGAGTACATCACTTATGAGCTCGTCCCTGCTTCTCCAGCAGTGACCTGCATGTCTGGTTCGTCTAAGTTGGATAGTTTTCGTGATGGGAGGCTGGTCTTTTTAAAATTTAGGAGAAATTATAACATAAGGTTACTTACCACTTATTAAAACTTTCCTTCAATCGAAGGAATCCATTTTAGATTTTATTTCATAGCCAGTTCACTTCCACACAGCCATTATCTTCATCACTATATTTTTGAAAAATCTCTACCATAATTATTTTTGTATAACACACACCCAAAACTTTAGCCCAAGAAATTCTGAAAAAAAATGTATATAATACACAATGACTTTGTAGAATTTAGAGAAGCTAAATTTAACTAAAAGTTAACATTTCTTCAACATTTCCTCATTTTGTTCAAACTAAGTTTTAAAAATATAGTTTTAAAACACAAAATTTACACAGTATTTAGAGCAAATGCACGGACATGTGTAATATAATTAGGGGCTTCAATTGATTGTTTTAATAGTAACTTGTTTCTAGCAAGCTAACAAACGAAAAAAACAGAAGGTACCCTAAAAAACAATTACTGATGCTGACTACGACGATGACATAGCGCTTCTGGCAAATGCACCCGCCCAAGCCGAAACCCTGCTACATAGTCTGGAACGAGCCGCTGCAGGCATAGGCCTCCACGTCAATGCACTCAAGACGGAATATATGTGCTTTAATCAAACAGGCAAAATCTCCACACTAAACGGTAGCTCTCTGAAACTAGTAGACAAGTTCACCAACCTAGGAACCAGAGTCTCATCAACCAAGACAAGCAAAAGCATGGACAGCTATCACTAGGCTATCGGTCATATGGAAATCAGACCTGCCCAATCAAATGAAACGCAGTTTTTTCCAAGCAGCAGTCGTGTCGATACTGCTATATGGATGCACTATATGAACGCTAACTAATTGCATGGAGAAAAAGCTTGACGGCAATTACACAAGAATGCTGCACGATTTTGTCACCTACACAGGAGACGTCAATCGAGAATGGGAGAAGTTTAAGTTAAATGAGTTAACTTCCGACTCATTTAAATGTTTGATATTCGTTGAAGACTTGACTTCAAATAAGGACACAGAAATAAGATCCAGGATTTTAACTAAACTAGAAATGGATTCAAAATTAACTCTCCAAAAAAATAACAGAAGAATGTCAGCGTATGGTGAATTTAAAACTAGACACTGCTAAGATTAAGGAGAGAGACATTTCACAAATACAGAGCGTCTGACTAAGGAAAAATATAAACGTTTTTCAACTCGCAGCGAAAAAGTAAAAAATAATTACAATGATCTCCACCTCAGTACCTAATACTTGCCACGGTTGTGATAATAAGCATTTTAAGAGTGACTGCTTCTTTAGAAATAAAAATTGCTACCTATGTGGAAGAATAGGACATAAGAATATGTTATATAGCAAAATTTAGATCACTCCCGATTCACAATTTCACTCAACAAACATACATGTGGCTGGAGAAGGGTAGCATTCGACCGGGTGTTAACCAGACGACTGCTGCCAAGACAGTGAATAAATGTGTCTTTGCGCAAGAGGCTCCGTGCAGAACTTCCGGGCGAGAATGCAAAAAATTAATTCACATTAACAAAATACCCTTTTTCAGCAAATCATAAATCTTCTCCCCCCGAAAAATCCCAGAACCGACTTGATCCAAAGGGTAACTATTTAAGCAGCGAAAATCTTCAAAGGCGGCAGACTAGCCTACCGAGGGACGAAGGGAAGAAAACGCTCCGCCATAAGAACTCATCTTGAACTCTGACAGGTTTATGACGTACCACCCGCTGTGAACAACTGCCGACTTAGCCACAACGCCGCCCTATCCACGAATGCTACCACCTACCAAGATCATCTGATACCCTTACCACCCTTATACCACCATACCTACCAAGTGAGTTCCTTAACTTATAACATACATGACCGTCCACGAACTCTGGCTTGACACACTCATCACGATTTACTCCTTCACTTGATAGTCGTACGCTACCAATTTGTACAGTTTGATTCTTTGCTTTATCGCCTTGTTTTTTTCTTTTTTGTTTAATATATTTGTTTAAAATCTTTCAACCTGTGTTTGTCTTTTCCACACGCTAAATATAACAAATACTTGTTACGAATCCGCACCCCGCCAAAAAAAAAAATGGAGGAGAAAACCAAATATGTCGACAAAGTAAATATATTGGGTAAAGTCGACAAGTGAAAATAAAAAACAAGTTTTTGAACGAAACACCTAAGAGAAAATTTGTTTTTTTCACGATCAACAATATAAAAATAAAATTACAATTTAATACAGGGTCCGATATTACTATCATAAATGAAAAGACTTGAAAAAAAAACTGGGTAAACCTTGTTTATTGACTTCAATAAAAGATGCTTGTGGTGATCCAGGAAGAAAATTAATTTTTTAGGCAGATTCGCCGATAACATTTTTTTCGCGGGAAAAATGTTAAAAACAGCAGTGGTACTTGTGTTAAACACAACGAATCTATTCGGAACGGGTAGTATTGTGGTGGTTGTATGTAATTTGGTTATTTCAGTAGATGTGCATCCGTAATTTACGGGTATTGCTCTCTAAATTATTTCCACCACAAATACAAAACAAAACTTTACAATCGCGTGAAAGAAATGGAATAGAACACAACGAACATTAAACAACAAACAATTTAATATGCATAAAACGAAATATGAAAACAAATAAAATACATGATGTGAAAATGGCCTTTTGGAAAATAAAGTTTGGCAAGAAGAAAATACATTTGTTTAAAGATGTGTGTATGTTAACGGAGTCCGTAAATAAGTCGTTCTTACTTACATTAAGTTCATAGCGGGTTTTATGATTGTGGCGACGGCGTGTCGCGTTGATGAAAGAAAGTTTGTCGGGTTTTTCTTTTGAATGTGATTCGTCGGCCATCTGAAGTTAGGTCATGAACTTTAGTCGAGGAAGGAAAGGAATTTGCCGGACACAGTATCGGCTACTGTTTTACTGGCTTAGTGGCTTGTGTTTTAGTCTTAGACTTCGTCTTGGTTAATGGTTCCTTAACTCTGTGTTATTTATATCCTACAGGTGGATCAAAGAATCGTCCTAAAATTTTGGCGTGTATATATTTATTGACCAATCAGATTTGTATTTTACTATTTTATTTTCGAGCCTAAATATTTTCTGTGAGTTGACTTCCGATCCTATTTTTCTAGAATGTTCTATTCTATGTTTTTAGCTGATTGGTTGAAAAATATAAAAATGTAACTTAAATGCTAATGCAGTTTTGATCCTAAATTTCTAGAATGTTCTTAAGTATGTTCTTATTGCTTATTTTAAGACTAGAAAAATGTGTATCCCATAGTATTGTCATATTCGATATTTGGGACCTACTAATCAATTCGTTCTGTAATCAAGTAAATACGGTCACCACAAGTAATATTACGGCAATAGCAAAATTCAAAACTGAATTAAAAAGAAAGTTTCCTGAAGTTTTTTTTTTCCAGGTCTTAGGACGCGTACAAGAGTAAAGGCGAAATTTAAAGTCCCAGAAAATGTAACGCCAGTATTTAAACCGAAAAGGAGTGTATTTTTTGCGGCCTTAGATCAAATCAATAAGGAATTGGAAAGACCAGAGAATTCCAAAGTAGACAACCCTGCATAGGAATCGCTGACTGTTTACGTGAAGAAAAAGAATAACCAAATCCGCCCATGTGCCGATTTTTCAACTGGGCTTAATGATAGCATGCAAAATTAAAATTACCTATTACCAAGACTGGAAGAAATTCTCGCCAAACTAAATGGTGTAAATTTTTTTTAAAAGTTGGACTCTTCGGATACCTACCTGCAAATACTGGTTGAAGAAGAGTGTTCAAAACTACTTACGATTAATACTCATAAAGGATTATTTAAATTTGTGCGTCTACTTTTGAGATAAAATTAGCTCCGAGCGTTTTCCAACAGATTATGGATACGATACTCACAGGTTTAGATTGTGCGCAAACATATCTGGATGGCAAACTGATTAAAAGTTATAACAGTATGTAACGAGGTTGATCAGTCCTGTTGCCTTTGTTATATTAAGAGAAGGAAGAAAACAAATGAGTCGACGAGAATATTGATTGAGTTTCAAAATCTTTGATGTCAGCTTGAGACGAAATCCCTTGTACTGTGAGATGTACGAATAGAAAAAGAAAAGAGTTGCTGATGTCAGAGCAGGAATTGAGTTGCTGATGTCAGAGCTGGAATTAAACATCCAATTTGAAGCTTCGAGGATCCGTTGGTCTAGGAGGGATGAACAAATGATGAAGGAATGATTTCCTAGAAAAAAACGGTCCATAACTTGGATGTGCTCTCCTCATGTTGAATAGGGGTCTGCTGCTAGAGTTAGAGAGAAAGAGAGGGTCGGTCTGTCCTGCTCGAAAAATATGTGAGGAAGAGAGAATCGGTCTGTCCTGCTCGAACATTATGTGATGAGAGGTACAGCACGCGTTTTCATCGCCTTTTATATTGCCTGGGAAAGTCATCCGGGTAGAATGGGATAAATCATCCTCATTAGGTTGAAAATATGAAATCAACGTTCAAAATAATTAACGCGCAAAATAATAATTTGAAATTCTTTCTGCTACAAAGTGAAACCACACACCGACATGTGGAAGACATAAAAACAGTATTCGAAAGGATCAAAGAATATGGTTTCAGAATGAATGAAACAAAATGTGAGCTATTTATGTCCATAATAAAGTATCTAAGACAATTTATTGACGAAAGACATGACCGTTCCGACCAATTTAACGAAATTGCAAGCACTTTTAGGGTTTGCAAACTACAACCATGTGTATATATAAAATATGAACGAGTAAGCAGCCTCTTCAAATGCTTTGTTAAAGAAAGATGATAAATGGATGTGAACAGAAAAATGCCAAAGTGGGTTCGAATTGATCAAAAAAGCCTTTAGTGTTTCGGGGAAATGGTTGATTTCTCTAACACTATAAATTATTTGGCAACACAAATGAATAACGAAACTTCTTTTAAACAACACAACAAAGAAAGGTTTATTATCGTAGCAGGCGTAAAGGAGTGAGAGTGAGAAAGTGTCCCTGGTTAGTATGTTGGTCCTTGGTTTGTAGGAAGCGTGTGTGAAGCTAGAAGCATCGTGTTCTTCAGCGATGGGGTTCCAAGTGGAATCATTAGCAGTGGGTGTGAGAGATGTCTGTTCGGGCTGCCGGCTAATTGCTCTCTGTCCGTCGACCCACCAAAAAAGGGACTAGAAAATATAGTTCTTGAGATGAAGAAGGAATTAATGTGCTCTGCCAGTTGATTGGTCAGTGAGTGACCGAATCTCTTGGTGGGGGCATTGATTCGCGAAAGGAAATAGATCTGTGGATGCTACAAGCCCTACAATCTGATTTATCACGAGCGCATTTTAACCCTAAACTTAACATTGGCGTCGTATCAGATACAAGTGATTCGGGAATTGGAGCAGTAATATTACATGAATATGCCGGTGGAACAACTACAACAATCACGAAGCAGCCGAGAAAAATTACAGCTAGATCAAGAAAGAAGCCTTGGTTTTAATTTTTGCCATTAAAAAGTTCCATAAATTTATACATGGACGAGAATTTTTACAGAATTTTTCTTACAAAATTACCATCGTCTACTATTGTCTATATATGGTTCAAAGAAGGGTGTTCCCACACATATAGGAAATAGACTACAACGTTGGGTAACCATACTACTAAATTTTAATTATAAAATGGAATTTTTACCATCTAAGAAATTAAGTTATGCTGATGGACTGTCTTGCTTAATTCCGAAATTCAGCGAACCACTTGAAGATACGGTGATTGCGTCAATAAAGACTGAAAATGAAATAAAAAATGTCTTGCATAATACCGCTAGAGAGTTACCGATAATTCTGGAACAAATAAGACTTAAGTTGCGGAATGATGACTTCATATTAAAAATGTAGGATCAAATTACAGACAAAATCAAAAATAGAAAAGTAAATTAAAGTAACGTATTTTCAATATGTGATGGTGTACTGATGTGCGCTGATAGGATTGTAATTCCAACATCATTGCGAAAACGCATGTTAAAGGAATTCCACGTTGGTCATCCGGGAATTTCTAAAATGAAATCTCAGATTAAATGCTACACATACTGGCCGAAAATGGATGAAGACATCCAAAACTTGGTTAGGTCATGCAGAGGTTGTGCTCTGGCAGCGAAGTCCCCGCCGATTAAATTCCAACCTTGACCGAAAACAGACATTCTGTGGTCCCGTTTATATTTATATTTCGCTGCGCTAATAAATAGTGCATATAATCAGGTGATAGTCGACAGTTGTACCAAGTGCCCTGAAATACTGAAAAGTAAAAGACCAACTACCACGGAAGCAATAAATTTGCATGAAATCTTTACAAGTTTTGGCGTACCTGATTCTTTTGTGTCAGACAACGGGGGGCAGTTCACGTCTAGTTGTTGTATATTGACCTTCGACCCAGCCAAACATGCCATTCCAAAGTGATGCACCAGAAGGAAGTGACACATTCCAATGGCTAGTAATCGAAAGAAATCGCGTAGGTGGATTTGGCTGACGAAATGGGACAAGGTAAAAGCCCATGATACACTCATAGACTGATGCACTGGAAGAGAATGACCTCTGAATTTCATGACAGTTATTTCCGCTTGATGACGATCAAACATGCCATTCCAAAGATTGAGTGGGCGATGAAGTGGGCGATTGAACTATTATATAACTCGGTGTGGGCAGGAAGTCAGACGAGTTGGAGATCAGACGAGTTGGAGAAAAGATGTGGTAGGGAAAGCCACCACCTAGCAGAAGGGGCCCTCGGGACCCCTGATGGAGATTGGGGACCAGACCAGTTGGTGATAAGATGCAGTAGAGAAAGCCAACAGAGTGGGCTCCCGGGCCTCTGGTTGAGCATCAGGAGAACGAGAAAGACACAACGCTGATGGCCATAAGAGTGGGGGTCAATATATTGCAATTCTGTTTGGTCTCCAATTCCCTCTCACATGCAAACTTTACAGTAAAGTGAGAGGTATATTTTTTTTTAAAGAAGTCTTCGCTTGTCTTTATTCATTGCATCTGTATGTATTCAGCATATATATGTATATATGTATAGTTGTATTATATGAGTATACAACATAGTGAATTCCAGTTTTTCTGCAAGTCCTTACAAATAGAACACATCAGAAAAGAAAATTGGAAAGTCAGGGCAGTAAAAAAAAATTGCTTGAATGACTTACATGGAGAAGAGACCAAGGTGGGAGTATAAACGTCACTTGAACCAGCTAAGACGTAGACACTCTGATTTGGAAAGTTCCAGACAAGAAATATCCATGGAAATACAATACAATACTTTCGACATACCTACGCCACAAGAAATTATTGAAACGCGGCGGTACAGCAAAAGGAAAAGAACTACTACGGAGTTTTTGAGTGTGGAACCAACCCTGAAAAGGGTGTCCTCGTGGTGTAATGGTTAAAGCGATGAACTGCGGAATCGTAGTACGCGAGTTCGTACTCCAGTCGCGCTATTACGTTCACTTTCGGGCAAATAACCTTGGGAAAGGTATGAACCCCCTTATTCTCCCTCCAGCTATGGGTAAATAGTAGGACGGACTAGGTTCTTCAGCCTTGGTGAGGCAACTAGTCTAGGAGAAGGAAAACTCTGAATTCAAAAACCTGTTAAACTCCGCTTAAAATTGACCTCGTGTCATATCCTGCCCGAGCGGAGGGGTTGGTAAATAGTACCAACCCTGAAAAGATACTGACCCCAGAAGATAGACTCCAAAAGGAGACAGCTCAAAAGGGGAGGTGTTATGTAGAAGAATGTACCGATTCCAACTCGTGGTTCGAACACGGATTTCTAGCGAACAAACACAAGTGTTGAAATGGATTGTGCTACCTAAGTTAACGTGACTAGAAGTGGTGGATATAAAAATGGGTCTGACGAGAGACAAGTGCGTTTGCACAGTCTCTGAGCATCGCTGGGCTGGGATGCACTTCGGTCGACCATGTTGATTGGTACTTGGATCTGGTTGGTTGTGTCCTGGTTCGGGGAGCAGTCATTCGAGGCCGTCTGACATGGATTCCGGGAAGCCGGCATTCATGTCGGGCGCGCCAAGACTGGCATCCTCGAGTCTGAGGGAGCCGTCTCCCCAGGCTTTAACCATCCTTAGAGGGGTTAGGTTTATCGCTTGGCACCTGAGGCATCTCTTTTTAAGTGAATGCTGACAGACATGTCTGGGCTACGGTTCTGCACCCGAACCCACCTGAAAAAAGGCCTTGTGCCACACTCGTACGGTCAGTGGGACGTACAACATATATCGACACATGCATATGCAAAATAGAGGTAAAATGTAACACTGTGAGTTAATATTGTTTAGTACTTTATACTCAGTATTCAGCGTTGTGGAAAGATTTTTAAGCATCAGTCAAAATTACCCACTCCATTGAATATTACAAAAGTGGCAACGAGGAAGAGTTTTGAACATTGTAAAAACAAAAAACCGTGATGTAATGGTTATCCTCGCAGGAAATGGACACGGCAACACGAGTTCAAATCCTGGAATAGACTGATTGCATTTCACATAGCACTAATACCCTTGGGAAAGGTATGGATCCAATTATTCTCCCTCCAGCTATGGGTAAATAGTAGGACGGACTAGGTTCTTTAGCCTTGGTGAGGTAACTAGTCTAGGAGAAGGAAAACTCTGAATTCAAACCTGTCAAACCCCGCTTAAAAAATTGACCTTGTGTCATATCCTGCCTTTGCGGAGGGGTTGGTAAATATGATAAAAACAAAAAACACTCACTTCTAATTTCGATATTTTGCCAGTCTTTACATTATCCTACACCACAGCAGAGTTTTCCAAACAATGTTTCTTTTCATTTACAGTAAATTGGTCAACGAGCAGCCTTAACATTTAGCTATGGCAAAAATGACATAAATGTTACTCTGCATGCAAAAGGGTTAACTTATAGATAAAACAATAAAATTTGCTTTTTAAAATATTTACTTGCTTTATTAATGCACATTATGTACATTAATCATTATATAAAAAAGAGAAAAGTACATGAATATGTATAAAAATACCATATAAAAATAAATAATAATTACAAAGATAAATATTATAATAATGATCAGTGATTTACAATTTACATTTAAAACTAATATTACTGTAAGGTAAATCCACTCAGTCACACTCTGCCAGTATAACTTGTTTTTTTTTTCTTTTTCTTTCAATCAATAACAGTGGCTCAAACTCTCATTAATTCACTGGAAATACATCAACTTTCTTTTGATCTTTGTAAACCAATCTTCTGAGAAAACTGCAGGGAAAAAAAACGTCAGGATTTGAATTGATAAACATTACAACAGAAACAAAAGAGAAAATCTGGTTATAAGACTTAATGAGGATCAATGGGGGAAAGTTGGAACAAATTTAATGATTTTTATTGAAAGAAGTATTGATCACATGTCTAAACATAATTATTTGTAATGCCAACAAATCAAAGCTAAAATATACGTACACACACATACATTTGTGCATATTTATCTAAATATCCAGACACATACAAAGATGGATCAATAAGTCCATAGACTGGTACAGTTATTAGCTGAATGGTGTCCTGAAATTTCACTCTATGATACTCAAACCATGTGTGACCCAATCAGCTGGAGCGGTAGAATACACCTACTGCATCTCTGGTGAAGAATAAGACCCCACCTCCAAACGAGTGTCCTGATTATGACAATAAAACCATCTGATGGTGAGTCTCCAGCTTAGGAAATTTGGGGAATGCAGAGTACCCCTTCAATGCCATTGCTCCCAGATCCACTCTCACACAGAGTGGTAGCACCTGATAAGGTCCTATCAATGGATCAAATAGAACAAACTGTGTGCAAACAAATAACTGATGTTAAATTGTGACTGCTATATAGCAATACTTGAAACCATTTGACTGTGTGCAAAAAAGAGGTCAGGCTCATTTAAGAATGTTATCTACAAAATATGTTTATAGATCATATATACCATTAAGATTTATGTATAAAGAGGATTTGGCATTAAATAACCTACAAATGTTGATATGCCATAAAACCAAACCAAATCAATCAAACTATGTGATCTCAGGAAAAGCTTTGAGTTAAGTGCATTGACAAAGAAGAATATGTGGAAAATAAGTACTTTTCAATTAACCTATTATAAAGCACACGAGTTATAATGGTTGGTTGATTAAGTTTTATGGCATATCAACCTTTGTAGGTTATTTAATACCAAATTCATTTTTATACAAATATTCAGTTCTATTTCAAACAATTCAGTTTAGCATGAGTATACAGGTCAATTGTCAAAAACATTTCTATTTCAAGCTATTCAATATATTCAAACAGTTCTAATTAAAACAAATTCAGTTTCTCGAACATACATACGGCAGTTGTGTGAGGATACAGGATGTAGCTCAGAAGACCTGCCAGAGGCGATGAACGATGGGAGAAGTGACAAGAGAGGGTCAGGGATATCCGTGCTGGCGGTACGACATGATGATGATGATGATAAGTACAGAAGTTCTATATCAAACAATCCAGTTTAGTGTGAGTACAGTTTCAATGTTAAAAACAGTTCCTTTTCAAACAATTCAGTTTAGCATAAGGATGCTGTTTAAATGTAAACACAGTTTGTCAAAAACATTTGTATTTCAAGCTATTCAATTTAGTCAAACAGTTCTAATTCGAACAATTCAGTTAAACATAAGTATGCAATTAGTTCTATTAAACCCATAGATAGGGCCCTATCAGGTCCTATCATTCCGGGCCAAAGTGGACCTGGGAGCAATGGCAATGAAGGGGTGCTCCACATTACCCAAAGCTCCTGCATCACTGGAACCTCACCATCAGATTGTTTAGTGTCATATCCAGGACACTTGTTGAGGGGCTCTTATCCCTCTGCAGAGGTGTAGTTGGTGTATTCTACAGCCCCAGCCGACTGGGCAATACACAGCGTTGATGTCAAAACAGTTTTATTTTAGTTAATTCAGTTCAGCATAAGTACACAGTTTAGGGGTCAAAACAGTTCTATTTTGAGCAATTCAGTTTAGCATAAGTACACAGTTTAAATGTCCAAACAGTTCTGTTTTAAACAATTCAGTTTAGCATAAATACACAGTTTAAATGCAAAAAGAACAGTAAACTCAAGAAACCACAGTTTAGTTCTGTTTAACCCATAGAGAGGACCCTTATTAGGTGCTACCACTCTGGGCCAGAGTGGACCGGGGAGCAATGGCAATGAAGGAATACTCCCATGCCCCTAAAGCTCCAGCATTGCTGGAACCTCACCATCAGATTGTTTAGTGTCATATTTAGGACACTCGTTGAGGGGGGGTGGCTTATCTCTCTGCAGAGAAGCAGTTGGTGTATTCTACTGCCCCAGCTGACTGGGAAAATGTTATAATGAATATATATATATATATATATATATATATATATATATATATATATGGTGTTTCAAAAAATGTTAACGTTACTATGGGAGTTCCTTCATGATATCATGATTTTAATGTCTCCACCTGTTCATCATGCTTTTCAACTCATTACTTGCATCTTTCCCAGGTGATATCTGTAATATCAGTTCTGTTTTTCTAATAAAGATACCCCCATAGAAATATCAGCATTTTCCTAATCACCTGTATGAAATTCCAAGAATGTGTTAACTGACATGGTGAACATGTGGAGATTGTTCAAAATCATATCATAATGATACTCCCATAAGGGTGTTAACATTTTAAAATCACAACATATATATATATATATATATATATATATATATATATATATATATATATATATATATATGTTTCATTAAATAGTAAAGACACATTTTGTCAGTATAATTTAATTAAGATCCTTTCAGGTTTCCTGATAAATGTCTTGGTTTCAGGTTGGAATAGCTAGATGAATTTACCAAAATTGTCCTGAGAACTTTCAGACCCTTCATAGGCCATCATCAGGGGTTGTTTGCATGTGAAAAGAGTGTTGTTTTTTAAAATGAGTGTTGAAAGTTTTTTATAACATAACAAAAATAACGCTGAGTTGAATGAAACTGAGTAACTGATGAATTTAAAAAATGGAACACTATCAACAGAAATAGAATACTATTAAGGAATAGGGAATATTAAAAAAAAGCACTCAGGACAATTTTGGTAAATTCATCTACCAATTCCAACCTGAAACCAAGACACTTATCAGGAAACTCGAAAGGATCTTAATTGAATTATACAGACAAAATGTGTCTTTACTATTTAATGAAACATGCTTAAATGAATGACTGCTGCCTAACTACACACACACACACACACACATATATATATATATATAAAGATAATGTAATGTTTATATTAGGAAATTAGCAACATAAGTTCAAATTTTAGACAAGGCTGTTTGTGATTAACTTTGCGCTAATTCCCTTGGGAAAGGCATGAATCCATCTATTCTCTTTCCAGCGACAAATGAATAGTAGGGCAGATTGAGAGTTTTATTCTTGGTAAGGCAACTGGTTTGAAGAAGGAAAGGCATGAATCCATCTATTCTCTTTCCAGCTATAAAAGAATAGTAGGGCAGACTGGGAATTTTATTCTTGGTAAGGCAACTGGTTTGGAGAAGGAAAAATTCAGCATCTGAAATCAAAGAGGCATGAGAGCAGCAAATCCACCACGTAAAATAAATTCCCAATTGTTCAAGAAAACAAGTGGAGAGGAAAACAGCAGATTATTGATTTCATTCTCCCCTGTAGAATTGAGTAGATGAGACAACAAACAACAATCTTTAACCCCTGTGGACTAATTGATGTACCTAAATATACACCTACACGTGCAGGCATATATAAATATATATATATATACACACACAAGGTATGTCTGGAAAGTGAGGAGACAAGTGTCAGAAACAATTTATTTCAAAATACAAACAACAAACTACATGATTTCCCTTGAAAATAATCTCCATTATGCACTTTTCTATTCTTCTCTGCCATGCTTCTATGCACGACTGGAAGGATTCTTCTGGGATACTCCTCAGCTCTGTCATTACATTTCTATGTCTTCAAAAAAAATTCCCTTGATGATCTTGAACTTGTAGAAAAAAAATTCACACAGAGCAAGATCAGCTGAGTAGGAAGGGTGTTTCATTATGGCAATGATCATCTTGGCCAGGAATTGCCAGATGCTAAAGATATTGTGAGTAGGTGCATTGTCATGGTCCAACCACAACTTTCATCTCTCCTTGTACACTGACCAAAGCATACACCACATGATCTTGTAGACTTGCAAACTGATTGTCTGGTCCTTTGGCAAAAACTCACTGTGGACAATTTCCCTGACATCAAAGAATGTGATTAATGTGACTTTGACTTTTAACTTTTGTGCTTGCTTTCTTCAAGCTTGACAGAGTTGGAGACTTCCACTTTCTACTCTGACACTTGGTTTCTAAGTCATAAAAGATTCCCTGTTTTATCCTCTATAATGACTATGAAGCAAGTCTAGTTTAGTTTGAAGACATTCGACAATGTCCACATACATCTGTTTTATTTGCTACATCAGCTGGAGCCCTAGAATACACCGACTGCTTCTCTGGATGGCATAAGACCCCTCTTCAATGAGTGTCCTGATATGACCCTAAACAATCTGATGGTGAGGTTCCAGTGATGCTAGAGCTTTAGAGAATGGGAAGTACCCTTTCATTGCCATCACTCCCAAGTTCACTCTGGCCCAGAGTGGTTGGACTTGATAGGGTCCTATCTATGGGTCAAATAGAACTAAACTGTGTACTTATGCTATACTGAATTGTATGAAATAGAACTATTTTTGACATTTAACTGTGTAAACAAAAACTATACTTATACTAAACTGAATTGTTTATATATATATGAATAGATTTGGCATTGATAACCTACAATGGTTGATGTACCATGAAACCAAACAAAACAAAATCTCTAATCAACCTTGACAGAGTTGGAGACTTCCACTTACTATTTTGACCCTTGATTTCTGGGTCATTAACAAAATTCCTTGTTTTATCTCTTGTTATGATTATGAAGCTAGTCTTGTTCAGGTTGAAGATGTTCGACGATGTCCAGATAGACCTGTATGCAGCACTCCTCCCAATCATCATTCAATAATTTTTGCACCGACATTCCACATGCCCAAATCGTTGGTGCAGTTCATTTGTGATTATCCGAACATTCAACTAATGATTGTCACACACCACCTGTTTTAGATTTAAATCTTGTACAACAATAACTTCAGGATGTGGAAACAAAATATAGAATAAATTTTAAAACATTTTTTTAGACTGATTCATCCAATATTTAAAAAAAAACATGATAAATCTAAATTTTCACCATTAGTTCTATTATTCACACAGTTTTTCATCAAAATTCAGTCCAATATGAGTGAGTAAATAAAGAAATGACAAATAATCTATGATTTGCTTGATGCTGAAACCAAGCCAAAAAAAATTTCCAAAATAATTGGTGTTTCTTTATGTGCTCCATCAAGCCCAGACCATAACCCCATCAATAACACTATATGGGACGTTTTAGAAAACAAAACAAATGCAATTTCCCATCCAAATATTGGTTTGATTAAGACAGCTATTGAGGAGGAATGGATGAAAATGTCAGAAGAATTTATTTTGAAGGTGTGTTGATACCATTATTGAAAAAATGGCAGTTATATTTACTGTTTTGTGTCCATCTTCTTATTGTGTTGTTTATTTTTTGAATTAAAATTAATCTTCTTTTATAATAGTCATTTATTATTATTATTCTAGAATATTCATAATTTTGCTTCTAAACCCTGTACTACTAATATCTCATAGCTCACACAGCTCACCTAGTCCTGGTAATTTTTCTGATAGCCCTTATATATGTGTGAGTTTATCAGATAGCTTTGTGCTACATATGAAACTCTGGCTAATGGACTGAGTTCAATTGAAAAAATTTTCATATTTCAGGTTCTCTTCTAGAGTAGCATTGAGCTTTATATATATATATATAATTATGATTACAATTTAATGCTAAAAGTATTCTTAATCTATGAAAACTTTACAGTACTCAATGTATAAAAATAGAGAACAATATCCCCACATAATTCAATTATCATATAAGATAATGATAAAATGTAATAAAAAATCACAACACAGTTTCACTTTATCAATCCTCAGGTGAGCTGGTATTCGAGACATCTGATTTTGTTAGATTTAACTGAACAAATATGTACTGTTTTTTTGAGTTGTATGACTATTATGTAATTGACACACTCTGTTACATCACCAATAAAATCAGACATGTTGAATACTAGTTCACCTGAAGACCAATGACATGAAACTCTGTTGTGAGCTTTTATCCTGTTTCATCATTATCTTATTTTATAACTGAAATATATATTGTGTGTGTTTGGTTCAGGTAGGTTTTATGGCATATTAACTATTGTTGGTTATTTAATACTTAAAATTCTTCATAGATATATATTAAATATATATGATTGGGGGCTGTAGAATACACCGACTGCTTTTCTGCAGAGGGGTAAGACCCTCCCAATGATTGTCCCGGATATGACACTAAACAGTCTGATGGTGAGGTTCCAGTAATGCTGAAGCTTTGGAGAATGCAAAGTGCTCCTTCATTGCCATTGCTCCCAGGTCCACTCTGGCCTGGAGTGGTAGCACCTAATAAGGATCCTATCTATGGGTAAAAAAGAACTAAACCATGGTTTGAGTTTACTGTTTTTTGCATTTAAACTGCATACTTATGCTAAACTGAATTCCTCAAAATAGAAATGTTTTGACCTCTAAACTGTGTACAGTTAAACTAAATTATCTGAAATAAAATTGTTTTGACATTAACTCTGAGTATTGCCCAGTAGACTGGGGCTGTAGAATACACCGACTGTACCTATGCAGAGGGGTAAGACACCCCCCCCAACGAGTGTCCTGATATGACACTAAATGATCCAAAGGTGAGGTTTCAGTGATGCTGGGGCTTTTGGGGAATCCAGAACACTCCTTCATTGCCATTGCTCCCAGGTTCACTCTGACCTGGAATGGTAGCACCTGATAGGGTCCTATCTATGGGTTGAATAGAACTGAACTGCATACTTATGCTAAACTGAATTGTTTAAATTAGAACTGTTTGACTAAACTGACCAGCTTGAAATAGAAATGTTTTTCACAATTAAACTGTGTACTTATGCTAAACTGAATTGTTTGAAATGGAACTGTTTTTGACATTGAAACTGTACTTGGGTTAAACTGAATTGTTTAATATAGAACTGGTTTGACATTTAACTGGGTGTAACCAAAATCTCTACTTATACTAAACTGAATTTTTTGAATTAGAACTGTTTGACAAAATGGAATAGGTTGAAATAGAAATGTTTTTGACTATTGAACTGTGTACTCATGATAAAATGAATTATTTGAAATAGAACTATTTGTATAAAAATGGATTTAGCATTAAATAACCTACAAAGGTTGATATGCCATAAAATCCAACCAAGCAAGCAAGCAACCAACCAACCTATATATGATTTGGTTTGGTTGGGTTTTATGGCACATCAACCATTGTAGGTTATTTAATGCCAAATCCTCTTTATACTTATATATTAAATATATATGATTTGGTTTGCTTGGGTTTTATGGCACATCAACCATTGTAGGTTATTTAATGCCAAATCCTCTTTATACTTATATATTAAATATATATGATTTGGTTTGCTTGGGTTTTATGGCACATCAACCATTGCAAGTTATTTTATGTCAAATCATCTTTATACTTATACAAATTTAGGATTTGTAAACACATTTTGTAGATAACATTTTTTAACAAGCCAGAATTCTGTTCAACAATACTCATTTGTTAGCACGCAGTTAAATTGTTTCAAGTATTGCTATGTATATCAAACAATTCATTTAAACACTCAGTTAAATGGTCAAACAGTTGTACTTCTAACAATTCTATTTAGCGTTAATTATTTGTTTGCACTCAGTATAAATGTCGAACAGTTCTATTTGACCCATAGATAGGACCCTATCAAGTGCTACCTCTCTCGACCAGAGTGGACCTGAGAGCAATGGCAATAAATGGGTACTCTGCATTCCTCAAAGCACCAGCATTACTGGAGCCTCACCATTAGATTGTTTAATGTCATATCCAGGACACTCATTGAGGGGGGAATCTGACCCCTCTGAAAAGAGGTTAATAGTGTATTCAATAGCCCTAGCCAACTGAGCTTATTGTGTGTGTGTGTATATATATATATATATATATATATATATATATTTTATTCAGTCCAGATAAACCGGAGTCGGGAATAATTCCGTCAGGACAAATTCATTCCACTAGAACATTTAGAGTTTTCCTGGTAAAGAGCTCAATGTGACTAAAATCACAGAGCAATAATTTCTTTAAGAAAAATAAAATCGGTCACATTAGGATTATAAATTTATTTCCCTCCTGTTAGGGGTATTGATAAACATCAATTACACCAAAAGAAAATAGGACTTCTTCAGATCCAATGAATTAAAATAAAAATTAAAGTTTAAAGTCCTATTTTCTTTTGGTGTTATTGATATTTATCAATACCCATAACAGGATGGAAATAAATTTATAATCCTAATGTGATCAATTTTGTTTTCTCAAAGAAATATATATATATACATATATATATATATATATATATATATAGTGTATTTTTTTGTAGATGTGTTTTATTAAAGATTACATGTAAGTTAAATGTATCATACATTTTAGAAGCATGTTTAAATTGTGGAAGAATCCTTCAATGTTCATCATGTTTCTAAATGTGTAACTTCCAAGTACTTTTAACTAAGATCCCTGATAGTCTAAAGAGAAAGAATTAAGAGTTGTTTAATATTTTGATATTTTTGATTATAGAATTTATAGAAATTTTATATTTTAACTATATATCTATTTATCAACCTCTTGACACATGCAAGATTTGATACAAGGTCAATTTTTTATGTGGCATTCAACAGGTTTCAATTCAGATTTTTCCTTCTTATAGATTAGTTGACATACCAACGTTAAAGTTTTCAGTCTGCCCTACTATTTAACCTTAGCTGGAGGGAGAATGATTGGATGCATATCTGTGTGGAATGCAAACTGCCTTGTCTTGGATTTGAACTCAGTTTGCCGTATCTGTTTCCTAAGAGAATAATCATTATACCACTTGCACATGAACTGTATATTACTTTGTTCATACATACATTGGCCCAGTCAGCTGAGGCTGCAGAATACTCTGACTGCATCTCTGCAGAGGGGTAAGACTCCCCTGACGATTGTCCTGAATATAACTCTAAACAATCTGATGGTGAGCTTTGGGGAATGTGGAGTATTCCTTCATTGCCATCACTCTCAGGTCCATTCTGGAGTGGTATCACCTGATAGGGTCCTATCTATTGTTCAAATAGAACTTAACTGTGTACTTATGATGTACTGAATTGTTTGAAATAAAACTATTTTGGACATTTAACTCTGTGTGAACAAAAAAAACTGTACTTATACTAAACTGAATTGTTTGAAGTAGAACTAACATGTATATGTATAAAAATGGATTTGGCATTAAATAACCCACAATGGTTGATGTGCTATAAAACCAAACCAAACCAAACATACACACATAGATATTCACTGATTTATGACTGAGTTCGGGGGACATCTCCACTCTAGAAGGAACCCCTCTTAAACTAGTAGACAAATTCACTTACCTAGGAAGCAGCACAGCTATCAATAGGCTATCGATTATATGGAAATCAGACCTAACCGATAAAATGAAACGCAGTTTCTTCCAGGCAGCGGTCACATCGATACTGCTATATGGCTGCACTACATGGACGCTAACAAAACGGCTGGAGAAGAAGCTAGACGGCAATTACACAAGAATGCTACGTGCAATCTTAAACAAGCCCTGGCGGCAACACCCCACAAGACACCAACTGTACGGCCACCTGCCCCCTATCACGAAAACTATTCAAGTAAGACAAACCAGACATGCAGGACACTGCTGGAGAAGCAGGGACGAACTCATAAGAGATGTACTCTTATGGACCCCCACACATGGCCGTGCAAAAGCAGGACGACCAGCACGAACATACATTCAGCAGCTATGTGAGGATACGGGATGTTGTCCTGAAGACCTGCCTAGGGCGATGAACGATAGGGAGGAGTGGCGAGAGAGGGTCAGGGATATCCGTGCTACCAGCGCAATATGATGATGATGATAGGTTCTGAGCAAACAGTTATGAGTGAATTCACTTTACCACCACAGCATTTGTACTGAATGACCCATTTCTGCGGTACGAGTACAGACTGTTCAGTCTTTTGCTGTTGATTCTATTATGGTTAGAAACTATGAATGGGGCAACTGAGGGTCATGAGTTATAGCGTTTACTTACCTTTCTTCTGCACATTGCTTTATCACCGTCATTGGGAAATCTAAATCAATAATCTTCTTTTTCCTTCTCGGCTGGTCCAGGCAGAGATGAAGATATTTTTCTTTAATTGACATCCTAAGGCTTCACCATAAAATTTACAAACTGTAAGTTAAACAATAGCTGAATATGTGCAGAAATGTTGCTCACAAGAGACTGTGAGGTGTAGTGGGAGTATGTATGCATAAATTGGTACCTGCATTGCTGGAATCATGACAGTCATTACCATATGACACACTCAGCTGCACATTCAATCTTGATTTGTGAATGGCTACCCATTACAAAATGACCTTGTGTCATATACTGATTCAGTTAAATCACTAGCACTTGTTCAAACTGCAAGTTACATAAAAATTTCTTTACTCTTGTTTTTAATTTTTGATTTTGAGTTGTGCATTTTGATTAGTGTTGTATAGTTTGTAAGTTGACAACCTATCAATGCATATACATATATATATATGTATATATATATATATATATATATATATACTATTAGTCTTGTGAAAAGGGTCATGATGTCTATATGTGTGTGTGTTTGTTAAGTGTTTCAAAGATGCCAATAAAACTTGATATATATATCACAAGTAAAAAAAAGTTCATGAAAGAAGGAAACCTTCTGGGAGTTACTTTTACAAAAACCAAAGTACAAATTATCATTTGTTTGACAGTTGTACAGTCTGGTGCATTGCTGGAGATTTGAAATGTTGTCTTGACTTTTCCACCTGAGATCACCTTAACTGTCCAGTGTCCTGATCTTGTCATCTGGTCTATTAATTCAAAAAAACTGACCTCATTGAATTAACAGTTACTTTTAAGAGGAAGCTGGAAAAACACTAAGATCTTTGAGAGCAAAATGGAAGGTTTGCATGAATGACCAACGTTTTTTAGAATCAAATTCAGATACTGACATTTCATTACAAACACAAACTCAAACACAAACTCAACATAGATGACTACACACAAATTGTCAACAACTGAAAAGAAGAAATATACGTCTTGTTATCATTGGACATGAATTTACAGCCTAGCACAGAGATTGAACCTACAAACTCCATTAAATAAATAACAATGATTTACTTATTTGTAATTGATTATGACAACTGCTGATTGGAATGTATTTGCCAAACACTTTGCATGAGCAAAATGTGACACAAGATCAATTTTTAAGTGGATTTAATAGGTTTGAATTCAAGGTTTTCCTTCTCCTAGATCATTTGCAATACCAACATTAAAGAGCACAGTCTGCCCAACTATTTACCTATCACAGGAGGGAGAATAGTTGGATTCATACCTTTCCAAAGGGCATTTGTACTATGTGAAATGCAAACAGCCTTGTCTCAGAATTGAACTCAGGGCACTGTGTTCAATTCCTACAGTGATAACGATTACACTATGAATGAGTTCAGCCTAAGAAGTTAATAAAAGCTCACTAGTACTTTGCCTAATAGAGACTTTAAAACTGCTGAGTATATCCTGGTAAGTCAAATTTCTCATTTGATAGCAAAGAAAGCTGTAACAGGAATCCTGAATGCAGACATGACTAAACTTAAAAACAGCCCAGTCAGCTGGGGCTGTAGAATATACTGACTACATATCTGCTGAGGAATAAGACACCCCCTCCTAAAGAGAGTTCTGGATATGACAATAAACCATCTGATAGTGAGACTCCAGCATAGGAGATTTGGAGAATGTGGAGTACCCCTTCATTGCCATTGCTCCCACGTCCATTCAGACCTGGAGTGGTAGCACTTGATAGGGTCCTCTCTATGGGTCAAATAGAACAAACTATGTGCACACAAATGACTGATGCTAAATTATGATTGTTATATAGCAATACTCAAAACCATTTAACTGTTTGCAGAAAAAGAGCTCAGGCTCATTTAAGAATGTTATTGACAAAATGTATTCACAAATCATATATATATTTAATAAATATATATACATAAAGAGGATTTGGCATTAAATAACCTGCAAAGGTTGATATGCCATAAAACCAAACCAAATCAATCAAACTATGTGATCTCAGGAAAAGCTTTGAGTTAAGTGCATTGACAAAAAAGAACATGTTGAAAAATTAATATTTGTAGAAAATAAGTGCTTTTCAATTAACAATTTTCAATTGATATATATGTATAAAGAGGATTTGGCATTAAATAACCTTCAATGGTTCATATGCCATAAAACCAAACCAAATCATATATATTTAATATATATGTATAAAGAGGATTTGGCATTAAATAACCTTCAATGGTTCATATGCCATAAAACCAAACCAAACCAAATCATATGTATTTAATATATATGTATAAAGAGGATTTGGCTTTAAATAAGCTACAATGGTTCATATGCCATAAAACCCAAGCAAACCAAATCATAAATATTTAATATATATGTATAAAGAGGATTTGGCATTAAATAACCTACAATGGTTGATATGCCATAAAACCAAACCAAACCAATTAAACTTAAAAACAAAAGAATATATGCACTCTCAACCTTGTCAATAGGAGATGACTATGAAAACAAAAAACGTGAGATTGAACTTTGGGAAATGGTTTAAGATATGGACATGAAGAAAAAAGGAGCATGATTATACATATCTCCAAAATGACATGCGAAGAAGGTGTGTTATGGCATATACCTTGATTATCTTGTGTTATGGCATATACCTTGATTATCTTGTGTTATGGCATATACCTTGATTATCTTGTGTTATGGCATATACCTTGATTATCTTGTGTTATGGCATATACCTTGATTATCTTGTGTTATGGCATATACCTTGATTATCTTGTGTTATGGCATATACCTTGATTATCTTGTGTTATGGCATATACCTTGATTATCTTGTGTTATGGCATATACCTTTTAGAGATTTTATGTTCTAAAAATAGAGTTAAAACAATTACTGAAAAATTAGAAAATTCCTGAATCCCTTCATTGAGACGTTCACTGAGCTTTTTTACTTAAATGTAAATGAATTACAAACAGGAGCTAAAATTGTTTTTGTTACAAAGAGAAATATCTTTGCTTCATGAAATATAAAATCTTCCAGGTCAAGGCAAGGAGAAAATTATGGAATCACCTTGCAACTTGTAAAATAAAAAAACTAATTCCAGTCTAAATATGCAAGTTTGTCTGCACTTAAAATCTGATTAAATTGAAAGAAAAGCTGACAATTGAAACTATGGAAATAAATTAATCCAACAGAGGCAAAAGATGTTAGATCAGTTGTGAGAAGTTTATTAAAGGAAAATATATGCATTGATCAGTTTTAAACAAAAACAAGTTTCTCTCTTTTGGTTTGTTGATTGGTTGGTTTCAATGACTTTTTCAGGGATATTTTAAGCTGAATTTAATGCTGTTGTTTTTAAAGCAATTATGTTGTTTCAAATACCTATTCTGATTTAATAAAGATATTAGCATTTGTAAACAATTATACATTTGAGTTACTATGGTTTCAAGTATTCCTATCCAATACTAACCATTGTCAAATTTGACCTATAGATAGTATTCTAACAGTTACTACTACTTTGGTTCAGAGTGAACCTGGGAGTAATGGCAATGAAGAAAGTGACTTCAAATTCCCTCGAGCTCCAGAACTAACTCCTCATCATCAGATACATTTTAGTGTTATAACCATTTTTTGTGGTGGCAATGTCTTACCTGTCTCTAAGAGATACAGTCAGCATATTCTAGGCTCCATTTACTGAGCATACTCTTTAGGTACAATGTGACAATACAGAGAGATGACAGCTAATTTTCTTATCTGGGTCAGGATATAGACAAAGTGCCTATCAAGAAGCCTGGCTTATTTGGGTTTGTTAATTCACTCTAAATTTCTCTGAAATCAAGCACACACACACACACACACACACACACACACACACACACACACACACACACACACACAATTTTTGTTTTTTGTATGTAGTTCTAGCATGAAGTTAACTAATATTAAATTAGGAAAAATTTTAATGTGGCTGACTTTAAAGCCATCAAATATCACTGATGAAGAACTATCAAAGTGATTATGTTAATGAAATTGTATTATTTTTAGATTTTCTAAAAAAAGACAATGTTCAGAAATTTTAAATACGTTTACACACAAACATTTTTTGTATATCATCTTTCAATACCTTACTTCTGTTTAATAAAATCGAAGAATAATTGTATAGTGGTAGAGTGTTCACCAATGGTCCGGGAGACCTAGGTTCAATCCCAGGTTGCGTTATACCAAAGACTTTAAAAATAGTACTTGATATCTCCTTGCTTAACACTCAGCAATATAAGTTACATATCAAGGGTAAAGTGGGGCAATCCAGGGAAAGGGGTAGTGCCCTCCCCTACACCTCGGTGTAGAAGCTATTGAAAAGGGAGCCTTCTGATCACCCTTGACTACAATCACCAACTATATGATGAAAAGTTTTAGTATCTTTCCTACTAGAATATGTGTGAAAGAGAAAGAGATTAGTCACAAATAAGCTAGCATCTTCACACACATACATACACTCTCTCTCTCTCTCTTTCTCTCTCTGTCCCCTACTGGTTCCATAACCTGGTTTGGTTGTAATGGCACTATTCGTGTAGTGTATTTTGGGTAGGAATAACCTGGTATAGCCCATCTCTCTCTTGGTATACAACTGTTTTGAATTCAGTTTTTTCTCCTATACTGGTTGCCATACCAAAATTTAGGAGCCCAATGTGTCCTACTATTTATTTATAGCTGAAGGGAGAATAGTTGGATTAATTTCTTTCCCAATGTTATTAGCACTACGTGAAATGCAAGGATTTGAACTCTGGTTGCCTTTCTATTTCCCATGACAATAACTATTAAACCACAAGTATTTGCACGTGTGCAGACATACACACTATTTTAGTCTTTTGTATATAATTCTAAAATGCAATGTTATAAGGCAAATCAAAATCAGACAATCTTTAAAACAGGAATAAAAGTCAAAATGATGATGTTGATAATAATCTTGACTAAACTAAACAAGACTATCAAGAATGACTAATATGCTTACATTACAATTCTTATACAAAAATATGCATCAGAGGATTTAACTTTGTATTAAATCTATATGCATATGCATACTTGTTCCTTTATATATGCACGCGTGTGTGTGTGTGTGTGTGTGTGTGTGCACGAGTAAACGTGTGCAATAACTATACCTTCATGCATATACACACAAACACTTATATATATATATGTATGTATGTATTAGTGTATATGTCTATATGTATGCTTATTAGTTTATTGAATGTCACTATCTTTATATGAGTAAACATGAACAAAAAAAAACAGGAAATATATCCAGACACAATGAATTCTGGGACACTTCAACGGAAACTCTGTGCATTAACAAAAAAAAATGATTCAGTTACATTTCTTTTAACTGTCTTGTATTACTTATCAATAACTCATTGTATGGATTGCGTGAAAAAACCTTGTCGCTTTTCTCTAATCGACTGCAGCTGGGACGGGTAAAAGTATAAACCAGGATTTCCAAATCTTTTAACTCAGCGAATCCCTTTTACAGGCTTATTGAATTTTCATTGATCTCTGTCACACATTTCTGATATCTACAGAAACCGTCAAATATTCATGAAGTAAAAGAGAAAAATTACAGAAAGTAAAACTGACTTTTAATCTGTGTTTCGGAATTTTTTAGCATCAAACATCTAGAAATTTTGCAAACTACTGTCTGACTGGCAAAAAACAGTCTCTTAGACTTAAAAAAATTATTCATCTATTCAATTTTGGGGGTTATACCAGACATTGGCATAATGGTTAGAGTGTTTGCCAGTGGCCCAGGAGACCTGGGTTCAATCCCAGGTTGAGTAATACCAAAGACTCTACAAATGGTACTTGATGCTACCTTGCTTAACACTCAGCATTATAAGGAAAGGATCAAGGATAAAGTGGAGCAATCCAGGGAAAGAAGTAGTGCCTTACCCTACACCTTGGTGTTGTAGCTATCGAAAAGGGAGGCTTTGGGTCACCCTCAACTACAGTCACCAACAACAACTAACAACTGAATATCTTCTTTTTATCGTTGATATTGTCAACACAACATTTCAGATTATCTATTCAATTATTTCCCTCAGGTTCATATCAAAAGAAAGGGGATTTTTTCAACAGTATAAAACAAAAGAGAAAGATGGTAGTAAATTTTTTAAATATATCATTAGCTCGGTGTGGAAACTGGATATCATCTGAAGGGTTTTCCATGATCAATGACCGATAGGAACAGATGGCTAAAGAGAGTCAAGAGAATCCATGTTGAACAGGTACTACTACTTCAAGTCAAAGTGGACCTAGGAGTAATGACAATAAAGAGGGTGACAAACATCTTTTTAAATCCATCTAAGCTGCGACATTTATAATATCAGTTATTATAGGACCCTAACAGTGGACTTGGGAGTAATTGCAATGAAGAGAGTGTCTCCAAAGTCTCCAGAGCTCCAAAACCACACAACCAGATGCATTTTATCATCATAATAGTTTGTTTGAGGGGTGTGGGATGCTTGTTCCAACTGTATGGGATGCAGTCAGAATATAATAAATCCTACTGACAGTACATCTTTAGGTAAACTGTGTCAATACAGGAAAGTGACAACTAATTTTGTCACTGTGGTGAAGTACATGCTAAGTAGTCTAGACATTTTACTTTGCTAATTTACCTTCAATTTCTCTGAAATTTGGCACACACACACACAAACACACACAATATCATCATCATCATATGCCTCTCTTTCTCACCATTCGTCCCTATCAGCCAGCATTCTTGGTAAGTCCTCTAGACAGTATATGGTGGCTGAACAGAGCTGATGGATGGTAGTTTTAGCAGATTGGCCAATACTGGTGTGTCCATGTGTAGGAGTCCATAGGAGAATCTCACTTATGAATTTATCCTTACTTTTCCACGAGTGCCTAGTTTGTCTTGTTCATCTTCGATGGTTTGTTGGTTGGTTGGGTTTTATGGCATATCAACCTTTGTAGGTTATTTAATGCCAAATCCATTTTTATACAAATAGTCAGTTGTATTTCAAATAATTCAGTCTAGCATGAGTACACAGTTTAATTATCAAAAACATTTCTATTTCAAACTATTCAGTTAATTCAAACAGTTCTAATTCAGCTAATTTTGTTTACACACAGTTAAATGTCAGAACAGTTCTATATATAACAATTCAGTTTAGTGTAAGTACAGTTTCAATGTCAAAAACTGTTCTATTCTAAACAATTCAGTTTGGCATAAATACACAGTTTAAATGCAAAAATCAGTATTGTGAAAGAAGCACGGTTGAGTTCTATTTAACCCATCAATAGGATCCTTATCAGGTGCTACCACTCCAGGCCAGAGTGGACCTGGGAGGGATGGCAATAAAGAGGTACTCCACATTTCCCAAAGCTCCAGCATTATTGGAATCTCACCATCAGATTGTTTAGTATCATATCCAGGACACTCGTTGGGGGGGGTCTTATCCCTCTTCAGAGAAGCAGTCGGTGTATTCTACAGCCCCAGCTGACTGGGCATTCGATGGTTTGTGAGATGGGAGTTAAATGGTTGTGCAGCTGCAGTTTTGTAAGATTCTGCTTCCAGGATTTGTTCAAAACTGCATGCAGCATCTTTGTACAGTTCTCATTTAGCTTTTTCTCCAAGTAGAACATTATGTTGACAAAAAATCAAATAGTATGAAAAATATTGAGAATGTTAATGACCTTTCTCAAAGTTACAAATTATGGAACTTATTGACTGAAAATTTTAATTCTTTATTTTTATTCTACAACTGCAATTCAGACATGTAACTTATTTTAATAAATTTTGATACACTGTCTTGCATTCAATATCAAAAATTGATGAAAGGTTTATTGATAGAATACTGTGTAATACTTAAAAAAAAGCTTATATTTTATTTTTATTAAAGATGAATACCAGCTTCTGAAAGACAGACAAAAAATTCTCTTAAACCAGAAAAAAACAAATTAGTGATTTTTGCTGTTAAATAAAATTACATTTTTTTTTTCATTTTTCATTCATTTTACTTATTCTACAACTGAACTGATCTCAGTTCTGAATAAAAAATTTTTAAGTAAATTTTAAAAAAAATGCTCAGATTTTTCTTAATTTACTTGAGAGTCAAACAGAAGTTTTTTAGTAAATTGTGCCTTCCTTTATATGTTTCAATAAAAAAGCAAATTATAATATTTCTTGATCTTTTCCTTCTTGTCTTGACTTTTCTACTCACACATCATAAAAGCCTAGCAAGTAATATTTTGTGTTGTTTTTTGTTTTTTCCTATTTTCAAGCTAAAAAGTTATGCGGCATACAATGGAGGTTCAATTACAATCAACACAAACAATTCTTGCAAGGTTGTTTTTTTAAAATTTTATAGTCTTTATTTTTGTTATGATGATAAAAAAAATTGCAATAGTCTTTTAATTTTTCCTGTTTTATTGAATACTAAAAAAATCCAAAACATATGTGTATGCATATATATATATATATAGTCATCCACAGACAGACTTTTTCATTGTATCACAACTCTTCCATGTGGCTAGACATGTGAGATATTCCAAGCAGGGATTGAAACCTGCCTAACTTTACATCAGGCTGATGACATACCTCAAGCCAACCCGTGACTCAACATCAACTTGGGAATTAATGCATTAGTATCAAATTTTTCAACTATATGGCCACCTGCCTCCCATCACAAAAACTATCCAAGTTAGACGAACCAGACATGCAGGACACTGCTGGAGAAGCAGAGACGAGCTCATAAGGGATGTACTCCTATGGACCCCCACATATTGCTGAGCAAAAGCAGGACGACCAGCTAAAACATACATACAGCAGCTACGTGAGGATACGGGATGTAGCCCTAAGGACCTGCCAGAGGCAATGAACGACAGGGAAAAGTGGCGAGAGAGGGTCAGGGATATCCATGCTAGCAGCACAACATGAGGATGAGGAGGATCAAATTTTGTTTGTTTACATTTTGCGCTATCGGATGCCAGAGTGCTCAATTCATTAAAAGAGCATTGCATTACGTGAATGGCAACCGTTATATTCCTTCACCAGTGTGCTCAGTTGAAAGGGAAAGACAGAGAAAGAGACAAAGAGGGATTTTTATGTGGAGTTTTATCTTGCACAAGACCATATAGAAGAATAAAAAGGAAGTTGGTGTTGCCTCAGCTTTCCAAATGATGAGAAAATCACAATTTTACATCCTGAACGTCAATGCTCAGTATTGATAAGAAATATAAAATTGATTAATCCCCAATGCTAATGGTAAAAAAAAAATTCTGGAACAAAAAGCAACACTTACTTTGCTTTTTTCAGAAAATTTCCCTTATTCCTTGAATGAACTTTATATATATATATATATATATATATATACACACACACATAAAGTTCATTTGATGAATAAGGATAATTTTATTTAAAAAAAGCAAAATATTTTTTCTGAACTTTTTTCTTGCTTTGTTTGAAATTTTGTTTTAAAGTAAAAATCGTTTTAAGCCCACAAAAATTAATTTGCTTCTGAGGTTATTCAAAATGACAGCATATCGGACAGTGTTCTAGACTTAAACAGAAATCTTTCAACTTTTTGGTGGCTGAGAAGTTCAAACCACGTAAGATTTACAGGAAAATGTGCGATGTGTATGGAGAAGCATGTCTTAATCAACAAAATTTTATGAATGAGCAAAACATGAGCTAGCCTGAGTCAAAAATACAGTTCATCAAGTGGAAACACACCAACTCTCCTGTAAAGAAAAAGTTCCGGGTGCAGCTGTTTGTAAAGAAGATCATGTTGACAGTCTTCTGGGACATGAAAGGAATCATCCCCATTGATTTCCTTGAAAAAAGTTCAACTGTAAACAGTGCTTCCTATTTCAAACTTCTTTGCAACTCATATTCCTTATGCCCAAGTGTAAATATATATATATATATATATATATATATATATATATATATTTCTTTAAGAAAAAGCAAAACCGGTCACATTAGGATTATAAATTTATTTCCATCCTGTTATGTGTTTTTGATAAAATCAAAAAACACGAAAAAAGTTAACAGGACTTCTTCAGATCTAATGGATAAAATAAATCAGAATAGACACAGTTGAGTACTATATATATATATATATATATGTGTGTGTGTGTATATATTCTCTTTGTGTATTAACTGCCACTTTACATGTTTTTATAAATAAACTAGATCTTATCTGTCTGAATTTTTTAGATGAAACTTGATATATATTATTTTGGTTGTGATTTTTCCGACTGTTGTGCTCGTCTTTATTGTGATAATCTAATAATTTGAATAAGAACTTCATTGTTTGATCAAGAGTCAAACTTTAAAAATGATTTCACAGGTTGAATCATTTCTATACTCAGATAAACAAGGGACAACTGAGTAAGGCCGGAGGATACAGTGGCTAAAACATTGTTTATGTGTTTGTTTATTTGTTTGAGTTTTATGACATATCAACCTTTGTAGATTATTTAATGCCAAATCCATTTTTATACAAATAAACAGTTCTATTTCAAACAATTCCGTTTAACCTAAGTACACAGTTTAATTGTCAAAAACATATTTGTTTCGAGCTATTCACGTTAGTCAAACAGCTCAGTTCAGTATAAGTATAGTTTTTGTTTACACACAGTTAAATGTCAAAACAGTTCTATTTCAAACAATTCAGTTTAAATATTTCTATTTCAAAGAATTCAGTTTAGCGTAAGTACGCTATTTAAATGTCAAAATAGTCCTATTTCGAGTAATTCTGTTTAGCATAAGAATATAGTTTGTTCTATTTGACCCATAGATAAGACTTTATCAGGTTCTATCACTCTAGGCCAGAGTGGACTTGGGACCGATGGTGATGAAGGGGTACCCTGCATTCCCCTCACCATCAGATTGCTTAGTCTCGTATCCAGGACACTTGTTGGTGTGTGGGGGGTCTTACCCCTCTACAGAGGTGCAGTCAGTATATTCTTCAACCCCAACCAACTGGGCAAGCTAAAACATTGTATTTTAGATTATCACAATAAAGATGAAGGCAACAGTTAGACAAATCACAACCAAAATAAAACTAGATCTTGTCTTATTTAATTGTACATTTCTTTTCAAGTGACAAAATGAAATAATACTAATCAGAAAGACTATCGATATTCCATAAGTTATTCTTACAAAACCAAAGAAAGGAAATGTGATAAAATCAATCAAAGATGATCCCATCTTTATCAGAGAAAGAAGAATATAGTCTATAAAATCAGTCGGATAACAGTGAAATGGTCAATTTGGTGGTCTTTAATCTGTGGGGATTTAGGAATTAACAGTAAAACTCCCAACCGGATATTGACTCATCGGTTGCCAGATACAAAATGTATAAACGCGTCGCCGCACATTAGGCTCCACGCATCCATCCAGTTAAAAATCAGAAAAAAGAAAAATAATAAAAAGTAAAGTAGCCAATGGGAAGCGGTCGCGCCAAAATTAAAAGGATTTTGGAGTAGCGAATTTGGAGCCGGTGAAGAGAGATAAATACCTAGGTTTTCTGTGAACCAACCTCTTTTTCGGGTAGTGACGTCGAACCGACAACACCGATTTTGCCGTCTGGTGTTTTGGGCACCACGCTATGTCTTTAGACGTAGCGTTGGTTAGTCCATTCACCAAGTAAATAAAGGAAAGTATGAAAGAAATGTTTTCGTCTCTTATCTGTTTCTATCTTTTCTTTTTGTATATTTCTTTTGGACTTTCTTTGGGCAAGGCATTGCGCCAGCCAGTCAACGTGGGGTAAAATAATATAACCAAAATATGGAGTCAGATATCTTACGGCAACACAGCCTTGCCCTTAGCCCCTGACTACCTTTAAACCCCACAAATCAAATAATCAACCACGTTGGCTCAAATTCTCATCCTTTTATTTATTTATTTATTTTGCTACAAGCATTTTTGCTCAATCTTGATTCACACTGATACATGTGGGATTTTGAATGTACATGCAGATATTCAAGTCTGTTGTACACAAAGGGTGTTCAAAAAATATCAAGACTGAAGCTATATTTATTAAAACAGGAATGAACAATGAATGAAATGTTAATTTTCTTCAAAATAGGCCCCTTAGCATTGAACCCACACATTCCAGCTATTGAAAAGGATGCCTTCGAGTCACCCTTGACTACGGTTGCCAATTTTACTTACTTACTATTATAAGCAAGATTAATTTTAATTTTAGAAAATAAACAACAAAATAAGAAGATAGAGACAAAACTGAATTTATTCAATATGGCCACTATTTTTTTCAATTATTGTATCAACATGCCTTGAAACGATTTGCTTGCCTTCAAAATAAATTCTTCTGACATTTTATTCCATTCTTCCTCAATAGCATTCTTAAGTAAATCAATATTTGGATGGAAAGTTGCATTTGTTTTGTTTTCTAAAACACACCACATAGCGTAATCAAGGGGGTTACAGTCTGGGCTTAAATCTTGTTTAATTGCTGTCCTCAAAATTTTCTTGTGGACTTTCAATTCATTTGCATACTTTCTTATTGACATAGAAGGGTCCTTTTTAATTGCCATAGTGAGAGCAGTTAAAAAGTTTTCTTTTCATTTTGTGTTCAATCCTCCATTCCTCCTTTTTCTTAAAAAAAAATCTTCTCAGTGAAAAATTTTTGTTTGCTTTGTATATTGTAGACAATGAAACTTTGGCTTGGCTTTGGCATTAAGCAAATCATAGATTCTTTGTTGTTTCTTTTCTTGCTCACACATATTGGGCTGAATTTTAATAAAAATGTACTTAAATAATAGAGCTAATGAAAATTTAAATTTATTGTGTTTTTTTTAATCAGACTAAAAACAGTGTTTTAAAAATTATTCAATATTTTGCTTCCACACCCCATATTATCCAGGAAAGATTCTGGTTTGTCATATTTACCCAACCCCTCCGCTCGGGCAGGATATGACACAAGGTCAATTTTTTAAGCGGAGTTTAACAGGTTTGAATTCAGTGTTTTCCTTCTCCTAGACTAGTTGCCCCACCAAGGCTGAAGAACCTGGTCTGTCCTACTATTTACCCATAGCTGGAGGGAGAATAATTGGATTCATATCTTTCCCAAGGGTATTAGTGCTATGTGAAATGCAATCAGTCTTGTCCAGGATTTGAACTCGTGTCGCCGTGTCCATTCCCTACGAGGATAACAATTACACCACAGGCACCTCCACGGAAAGATTCTGGTTTGTGCATGTAATACTTATCCATATGATTTAAGTTTATTTGCTTGCACAGTTCCCTGTATATCACCTCCCCTATCCAGTCATGCTTGCTCTTGTGCTCTTTTTTGCCAGTGAGTGGTATTCTCTTATCATGCAATTTAGTGCTTCACTTCTGACATATCCTATAATTGCTATTTTTCCTGATTGTTGCTTATTTTTACTTTTACTTAATCTTTCTTACAGCATTATTCTGGTCTACGATTAATAATAATTCAGTTTCTCTCCTTAAGTTTCCTCTGTACAGTTATGTCCACCTCATCTCATGCAATTTCTTGAGTTTTTATTCTGAACTGACAATGTCGTTTTTCTCAACGGAAAATGGATGGACTCATGCTTTTCTTAAGGGAAATGAAATGCAAACAGCCTGATTCAAGATTTTGTTTAATTCTATTTTTATGCACATTTGTTTATAAAAGGTTAAATTTTATTGTATGTGTAAATATGTTCATCTTATCTTGCTTTCTGTTCAGTGTTACTATATCATGGATATACTAATGTTGATATTGGTCCTTGGAGAGTGAGGACTTGACTATATATCTTCTCAAGCACCAAATAATCCCAGAGATATCCTAATGTTAATATTGGTCCTTGGAGAGTGAGGACTTGACTATATATCTTCCAAAGCACTAAATAATCCCAGAGATATACTAATGTTAATATTGGTCCTTGGAAAGTAAGGACTTGACTATATATCTTCCCAAGCACCAAATAATCCCAGAGAAATACTAATGCTAATATTGGTCCTTGGAGAGTGAGGACTTAACTATATATCTTCCCAAGCACCAAATAATCCCAGAGATATACTAATGTTAATATTGGTCCTTGGAGAGTGAGGACTTAACTATATATCATCCAAACCACCAAGTATTACCTTTAAAGAGCCCTTCATCAGTATTTATACAATAATTTATCTAATTAAGATATCATTGAAGTACAATAAAGTAGAAAAAAAAAAATCAAAACTATAGAAGTTGTAACAACTGAACAAAATTTTTGAAGTGATTCTAAACACAATAAAACTCAGGAAGATGAGATTGTTAAAATCAGCCAACAACTTATTGACAAACAAAAAAGTCTTACTGACTAGTTACTGGTAAAAGAACAAAAACATTTGGGAGATACTTAAAATAGAAGGTATTTAATTGATTCAGACAAGGTTGGGCTGTAAATGGATACTTTTGGTTGATTAGTATCCAAAAAGGTTTAAGAAAATAAGTATGAAAAGTAGACATAGTTAGTAGTAAAAATGTGTGAGTATCTAAGTACCACAATAACTAATATCAGTAATAAAAATATTGATTATTATAATGTCAGTAAGAAATTACTTATAAAAACAGCAATATTAATGATTGTAAATTCTTATTACAGTAGTATTATAATGCTAATATTTTCATATACACACTTGATAATTATGCTAATATCTAATGTAATAATTTATAATTGACTTATAATGACATTTTCAATTTCAGTGGTGAAAACAGAAAGCAATTTTCATATAATAAAGATTAAAATAATAATAAGAAATGTAATTATAATTTATGAGTAATATCCTTGAAATAGCCGGGTTCTGGGAGTTAATCATTTATCATGAAATTATAAAACAAACAGAAATACAAGAAAATAAACTAAAACGATAATTGATGAAATTGGAGATTATGTAAATATTTTTTCAAGATTATATTTTGAGCATTTACTGAGTGTAATGGGTCAATTGTCGTCTGAATTATGCAAAAATGAAAATAACTCTGACATCTCATTTTATCAGATATATTTACCAAAATTACATGAAAATATCTTGAAATATTGTAGATTAAATTTATTTAAAGAAATTGCCATTGATTTCAACCATGGCCTCCAGACAACCTTGGAATCTCCTGCAAACCTTTCCAATAGTCTCCATGATTTGTTGGTAAATGTTACCATTACCATTGCTTTCAATTCATCTTTGATATTTCACAGTTTTGTTGGTCTCTCACTTAACCATACCTCATACATAATAACCATGAAGATAGCAATATGGGGAATTAAGCAGCCAGATATTAGGGGTGATGTTGTTGCAAAGATGTTCCGATAGCCAAGACTAGGTTCTCCCGTTTGTGTTGTATGGCACAGAGTTCTGTTGCCAAATGTAAGGTCTTATAGCAGCTACTCTCTCAATCCAGGGAAGCACTACCTCCTCCAGCCACTTGATGTAGGCCTCCATGTTAAGTGAGGCCATGTGAGAAGATGAATGGAGGCACAATGTTACCATTGAAGTAACCACTCCAAACACCATAATAATACACCTTGCGGGGATGAAGCAAGCTAATAGTTATTCTACGAGTTCACCATCTAGCATACATTTTTATGTTCAATAAGAGATGATACTGAGTTTGTTCAAAAGCTTTGCTGCACGATCTTTCCTCTTGTCTTTTATGGCCTGTGATAAAAATTGGCCCTTTCTCTTCTTGTATGAGAAATACCAAATGTCTTCATGCACTACCAGCCTGATTAGAAACTCAAACACTCCCATTTCCCTGGCTATAGACCTGATTGAATTGCTGGAATCATTGACAGTCATGGCCTGAATCTCAATAACAAATTTGTGAGTTCTTTTCTTGTTTGAACAATCAGAGTGAGGTTTCTGAGCTGCTGTACCTTCATAATTATCATTGGTCTAATTCAACTCTTTTTGAATCCTCTGTAATGTTCTCAGATTGATGCTCAAACACTCTGAAATCTTCATATTGGCATTTCTGGCATGAATGCCAAGCAGTATGCTGTTTCCAAATTTCTGGAGGAGGTGTGAATAGCGTCATGGTGCTGCTTTTCTCACAGACAGTGCCCGACCAACTCTAGTAGACAAAACCTGAAACAAACAAAGTGCATGCGTGAAATTGATAATTTAAAATCATAACAATTTACACATCACACACAGTATATACAAGCTCTTTTCAAAAAGGATCTAGATTAAAGCTGTATTTACCAAGACTGAAAGGAAAAAGGAATAAAATGTTAAATTTCTTTAAAATAGTCCTCTTGGTATTCTGCAAGTTTCCCATTGGTCGAAACACTTCTAAAAATTCCCTTGTCATATGGTGTAAAGCTGTACGTCCTCTATGTCATTAAAATTGGTTTTCTGTTTAGGAAACAAAAAAATGTGTCACAGAGTTCGGTCTGGTGAGTATGAACAGTGTTACACTTGTAAAATTCTGTTTTACCAAAAACTCTTATCATCATTAAGTCATGCTAATGGAATGGTGTCCCTTGACACTCTCTCACCATCTGTCCCTATCGGCCATCACTCTTGGCAAAAGTCTCTTAAACAACATCCAGTGTCTGCATAGAGCTGATTCATGTAAGTTTTTGCTGGTCAACCAACACTGGTGTGTCTATATGCAGAAGTTCATTGGAGAATATCACTTATGAGTTCATCCTTTCTTCTCCAGTATTGGCCAATATTCCTTGTTCATCTTACTTGGATGGTTTGTGAAATGGGAGTTAAGTGGCTATATAACTGCTGTTTTGTGGGGTGCTGCTTCCAGGATTTGGTCAGAACAGCAGACAGTATCTTTGTGTTCTTCCTATGTAACTTTTTCTCCAAATATTTCATTAAAGTCTAAGTGACGCAACTATACAGAAGTACTAATACAGCAATAGCTTTATGTTATGTGCTTTTCATGTATATATATATATATATATATATACACACACACATGAAAAGCACATAATGTATATCCATATATATATTTGTATTGAGAGAGAAACAGAAAGAAATCAATCTATATTTGGATATATATATATATATATATATATATATATATATATATATATATACACATGTAAAGCACCAATTATGGATCTATATATATATATATATATATAAAGAGAGAGAGATCTATGTTTGGATATACACATATATATATACACATACATATATATACACACATATGTAAAGCACATGTGTATCTTATATATATATATATATATATATATAGAGAGAGAGAGAGAGAGATCTATGTTTGAATATATATAGAGAGAGAGAGACAGAGAGACAGAGCACATAATGTGTATCCATATATATATATATATATATATATATAGAGAGAGAGAGGGATATGTTTGTATATGATTGATACAGAGTCAATAGCACTTAGTGACAGTCAGTTTCTTCCCTATATGTAATCATCAGACACTTTATTCTGAAGATATGATCCCTGATGCAACAAATTGAGAGTCACCATGCTCTGTTGACTCTGTGCCTACCCTAACTTAGATTTACATCTGCTCTGTCACCAATATAAAACACCCTTTACTTGCAAATATAGCCAACTACATTAACAATTATGCATTTTTTTTTTTTTTGTGAGTATTACTTTTTATAGAGAGTACCCTGTTCAGACTTTTACCCACCCTCTTACAGAGACAGAATGTCACTCAAGATCAATTTGCATACTTGTGGTCAAGGACAAAATTTGACCATTTGCTGTAACCAGTATAATGAAGACATGAGAATACCTTCCAACCCACCCCTAATGGCATAATGGGGAATTGAAGCCCAAGACCCTGGCTACTTTTTTTATGGAGCATTCCACCTAAAGACCAGAACATAAGAGTTGAACAGGTACTACACTGCATTTCATCTTCAGTGCACACTTTGATCCTACACAGAAGTTAAGATTTGTTGCCCTCCAGCTTGGAAAGTTAGGCATCCTTGATTAAAAGTGTATATGATGGTATACTTTTCGAGATTACACTTTTTTCTTGTTTATTGGGTGACAAAAGAAACAATTTTACTGTTGTATTTGAATTTCAAGTTCAGTTAAGAACTGTGTCCAAATTATGATTTTTCAAAGTAGACCAGCTTTAAGTACAAAAAATTGTACTCCATGATATTATCATTTACTCCTTAAGAGTTTTTTATATCAGTATTAACTGATGGTTTTTCACTGGAGTTTGAGTGACAGCAAGTCTCCGGTACTCTCTCAATATTCTGGCCATTAGTAATGCTGTCATTTGAATAGTCTCTACCTATCAGCCAACTTCCAGATCCTCCAGGCTTTTTAATAATCCTTTAATCATTGTGCCAAAAGCACCAATCTCAATGGGTACTATCGTCACTTTTCATGTTCCACAGCTTTTTCAATTCTCTAGCAAGGTTGAGGTACTTATCCTTCTTTTCACATTCTTTCAGTTTTATTCTGTGGTCAGCACGGACAGCAAAGTCGGCAATTTTGCAAATTCTCTTTTCTTTGTTAATTATTATAAGGTCTGGTCTTCTGGCCGAGATTAGGTGATCCACATGTATGTCAAAGTCCCATAGGAGTTTTATTATTATTATTATTATTCTCTTTGAGATAAGATAACATCAATTGCTACTTTTTTTGTGGGGTGTGAGCATTTTGCCTTTTGTGTTCATTTATAAGTTTTTAAATGAGCCATAAAACCTGTCATACACAAATGATAGTATAAACAGTGACAGGTTAATTCATATTCATCATATCTATACAAATGAATGTCAGAGTATAATGTAACAGGATTTCTTTGCATGTTTCCATTGAAGTCAGAATAGGATGTAAAAGTATTTTGAAAATGACAAAAATTAATTTGTCAGATGTAATTGTATATTTTATTACTCTTTCTTTGAGAGATTGATGCTTTCAAGTTGAAATAGACGATAAGAATTTTAAAGGAATATAGTCTCACTCTCTTTTCTTCAATCTTCTTTTCTTTCATACTTCCTTCTCTATTTTCTCCATATTTCTGAAATCTCTCTTCTTCAAATTTCTCTTTTCTCCTATCTCTTATTCTCTCTCTTTTTTTATATACTTGTGTGTGTCTGCATCTGATATATAATCATAGTTGTATGTTCTGCTATATTCATAAATAAAATCACCTCAATATTGTTGATAAATCATATGTAGATCTAATATATATATATATATATATATACATATATATATATAGGAAGCGTTCAGAGTCTAATCGTTACTGTATAGGAAATGGACACAATGACCCGATTTCAAATCCTGCATGAGGCTGATTACATTTCACATAGGGTTAATTCTCTTGGGAAAGATATGAATCCAACTCTTCTCCCTTCAGCTATGAGTAAAAAGTGGAGAAGACTTAGCTCTTTAACCTTGGTTGGCAACCAGTCTAGGAGAAGGAAAACTTTGAATTGAAACTTGTTAAACTCTGCTTAAAAATGATCTTGTGTTGTGTCCTGCTTGTGCAGATTGGTAGGTAAATATATGCTGTCTTTTGGATTTTGAATTACATGGATATTGAAGAAAGAAAATCCTAAAATAGAATCTGCTGCTTTGGCGTTGAATAATATGAGGATATAAATGTAAATATATATATATATATATATATATATATATATATATAAGTTGGCCAACCATAGTTGAGGGTGACCTGAAGGCTCCCTTTACAATAGCTACTATACTGAGGTGTAGAGGAGGTCTTTACTCCTTTCCCTGGATTACTCGAAGTAGAACTATTTATATGTATAAAAATGGATTTGACATTAAATAACCTACAATGGTTGAAATGCCATAAAACCAAACCAACCAAGAATGGCCATTATGAATAGATTTAAATAAACTATACCTAATAGGGCAACATTCCCACTCAAACTGCCATGATCTTGATAGAGATGCAAAATTCTCCATTATAAAAGAGATTGAAAAAAATGCATTGCTCAATATCATGAAGATAAAAGTAAGATAGCTGGATAAAAAATTGACTCGCAAATACTTTTAACATCAAGCTAACCCATCTTCAAAATTTCCCTTTAAACTAGAATGGACAAATTAATTGCCATATAAACAAATGTCTCAGTTAAATATTTATTTAAAGCAGTTAATTTTAATAAGCCACTAGCCAC
Organism: Sepioteuthis lessoniana; assembly: GCA_963585895.1. Classification (NCBI taxonomy): domain Eukaryota; kingdom Metazoa; phylum Mollusca; class Cephalopoda; order Myopsida; family Loliginidae; genus Sepioteuthis; species Sepioteuthis lessoniana. The sequence continues at coordinate 123,438,296 of OY757907.1, forward strand.
ACCTCAACATGGGTCTTCCATGTGTCTCTTTGAGATCATAAAACAATCAACTCAAAATACTGAATACTAAAAAATAATCTTCATTTAACAAATGGATATGGTATATTAGTGGGGGTTTTTGTCACTTATTTTTTGACATACCAATTTTTTTAAAACATTTTAAAAATCTGAAAAAAAACTGTTATTCATAAAAACTTTTCTCCTGATGATGACATCTTAATGTTAAAACTAGTTGAGAACAATTAAAAATCAAAAAGTAAGTAATTATAAAGATATATTCATGTTTGTCTTATCACTTTTGTTTATACTCATATATATATATATTGTTGTTGTTGTTGTTGGCAAGTGTAGTCGAGGGTGACCCAAAGGCTCCTTTTTGATAGCTACTACACAGAGGTGTAGGGGAGGGTGCTACTCCTTTCCCTGGATTGCTCCACTTCATCCTTGATATGTACCTTATAATGCTGAGTGTTAAGCAAGGAGGCATCAAGTACCATTTTTTAAGTCTTTGATATGACTCGACCTGGGATTGAACCCCGGTCTCCCAGGCCATTGGCGAACACTGTACCCACTTGGGCAATATACATATATAAGGAAATTAAATCCAACAGTATGAAGAAAGTAGAAAAAACAAAATAATCCAAATTTGATGAATTTATTATGAAAGTCAACATTGAATGTTTCGGCCATAATAACCTTCTTTAAGACTTTAAATTTATGAAAAGTATTGTTGGAATAGCAATGGATGTTTGAAGAAATAGCAGGAAAAAAGAAAAACATCCATCAGTATTTTAACAATACTTTTCATAAATTTAAAGTCCTGAAGAAGGTTATTATAGCCGAAACATTCAATGTTGACTTTCATAATAAATTCATCAAATTTGGATTATTTTGTTTTTTCTACTTTCTTCATATATATATATATATATATATATATATAAAATGCAATTAGAAGAAAACTCAAACCTGGTTAAATTATCATTATAAATTTATTTTGGTGAAGAATATCATTATACTCTTCATCTCACCAGATGACTCCACATGTTTAATTTGAGGTTGAAAAACAGCAAATATGGATTACAGTCTAGATACGTGTATGAAAAAATACCCTATATAAATTTAAATTCTCAGGCAAAAGTAAAGGGGGTTAATACAATAAAGTATTAGAAAAATTAAGAAACCAGAAAAAGGGTGTTCTGGTAAATTAACCCATCCTAATTTAAACACATGCTAGATTTTTCATAGGTTGAATTTTATGAATAATATAAGCTTGTAAGCTAAACGATTATCTTGACATATTTTTCAGTTTACTTCTTTTACATATGTTAATTCCCTCAGCTAATAGGTTCATAGTCTTCCTCTTAAGAAAAAACCCCTTCCGGCAGCTACCAGGGGCCCTTAATTAACCCCAAAATGATCAAAGGGAATTAACTGCTCCAGAAATTAAAAACCCTAATTTTGAATTGATATCTAAAGTTCCAAGAATCTCCTTCTCTCCGTAAATCCCCCCACATACAATACTAGTAACTACTGAAATAAATGTTATTATTTCCAATAAAAATCATCCAACATCAATATCCCTGCTATTGCCTAGAGTAGGAGCCTTGGTGGCTCCCAGTCAGGATAGTTTAAATTTACTTTTATATCTACATTTAAACACAAGCTCGTTATGTTCATTCAGTAGTCTGTGATCTTTAAAATTAATTATACTAATTTTTTCATTGATACATCTAAGGATTTAATGCAGAGAATTACATCTAGGTCACTAAGTAGCCCTAAATATAACCTGTGGAAAATCTCTCTAGATACTTTTGATTGGTTTAAAAACATTAAGAATAAAAAGTGGCCTACATTCATTCATTACTAGAGAATTGTTACTAAAAAGCCTGCACCATGCTAGGGAATATACGGACATCACTGACAAGAAAATAGAAATTATTCTAGCATGTAGGAAATCTATTCCATCCAATAATTGTAGAACTTGGGTGAAAAGCCACAAGGACAATTTCGACATACACATGGGCACTTACAACTCGGCCCAGGTCGATTATTAGGGAATTTAAATTACTTGGTCTACAAATTGAAATAGCTTCACAACTTAAAGATAGTTGACTTTCTTGATGTCACTCTCAATTTAAATAACGGCACCTTCAAACCTTTTAATAAGAGCAATTCCGCCCGCATCAACATAAATACTGACTCTAACCATCCAAGATCCTTATTGAAGCAGATTCCTATGCCATGAACCAAACGATAAACTGATTATCCTCATGTAAAAGAATTTTTGAGGAGTACAAAAGTATATATGATGAAGCCCTCAAAAACAGTGGATTCCATGATAGACTGGAGTATGTGAACCCAGTTCACTTCGGCTCTAATGAAAGAAGTAATTGTAGTGGGACCCGTGCACTCATCAAGGTAGGTGACACCAATAATAATCACTCAAATAGACGAGGAAAAATAGAAATAGTAAAGTAATCTGGTTTAACCTACCATTTTGTAAACTTATCAACATTAACATAGGTAAAAGTAAAGTTGGCGACCATAGTCGAGGGTAACCCGAAGGCTCCCTTTTCGATAGCTACTACACCAATGTGTAGGGGAGGGCGCTACTCCTTTCCTGGATTGCTCTACTTTACCCTTGATCCGTACCTTATAATGCTGAGTGCTAAGCAAGGAAGCATCAAGTACCATTTTTTGAGTCTTTGGTATGACTCGACCTGGGATTGAACCCAGGTCTCCCGGGCCATTGGCGAACACTCTAACCCCTAGGCCAATGTCCGGTTTTAACATAGGTAATACTTCCTAAACCTCCTGGATAGGCACTTTAATAGGGACAATCCATTAAGAAAAGTTTTTAATAGGAATACACTAAAAATTAGTTACTCTTGTACAGATAATGTGCATAGTATCTTAAATAAGCAAAACAGGAATTTACAAGACGAATTAAATAGAAATAGTTTGGGACTAGATGAGGTATCCTGTAACTGAACAAGAAAAGGAGAATGCACCTAGGGTGGATGTTGCCACTCGAAGAACATCATATGCCAAGTGTGCATTTCCTCTATGGAACATAATAATGATGTGGAGAGGTAATTTACTAAGCTTTTTTTTTGCTTAGATGTAGCACAAGGCCGCATGAATTGGGCACCCAATGAGAATCGAACTCACTCGTGTAGGTTTGCTAGTCTACCTTGCTAACCATTACACCACCCGAAAGACTGTATAACCACATATCTGCCCTAAAATGGTTGATCAGGTTTTGATAGATTGCAGAATTGAATTCAAGGTTTGGTCACTGAAGAATTCTTTTCATTTCTTCAACGACTCTCCCAACAATCTGGCTAGACTCTCACTTTTCTATCATTACTTCCATCAAAGGTGTTTATAGAAGGTCCATTCTCTAATGTCATCAGTCTGGCATTTTGCCAAGTTTTGGGAATATCCTTTATCTTTTCTTGACACTCAATCTGTGTTCTACACAAACAGCTTCATCCTAATAACAGCAGAAATTTGGAACCATCTCCTTTTCCCCATGAGTATTTTCCAATGCCCTATCAGCTTGAGTTCAAGTTCAAGGTCAATGCATGTTTCATTGGCCATTTGACATCAAAGTATCCTCCCATCTATTCATACATTTAAATTCCCATTTTCATTCATTCCCCCTTACTCCTCAAACATTTTTCTATTCATCCGTCTCAAAATCACTAATCATCCTTCGAATTGATTCATTGCCCACTCTCCATCAATTCTTCTCATTCATTCATTTACCCACTCTACACTCATTCTTTTCATTCATTCATCTCTCTCTCTACACTCATTCTACTCATTCATTCATCTCTCTCTCTCTACACTCATTCTTTTCATTCATTCATCTCTCTCTCTCTACACTCATTCTTTTCATTCATTCATCCCTCTCTCTACAATCATTCTACTCATTCATTCATCTCTCTCTCTCTACACTCATTCTTTTCATTCATTCATCTCTCTCTCTCTACACTCATTCTTTTCATTCATTCATCCCTCTCTCTAAAATCATTCTACTCATTCATTCATCTCTCTCTCTACACTCATTCTTTTCATTCATTCATCTCTCTCTCTCTACACTCATTCTACTCATTCATTCATCTCTCCCTCTCTACACTCATTCTTTTCATTCATTCATCTCTCTCTCTCTACACTCATTCTTTTCATTCATTCATCTCTCTCTCTCTACACTCATTCTTTTCATTCATTCATCTCTCTCTCTCTACACTCATTCTTTTCATTCATTCATCTCTCTCTCTCTACACTCATTCTTTTCATTCATTCATCTCTCTCTCTCTACAATCATTCTTCTCATTCATTCATCCCTCTCTCTACAATCATTCTACTCATTCATTCATCTCTCTCTCTACACTCATTCTTTTCATTCATTCATCTCTCTCTCTCTACAATCATTCTTCTCATTCATTCATCCCTCCCTCTACAATCATTCTACTCATTCATTCATCTCTCTCTCTACAATCATTCTTCTCATTCATTCATCCCTCTCTCTACAATCATTCTACTCATTCATTCATCTCTCTCTCTACAATCATTCTTCTCATTCATTCATCCCTCCCTCTACAATCATTCTACTCATTCATTCATCTCTCTCTACACTCATTCTTTTCATTCATTCATCTCTCTCTCTCTCTACACTCATTCTACTCATTCATTCATCTCTCTCTCTACACTCATTCTTTTCATTCATTCATCTCTCTCTCTCTCTACACCCATTCTACTCATTCATTCATCTCTCTCTCTCTACACTCATTCTTTTCATTCATTCATCTCTCTCTCTCTCTACACTCATTCTTTTCATTCATTCATCTCTCTCTCTACACTCATCCTTTTCATTCATTCATCTCTCTCTCTCTCTACACTCATTCTTTTCATTCATTCACCTCTCTCTCTCTACACTCATTCTTTTCATTCATTCATCTCTCTCTCTCTCTACACTCATTCTTTTCATTCATTCACCTCTCTCTCTCTACACTCATTCTTTTCACTCATTCATCTCTCTCTCTCTACAATCATTCTTCTCATTCATTCATCCCTCTCTCTACAATCATTCTACTCATTCATTCATCTCTCTCTACACTCATTCTTTTCATTCATTCATCTCTCTCTCTCTACAATCATTCTTCTCATTCATTCATCCCTCCCTCTACAATCATTCTACTCATTCATTCATCTCTCTCTCTACAATCATTCTTCTCATTCATTCATCCCTCTCTCTACAATCATTCTACTCATTCATTCATCTCTCTCTCTACAATCATTCTTCTCATTCATTCATCCCTCCCTCTACAATCATTCTACTCATTCATTCATCTCTCTCTCTACACTCATTCTTTTCATTCATTCATCTCTCTCTCTCTACACTCATTCTTTTCATTCATTCATCTCTCTCTCTCTACACTCATTCTTTTCATTCATTCACCTCTCTCTCTCTACACTCATTCTTTTAATTCATTCATCTCTCTCTCTCTCTACAATCATTCTTCTCATTCATTCATCCCTCCCTCTACAAACATTCTACTCATTCATTTGTCTCTCTCTCTCTACACTCATTCTTTTCATTCATTCATCTCTCTCTCTCTACACTCATTCTACTCATTCATTCATCTCTCTCTCTCTACACTCATTCTTTTCATTCATTCATCTCTCTCTCTCTACAATCATTCTTTTCATTCATTCATCTCTCTCTCTACAATCAATCTTTTCATTCATTCATCCCTCTCTCTACAATCATTCTTCTCATTCATTCATCCCTCTCTCTACAATCATTCTTATCATTCATTCATCCCTCTCTCTACAATCATTCTACTCATTCATTCATCTCTCACTCTCTACAATCATTCTTCTCATTCATTCATCCCTCTTTCTACAATCATCCTTCTCATTCATTCATCTCTTTCTCTACACTCATTCTTTTCATTCATTCATCCCTCTCTCTACACTCATTCTTTTCATTCATTCATCCCTCTCTCTACAATCATTCTTTTCATTCATTCATCCCTCTCTCTACAATCATTCTTCTCATTCATTCATCCCTCTCTCTACAATCATTCTTTTCATTCATTCATCTCTCTCTCTCTACACTCATTCTTTTCATTCATTCATCTCTCTCTCTCTACACTCATTCTTTTCATTCATTCATCCCTCTCTCTACAATCATTCTACTCATTCATTCATCTCTCTCTCTCTACAATCATTCTTCTCATTCATTCATCCCTCCCTCTACAATCATTCTACTCATTCATTCATCTCTCTCTCTCTACACTCATTCTTTTCATTCATTCATCTTTCTCTCTCTACACTCATTCTTTTCATTCATTCATCTTTCTCTCTCTACACTCATTCTTTTCATTCATTCACCTCTCTCTCTCTACACTCATTCTTTTCATTCATTCATCTCTCTCTCTCTACAATCATTCTTCTCATTCATTCATCTCTCTCTCTCTACACTCATTCTTTTCATTCATTCATCTCTCTCCCTCTACACTCATTCTTTTCATTCATTCATCTCTCTCTCTCTACACTCATTCTTTTCATTCATTCATCTCTCTCTCTCTACAATCATTCTTTTCATTCATTCATCCCTCTCTCTACAATCATTCTTCTCATTCATTCATCCCTCCCTCTACAATTATTCTTCTCATTCATTCATCTCTCTCTACAATCATTCTTTTCATACATTCATCCCTCTCTCTACAATCATTCTTCTCATTCATTCATCTCTCTCTCTCTCTACACTCATTCTTTTCATTCATTCATCCCTCTCTCTACAATCATTCTTATCATTCATTCATCCCTCTCTCTACAATCATTCTTCTCATTCATTCATCTCTCTCTCTCTACACTCATTCTTTTCATTCATTCATCCCTCTCTCTACAATCATTCTTCTCATTCATTCATCTCTCTCTCTACAATCATTCTACTCATTCATTCATCTCTCTCTCTCTACACTCATTCTTTTCATTCATTCATCTCTCTCTCTCTACAATCATTCTTCTCATTCATTCATCCCTCTCTCTACAATCATTCTACTCATTCATTCATCTCTCTCTCTACAATCATCCTTCTCATTCATTCATCTCTCTCTCTACACTCATTCTTTTCATTCATTCATCCCTCTCTCTACAATCATTCTTTTCATTCATTCATCCCTCTCTCTACAATCATTCTTCTCATTCATTCATCCCTCTCTCTACAATCAATCTTTTCATTCATTCATCCCTCTCTCTACAATCATTCTTCTCATTCATTCATCTCTCTCTCTCTACACTCATTCTTTTCATTCATTCATCCCTCTCTCTACAATCATTCTTCTCATTCATTCATCCCTCTCTCTACAATCATTCTTATCATTCATACATCCCTCTCTCTACAATCATTCTACTCATTCATTCATCTCTCTCTCTCTACAATCATTCTTCTCATTCATTCATCTCTCTCTCTCTACAATCATCCTTCTCATTCATTCATCTCTCTCTCTACACTCATTCTTTTCATTCATTCACCCCTCTCTCTACACTCATTCTTTTCATTCATTCATCCCTCCCTCTACAATCATTCTACTCATTCATTCATCTCTCTCTCTCTACACTCATTCTTTTCATTCATTCATCTTTCTCTCTCTACACTCATTCTTTTCATTCATTCACCTCTCTCTCTCTACACTCATTCTTTTCATTCATTCATCTCTCTCTCTCTACAATCATTCTTCTCATTCATTCATCTCTCTCTCTCTACACTCATTCTTTTCATTCATTCATCTCTCTCTCTACACTCATTCTTTTCATTCATTCATCTCTCTCTCTCTACAATCATTCTTTTCATTCATTCATCCCTCTCTCTACAATCATTCTTCTCATTCATTCATCCCTCCCTCTACAATCATTCTTCTCATTCATTCATCTCTCTCTACAATCATTCTTTTCATACATTCATCCCTCTCTCTACAATCATTCTTCTCATTCATTCATCTCTCTCTCTCTCTACACTCATTCTTTTCATTCATTCATCCCTCTCTCTACAATCATTCTTATCATTCATTCATCCCTCTCTCTACTATCATTCTTCTCATTCATTCATCTCTCTCTCTCTACACTCATTCTTTTCATTCATTCATCCCTCTCTCTACAATCATTCTTCTCATTCATTCATCTCTCTCTCTACAATCATTCTTTTCATTCATTCATCCCTCTCTCTACAATCATTCTACTCATTCATTCATCTCTCTCTCTCTACACTCATTCTTTTCATTCATTCATCTCTCTCTCTCTACAATCATTCTTCTCATTCATTCATCCCTCTCTCTACAATCATTCTACTCATTCATTCATCTCTCTCTCTACAATCATCCTTCTCATTCATTCTTCTCTCTCTCTACACTCATTCTTTTCATTCATTCATCCCTCTCTCTACACTCATTCTTTTCATTCATTCATCCCTCTCTCTACAATCATTCTTTTCATTCATTCATCCCTCTCTCTACAATCATTCTTCTCATTCATTCATCCCTCTCTCTACAATCAATCTTTTCATTCATTCATCCCTCTCTCTACAATCATTCTTCTCATTCATTCATCTCTCTCTCTCTACACTCATTCTTTTCATTCATTCATCCCTCTCTCTACAATCATTCTTCTCATTCATTCATCCCTCTCTCTACAATCATTCTTATCATTCATTCATCCCTCTCTCTACAATCATTCTTCTCATTCATTCATCTCTTTCTCTCTACACTCATTCTTTTCATTCATTTATCCCTCTCTCTACAATCATTCTTATCATTCATTCATCCCTCTCTCTACAATCATTCTTATCATTCATTCATCCCTCTCTCTACAATCATTCTTTTCATTTATTCATCCCTCTCTCTACAATCATTCTTCTCATTCATTCATCCATCTCTCTACAATCATTCTTTTCATTCATTCATCCCTCTCTGTACACTCATTCTTTTCATTCATTCATCCCTCTCTCTACAATCATTCTTCTCATTCATTCATCCCTCCCTCTACAATCATTCTTCTCATTCATTCATCTCTCTCTACAATCATTCTTTTCATTCATTCATCCCGCTCTCTACAATCGTTCTTCTCATTCATTCATCTCTCTCTCTCTCTCTACACTCATTCTTTTCATTCATTCATCCCTCTCTCTACAATCATTCTTATCATTCATTCATCCCTCTCTCTACAATCATTCTTCTCATTCATTCATCTCTCTCTCTCTACACTCATTCTTTTCATTCATTCATTCCTCTCTCTACAATCATTCTTCTCATTCATTCATCCCTCTCTCTACAATCATTCTTCTCATTCATTCATCCCTCTCTCTACAATCATTCTTTTCATTCATTCATCCCTCTCTCTACAATCATTCTTCTCATTCATTCATCTCTCTCTCTACACTCATTCTCTACACTCATTCTTTTCATTCATTCATCCCTCTCTCTACAATCATTCTTTTCATTCATTCATCCCTCTCTCTACAATCATTCTTCTCATTCATTCATCCCTCTCTCTACAATCATTCTTTTCATTCATTCATCCCTCTCTCTACAATCATTTTTCTCATTCATTCATCTCTCTCTCTCTACACTCATTCTTTTCATTCATTCATCCCTCTCCCTACAATCATTCTTTTCTTTCAATTATCCCTCTCTCTACAATCATTCTACTCATTCATTCATCTCTCTCTCTACAATCATCCTTCTCATTCATTCATCTCTCTCTCTACACTCATTCTTTTCATTCATTCATCCCTCTCTCTACACTCATTCTTTTCATTCATTCATCCCTCTTTCTACAATCATTCTTTTCATTCATTCATCCCTCTCTCTACAATCATTCTTCTCATTCATTCATCCCTCTCTCTACAATCAATCTTTTCATTCATTCATCCCTCTCTCTACAATCATTCTTCTCATTCATTCACCTCTCTCTCTCTACACTCATTCTTTTCATTCATTCATCCCTCTCTCTACAATCATTCTTCTCATTCATTCATCCCTCTCTCTACAATCATTCTTATCATTCATTCATCCCTCTCTCTACAATCATTCTACTCATTCATTCATCTCTCTCTCTCTACAATCATTCTTCTCATTCATTCATCCCTCTCTCTACAATCATCCTTCTCATTCATTCATCTCTCTCTCTCTACACTCATTCTTTTCATTCATTCATCCCTCTCTCTACACTCATTCTTTTCATTCATTCATCCCTCTCTCTACAATCATTCTTTTCATTCATTCATCCCTCTCTCTACAATCATTCTTCTCATTCATTCATCCCTCTCTCTACAATCATTCTACTCATTCATTCATCTCTCTCTCTACACTCATTCTTTTCATTCATTCATCCCTCTCTCTACAATCATTCTACTCATTCATTCATCTCTCTCTCTCTCTACACTCATTCTTTTCATTCATTCATCCCTCTCTCTACAATCATTCTTTTCATTCATTCATCCCTCTCTCTACAATCATTCTACTCATTCATTCATCTCTCTCTCTACACTCATTCTTTTCATTCATTCATCTCTCTCTCTCTTCAATCATTCTTCGCATTCATTCATCCCTCTCTCTACAATCATTCTACTCATTCATTCATCTCTCTCTCTACACTCATTCTTTTCATTCATTCATCCCTCTCTCCACAATCATTCTTTTCATTCATTCATCCCTCTCTCTACAATCATTCTACTCATTCATTCATCTCTCTCTCTCTACAATCATTCTTTTCATTCATTTATCCCTCTTTCTACAATCATTCTTCTCATTCATTCATCTCTCTGTCTACACTCATTCTTCTTTCATAATAATCCTTTGCTCAGTCGTTCCTAATTTTTTCTTTTTTCAGATCAGGTGCAGCCACACTTTTTCAACTCATGAGCTATATTCAAAATGACCAAGTGAAAATTATCTACCTTTTTTAAAAGCTGCTAAATATATTTATTCATATATTTGCTGAATATACTTTATATATACACAGCATGAACCCTAATGTCATAGTACAATCAAATACATTTATGGTCACTACCTTACTCTGATGACTTATACTGATATGCTAATATCTAAAGAATTTTTTTTGAATGGCATTCAATCTACCTGCTCTATCTTTACAATCTTCTAGTCAATCACAATTGACATATTGGGTACCCCTCTTCACAATTAATCTTTGTATTTAAAAAACACCCAAAGCTCCACAATTTGAAGCTGGAATATTTGTTATGTCACACCATATATGGTAATGTGAATGTTTTTACTTTTTCCAGTTATGAAAAATAAGTAAAGTAGGTGACCTTAGTTGACAGTGACTTGAAGGATCCCTTTTTAATATCTACTACACAGTGGTTTAATAGAAAGTACTACTCCTTTCCTTGGATGGCTCCACTTTTCCCTTGATCCATACCTTATAATGCTGAATATTAAGCAAGGAGTTATCAAGTACCATTTTTTGAGTCTTTGGTATCACTGGATCTCGGATTTAACCCCAGTCTCTCGGGCCATTAGTGAGGTTGTAGCAAATCTTTTTAAAACAGTGAACTTACAATTAAAAAGTAATTAACAAATGGGGAACATTTTTAAATATCTACAGCATAAAAATTGTTTCAATAAAATCAATCATTATATAAAATTAATCAAAAAATGTTCAGATCTTGAAAGCCATCCTTACATTAGCAACACAGGGTAATCTTGCTGGTTTTGAATAAATTAATCAACATTTATTTCAAGGTTCTTTTAGATAACATTGAATGGTGTCTTTTTTTTCTGGTTAGCACTTTTTCCCTTTAGTGTTCATTAATATATTATTAAGTTGTCCATTTTCTTATACTTAAACTTTATTTTTCAGATTAGTTATCAATACTATTCATTGATTTCTTTTAAGTTAAATTTCTTATTTTTGTTTCTTCATTACTGCATTGCAATCCAAGAATGGATCAATCTCTAATCAGTCTTAGACACAAAATCTCTACTTTTTCTAGGCAACTGATCAGTGATTATATCAATCTTCTGATCTATGGGCTTCTTTGAATCTTAGTTGAAATGCTATTTATTTTCATTGTTTATCTTAAGGCAATCTTGTATATATATATATATATATATATACAAAAATATTTTTTTATTTTAGTTCTTTATAACCATATACAGACAGATATATATGCAATAGGGTTACATCTGGCATAATAACTGTCATCAGAGGAAATAAATTTAGTGAACCGAGTCAATTACAGGATGAGGCTGTTTGCATTTCCCTTTATGCTAACATTATTGGGAAAGTCATAAATAAAACTCTTCTCTTTCCAGCTTTTGGTAATGGCAAACTGGGTTCTTGGTTTCTTTGTTTAATGGCATATCAACCTTTGTAGGTTATTTAATACCAAAGCTATTCTCCTAGAAGAACAGTAGTGGTACTATTTATCCCATAGCTGGGAAGATAAGAGGGTTCATACCTTTCCTAAGAGTATTTGCCCGAAAGTTAACGTAATAGCGCAACTGGAGTATGAACTCGCTTACTACGATTCCGCAGTCCATCGCTTTAACCATTACACCACTAGGACACCCCCTAAACTGGGTTCTCTAGTCTTAATAGAACAACTAGTCTCAAAGAAAAACTCTGAATCCAAACCAGCTGTACTCCACTTAAAAATCAACTTTGCGTCACAACCTACTTTTTATGATCTCTGCTGCTGTGAACGCCTGACTGTCAGATTTACACATGATTTTGGTTTGGTTTGGTTTTATGGCATATCAACTATTGCAGGTTATTTAATGCCAAATCCATTTTTATATATTTAAACTATTCTATTTCAAACTATTCGGTTTAGCATAAGTACACAGTTTAGTTCTATAAGACCCATAGATAGGACCCTATCAGGTGCTACCACTCCGGGCCAGAGTTGACCTGGGAGCGATGGCAATAAAGGGGTACTCTGCACTCCCCAAAGCTCCAGCATTACTTGAGCCTCACCATCAGATTGTTTTGTGTCATATCTAGAACACTTGTTAGGGGAGTTTTACCCCTCTACAGAGAAGCAGTTGGTGTATTCTACTGCCCCAGCCGACTAAGCCAATCTTTACATGGGGATATTTGTTAGACATGGGTGATATATGCTTTTAATTAACTTTAGATGTGATACATATTCTATTTTTTAAAAATAACTATATACCTAACCATCCATACATTCTATTTCAAAACAGTAGTTTAAGGATGATTTGATTTGATGATAAAGCCGGTTAGGGTTGACGCTTGGAGACATCTTATCCATCAACCTTTAAGTATATGTATGTACATTTGAAGAAGAGATGTATCAATAAGGAAAATGATGGTCAGGTTATTGCAAGTTTATATGTATGCATGTGCAAATTTCATTAAATATAATAGACAATTTTGGAGGTGCCCGTGGTGTAATTGTTATCGTCATAGGAAATGGATTCGGTGACACGAGTTCAAATCCTGGACGAGACTGATTGCATTTCACATAGCACTAATACCCTTGGGAAAGGTATGAATCCAATTATTCTCCCTCCAGCTATGGGTAAATAGTTGGACAGACTAGGTTCTTTAGCCTTGGTTAGGCAACTAGTCTAGGAGAAGGAAAACTCTGAATTAAAACCTGTTAAACTCTGCTTAAAAATTGACCTTGTGTCATATCCTGCCCGAGTGGAGGGGTTGGGTGAATAGGATAATAGACATTTTATGCCTACATATTTTCTTCTGGATCCGTTCGAATTCCTGTATGACTTTTATCGTATTTGGGGGGAATTGATTTAGGTATTGTCCATAGTTGTATGTATCCCTAGTTCTTTCTGCCCGACTTTGGGCCATCATCAGGGGAGGGTCTATTACAAAAGTGATGTAACTTTTTTTTAGCAAATTACTACTGTGTAAGGATGTCTTTGCCGTTGAAGATTATGGCGTTTGCTTTTAAATGTAATTCTGTAAATACATCAAAACAATAACATCAAAATAATAAACAAAAACTTCAGATTCTCGAAGCACTATATATTAGAAACCTGCAACCAGCACTTAATAGAATTAATTTTCAAACCAGTGCTAATGTACTTAAATGTCTTTAGCTACTGGCACTATTTACAGAATTACATTTAAAAGCAAACGCCATAATCTTCAACGGCAAAGATTCTCCCCAGATGATGGCCCAAAGTCGGGCACAAAGTACTAGGGATACATACAACTATGGACAATACATAAATCAATTCCCCCGAATACGATAAAAGTAATACGGGAATTCGAACGGATCCAGAAGAAAATATGTAGGCATGAAGTGTCTATTATGTTTAATGAAATTTGCATTAACGAAGAAATGCTGCCTAAATATACATATGTATGCATGTATAGATATATAGATAGATAGTGGAGGTGCCCGTGGTGTAATGGTTATCGTCGTAGGAAATGGACACGGCGACACAAGTTCAAATCCTGGTCCAGGCTAATTGCATTTCACATAGCACTAATACTCTTAGGAAAGGTATGATTCCAATTATTCTCTCCCCAGCTATGGGTAAATAGTAGGACAGACTGGGTTCTTCAACCTTGGTGAGGCAACTAGTCTAGGAGAAGGAAAACTCTGAACTCAAACTTGTTAAACTCTGCTTAAAAATTGACCTTGTGTCATATCCTGCCCGAGCGGAGGGGTTGGTAAATATGGATAAATAGATTGATAGAATCCTAAAATCATTGAACTGAAGTGGAAGTACCTGTTAGGGTTCCATCTATAGATGAAATAAAACTGTTTACTCATTTACTAGACTTCAAATAATTTATGTTGAATAGAATTACTAATGTTAAATAGCAATTCTTGAAACTATTTAACTATTGGCAAATAAAACTATTAGTGTTGGATATGATCACATAGGCAAGAAACTGTCACCAAGTGCCACTGACACTGTCTATGCTATCTTATATGTGTGTGTGTGTGTGTATGTGTGTCTATGTAGTTGGGCAGATATCTTTTATTTAAGCATGTTTGATTAAATAATAAAGACACATTTTGTCTATTTAATTTTATTAAGATCTTTTCAAGTTTCCTGATAAGTGTTTTCGTTTTAGGTTAGAATTAGTAGATAAATTTACCAAAATTGTCCCTTGCATTTTCAGACCTTTGATAGGCAATCATCAGGGGTTGTTTGTATGTGTAAAGAGTGTGTGTTTTTTTAAGTTTTTAGTTTTTTATAACATTACAAAATTACATAAAAACAAACTTGGATAAAACTGAGATACCAATGACATCGAAAGAATTTAAAACTGAATACTATCAATAGAAATAGAATATTGTCCAGAGAAAGAGAATATTAAAAAAAAAAAAAAAATGAAAGGACTAACGGCATTTCAAAACATTGTTGCTATTTTCAAAGTTAATTCTATTAATGCTAGGGTTTTTTTATTTTTATGTGTAGGGCTTCTAGGATTTGTAATCGTAGCTTATTAATTTTGTGTGCTATTATAGTGGTTTTTTTCAACAAGAATTTTTCAAAAGTCAAGAAATTAAAATGTAAGCCTATGGAGCTAGAATCATTAGGGTGCATAGTAATATGTATTGAAAGAGTCGTAGTGGTAAGACCAATGTACATATCATAATCATTTGAGACACTTGAACATATATATATATATATATATATAACGTTTTTCCTATCAAGAAGTTCAGTGGAGGGGAAGAGTTATTGGAAATAATTAGGTTGGAAGTTTTAAATTTCTTGGAGTAAATGATAAGTCTTATTTTTTTGGTAGGATCAACAATTTTTTTTTTCAATATTCTATTTTTCTTGATGATATTCCCTTCCCATTGATAGCATTCTGTTTTAAATTCTTATATTATTCTGTCATAGGCATCTCAGTTTGCGTTTATGTAATTTTGTAATGTTATGAAAAAACTTAAGACTTTTTTAAAAAAACACACTCTTTACATATGCAAACAACTCCTGATGATGGCCTATGAAAAGTCCAAATGTGATCGGGACAATTTCAGTAAATCCATCAACTAATTCCAAACAGATGCGTGGGTTGAGCCGGAAACAGGTAGGTATTGTGAAATTATATATACACAGGTACCCACGGCAGATAGTCAGTCTCAGAGTTACGGTGAGGTCCGGAGAGCGCCAACGAGTAGCCGGCAGGCACGCGGCTGGGGTAGTGGCCCACAGTGGCCACCGGTTGAGTATCTCTCGTTAAGGAAGATGTAAAGCCCTGAATATGGCACAACGAGAAGTTAAGAGTCTTCCGTGTGTCTCCGTCTCCCAACCTCTCACACACCTACAGAGTTTTGACCCTAACAAGTAATAAAATGTGAGTAATATTTTTATAATGGTGTGTTATGATTCATTCCTTCATTTATTCATCTGGCTATATAACATAACCTCTTGACTAGTGCATTTCCTTATAAATGAAAACTTGGAATGGTAGTCGGCCACAAACAGGTACGTTTCCCCTCCGACGTGGGAAAGATCTATGCCAATTACTTTCTATGATCTGGAAGAAATTTCCTATGGTATTTTAGTGTTTAATGGTTAGTTTCCATAACACTAAAAGTTAATTAATTGGGCAAAATAAATAACGAAACTTCTTTGAAACACAACAACGAAAGGTTTATCCCTATAGCAGATGTAAACTTGAGTCAGAGAGAGAAAAGGTTCTTTTTGGTGTCGCCGGCTAGTATGTTGGTTCTTGAGTTTGTTGGGGGTGTGTCACTGTAGCAGGTAGCTTGTGTGATAGGCCGCAGGGCTGGCTCTTTTGGTGTGTGTAGCTAGTAGCAGCGTGATCTTCAGTGAAGATCTTCCATGTGGAATGTCCGTAGGAGAGGACGCAAGAGATCTTTCTTCGCTGCAAGCCGGGTGCTCTCTAACTTGTGGCGACTTCTAAAAAGGGCAAGAGAAAAAAGTTCTTGAGAGGTAGATGGAATCAATGCGCTCTGCCCCTGATTGGTCAGTGTGTAGCCGAATCGCTTGGTGGGGGCATTGATTCGCGAGAGAAAATAGATCTGTGACTGCTACAGTATCATTGTTTCCTTCTTTTGTTCAGTTTGATATGTACGGCACCTTTTGACGATTTTTAACGTCTTCCTTTATTCCTGGCCAGTATACACATGTTTCTGGCTTTTAGGATGTTTTTTTTTTCAATACTTTGATGTGATGCGTAGATCTTATTTAGAATTTCATTCCTCATGGTGTAAGGAATTAATATTCTCCCTCCTTTCAGTACCAATATACGGTACTGAAAGTAGTCCTCCATAGACAGCTCATCATCATAGTGACCAATATGGCTTGAATGGTGTTGGGATATCTTGGCTTTGTCCAGCCGTCCAACATGTATTTGTTCTCTGAGTGCTGACACTATCTGTTCATTTCTCGACTCTTCTTGTTATATAATCAAGGAATGATGTTTTTATATTAATCATTTTTCGTTAATTATGTCTTATCATTCAGTTTGGTAGGGCTTTGGACTATTCGAGTCTCTTAGTTCAGGCTTTAAGTCATTTGGTGCAATTTTACGCTCGTGCGCAAAGGATATGACAATCACCATTTGTCATAATAAACCCCTAGACAGGAAATGGGGCTGAATTGTGGATGACAGCATGCCCAAAAGAGATGGTCCAGAGAATTTAAGGATTTTGAAAAAGAGTCTGTTGAGATTGGACCATTGAGGCGAGAGTTGGATTTTGACCGTTGAAAGATGTAGTTGGGTTTTTCGGATCTCTACCGACAGACTGCTTAGACATCACAAGATGTGCCGCGCGTTGGGGTGGGGTCAGCATAGTAAGAATTGTGTCTCTCTCCTCGTGTCGCCATGGACCGAAGTCAAGAAATTAATGAACCGTTCGTAACTGAAACAACAAAATCCGCATGTATTTGTGTGTGTATTGTATTACTTTTGTGATTGATCTCATCACAGTATACAACATTCTTTCAGCTCCTCGAGTTTCTTTGTGCTGATTTGTACAAACTCAATTCTTACACCCAAGTTTTTACTGGGCTGCTGTTGTTTTTGTTCAGTAGTTTTGACAGCCCACCGGCCAACAGTATCTCTTTTCCTAGACGGTATGCTATGATGTGATCATCTCATTGTATTTACATTAGCATCCGTTGTAGCCTTTGGGGTGATGCTGATAGATTTTTCAGGTTGATTATTTCCAATGGTTTATGGTCTGTATCAACTGTGAATGACCTCCCATACACGTACGTATAGAATCTCTGGCACCCAAACATTACTGCCAACATCTTGCGTTCTGTGTTTGCGTATCTTTGCCCAGTGGAAGTGAGTGATTTGGATGCAAGGTCAACTGGCCTATCATTTTGTCGTATTTCTGCTCCAAGAATCAACTTGGATGATCATTGGATTGGTAGGATTAAAATATGCCAGAGTTATTTCTTTACTGATTAGGACCTTGATTCGTTGGAAAGCCTTCTCATGGCTGTTCGTCGATTTATATTTGTTTCCCTTTTTCAGAAAGTCACGAAGGTTGACGGTATGCTCAGAAAAACAAGGTATAAAAGGGGCCATGAAAGTCACCATTCCTTGGACATGCTTCGTTGGTAGGAGAATCTAGGGTTTGGATATCTTCTACTTTTAAAGGATTTGGTGGGATGATCTTATTGTACGGCGTTAAAATGGTATTTGATCGCTTCGCTGATTTGCCTGGTGGATTTGGGCACATTTGTTTGTATATTTGTTGTGATAGTACACACAAGAAACTCTAGTCCCCTTAGAAGTTAGCTCCTCCGGCTGCAATGCACTTGTTGTACTATTCCATCAATTTCTGGAAGGCCCCTTATAAGTCCTCTTGTGTGAGCGTGTCAATGGCCTTCGTCACAGTCTCTTTCATCTCCTCAATTGTCTCATAACGACAGCCTCTGAGCCTAGGGAAAAACCAAAAGTCACAGGGAGCAAGGTCTGGGCTATAGGGAGGCTGAGGAACTGTCTTGATGCTCATCTTGCACAAATAGTCTGTGAGATGGATGGAGTTGTGGACTGGTGCATTGTCCTGCTGGAAATGCCACTGACCAGATTTGAAGAGTGCTGGGCTCTTCTAACGGAATCTCTTCCTGAACTCCCTTAAAACCTCAACATAGTACCCCTAACCGTTTGGCCAATCAACTCTGGTGTATTTACTCCCTTACTCCTCGCACACTTCTCATCATCCCTCACAGACTCCCTACCTTCCTTGAATCTCTTATGCCACCCAAAAACTGATGCTCGATTCATGCAAGAGGCTCCAAAAGCAGTTTGAAGCATTCCATACGTTTCTGTGGCATTTTTTCCAAGTTTAAAACAGAATTTTATTGCATATCGTTCTTCTAAAGTATCCTGACGTCCAGATTGCATTTTTGAAATTCACCAGCTGTGACAATCAGGTTTTAGTAGGATGTATTCCATTTCCAGCTGTAGCTGTTGATTCGAACCTGAAATCATAAAAGTTGATCAGTCATCTCATAAGATTTATAGCAATAACATAGTGAATCTATCAAGAGTCTACGACAATTTTAATTGCCGGTACAAAAAAAGGCTGGAAATTTATTGAAGGCACCACGTATGTTCTTTTGGCTCCACTCAGTGTTTTATCCTTTCCTTGCAATCATACGTTTGATATAACAACTGGTGTCAGAAGCGTGCAGCAAGAGAAATGTAGATTTCACTAAATTGGCTCTCTCTGATCTCTTAACCCTTATCAAGGAACAGAAAACTTCCCTATTCAACTTGAAAGCTGGCTCAACACGTCCATCAGATGCAAGAATAAAAGAAGAACAAGCCGACATAAGCAAGATGTTGGATGCCCTAAAACTCGCCACAACAACAACACCCACAGCCTAGAAAACCGACGACTAAGGCCAAATAATACGACAAAAATCCTTGCGCGATGTCATGAGACAAAAAAAATCGTTCAACCCTGGAAATGACGTGAATCAGTTCATCACCGTCCTAAACAAGGTCTATACGATCTACGTCATACCAGAACTTGCCACCTATCCTAGGTTGGAAGCTGAATTTGTCAAGGCTGCCAAGGACTTACTCGACCACAGCATTTTTCAGCAGATGGTAGATTCCAAGCAGGTCTTATCCATCCTCGAACAGCTGAAAACATACCTAATAGCGACCCACGGCAGCCAGAGGACTAATTTCCAACACCTTAGTCGAGCTTGGGATCTACAACGGCGAAACGGCGAGAAGTTAACAGATTTCACTGGCCGACTCGAAAACACCATCAGAGAAGCCGCTGTGCACATAAAAATAAATACAAGACTGACAACGCAGAATTGACAGTCGACACGCTTTTCTCAATCATGAGCGCAATGCTGATGAACGAGAAGGTCAAAAGATAAACTCAAACCTATACCCCTACCTCGTCAAGGCAATGGACAACCATTATACGGCGAATGGTATAGCGTGCGGAGCCCAACAGTATCTTGATCAGGGTATAAAAAGTGACAACACAACCTCGCACGACATCGCGTATTATACACACAGACCATAGCGACCGAGTCGAAGAAACGTGCCTATCAAGTAGAAACAGCCACTACGAACAAGTAGACAACCACCACACTCGCAATAGACGAGCTTCTCCACGCCACACAAACGCGACCACTATCAGCCATACAGAGATCGCAACCCTAACCCAGAACCCGCCATATGCAAGAACAACACCAAGGGTCGCGCTTACTTCCACAGACGCAACTGCGCATATCACCACTCGCCTCTCGCTCAGGCTCATGTCACAACGACGGATGATGACACATCATCCATAAACATCGAGGGGTAAGATTTTCGGCACGAACCGGACGAGATGTAATGGCTCGTCCCCCGTTCACCCACGCTTGCCATCACTTATTCAACCTCCAGAGACATTTCACACTGCTGTCGCCGCTCGTCAATTCTACCTTTACCGTCAAAGACACCACCTTTTCTGGCACAGCAATGCTGGACTCTGGATGCTCCACCTACATTGTGCCAATCTCTCAGCAGTCAAAAGAAGCCAGAAAACACATGACCCATTCCAACATCCACCTGAAAGGGATCAATGGCAGCATCACCGTCCTTTGTGAACTAAACTGCGACATCACCGTCGGCAATCACAACTCACCTGTTATTAAAGAGATAAACGTGCTGGTGACATCCCAAGCTACACCGATTCTGATCGGTCAAAATATCCTCGGCCACGATACACTTGACTCCTATTCAATAAACAACCGCAACGCAACTGTTGAATACAGCAAGGCACACAGTACACACAGCCCCTAAAATACCAGCTTCAACATCAACCTACGACTCTGCATATGGGACCCGAACAACCATCAGCCATAACCAGCCCACCATGAGACCAAAACCCAACACCCCAGACACTGGATCAAAAACTAAACTGGCTGAAACAAAGCATGGGCCTGTCGCTACCAAATCACCCAAATCGCGACGAATTAGAGGCCACGGCAAACCTGCTTATTCGCTACGCCAACATCATCGGTATCGAAGACGGCAACAAGGCACCTTCCTCTGAGCTGTTCGCATATCGACTAACAGTCACGTACCCCAGAATAACACCCAGTCCCTGCCGAAATAAAACACATAGCTACTGAGGGAATCATTGAAAGCTGCATCGACCCCAAAGGCTTCAAAAGCCCAGTATTTGCAGTCCGCAGAAAAATGGATCGATCTGCGTTGTTGTAAATTTTAAAGGGACCCTCAACAAGG
The DNA here is from genome assembly GCA_963585895.1 of Sepioteuthis lessoniana. Taxonomy (NCBI): domain Eukaryota; kingdom Metazoa; phylum Mollusca; class Cephalopoda; order Myopsida; family Loliginidae; genus Sepioteuthis; species Sepioteuthis lessoniana. The sequence continues at coordinate 123,460,034 of OY757907.1, forward strand.
CAAGGAGCGACTTTGATCCCTATCTGATGACAAGGATCGACCACCTGTTCAACAAAATTGGTGAAGGCAGCAAATATTTCCCGTCACTTGATCTCCGGAGCGGCTGCTGGCAAATCGTTATCGACGTGAGAGATCGCCACCAAACAGCGTTTACGTGAAAGATCGATGCTACCAGTACATGCGCCATGCCTTCGGTCTGACTTCAGCCGGACAGATCTTCTCCCGCTGCATTGCAGTAACCCTGGCCACAGTCGCGTCTCGTGACAACATATCTTCCTACATCGACAACTTGGTCCACGCTAGACATTTGAGGATTATGTGTCCGCACTTGAGCAACTCTTCACCGTCCACTGCAAGTTCGGACTTAAGCTGAATCCTAACAAATGCACCTTCCTCGTACCTGAGGCGAAGTTCCTTAGGCGCATAGTAAACAGTGAAGGATTTAAGGACGACCCCGAATACGTCCTCGCCATCAAGGAAATAGAGCCCCCAACATCGAGGAAGGAATTACAAAGCCTCATCGGCCGTTTAGTGTGGATCAGACAATTCCTTGAGACTCGTTTGTACGAGAAGATAAAGTCTGACACATTCTCCAACCTAATGGGCCCCATACATGAGCTAAATAAGACCAATAAAACATTCACATGGACGGAAAGGGCAGATATGGTATTCCCAAAAATAAAATACCGACTCTCTTCGCCACCAATCATCTCGTTTCCAGACTTTTCCCAACTCTTTACTCTTACTACTGATGCCAGCGACGTGGCGTGTGGAGCCATCTTAATGCAGGTGGCAGACAATGGGAAAAAAGATCATAGCAGTTGCTTTTCAACGTCACCGAACAGAACTGGTCCACAACAGAACGGGAGGCGTATGCGATAAAATGGGAGATTGCCAAATTTGATTACTTTCCGCGCAACCGCCCCTTTGACATTTTCACTGACTACAAGTCATTGACCTACTTAGATCAGTGAGAGTTTAACAATGCCAAGATACGACGCTGGAAGAAAACATTTCCTGCCACAAATTTATCCTGGAATTCGTCAAAGGAGAATCAAATGTCTGAGCTAACATGCTTTACAAAGGTTGCGGACATAAGAAAGTTAAAATACCGAATGACCTTACCCCGACAGGGAGAACATACAAGCTAGAAGGTTCAGACCTTCACATCTATGTCCCATCGAGGTGCCTTGGCGAGGTTGACAGATTACGGCTTATTCCCAAGACCCACACATCACAAAACACCCGCAACTACAAGCGCATGACGGACGTGTTTTTCGCGTACAACTCCACCACCATCATCCCTGTTGAGTGGAATTGCAACCTCCTAGTCTTTTCAGTCGAACAACTGAAGGATGACGCCTATTCAATCATCAGAGCCCTCCAATCAGCTGACTCAAGTGGAACTCACATCGACCCCGAAGATCACCGAGCAACACTCCCAAAGAAACACATGCACCAATTTTCTTCTGGAATCAGGCACCTCTGTTCTAATGATGAGGGACAATAAACACTCTCCCAAATTCGTCGTACCCGACAAACTTCGTGCCAGATACCTTCACCAAGCCCACGAGAGAACCAACCACTCAGGCGTTACTCGTATGCGTGAACCAGCAACTGGTGGGAATTAAAAATCCAATACATTAAAGCCTGTGTCAATTCTTGTGATACATGTACAAAATGTAAGGGAAATTACGACAAGCGCGCACGCTGGCCTATTGGTCACTGTAAACGAGGCAAGAGACCATTTGAGCTTGTCTTTATAGACTTCGTCACAATACCCAACTCAAACGGCAAGCGCTACATCCTCACCATCCTAGATAGCTTCATCCGACACTTTACTGCCATATTATGTGAAAGGGACCGTGCAATCGACGCAGCCAGTGGACTACCAATTCTTTTCCCACCACAGAGAAATATTGCACAAAGTGTCCTCCGATCGTGGTACATACTTCACTGATCAGATCTACAGACATTTTTGCTGCCAAATGTCCATTTTACCGGAACTTCACTGTCCCTGTCGAGAAATATTAAGAGGCAACATCGCACGATGAAGAATGCCCTCTACATGCTATGCGAGGACAGAAACTGTAAATAGACAGACGTCCTCGAATCTGTCACCTCATCCATGAATGATACGATCAACAGGTGTATCTTCACATTATACCATCACTGGTCGCCACCCCAATATAGGTCTGCAAAATCTATACAAAAAGGAGATAGCAAACAACCCGGGAGCTTATGGCACACTAGAAAAGTCCATCACCACGTCACCCTAGCTAACGACGAAGCCGACCATAAAATTGAAGCCAGATTAAACCGACTCACCCATAAGGACCCAATACTGGTCGGTGACAAGGTTTTAATTCACCGGCCACAATCAACCATGGCCCTGTCATCACATCTACCCTGGATAGGAGAATTTACAGTCGTAAAAACAAACAACTTGATGAGCCAGGCAGAAAACAAAAATGGCGATAGGACCTGGATTCACCCCGCACATATTCCCCGCCTTGCACAACGATCAACACACCTATCCGACATAACATCACCACTCCCACCGTGTGACACTCTTCAAAATACCCCAAATCATTCTTCTCCACGCAACTCTTGAGCGCATAACTCAAACAAATACTGATAAGGCTAAGACGAGGGCTAATTCCCGCACGTTTCCAAAATTTCGTCATGAATTAGATCCCCAATACACACACATACTCGTACATACACTATAGGAGCTTTGTTACATACAGAAATCCCTTCTGATTTACAAATATATTCCAAACTAACTCACAAGCAAAATCAATAAATAAACAAACAAATAAAATACCACAAAGTACACGTCAGAAGCCGGATGTTGTCCATAGCCGAGACCAAAATGAATAAAATACGTCGCTGCGCCGGTAGGCTCTGCGCATCCATCCGATTGAAATGTACCTTTATATTTGCAATTTAAAAGATCACTTTTTTCACCCAATCAGCAATCTTCCTCTGTATGTTTTTTTGGAACCGATTCGACCCAAACGCAACTATAAAATGGTCAACGAAAGTTCAAAAAGTCAGTCGGCTTCGAGACCTCAAGAGAGAACATCGACTGCGACGCCTGCAACATTCAACATCACATAAATTCGTCTTAACCTTCTTTGACGGAAGCCGCATGACCTGAGAATCACCATCCAATCGACATTCCACTTTTTCAACGTTAACATTTCTCCTTCCCTATCGGCATAAGCTTTGGTTGATCGCTTAAGTCTGTGACTCACCCCTACTAACACAAATATTGGAACATTTTATTTCTCGATTTTCACTACCTTTAAACATACGAGGATCATTAAATAAGTTTCCAGACTTTTTTTCGTAAGGACACTTTTATTGATAGTACACACATGAAACTCTAGTCCCCTTCGAAGTAAGCTCCTCCGGCTGCAATGAACTTGTATCGTTCCAACAACTTCCGGAAGGCCCCATATAAGTCTTCTTGTGTGAGCGTGTCAATGACCTTCGTCACAGCCTCTTTCATCTTCTCAATTGTCTCATAACGACAGCCTCTGAGCTTAGGGAATAACCAAAAGTCACAGGGAGCAAGGTCTGGACTGTAGGGAGGCTGAGCAACTATCTTGATGCCCATCTTGGTCAAATAGTCTGTGACAAGGATGGAGTTGTGGACTGGTGTATTGTCCTGGTGGAAATGCAACAGACTCGATTTGAAAAGTGCTGGCCCCTTCCAACGGAATCTCTTCCTGAACTCCCTTAAAACCTCAACATAGTAACCCTAACCCTAACCGTTTGGCCAATCAACTCTGGTGTATTGACTTCCTTACCCCTCCCAGACCTCTCATCATCCCTCATTGACTCCCTGCCTTCCTTGAATCTCTTATGCCACTCAAAAACTGATGCTCGATTCATGCAAGAGGCTCCAAAAGCAGTCTGAAGCATTCCATACGTTTCTGTGGCATTTTTTTCCAAGTTTAAAACAGAATTTTATTGCATATCGTTCTTCTAAAGTGTCCTCACGTTCAGATTGCATTTTTGAAATTCTCCAGCTGTGACAATCAGTGTATTCCAATTGCTGCTATAACTGTTGATTTGAACCTGAAATCATAGAAATTGGTCAGTCATCTCATAAGATGTATAGCAATAACATACAGAATTTTCAAGAGTCTACGATAATTTTAAATGCCGATACAAAAAAAGTCTGGAAACTTATTGAAGGTACCATGTACATTAAATTTCCTAAAATTAACTCGTTCCTATCAATACAACTATGAACATTTTCTTCTCAATTTCAGAGACATTTTTATATTCACCAACACTTCAATTGCTTGAACCTTTTGTTTCTTGTTTGTTGATATAATAGTTAAATTTTTCACTTGTCTTCTTTCCTTGCAACCATACGCTTGATATAACAATACTTTTATACTCACAACTTTATTTTGCGGTTCACGACTATTCTGTGGCGGAACGTTTTCCTGAACCAGTAAAAGTAGAGTAGTGGGTGAATGTAGCGAGGGAGAGTGAGTTCTCGTCCGTATTTTACGGGGATTAGTTCATACTTAGTTCCACTACAAATACAACGCAAATTTTTACAATCACGTAAAACAAATGGAATATGACAACAACTAACATTAAAAAACAAACAGTTTAATATTCATAACAAAACAGGAATGAAAATAAATGAGAAACATATGTGAGTGACCTTTGTAGAAAAAAGTTATGGCCAGTTAAATGATAATAAGATTGTTCACACGTGTGTGTGTGTGTGTGTGTGTGTGTGTTTGAATGTTAATAAAGTCTATTGAATAAATGGTTCCATGGTTGGCCGAAGTAAGTTAGATAAAAATAATTGCTTTTACTTACTTATGTGGGTATGTGTGTGTGCATATGAATGATGGAACGTCTTTGCTTTCATTGAGTCCGCATTGTGTTTATTCTTAAGATTTTGGCGACAGCGTGTCGCATTGATGAAAGAAAGTTCGCAAGCTTGGGGTAGTAGACGGAATGACTTTTTGGCCGTGAAAGAAATGAATTGACTGACCGACAACTGACTACTGACCTGGTTGATTTAATTCTTCGTTATTTATACTTTAGTAGTGGATCAAAAAATAGTTTTATGCTAGTCCTAAAATTTAAGCGCGTAGACATTTCTTGACCAATCAGATTCGTATTTTTACTTATTTATTTTAGAGCCTGAATATTTTCTGTTAATTAGTTTCTGGTTCTGTCTTTCTAGAATGTTCTTAGTCTATGTTTTTAAAAAATATAAAAATGTAACTTCAATGCTAATGCGGTTTTGATCCAAAATTTCTAGAATGTTCTTATGTATGTTTTTGTTGATTATTTTAAGACTAAAAATGTGCATTTTATAGTAGTCGTGTTTCCCAGACAAGGTATTGAAATATATTAGTCATTTTTGGTGAGTTGTAGGTTTGAAGTTTGTCCCGTATGCATATTCGGTGAGGTATGTTTAGCAGAACTGGCTGCAAGTATAAGACACGACTGGCGCCAAGCCTGTTACTTTGTAAGCACGTATGCTGCCTTGCTTGCAGCTGAGAGAAAGCGTTCTTTCGATAGCAGTGGTAACAGCTTAACTGAAAGAATTTCCTTTTGGTTCCCGGAAGCTCATCTTTTCAGGCATGCGCGGATTTCGCTTCCTGTCAGAGGCCTCCTGGAAAACTGCATCTTTTGAGTTTATTTATTTTTATTATTTTTTAAAATACCCACAAGTTAACGTACCTCGACAGGAGCATCTGGTCTACTGAAAGTGACATCAATATGCGCCTAACGAAAGCGTGGACTGCCATCAATCATATGGAAGTCTGATCTATCCGATGAAATAAAACGGGATTTCTTCCACGATGCAGTGGTACCACTACTACTGTACGGACAAAACGCACAGAGAAAAAGTTTGACAGGAACTGCGCAAGAATGCTACGAGCTACATTGAACAAATCCTGGAAGCAACACCCCATGAAACAACAGCTGTACGGCTAATTACCACCTATCTCTAAAAACATTAAAATAAAACAAACAAGACATGCTGGACAAGCAAGGACGAACTCCTAAGTGACGTTCTTCTATGGATCCCTTCACACGAACATGTTAGTGCTGGCTGACCTACAACAGCTCTGTGCGGACACAGGATGTAATCTGGTAGACTTCCCGTATTATATATAGTAGTATATATTAATCGTTGTTAGTTTCTCTACAGCAGTGAAATTGATGCTTACAGGTTTTCTCCCACAAGTGGCTTTTTGCCAGACATGGAAAAGGTCAATATATAATTATATGATATAAATGAAAATGAATAATATGGAAAAATCGTTTAAATTGAATTGAAAAAAATTAAAAATTAGAAAAAATTACATAAAAATGGATTCCACAAAAAGTTTTATGTTTGATATATATATATATATATATATAGATGAGAGAGAAAGAGAGAGAGGTTCTCATGTATGTGTTTGTGTTTCACTTCAACCAATGCAGTGCAACAAGTTTGCAATTGAATATTGCCAAGAAAATTTCAAAGATAACTTGTATATCTAGTGATGCACCAAGACATATCTGAAAGAACCAGACTGATCAAACGACTTGCATTTGATGCACACGGCTTGCCAAACGATTGAACTGGTTTTCCTCAAAAGCTGCTGATTTCCAAGGACCTATGTAGTGTAGACTACTTGGCGTCCTGGCAGATAGTTCAAACAGTAGAAAAAGAACAAGCACAAAATTAATGAAAAGAAAAAGTACGAGAAACAAAAAACATAGCAACCAGAATGCAGCCTTAACAATTCATTGGCTGAAATACACTGATGAAAAAGATCATTCTGATTGGTTAATAATTGAATGGGTATATAAGATACAAAAAAGACGATGTAATTTCAAGATTTTGGAAAACAACTCTTTAAGAATTTTTCAAAGAAACAAATGGACATAATCAACTTCTTAACCTGGAGGAATATATATATATATATATATATATATTATAAATTGACGAAAAAACTTCAATTTAGTGTTTCCATAATAAATCCGACGGTATGTTATTTTATTCAAAATTTTATATTTACATACATGAAAATGTATTTAGATGAAAAAGAACAAGGTCTTTAGAGGATGCTTTTATTTGTAGAAATATTTGCTAACGTTAAATGCTTAGGTTTTTAGACCTTCATCAGGGCGTGTAAGTTACTAAAAGAAACGATATGATTGCGCCCAGTTTCGAATTGGTCTAATGCAACTAGCGTTCCAAAATTTATATTAAAAAATCCATATCATGTCAGTCTATGTATTTAACCTTCTGTCTATGCACATATATTAACGTTTTATATTATTTAGTTCGTATCTATCTATTATATAAAAATTTACTTCTAAAAATAAAAAATCAAACCGACCACGTGCGGCACTTGATTTGGCTAGAGTGGAGAAGGGAGAAGTAATCCTAGACAATACAGCACCAAAAAGCTACCTCCACTATTTGTCGAGAACTACTTTTGGGACCCTGAGTACGAATTCGGGGATCAACTGTAAAGGCACGAAAAATTATCCTGCAGATGTGTTTCGTAACTCGCTTCTTGAATAGCCGATAAATATTTTTAACAGGCAAGAAGCTTCCCAAGAAATAAAACCAAAATCAAACGAAAGTACGAATTCGGGGACCATTTGAAAAGGCACGAGAAAATAGCCAACAGATGGGTTTCGTCACTCGCTTCTTGAATAACCGATAAATATTTCAACCTGTGAAGGCAAGAAGCTTCCCAAGAAATAAAAGTAAAATTAAATGAAAGTCAACTACTAAAATTCAACCAAGTTAAGCAACTGAAAGAAAATTCAACCCAGAATTCTGCTGAAAATAACTTTTAAGAAGACTCGAAATTAAATAAACACTGAAACATTTCGACAAAACTAAAAAGAAAAAAAAAATCAAATTCAAAGAACTTTATTTCTCGGACACTCTTTCTGATAAGTGCCAGCAAATTGCATTAAAATTTGCAGCATTTTATCTTTTCTACCCCTTTCTTTCTTGTTTCTTTTGTATAAAATTCCTTTTTAAAGATTTTATTGTCTGTGTTATCTTTTCGAACCAGTATCCGAACTAGAAAGCTGCAGAACTTACTGTTTGAACTTACCGTTTCATATTGCACACTAAAGCCCCCTAAAACATTACCCAGTTAAATAGTAAACTTGGCTTTAGTGTCACTTATGGCGAGGAAATATTGTTACGTGTTGTTACGTTGTCTCTTCGCTATGTTGTTGTTGGAAAATAAATGAGTTGGAATGAGATATCGAAAAGTTTTTATGAAGGTTTAATGACAGCGAGAGTACCTTTATGCGGGAAGTCTCGTAGGAAGGAAGAAAGGAAATAGTTATGGAGTTGAGAAGGAATTTTAGTGGCTAAATACCCGAGCGAAATGTGCGTCGCTACTGTTAAGGCATTGTTGGTGTCTGAGTGAGATATGGTTGCCATAGGTGTAGCAAAGGTCGTGTTTACTGGTTAAGGGCAGGAATGATGTCGTCACCCATGAGTGTGTGGTCCTGGCTGTTGTGAGATAGAAGTATGAATGTCTCCTGAAAATGTTGCCCAGGGATGAGGTAGCTGGATGTCTGAGCGTAATTACGCGTCGCGGTAGACATAGCTAAGGATAGAGGTGAAATGAAGGCGTTCCTGTGTGTGGCGGATTGAATGCATCAAATTTATATTCAACTGGGAACCCTTGATCTAAGAGAGTAGACTCAAGAGGTCCATAAATTAGATGGCTTTCTTCATTGTGTTGTGATGCTGCTGCTATGAAGGGAGAGGACAGTAAGTACGTCTGTCCTGTTAGAAAGGTTCTGAGAAAAGGGTAGTTTGGCGGGCTTTCCCCAATTTGGTGCTGTCCGGAAAAATGGTCTGGACTGAATACGATAAGTCATCCTCATTGGGTGAACATATGCGTCGACCCTAACGGTCAAATTAATTTACGCATCAAACAAAAATACGAAGTTCTTTCTGCTACACACTCTCTTCATATCAAATTGAAGTCGAATTATTTTAGATAAGGGGTTTTGTAACTTTTCAGCACCGATCTGACCAAATAAGGAGACCCACTCGAAAAACCCGGACTCTATTTGATAGTATTGTAGTTTGAAATAAGACAAGATTCAACAATTTTCCGGCGTTTTTTTTATTATTATCTATGTAAACTAATATCTTGGAATCTTCAAAATTAAAGCTATGGTAAGTTTCTAAATTATGTTTGACCAAACTGTTATTTATGTTTTTAAATCTCTTTTGTTCTCGTAAATTCGTTTATTAAGACTGTGGCAAATTTCACCTACATATTTTTTATTACAATCCAAACATACAATTTCATATATGTCTACTCTGGATTCGATGTTGGTATTATAATTTCTATTATTAATTAAATTCCTTGTCTTCGAAGATTTACTGACTCTTTTAATTCCAAGATGGTTTAGGTTCTTTTGGATGATGTTTGTGGTTAAATTGTATGGTAAAACGATAAATCGATGTTATGAATTATTATTTGAAAAATTATTGTTTTGAATTTCTGGAGAACATTTACGTTTGTGAATTTTGAGAGCTTTTATTTTGGCATATTGGATGAAAGATTTACGACACTGAATTTGCGTGAAGAAATTTTCTATATAATCTCTTGGATTAGGGTTTTATTTATTCAGTTTTGTGTTTTTTCTGGTTTTATTTTATTTCATTATTATTATTACTTTTGTTTATTATCCAATCCCCACAATCCACCCATACCCGAAATAGCGAAGCTACAGTAAGGATGTAATAAAGGGAAAGTTAATTTTATAAAGTGTGTATGTAAATATTTTTGATTCTTTTTTTATTTTAAATTTCATTTTTTTAGATATTTCTATGTTTAGTAGAGGTTGTCATTATTTCTTGTATAACGAACACGTCTGCCTGAGTGCGTTGTTAAAGACAAACGTATGGTTGCTAGAGACAACGGACGAGAGGATTGGATTTAATTTCATTTATTTTAAATAAGCAGAAGTCGGAAGATTTAGAAAAAATACAGGTTTCTTCTTCCATCAGATAGGGATCAGGAGGTGAATGAATATAAGTCTGTTCTTGAGCGGTTGGCTTAGTTGTATGCGACATGGTGATGTGGTGTGGGTTGGTAGGCTGTCAGCGGCTTTTGATCGTGTCCGAAATGTAAAGCATGAAGTTTCTCTCTGGTACTAGTCCCAGTGTCAACTGCTGTTCGTGACTTTTTGTTGACCATTTTATAGCCATGTTTGGGATCGAAATCGGCTCCGAAAAACTTTTGGGGAAAAGTTTATGATTGACTACGAAAAGGACTTTTTTGTCTGTTGATTTGTTGTTTTTTTTTTTGTTTTTTTTTTCAACCGGAAACTCCGTAGAGCCTACATGCGTAGAGACATGTTTTATTCATTGTGTTTGTAGCTACTGTCGAGTCAACATCCGGTTGATGTTAGCTTCCTTCAACCAAATATATTTTTGTTGCATTCTCGAACCGAGTGTTTTAATTTGTTTTGGTGATGAGGGGGTGGTATTGAGTTAACGTATTTGTGAATCAGGAGAGATTTTGATTTCGGTTGTATAACAGCGCGATGAATTGCCAACTGTTTTCCAGTACCGAAAAGACCAAAAGTAAGTCAGACAATCCCTACTAGGGAGTGGGTTATTGCTTAATGGGTGTAAAAATAAACGGGGAAAAGTGGGTTGGGGATAGGAAAATGTGAAAAGTAAATGTATACAGGATATGGGAAGGGTCTGAGGGTAAAGGAATCCTGGTATTCTAATCGAGATGACCAGGTCTATGACACAATCATTCTGTTAACTAGGGCATGAATAAGGGAACTTAACTTTCCTGGGGTGGGGTCCCACATGAGGACCCCGACCGTCGTAGCCATGAGCAAGAAGAGGAAGGAAGAATAATTCCAACATTACACCTAGCTTGCTGCTTTTACCAACCTTTTGTCGAATGTTATGCGGTCCAGGCTCCTCTAATCATATCTAATCGTTACTCAGAGCAGATGCTTTAAAAACAGATCAGATCGTAATAAAAAAAAAGGCCCGAGCATCATACTGTCACATCGTCCAAATCACCCATTGCTCTACGGCCAAGATCGCTAGAAACACCCTTCGTTTCACACCTCTCCACAGTGGAGCAAAATAGTTCACGACGTAACTAACGTCGAGAAGCCCTTGCTGTTCGGGATAGATGTGAGCAGGCACCTCTCCAACGCAGTTCCAAAACGGGTGAATCTACCCGTAGTGATAGAAGGCGTGCTCGGTTGTTTCTAATATTTCTCTGCTACAGCGGGGGTAATCGGGTATGTCTGCTAGACTTGCTTTGAAAGCCAAACCGGCAATGGGCAACGTATTCTGAGCGAACCGCCGGGGGAAACGAGAACTCAGAGTTATTGAAATATCTTGTTCTTGGCGCCCAATCTAATCTCCTCCTACGACAAGCCGAGTCGCTCCTTGAGTGGGTCCAAAATGGTATCTTCCACTAACTCCTGATATATCTTTCGAGATTGTGAAAGGTCACCGGACCGAGGAAGCTTACGAAGGGCCCTTCTGGACTCGGGGAAATACTGTGCTTTTCCCCTTGGCCTAAATTGGCTCTCAGCCATGGGGTTGAATTTCAGGTAAAAAAAAAGGCGGCCTTAACCTTTCGTCCCAACGTCGGATCTCCCATCAACAATCGACCCAGGAATGCCAGCCTCTCGGCAAGCCAGTGACTTACGAAGTCTGGCATTCCCAAGCCTCCATTACAAGGACGCTGGCAGCAAACCTGTCTGTGAACCATTGTCCTACCATCCCTCCATGGTAAGAAGATGGATTGCTCAAGTGTTTGCCACCGGTCTGCCCTGTAAGGACAACCGCCATTACTTCCGCATTTACTTTTACCTGTATAACCGACCAATTTCGTTCTAACTGGAGGGCGGGGCCGAACCACATTCTGAGGATGTGGATTGGCCCGTCACTCTAGCGGAAGAGCCCTGCCAAAGATTCGCCACCTCTCCAAGCATCAAGCCACAGACCTTCGCTATTTTTGACATTGACTTTGGCTCCTGCAACTCACTCCTACCTTGCAAGCTCCTGCTGACTGAATGTAGACGTCAGGGAATACTGATTTTGTAGCGAAGATGGGTCACTTATTTGCTGGGTTCGTATGAGTCTAATTTAGGAATTTAGGAACAGAAGCTTCCCTATGATTTTGTGTGATAATGAAACAAGGGATTATACTGCTAAGTCAAGTTTGCAAATATTACCCGCTATACTCAACAGTTAGAAAATACTTTCGAGATAGTTTTCAAAATTGTCTCAAAAATAGCTTTTGAATTACTAACAGAAAATCTCACTCGCTGATAGTGTTTTGTCTTAATACTAGGGTTTGCGCCCGGATGCGGTGAAAAATTCCGTTCAATGACGACTTTGGTGACGTGAGTTTTTTTTTTCAAAACAATGATTTCCGATATTTTATCTATTCTTTAATCCCCACAAGTCAAATTCATCACTGAAAATTTTGGGGATGCAAATCCTAAGAGCTTTAGGGCAAAAACCTATGATTATTCTACTTTTTATTTTGGTTTGATGTTGTGTGTAAAATATATTTGGTCCTGTTTATTAGTGGATTTGTGATAAACTTAAAATTCTAATTTGTTATTATTTATTAGTAAAATGTCCAAGAAAGTTAAGATCATGTGATTTTCTAGTTTATATGTAAAATCAATGGTAGGTTTTCGAATTAACCCGAGCTCGTCACCCGTTGGTTCAAAAACGAGGAGAAGGAAGTTAACAAAGCCTTGAATATTACCGTTCAAGACTGTAGTAAATCAATAATCTTCGTAGGGAAAGGAAGAGAAAGAAAAGTAATAAAAAGGCGTATAAGAACAGGGTAGGCGGAAGAGTAACTCAACTATTAACATACCCACCAAGTGGTGTAATGGTTATCGTCGTAGGAAATGGACACGGCGACACGAGTTCAAATCCTGGACGAAACTGATTGCATTTCACATAGCACTAATACCCTTGGGAAAGGCATGAATCCAATTATTCTCCCTCCAGCTATGGGTAAATAGTAGGACAGACTGGGTTCTTCAGCCTTGGCGAAGCAACTAGTCTAGGAGAAGGAAAACTCTGAATTCAAACCTGTTAAACTCCGCTTAAAAATTGACCTTGTGTCATATCCTGCCCGAGAGGAGGGGTTGGTAAATAGGATTAACATACCCACCAAAAAACAACTACAGACAAATAAACTCTATTATCCCATTACAAAGAATTCATTTCGAAGGAAATAAATTTAACACATACGTTTCCACTGACATTGCACAAATTCGCTGTGCTTAGTTGAACTAAAAGCACATTTGATTTGACACAAAAAAAAATAAAAAAAAGGATAAAATTGGAAAGTCAAATGGACTTATTCACTGTTGGACTGAAACAAAGAAAAGTTGAACATTACAAAAACATTTTTTTGCTGATATACCTATATGGTGTCTGAATTCAAAGTTCTCTTTTTTTCTTTTCTTTTGTTTCAAATTTCGGGTACATGGTTTTCATAGCCTGGAAATAACTTTTTTCCCTTTTCCAGGTGGGTGTATTCTTTTCTCCATAGCTTCTTGACAATTCTGAAGGGTGGTGCTCTGAGGAATTTAACGTTTTTCGTTAAATTTCTTCCATTGTCCTTTCTTTTTGAAAAATGTCACCCAAGACTTACTCACGTTAAGTAGGAAGAACTCAGCAACTTTTCTGTTTCCTTCGGAAATAAACCAATTCTAGGCTTCTCTACCACGAAAACCGATTAGCTCTTTCTTCTTGAAAAAAAATGTCCCCCAAAACTTACTGACACTGTATAGGGAGAACTCAGCAACTTTTCTGTTTCATTCGGAAAGAACCAATTCTAGGCTTCTCCTCTACCGCAGAAGCCAATTAACTCTCACTTAGTTAATTGTAAATTTTACATCGTTCCTGGTAGACCGGTGGAGTCTGTATAAAACCAGACCTTGCTTTCAACCCTTCTCTGACAGAGAGGCCCGTGAAAAACATAACCTGCTTTCAACTTTTCACCAACTGACAGACAGACGAAAATACTGCCCAGTCGTTTCAATACTCACAAAGGTAAAGTAACGGTCCAACTTTTAAATAAACCAATGACACACGAGCTATCTTTAACTGCTGATACGTAAATTCCACTATAGATTCAATATTGTTTACTCTATCTAAAAGTCATTATTCCGTTGATTTATGCATAATATATAATCTGTGCAGCGGAAATGATTAGAATCTTCGGATATCATAAATTTAAAAGGACCAGATTCTAGAAATTCAAGGAAAGGGCTTGCAAGGACTATACTATGAGGCGAACCCATGGGTAAACCAGAATTTTATTCATAGAAAAAAAGCAATGCTATAATAATAATATATACTTATATATCAAGGTAGGTGGATTGTCTCCCTTGGTCAATTCCACTATCTAAAGGCCACGTATAACATATTTAATTGGTTGATACACTTTTCAAACCAACCAGCCACTGACACGTATACCTTGGCGCGGGGACAAAAATATGTATAGTTCTCTTTCAACCGATATTTGTAAAGAAGCGGGCGTTAAAATTGTCTCTGCTACAATACCAGCAAGAGAGGGAGCTGTCTAAAAGTATGTAAAACAGGAACATATTCAATAACTTCACCAAGGATTTCTGTTAAGTCGACTAATATATGTTTTATTTTTTATATCATATGAAATAGCCGCAAATAGAACAATTTGTTTGCAATTGAAAATATTGATACATACTATATTTTCTTTATATATGACTGTAATATAATCTTCAAAACTTCCAAATTGTGTTCCATGTTCTTTCGTTTTTATTTGTTATCACCTTAACGACCATAGTTGGCGGGCAAATTCACCATAACGTTTCGTGCATAATGTGTAAATGTTCATTATTTTGTGAATTGGTAAAAGTAATGTGATGTTTTTTTTTTTTTCTTGTGGTGAATTTCTAAACGTTTGATAGATTTGTTAACAAGAATATTGGTTTGTTGTAGGACCGAGAAAAATGTCGATCCCGCAAACGTTTATAAATGAAGAGTGACGTTATTACGCACTATGTAACGAGGACAAAGACGTTATAATTGAGCTTTAACAGTCGAGTTTTTATTTGGCGAATCATACACGAAGAAGTGGCATGTTTGTAGAATCGTTACAGCTGAATATAGGCGATATAGTCTCTCGGTGTCTGTTATGTCGAATACAGTCCGCCGTTGTATCGAAAGTGTAGACTCGGTTGTCAAGTATTTCTTGGCGACAGCGAGTCTAAAAGATCAGGATCAAGTCTTGATGCTCCGAGAGGATTGTAGGTATAACTGCGTGATCAGGTATTAGGAGACCGTCTGAGAGTAGGATGTGTCATGTCGCTGAAGCCGGATGATCGGTGTCCTGGTGACCGTGGGGTGTAGTTGATGTTATTCTCGAGGAGTCGACGATAGTCCGAGCAGTGTCGTTCGCTCCTTGACAGGTCCTTAGCTCCGAGTATCCGTTGCGACTGGCTGTGCTGCTACGTAATCGTCCTTGTGGTACCTGCAAAAGATCCTTAAAAAGGATTTAAGATGGGCAACAATACTTATAAACCTGAAAATGGCTGTTTTTGTGACTTTAGAATTCAAACCTTAAAAAGACTGTTTTGAGACTGCGGCTGTGATTGCTCGGATGGAGCTTAGCGTCTTCTGCTGTGGCCAAGGGAGGCACTTCTGGTAGATGTGTGTGCAGGTACCAGTGAAAGGAGCTCAAATTGCTCCCTTCGCCCCTAATATGAAATATTCTTGTATGTGTAAAGCTAATCTTATCTTTCTTTCTGTTGTGTGTTCATTGTTAGTATATAACAAATATGTCAATACTGATATTGATCCTTGCTGAGTTGGGTCTAAAGTAAATATCTCCCTACCTCTAAACATACCAATCCTTGTATTCTCAGCAGGGTACTGAGCTGCAACACTTTGATCTAAGCTCACAAATATTCTGATCATCTGCAGAAGTATCAGTCCATATATGAAGAATCCATTATATTTCATGGGTCCTCTGCAATAAGATTTACATAATATTATGATATAAGAATTTTTTATAGTGATTATCATGAATTCCTTTTTGAAAATATTAGACTTGGGAAAATTCTTTGAAGGTATTTTTTGTTTTTAGTTCTTTGGAACCTTGTAAGAATTACTAATCATTCCAAAAGTGTTTTGCCGAAAAAAAGATCATTCCATCATCAATCTTTTACCATTGTTTGAAGAAAAAAAAAATTTTCGGAGTGCTTTGAGAAATTGTGCATTCACATAGTTGAGACAAGGTTTTCATCTTGTTACAAAATAGTGAATGTGGTCAGTTAAGCAAGAGATTCAATATAAAAGCTTTCAAGTAAATCTGATCGATAGATAATAATTGTTATCGTACTTGTTTGTCGAACTTGGTAGCAGCCTTTATTTCTATCATCCTCTCTTACTTTTGTTCTTCTTAACGAGTTGGATGCCTCAGACTTTGAATATTTGAATCAATAAAAGAAAATATGTAAAGTTTAAAGAGAAAAGAAAACTATAAAAGAAAGAAAATTAAGTGAGAATTGTTCATTAGTCAGAAGAGAGAAAAGATCTGAATAATGATAAAATGTTGAAAAAGGTGAAAAATTGAAGTTACTTGAATAAGAATGAAATAGAGAGAAGAATGAATTTGTTTAGTCTAAGGAGTCAATTTATTTAATATACTAAAGATTTATTTTTCCTTATTTTGTATTGTGGAGGTCATTGTCTGTCTTCTTCCCTAAAGACACCTGTTCAGAAAAAATTCATAATATATAATTTCTGATGAAACCAATGAACAACTATAATCAACTTAATTTTTATTTTTTTTATCATATTTTCTTTCTTTCTTTCTTTCTTTCTTTCGATATTCTTTTATTTCTTTTTTTTTTTGTCAGACTTTTTTTCTTTCTTTCTTTCTTTCTTTCTTTCGATATTCTTTTATTTCTTTTTTTTTTTTGTCAGACTTTTTTTCTTTCTTTCTTTCTTTCTTTCTTTCTTTCAGTTTTCTCTTTCTTTTTTCATTTATTTATTTCTTATTTTATCAGCCTTTCATCTTTCTATCTTTCTTCCTAACTTTTTTGTCTGCCTTTTGATCTTTCCTTTGTTCTTTCTTTTGAGTCTACTTTTTAATATCCCTTTTTTTTTTCTTCCTTTCTTTTAACATATTTTCTTCTTTTTTGTTATGTCTGTCTTTTAATCTTTCTTTCTTTCTTTCTTCTTAGTTTTTCTTTCTTTCTTCCTATTTTCTTCTTTTTTGTTTTGTTTGCCTTTTAATCTTTCTTTCTTTCTTTCTTTTTCTTCTACCTTTTACCTAACTTTCTATTTTGCTTGCCTTTTGATTTTTTCCTTTTTGGTTTGGTCTTGATTATGGCATATCAACCATAGTAGGTTATTTAATGCCAAATCTTGTTTATACATATAAATTAAATATATATGATTTGTAAACACATTTTGTTGATAACATTTCTAAATGAACCTAAGCTCATTCGTTTACTCACAGTGAAACAGTTTCAAGTATTTCTATCAAACATGAATGATTCTGTTTAGTATTAATCATTTGTTTGCACACAGTGAAATGATTACCGGTATTGCTATTTAATACTATTACTAATACTATTTGGTATTACTATTTGTTTGCAAACAGTTAAATGGTTCTAAATATTGCTATGTATCATCAACAATTCAATTAAACATCAATCATTTGTTAAATGATCAAACATTTCTATTTTTAACAATTCAGTTTAGCAAGTCATTTGTTTGCACACAGTCTAAATGTCAAACAGTTCTATTTGAGCCATTGATAGGACCCTATCAAGTATTAGCACTCCGGGTCAGAGAGGCACAGGGAGCAATGGCAATGAAGGAGTACTCCCCATTACCCAAACCTTCAAGACTGGAGTCACACCATCAGATGGTTTAATGTCATTACCAGACACTCATTGGGGGAGTCTTACCCCTCTGCAGAGATGTACTTGGTGTAATCTACTGCCCCAGCTGAATGAGCATTTTACTTTTTCTTTCTTTCTTTCTTTCTTTCTTTCTTTCTTTCTTTCTTTCTTTCTTTCTTTGTAACGTTTTTATCTTTCTTTTTTGTTTCTATTTTAATTTTTCTTTCTTTCTTTCTTTCTTTCTTTCTTTTCTGCTTTTCATCTTTGTTTATTTGTTTATTTATTATTTGTCTACCTTTAACCTTTCTTTCTTTTCTATTCATTTATTATCTGTCTATTTTGAATCTTTCTTTCTGTTTTACTTTTTTCTGTCTTTAATCTTCTTTCATTCTTTCTTTCTTTCTTTCTTTCTTTCTTTCTGTTTCCTTTTTATCTTTCTTTTTGTCTCTATTTTAATTTTTCTTTATTTCTTTATCTCTTTCTTTCTTTTTGTCTGCTTTATATCTTTCTTTTTAGAATGATTTGATATTCTTTCTTTCTTTCTTTCTTTCTTTCTTTCTTTCTTTTCAGCTTTTAATCTTCTTTTTTTATTTGTTTATTTATTATTTGTCTACCTGTAACCTTTCTTTCTTTTTTATTCATTTGTTATTTGTCTATTTTGAACCTTTCTTTCTTTGTTACTTTTTTCTGCCTTTAATCTTCTTTCTTTCTTTCTTTCTTTCTTTCTTTCTTTCTTTCTTTCTTTCTAGTGTGCCTATTAATCTTTTCTTCTTCTTCTTTTTTCTTCTTTCTTTCTTTCTCGTCTGTTCTTAATCTTTCTTCCTTCTCTCTCCTTTTTATCTGCTTTCATTCTTTCTTTCTTTTTTCTTTCCCTATCTCTTTAAATTTATTTTTCTTCCAATTCTTATCTTTTCCTTCTTTTTAGCTCATTTGTTTTTCCTGTATTTTTGGGAGGGTTGGTTCTTTCTCTGTTTTTTTTGTTGTTGTTGTTACTCACATTTTTTTTTCATTCTTATTCCAGTGTCTAAAAAGCCGGTTAATTTAAGATAAATTCTTTTTATTCTTTCTACATTTTTCTGTCATGTCTTTTATTTATTTCTTTTTCCACCACTCATTTTTTAATTTCCTTCTTTCCTTCTCTCCCTCTCTCTCTCTCTCTCTCTTTCTCCTGGTGAATTTAAATCAATGTATCTACTCTATTTTTTATATTGCTTTCTTTTTTCTTTTTCACTTTCCCCAAAATTCTATCAGGATAGTTCAGACATTGATTTCTGTAGTTATTTTTGGTTGCTGATAAAATAATCGAAAAGATATTTCTATTTCTTACGAAATATATACATTAAACCACACACACACACACACACACACACACACACATATATATATATATATATATATATATATATATATCAAAATATCATGAAAAGCTCACCTTGCAGCAGGTGTACTTGTCTAAAGATTATAATCCCAAATGGGAGCCCTGTAACTAAAGCCATGTGCCAAACTCATCATAGTTAAGTAAATAGTTTTATACGAGCAAAACTAAATTTTTATCAAATGTCTATAGGATAGTTAGCAAATTAATTAGAACTATATTTGATTGGTTTGGCTTGTTTTGTTTTATGACATTTCAACTATTGTATGTTATTTAATACCAAATCCCCTTTATACATAAATATTAAATATATTTCTAAATAACATCTTTAAATGATCCTGAGCTCATTTTTTTCACAAAATTAAATGGTTTCACTTATTTCTATCTAATACAAATAATTCTATTTAATTATTTATTTGCACAGTTTAATGTTTTCAAGTATTGCTATGAATTACTAACAATTCAATTAAATATCAGTCATTTGTTTACACACAGTTAAATGATCAAACAGTTCTACTTCAAGCAAATCAGTTTAGCCGGAGTATACAGTTTAAAGGTCAAACAGTTCTATATCACCCATAGATAGGACGCTAGCTGGTGCTACTCTTTAGGCTAAAGTGGACCTGGGAATAATGGCAATGAAGGAGTACTTCACATTTCTCTGCATTACTGGAGCCTCACCATCAGATTGTTTAGTGCCATAATCAGGATGCTCATTGGGAGAGTCTTACCCAACTATATTTGAATATTTGATAAAAAAATTAATTTTTTTTTCTCTCAGGCCATTGACCTAATGAGTAGAGTGTTCGCCAATGGTCCAGGAGACTTGGGTTCAATCTCAGGTCGAGTAATACCAAAGACTTTAAAAATGGTACTTGATGCTGCCTTGCTTAACACTCAGCATTATAAGGTAGGGATCAAGGATAGTGGAGCAATCCAGGGAAAGGAGTAGCGCCCTTCCCTACACATTGGGGTAGTAGCTATTGAAAAAGGAGCCTTCCAGTAACTTTACTTTTACTTACTTATTATGTTTATTAATTATTCACTTAATGATTTGTTTATGAAAAAGATCTCTTCATTTGTACTATAAAGATTGTGTGGTGTGTATATATATATATATATATATATATATGTAATGGACTCTCATTTATCTCAGTGTATGAGGGCCCAACAGTTTGGTTAGATGTATGAACTGTTAAACTACCTACACAGGTGATTTGTTTATAGTGGTGAGAAGGTTTGGGTAGAACCAGCCACACTTTTGGGATAAACTGATAACAGAAGAATGGTGCATCAATGTGCCACAGATTCTCTTGAACAGTACTTCTCAGGTTTTGAATTCAAAGTTTTCCCTTCTCCTAGACTAGTTGCCCCACCTAAGCTAGAGAGCCCAATCAAGCCTACTATTTTACTCATAGCTTGGTTACGTATATATATATAATAAACCGTGTGACCTTTTCTATTTGGTATCCTGACTATAACGCTTAACTGCATCCAGTGGTGAGTTTCCACTCCCAGGTCCACTCTGACCTGTTAGGATCCTATGGATCAAATAGATCTGTTTGACATAATGTTTAATGGGATTTTGGACTACATTAGTTCTTGTTGTATACTGAAATTTACAGACAACTCATATGTATAAAAATATAATCTGCTTTTTTACTTTTACTTTTATTACGAAATATACAAAATGGTAGAGGAAAGGAAAGAGTCAAGGAACAGCTAAGATATGCACACAGAGGGAGATATGGAATCTTGAGTGAGCCACTTTTTCTTTATTATACTTTCACAAGACGGGTATAGGGCCAACTCAAATCATTCAATCATCTCTGCATGACAGTCATCAATAGCTACTACACCAAGTTGTAGGGGAGGGCGCTACTCTTTTCCCTGGATTGCTCCACTTTACCCTCAATATGTACCTTATATTACTGAGAGTTTAGCAAGGTGCTATCAAGTACCATTTTTAAAGTCTTTGGTATGTCGTGCCACTAGCACGGATATGCTTGACCCTCTCTCTCCACTTTTCCCTATCGTTCATCACCTTTGGCAGGTCTTCAGGGCTACATCCTGTATCCTCACATAGCTGCTGAATGTATGTCGTGCCCAGCGATATGTGGAGGTCCATAGGAGTTCATCGCTTATGAGCTCATCCCTGCTTCTCCAGCAGTGTCCTGCATGTCTGGTTCATCTAACTTGGATAGTTTTCATGATGGGAGGCAGGTGACCGTATAGTTGGTGTCTTGTGGGGTGTTGCCGCCAGGACTTATTCAATATTGCTCGCAGCATTCTTGTGTAATTGCCGTCTAGTTTCTTCTCCAGCCATTTTTTTAGTGTCCATGTAGTGCATCCATGTGAAACGTACATATGTGAAATGGACATAGATTATTCATAACATATATACATAGAACATAGGAATCCCGAAACACGACAAACACTTACGCATTCTTAGTTCTGGTACGAAACTTTTTATTACCTTTGAGTTCAAAGGTTCTTCAACATAGGGAGAGAGATACACATTCTTTCTATTCTGGCTTTTCCATCTGCCCCCCCCCCCCCCCCGCCCCATCTCGTGCAGCGCCTGTAGCGTTCAAATTCGTCTGGCCTCTGTGAGCCCCGAAAGTCAACCCTTCTCGTTTGGTGTCTAGTTTTCAACTCAACTAACTGACTTTTTCAAATCTCCCAGAATCATCCGCGTGCTTCCGGTGCGTGACGTCATTCACACTCCCTAGCCCCATTTCCCATTTTGGGTTTCTATAGTGACATCTCTGAGTGACACGTCCGCTCCGTGCGCGTGCGAACACCTGCGTTAATGTTGCACCTAAGTAACCCATGCACTGAGCCGAAAGGTTCTCAGCCTAACTAAACCCAAAGGCATAAAACGAAATCCCTCGGCTATTATATTACACTTTACATTCTCACACACTTACACATGAGGGTTAGTTGAAAAATGCATAGGCTGACAAAGATACTCTCATGGATAGCCCAGTTGGCTGAGGCTGTAAAATACACTGACTACATCTCTGCAGAAGGGTAAGACCCATCCAACAACTAGTGTCCTGGATATGACATTAAGCCATCTGATGATGAGGTTCCAGCCTAGGAGATTTGGGGAATGCAGAGTACACTTTCAGTGATATTACTCCCCAGATCCACTCTAACAGGGTCCTTTCTATGGGTCAAATAGAACAAACTGTGTGTGCAAATAAATGACTAATGTTAAATTATTACTCTTATATAACAATACTTGAAACCACTTAACTGCCTGCAAAAAAGAATTCAGGCTAGTTAAAGAATGTTATCAACAAAATGTGTTTACAAATCATATATATATATATATATATATATATATATATATATGAGGTGCATAAGATAAGTTTCCAGACTTTTTTCGTATGGGCACTTTTATTGATAGTACACACATGAAACTCTAGTCCCCTTCCAAGTAATCTCCTCCGGCTGCAATGCACTTGTTGTACCGTGCTGGCCTCTTCCAAAGGAATCTCTTCCTGAACTCCCTTAAGACCTCAACATAGTAACCTTAACCCTAACCCTTTGGCCAATCAACTCTGGTGTATTGACTTCCTTACTCCTTCCACACCTCTCATCATCCCTCACAGACTCCCTGCCTTCCTTGAATCTCTTATGCCATTCAAAAATTGATGCTTGATTCATGCAAGATGCTCCAAAAGCAGTCTGAAGCATTCTATACGTTTCTGTGCCATTTTTTCTAAGTTTAAAACACAATTTTATTTCATATCGTTCTTCTAAAATGTCAGATTGCATTTTTGAAATTCCCAGCTGTGACAATCAGTCTTTAGTAGGGTGTATTCCAATTCCTGCTGAAGCTGTTCATTTGAACCTGAAATCATAAGAATTGGTCAGTCATCTCATAAGATGTATATCAATAACATAGTGAATTTTCAAGAGTCTACGACAATTTTAAATGCCCATACGAAAAAAGTCTGGAAACTTATTGAATGCACTTTGCATATATGCATAAACAGGATTTGGCATTGAACAATATACAATGGTTGATATGCCATAAAACCAAACCAAACCAAACCAAACCAAACTCTCATGGATTGTGACCAAATGAAGTTTATTTTTCAATATAGTTCTCCTTTCAGACTTCTAAACACTTCTTCCATCAGGGTTGCAGTGCTTGGATCTCATTTGTCAAAAAAGTTATCAACAGAAGATATGATATCATATGAACTTTTCAGCCCACTCTTGTATGTATATATATATATGTGTGTGTGTGTGTGTGTGTGTGTGTGTGTGTGTGTGTGTGTGTGTGTGTGTGTGTGTGTTTGTCTGTGTGTGTATCATTTAAAAAGAACTTGCCACAAGGTAAATGTCAGTTGAAGAGTCAACAGTACAAAGATATTTAAAGTGAAATATTGAATATCTCATATTCATTTCACACTATCTGCAGTGAAAGAATTTATAATTTAATTGTACAAATTGAAGTGATGAAGAACACCAGTTATAAGAAGTGTTCGCACTAAGATTCATGATGAAGTAAAAAATTATCAGAATATAAAATTGCAAGGAAGAACCTTTGATATCTTGATTGACATATTTCTAATTTTTCAAACTAATAAAAGAAAATGTTTTAGTTGTTACAATAGTTATAGTAGTTGTACTAATAAAGAGAATTGCAAGTGCAAGTTATATAAAGACAGAGATGAAACAGTTGATCACATAATAAGTGAAAACAATAAATTGTGAAAGCAAATTAAAATAAAAAGATCCCCGGATGAGCAACCATTTAAAAGCGTATGGGAACTGGTGCATTTAAATATTGTTATCACCAAACGGGGAGTTTATTTTTCGCACGTGTGAAGACGGGGCGGTCTGGCACTTGATCCCTCGTAGAATAAGTCCTTGTTCAGAGTCCTTTCTCGGGCATATAGGAACTGGCATATTATGTGGGGGTTAATTTAGGGCTAGACTGACCGCCGCTGGCAAGGGATTTCCAAACTTCACGTTAACATACACACCCACCAGGCCACTAGCTCTTCTTACCCCTAGAACAATGGAAGATATGGACCTCTAGGTTTTGATATAATAATATTCCCGTATAATATTTTTAAAGGAAAGAATAGGACAATTTAGGCGAGAATAACATTAGGCGAAAGAAGCTGAAAAAGAAACATGAAATAGATAACTTGACAGCAAGCAACACAATGAACAAACTTCAACCGTGGGGACATTAAAATATAACAATCTTTTGAATACACACGCGGACACACATATTCAACGTGTCGGCTATATTATCAGCGGATAATGCATAACTGTAAATGTCTTCCTTCCTTTTCTTTCTTTTCTTTCGTCTTTCTTTAAATTGAGAGAGAGAGCGCGTATATAATTGGGTGTAGGGAGAAACAGTCTTAATGTTTACTTATCTTTTCAACCGCTTCCTTCGGAGAGTATTTTCTCTTTTACGGGTTGACGGAATTTTATATATCTATAATGCTCCGGCTTGAAGGCATAGGTCCTTCTTCTTGTCCAAGATTCTTTCTGCTTTCTTCACCCGGAGTCTTGGCATGAAACTCGCGTCCTCTCACGGCGACCTCATCTTCAAAAACTCATATTCTTTACCCCTATTTCCACTGACGGAAGAGGGGGGCTATTTCCGCTTTGGGATTCTAGCCAATCATTTGGCTTCTATCTTCTTCTCCCCCTGTCAGGCGATTCGTTAGGACTACTATATGTCCCTTTACCCCACTCTTTACCCATCCGGTCACAGAATGCAAACATCTGTTGGCTTCCATTCTGACCTGGATTTGTTACTTGAGGAATTGACCTAAATTACTATCCCTCTCTTAACGGTCATTCTTTGACCGCCTGCTAATTCAAACACGAGGGATAGTAGAAATTCCTTATTTCTCCTCTCTCAGTGGGAGACCACGTGACAAAACTAACACAAAAGTGTTCAAGATTAAGTATGACTGATTAGGAAAGGTAATCCATTGGTAATTGTGTAAAAGTTTGAATGTTGACCATACTACCAAATGGTATGTGTAAAAACCAGAATTCATCAAAAAGAATGAGATGTATAAAATCCTCTTGGAGTTTGAGATACAAACAGATCGCCTAATCCCAGCCAGAAGAGCAGACCTTGTGTTAAATAACAAGAAAAAAAAAAGAAGGCGTGGGTTCCCTAAGCTTCTAAGGAGACAATCATCTGGAGGTTCCAGGTTCAATCCTGACTTAAGGCAAGTAACAATACGGGAATACTTAACACTTGTCCCTGGTTATGACATTGGCTTAGCAGTTAGAGTGTTCACCAATCGTCCGGGAGACCTGGGTTCAATCCCAGGTCGAGTCATACCAAAGACTCAAAAAGTGGTACTTGATGCCTCCTTGCTTAACACTCAGCATTGTAAGGTACGGATCAAGGGTAAAGTGGAGCAATCCAGGGAAAGGAGTAGCGCCCTCCCCTACACCTTGGTGTAGTAAGCTATCGAAAAGGGAGCCTTCGGGTCACCCTCGACTATGGTCGCCTACTTTACTTTACTATTACTAATGGAATCAGAACAGGTGACCCCCGAGGATTCAATAAAGGATATAGTTCAAAGTTCCGTGTAGGTTCCAGAGTTTGACAATCACCTGAAGAAGGCCGAAGGATATATTGGCCGAGACGTTGTGTAAATAGCAATAAAAAAAGATGAAGACAATAGTCCGAAAACCCTTAATGATAAAAAAAAGGAACTTACCATTTAGTGGATTTTGTCATTCCTACAGACTACAGAAAGAAAATAAAGAAAAAAAAGCAAAATGATAGACAAATATTGCCCAGTCAGCTGGGGCAGGGGGTGTAGAATACACCGAATACACCTCTGCAGAGGGGTAAGCCCCCCACCCCACTGCAACGAGTGTCCTAGATATGTCAAAAAGCAATCTGATGGTGAGGTTCCAGTGATGCTGGAGCTTTAGGGAATGAGGAGCACCCTTTCATTGCCATTGCTCCCAGGTCCACTCTGGCTCGGAGTGGTAGCACCTGGTAGGGCCCTATTTATGGATCAAATAGAACTAAACTGCGTACTTATGCTAAACTGAATTCTTTGCAACAGAATTGTTTTTAACATTGAAACTGTTCTTATGCTAAACCGAATTCTTTGAAATAGAACTGTTTGACTAAATGGAATAACTTGAAATAGAAATATCTTTGACAATTAAACTGTGTACTCATGCTAAACTGAATTGTTTGAAATAGAAATGATTATTTGTATAAAAATGGATTTAGCATTAAATAACCTACAAAGGTTGGTATGCCATAAAACCCAAACTGCCAACAACTAATAGACAACTACTAAAACCTTGCCAGAAAACTAAAAATACTGTGGAACATGTGGGTGAAAGTAATACTGATTGTGGTTGATGTGCTTGGAACAGTCCCCAGATGACATGGAAAAAAAGATGAGGGTAACTAGAAATCAGAGGAAGAATCAAGACAAGCCAGACAATAGTATCAAGATCGGCTAAAATACTCATAAGAGTCCAGGTGATTGAAGAAGACTTGCTTTCACTCAGATTCCAGTGAAAGACAGCAAATGCTTGTGTGGAAAACTCACAAAAAGTGGAATATCAATAAAGAGAAAAATTTATAGATTGACATATATATATTTATATATAAATGTCTCCTTAAATGAATATAGTGGACCTGTGAGCGATGGTAATGAAGGGGTATTAGTCATTCCTCAGAGCTCCAGCATTACTGGAACCTCACCATCCGATGGTTTAGAGTCATATCATGGACACTCATTGGGGGTAGTCTTACTCCTCTGCAGAGGCGCAGTCGGTGTATTCTACAGCCCCAGCCAACGAGGCAAATTACCAAGGGTGAGGTAACATAGGATTATATGCATTCTATGTATCTATGCTTTTTGCAGCATTTTAGAGGTGATATTTTTCAGTCACATTCATAGTACTATTACTATTATTATTATTGTTATTTTGCTGCTTGCGATTTTTTTCTCTGGATTCTGAGTGACAGCAAATCTCTTCAGTTCTCAATGGCTCTTCGAAGTATCCTAGACAATTTTAATAGTACTGTGGTTTGGATAGTTTCAATTCTTCTAACCAACTCGCTTTTCCAGGTTTTGGGTACCCACTCCAAGTACTCCAACTATGATTGGTATCACTGTCACCTTCATGTTCCACAACTTTTTCCCTTCTCTGGCTCGCCCAGTCGGCTAGGGCTGCAGAATTCACCAACTGCATCTCTACAGAGGGATAAGACTCTCCCAACGAGTGTCCTTGATATGAAACTAAACAATCTGATAGTGAGGCTCTAGTAATGCTGGAGCTTTGGGGAATGCCCAGAGTGGTAGCACCAATCTATGGGTCAAATAGAACTGAATTATGTATTTATGCTAAACTGAATTGTTTGAAATAGAACTGATTTGACATTTAAACTGTGTACTTCTACTAAACGGAATTGTTTGAAATAGTAGTTTATATGTATAAAAAAGGATTTGGCATTAAATCACCAACAATTGTTAATATGCCATAAGACCAAACTAGACCAAACCTTCTCTGGCTTTTCACCTTCTTTCCCTTGGCTGCAGGTAAAATTCACGAGATAAAAAGTTCTTTTCTTTTTGTTGATTAAAACTAGGTCTGGTTGTCTTGGCTGAAATGAAAAATCTGTTTTTATCTCAAATTCTTCATTGTCATCAATTTATGCTGACAGCATGTATTTCTATAACTCTCACTCACTCTCTCAGCATCCATCCCTATCATCCATTGCTTCTGGCCGGTCTTCTTGAATGCATCCAGTGTTTACACAAAGCTGATGTTAGTAAATCTTTGCTGGTTGACTAACATTGGGACATCCATGTTTTAGAGTCCAATTGAGAACATCACTAATGAGTTTGTCCTTGCTTTTCAAAGAGTGCCCTGCTTGTCTTGTTTAACTAACTTGAATGGTTTGTAAGATGGGAGGAAGGTGGCCGTTCTGCTGTTATTTTGTAGGGTGTTACTTCCTGTTTTTTTAAGACAGCATGTGACATTCTTGTGTAGTTCCTATATTATTATTATAATATTATTGAAACACCAAAGTGAAAGTACATTCACTGGATGGAGACACAGAATACTTCGACATTGTCGCAGGAGTACTACAAGGGGACACGCTAGCCCCATACCTCTTTATAATCTGTATAGACTACGTGCTTAGAACATCGATTGATAAAATCAGAGAAAACAGCTTCGAGCTAACAAAAAAAGAAGCAGAAGGTACCCCACAATAACAATTACCGACGCCAACTACGCCGATGACATTGCGATTCTGGCAAATACACCCAACCAAGCTGCAGGCATTGGCCTCCATATCAATGCACACACAACTTAATATATGTGCTATAATCAAACAGGCGACATTTCCACACTAGACGGAACCTCTCTGAAACTGGTAGACAAATTCACCTACCCAGGAAGCAGTGTCTCATCAACCGAAAAAGACATCGACACATGGCTAACGAAGACATGGACAGCTATCGATAGGCTATCGATCATATCGAAATCAAACCTGACCGATAAAATGAAACGCAGTTTCTTCCAGGCAGCGATCGTATCGATACTGCTGTATGGATGCACGACATGGACACTAACAAAACAACTGGAGAAGAAGCTAGACGGCAATTACACAAGAATGTTGCGAGCAATATTGAACAAGTCCTGGCGGCAACACCCCACAAGGGAGCAACTATACGGCCACCTGCCTCCCATCATGAAAACTATCCAAGTTAGACGAACCAGACACACAGGACACTGCTGGAGAAGCAGAGACGAGCTCATAAGTGATGTACTCCTATGGACCCCCACATATGGCCGAGCAAAAGCAAGACGACCAGCTCGAACATACATACAGTAGCTATGTGAGGATACGGGATGTAGCCCTGAAGACCTGCCAGAGGCAATGAACAGTTGGGAGAAGTGGCAAGAGAGGGTCAGAGATGTCCATGCTAGCAGCATGACATGATGATGATGATTATTGTTAATTTTGACAAGTATTTTCTTTGATCTTCTTAATTTTAGTTCCCTTTTTTATCAAATAATTTTATGATCAGCATGTAAAATGGTCCATAAATCAGCTAAAAGTACTTTTAATAATCCTCTTACCAGAGAATAAACTGGTTAGTATTAGTTCTTAAAACTTCATAAGAAAGACAGAAGCCTTGAAGATGAAAAGGTTCTTTGATATCATTTTACAATTGATAACAACCAATTGGGGAGAAGAATATTTATAGCTGACCCTCACAAAAGAATTCAAGAAGTTGCAGAACTAAAAGCCTACTTTTCAACTGTTTTTCAGCATTTTTACCAAATTGAAAATTTATAAAACTTGACAAATGGATGCCACATTATCATGATATGATGCTAGCACAGATTTCTTGGACTCTCTCACTCCATCCATCCCTATCATCCATTACTCCCAGCATGTCTTCCAAACTATATCATGTATCTGCTCAGAGCTGTTGTAGGTAAGTTCTTGATGGTCAGCAAATATTGACACAACCATGTTGAAGATTTCCTTTAGAGAATGTCACTTATATGTTTATCCTTGCTTCTCCAATAGTGTCTCGCATGTCTTGTTTGTCTTACTTGGATGGTTTTAAAAATGGAAAATAAGTATAGCTGTACAGCTATTGTTTCGTGCAGTGTTGCTTCCAAAATTTCTTCAGTATAGCTCATAGCACTCTTGTTCAGCTTCTCGTCTAGCTTTTTCGCTATGCCCTTTGTCAGTGTACATGTGGTGCCTCTATACAGTAGTATTGTCATCACCGCAGCTTAGAAGAATTCCCATTTTGTTTTATTGGATAGATTAGACTTCCATATGATCAGTAGCCTATCGATAGCAGTCCTTGCCTTCACTAGGCAAAAATTGATATCACTTTCAGTAGATGAGATGCTACTGCTGAGGTACATGAACTTATCTACTAATTTCACAGGACCACCATTCAGAGTGGAGATGATTCCTTCTTGATTAAAACACATGTACTGTTTTGTTTACGTTCACGTGGAGGTCAATTCCTCCTACTGTTTGTTCCAGGCAATGCAGCTGGAATTCAGCTTGAGTAGATGTATTTGCAAGAAGCACTAGATCATTTTTTAGAGTAAAGCCTATTTCTTTAATTAGATCTATCAATGTTTGAAGTATATAGTCTAGACAGATTATAAACGGATACGATGCTGATATATCTCCCAGCAGAATTCCAGCAACAATGTCAAAGAAGTGTGTCTCCATCTGATGAGGAACCTTTGACTTTCATATTTCTGCAAATTCTATGGTAAGTGTAGGGAAATGATACTGTAATCATGATTTCTTTTTAGTACTATTTAAATCTAGCATATATTAGCAAAGGTCTTTAATTTGCCTACTGTCTTTGCAGCCACTCCATCACTAGGCTTCCATCATAATTGTTTCATCTTTGTCCTGAACAGGATTTTCTGTGGAACTATACATGTAATCAATCGTGAATTAAAGTTTTAGCATAGTTAAGAAATTCTGTTTATGATATCTTGGATTACGTGGTGCATTCAATAAGTTTCCAGACTTTTTTGTACGGGCATTTAAAATTATCATAGACTCTTGAAAATTCACTATGTTATTGCTATACATCTTATGAGATGATTTCACGTTCAAATGAACAACTACAGCAGCAATTGGAATACACCCTACTAAAGCCTGATTATCACAGCTGGTGAATTTCAAAAATGCAATCTGGACGTGAGGACACTTTAGAAGAATGATATTCAATAAAATTCTGTTTTAAACTTGGAAAAAATGAAACGTATGGAATGCTTCAGACTGCTTTTGGACAATCTTGCATGAATCGAGCATCAGTTTTTGAGTGGCATAAGAGATTCAAGAAAGGCAGGGAGTCTGTTAGAGATGATGAGAGGTGTGGGAGGAGTAAGGAACTCAATAGACCAGAGTTGATTGGCCAAAGGGTAGGGTTAGGGTTACTATGTTGAGGTTTTAAGGAAGTTCAGAAAGAGATTCTGTCGGAAGAGGCCGGCATTCTTGAAATCTGGTCAGTGGCATTTCCTGCAGGACAATGAACCAGTCCACAACTCCATCCTTCTCACAGACTATTTGACCAAGATGGGCATCAAGACAGTTCCTCACCATCCCTATAGTCCAGACCTTGCTCCCTGTGACTTTTGGTTATTCCCTAAGCTCAGGGGCTGTCATTATGAGGCAATTGAGGAGATGAAAGAGGCTGTGATGAAGGTCATTGACACGCTCACACAAGAGGACTTCCATGGGGCCTTCCAGAAGTTGTTGGAATAGTACACCAAGTGCATTGTAGCCGGAGGAAATTACTTCGAAGGGGACTAAAGTTTCTTGTGTGTACTATCAATAAAATTGCCCATACGAAAAAAGTCTGGAAACTTGTTTAATGATCCTCGTATATAAAAAACGGATTTATTTATAATTACATTTTTCAAAAATAATTTTAGAAGTTATTTCATTGTTAATGCAAGTAAAGAAAAGATTAAGGAGTTGCCCAAAAAGCGTATAAAACAGCCAACTGTTTGGTTTCATTATCAGTTTTAATTTAGACTGTTTTACAAAAGAAATGACCATGAAATTTTTTATTTCAAAAACAAACTTATGTTAAATAATGAATGTTAAAGTGTCTTTTTAGAGAATGGTATAGACCACACTACCCATTAGAAATTATTCCAAAGATTTCTATCTTGAAGAGGCTAGGTTTTTGGTAGCAGCTTATTAAGTCTTTGCTTGGCACATGACTGGTTAATAATGACCTGGTTTGAGGGAGATTTTTCACCAGGCTATGCCTGTTTTGCAGGATTGATTGGTACCTGAGGTTCACCAAAAGGGGAATGCCAATGGTGTTTTATTTGTTTGTTTGTTGATTTTGCTAGTGAGTTAGTTTAAAGTGAATTAGTAAATCAAAAGAGTTTCTGTATATAATAAAAGCTCTTTAGCCGGGTCAGAAAATGTGGTAAAAGCCTCCGTAGGCTCAACAGAAAAAAATTTGAGTTGAAACAAGATATTCATCTAACAGGAGGAAGCGATGGTCTACTCGAAGTTCATTTGAAGAAAAAGCAAACTTCGTTTTCAACAAGTCTACACAGGAAACTCGAAGAACACGGTTGTCCAGGTTGATTCTGCACAAGGAGACGCCGAGAAGAATAAACCCAACAAATTAGCTTCAAAATGAACTTTGACATAAAAAAAAAAATAACGGTATTTTATCATTAACAAAAGTTAAACCGACAGTAGGTGATTGACGGCATTGCTTTGAGCAATTCAGTCGTTATATTTCTTTATATCCTTCTTTTTTTTCTTTTTTTTGGGGGGGGGGGTTATAATATCGTCGTTACTTGAATGTATGTTATTTTTATTACCTTATTCAGTGTTTTCGACAAGCAAAGGGAAAAATATGCAAAGCCTGCTTTTCTAAATTTTATTTCTCTTGATATAGATTACTTTGTGGGAACTTGTTTTTGCTTTTAAGAAATATGAACATGCTTTTCTTTCAGCTAACAAAAGTCAGCTTTCTCACCCCACCCCTTTTTTATCTCCTTAATTTTTCATACTTTTTTCTCCCCCTTTGCCTGGCCCGACAGTTACTGCTAGATAATTTCTTGGGCTGGCCAAAGATAAAGTTTACTCGATTTGGGTAGAGTTGTACTTTATAGCGACTAACATTCGGATAAATTTTTCGAGTGTTGGTTGTTATAATTCAAGACCTAAAACCTAGTATATTTTTTAAATTGAGCACAATTTCTCATAGGGATCAAGCATTGTTTGGTCTAAGCGCACATCAGTCTCAATTTGTGTGTGGCTCCCGACTATAAAACGACTTCGTGTTATATACTGACTTAGAGGGAAGTCAGTTAAGTACTATAAATGCCATCTTAACAACTTGCCTGATACCTTGCTGGACATATGAGTGGTTAATGATCACTTAGTCTCGGGGGAGGGAGCTTCCTTCTGCTTTGCAGGTTTGAATTTACTGCGAGGCACTTAAGACGCCTTTTTATGGTCTTGCCACGCATGAGTCTTGATTGGTCCATAAATCCCCACAATAAAACAACCTTGCGTCATATATCAACTTGGTGGGAAATCAGTTAAATCCTTTAAGTATTTGCCTGGTGAGTCGAAGTCATTACTACTATGGAGTCCCAGGGTAAGCTGTGTTGCCGTTTGCTATCTGACTCCATTTTGGGTGATTCTATTTTTATCCCACTTTTGTTGGTTTAACTTCTTGGATAAGACGGACATAAAAGAATTATATGAAAGAAGATAGTAACAGATAAGAGACGAAGACATTTTTTTCTATTTTTCCTTTATTTCTGGGTTCAACAACCATTCAGTGGGTGAAGAAATTCTCCCTGAATACAATTGAAATGGTTGAAACCCCCAGTCAAGGTGTTAAAAATGCGTTAGTCGTTTCTTGGTTATATATGTGTCCTTATTCGGTATTTAAAGCTTTAACAACGTATTCGGTATATAAAGCTTTTCCGAGGTGTTAGTCACTTTTTGGAGTTCGTCTAAATCCGGTGTTTTAGTCATGGTTGGTAGTGAAAGAGATGACTACTACCAGTAGAAGGGTTAGCCAATGCGCCGTCTAAAGACGGGCGCATGGCGTCCCCCACCAGTTTGCAAGAACGATTTAGGTGTTGGCACTCCGCTGGTCGCTGCTGAAAGAGAATGAGATTCCTCCTTTTGTCGGGATGATCCCTTTTCTTTGCGCATGCGTCGCTCCTATTTCTGTCAGAGGCCTCTGGGAGTTTCTGCATATTTTAATAAATATTTTAATTCAATTTGAATTTATTTATGTATTCCCTACACCACTTTTCACTGTTAGAACCTTATATTGACTGATTTTTTAAAGACTAGAATAGACCCTCTTACACTTTGTTTTGAAGAGAGGAAGATTGTCAGGTAAAATATTTTCGGCAAAATGCATATTCATCTGGCACCTGTGAAAGTTTTCGTTGACCAAATCCCTCGACTTATTTATGACTTGATATTTACATTTCTATGATTTCTTTGCTAAATTACGAACTACTCATTGACTTTGGAGCTGAAAAAAATGATTTCAAATTTATTGTCTGGCGTGGGAATTATTTTGACAGTTGAAGTTTTGATTTATATTTTCGTCCAATGAAGATGATTTATGCCATTCTGCTCGGATGACTTTCCCCGGACAATATAAAAGGCTGTGTAAACGCTCTCTCCTTCTATTCCTCATTCATTCTAGCAGCAGAACAGACCAACTTTGAAGAGAAGAGCACATTCAATTTTGGACCATTGTTTTCTCTAGAAGATCATTCCTTTATCATTTATTCATTCCTTCTA
The DNA here is from genome assembly GCA_963585895.1 of Sepioteuthis lessoniana. Taxonomy (NCBI): domain Eukaryota; kingdom Metazoa; phylum Mollusca; class Cephalopoda; order Myopsida; family Loliginidae; genus Sepioteuthis; species Sepioteuthis lessoniana. Next base: position 123,494,713 of record OY757907.1, read on the forward strand.
GATCAACTGGTCCACGAGGCTTCATGTTAAATGCTTATTCCTGCTCTAACAACCGCAACTGCTTTCTTCCCTTTGTATGACTCACAGTCCAGGGTTATCTCTCAAGCTGTCATTAAAGTTTTTGAAACTCATCAATATTCTCGTCCACTCATTTGTTTTACTCCTTTCCTAATGTAACAGGGCATGACAATCAATTTGCCCTGTATACAAAATATATATATATATATATATTATTGAGTGAGTATAAATATATGAAAAAAAAATTCCTGCTTTCTAATCAAAGTCATAAATATCCAATGTTTGCATTTGTATATATTGTGTACATATGAGAATAAACAATCATTTAAAAAACCTTTGATCAAAAACGTACTCGCATGATGGACAGCAGAGCAATATAAAGATTAAAGGAAATTTAAATCTCACCGTCTGACGATCATTTAATCACTATAAATTTTATGAATCAACTATGAAAGAGAAGACACAGCCATCAGATAGAACTATTCTTTATTGACACTTTGTATATACATAATTTTACCCACTTTCTACTCAGCTCAGTTGGCTAGAGCTGGAGAATACACCGACTGCATCTCTGCAGAGGGGTAAGAGTCTTTAACGAATGTTCTGGATGTGGTACTAAACCATCTAATGGTGACATTCCAGTCTTGGGGCTTTCAGAATGGTAAAGTACTCCTTCATTGCCATTACTTCCAGGTCCACTCTGATCTGGAATGGTAATATCTGTTAGGGTTCCATCTCTGGGTCAAACAAAACTGTTTAATCATTTTATAAACTTGAAACCATTTAACTGTGTGCAAACAAATAATTAATATTGAATAGAAATATTACTATTAAATAGCAATACTTGAAATCATTTGACCATTTGAAAATAGAGCTATTAGTGTTGAATAGCAATACTTGAAACCATTTAACTGTGTGCAAACAAATGAGTTCAGACTTATTTTAAAGATGCTACCAACAAACTATTCCCTTGAAAATCATGTATTTACCAAGCCCTCCACTCGGGCAGGATATGATACAAGGTCAATTTCTAAGCAGTGTTTAACAAGTTTGAATTCAGAGTTTTCCTTCTCCTAGACTAGTTACCTCACCAAGGCTGAAGAACACAGTCTGCCCTACTATTGACCCATAGCTGGAGGGAGAATAATTGGATTCATATCTTTTCCAAGGGTATTACTTAAAAGTCATATATGTATGTATAAACAGGATTTGGCATTAAATAACCCTCAAGGGTTGATATACCATTAAACCAAGTAACCTAATCTATTGGGAAAATCACCACTTTTGAGAAATCATAAGGATCAGGACCCTACACTATTATTATTATTATTATTAGAAAGGAAATTACTTTATTCTTTAGGTTCATTTTAATATCACTGGTCTAACAAAAATCTCTTTGCAATTTATCATTTTTTGTTATGCTATGATAAACCCTAACCTTAGCTCTCCACAATTATATGTATAGCAAATAACTCTACAAAAATTGTATGAACTAGATCTCAAAACCTTCCTCATTCAGCTTAATTAATATGGCTAACTTCCACCTTTTCAAGTATTCTGGCAACTTCCAGCTTGAGGTCTTCAACCTCAAACAAGTCGATGCATTCAAAAAATTCATTGGTTTCAGGACACCAGAAGTCTGTGCAAGGATAGAATTGTTTATTGTTGACAACTAAGCACAGATTCTAATGTTTTTATTTTGATAAATAAATTTTATGTATGTGTGTTAATTTTTCTGCAATACATTATCCCTGTGTTATATAATTAAGGAATGATTTTTTTTTAACTAATCATTTTTCGTTAATTATATTTTATTATTCAGTTTGGTTGGGCTTTGAACTATTCAGATTAAGAGTTCAGGTGTATAGTCAATTGGTGCAGTTTATGCTTGTGCGCAAAGGATATGACACTCACCATTGTTATAATAAACCCCCAGACAGGAAATGGGGTTGGAGTGTGGATGACGTCATGCCCAGAAGAGATGGTCCCGAGAATTTGAGGATTTTGAAAAAGAGTCAGTCGAGAAGTTGACATTGGACCATGGAATTGAGGAGTTGGGGATTTGGCCATTAAGTCGAAGAGTTTTTTTTATCTCTACCAGCAGAAGTTAATTGAGATCTTAAACACCACAAGATGTGCCGAATGTTGGGGTGGGGTTAGCATAGGATGATTACGAAAGACTTTTAAGAATTGTATCTCTCTCCTCATGTCAAAGAACCGAAGTCAGAAGTTAATAAAACTGTTTGTACCTGAACAACAGAGTCCGCCTGTTTCTACAAATGTGTTTTGCCTGTACATTTGTATATGTACTGTTATTATTAATATCACCAAAAATTATACAACACCTGTATACATGCATTAAGTAGTGTTAAAAAGTGCTATTCTATTCACACCTGCAAATATATATGCATACATATAATGAAAGAAAGGAAAGAGAGGTAGAAAGAGTTATACACAGATATACAAATATACTCATGCACACACACATACATACACATATATATATATAAAGCCATCTATATAAATATATAAAAAGCTGATACATAATTTTATTTTGTCTGGGATTTTTTAAATGAAATTCCTGTTTTTATTCGGACTTAAAGAGATGATCACATTTTATAATATGTAGTGCTTTTTTATCGGTTCATCTCATCATCATCATATTGTACCATCAGCACTGATATCCCTGACCCCTTCTCTATTGGCCATTGCTTCCAGCAGGTCTTCAGGGCTACATCCCATATTGGCACAGAGCTGCTACATGTAGGTTCTAGCTGGTCAGGACGACCGAGGTGTAGTAGCTATTGAAAGGGGAGCCTTCAGTTCGCCCTCGACTATGGTTGCCAACTTTACTAGTTTATCTCAAAGACTTGTTAATAAGATTTCTTTTCTATTATTCATTAGGTAAATGCCTGAAATTCATTCTGAATCATCTGGCAAAGACACATGGCACCATGGATAAAGCATTTGGTTGGAAAGTGCTTCTGAATTAAATCATCTGAAGATTGATGGTTCAATCCCAAAAGATAGGAATAACAAAGAATATTTACAATAACTAAACACTTGTGCCCAGTCATGGTTAACAGAATTGTAACAGTCTACCTCTCATTGGCATGTTAGAGTGTTCACCAATGGCCCGGGAGACCTCGATTCAATACCAGGTCAAGTCATACCAAAGACTCAAAAAATGGTATGTGATGTCTCCTTGCTTAACACTCAGCAAGATAAAGTATGGATCATGGGTAAAGTGGAGCAATCCAGGGAAAAACACTCAGCATTATAAGGTACATATCAAGGGTAAAGTGGAGCAATCCAGGGAAAGGAGTAGGGCCCTCCCCTACACCTCGGTGTAGTAGCTATTGGAAAGGGAGCCTTTGGGTTACCCTCAACTAAGGTCACCAACTTTACTTACTACCTCTGTGGTTCAAATAAAATGTTCAGATTCTGTTTGGACTCCTGAGTTCGACATGAAACACCTGAAGAAGGCCGGAGTCATGTCAGGCAAAACGTTGTAAGTATAACTATAAAAATGAGATTGATTGTCAGAATATTCAAAGTAACAACAAATTAGACCAGCTTTATCTTTGATGCGAGAGGAAAAGACATTCAATTATTGAAAAGAAATAAAATGTTAGAACTATGCTGGTTAATCATTTTGTTGATTTTAAGTTCATATATTTTAGTCACTCAGCACAAGACAGGAGAAAATTGTTATCATTGAATACATTATATAACATTATTGGGTATTTATTGAATGATAGACATTAAAATTTGTGTTTTATTTTGGTCATAAACATCTTTCTACATAGTCTAAGAAAATGACTGTTAAGTGAGTGCCTATTAAGCAACAAGATACAAGTTCTGTAAAATATCTTCAAAGTGAAACAGGAATTTATGTTATAAAAGCACAACTGTAGAATTTGAAGCAAAATTGAAATTTGATTGATTTTAATGGCATGTCAACTCATCTAGGGTAAATTTATGCCTTGAAATTTGGGAATCACTGGCCTAATGGGGAGAGTATTCGCCAATGGTCTGGGGGACCTGGGTTCAATCCCAGGTCATGTCATACCAAAGACTCAAAAAATGGTACTTGATACTGCCTTGCTTAACACTCAGCAATATAAGGTACGTATCAAGGGTAAAGTGGAGCAATCCACGGAAAGGAGTAGCGCCCCCAAAAAAATCTCAGTGTAGTAGGTATTAAAAAGGGAGCCTTCTGGTCGCCCTCGACTATAGTCGCCAACTTACTTTTATATTTACAATATATAGTAGGGAAAAATGAAAATAACCTATTTAAATATGAAAATATGAAAGAACGATATATTCAGAAGACGTATTTATTTATAAATGAATAATATGCCAATGTTAAACTTAAAAAAACAAACATCTTTAGGGCAATGTGGTAAGTAATGCTGTTTTATCTACTAAGTTATTTTCAAATGAAAATAATTTTTTGGATGAGAAAATATCACATAACAACATTGCCCTTAAGATGGTTTTAAAAAAAAGACATTTAATGATGGTATATCATCCATATATAAATGAATACATCCTTTGAATATATTGATTTTTTTATATTTCATCTTTAAATTTACCATATATACAGTTACTTAACTTTTAGGCATAAAATAAACCAAGACAGGTTGACATGCCATTAAAATCAATCAATCAACCAGATGCATTTCCCACTTCTGATTCTTGGCTTGCTGACTTTGTTCTAACCTATTAAGTTACACCCTAATTAATTTCAAGTTCTGCCTCCTCTCCATTTTGTCTTCTCAACTAATTCTTTTCCCTAATCACTTCACTTGTCCAAGACTTCATTTTATTATCCTATCACCACCTACTTATATTACCAAATCCCATTAGAATGTTTAATTGTTATTTAGTGTATTGATTACTTTAATTACAGTTTATATTAGACGGAAACTGGAAGAATAAAGATTTCTTTAGAAACCATTCCATTCTAAACCCTTAAAAATATATAAATTTATCTCCTCAAATAAAAAGCACAGCAGGATTTCACATATATATATTTATCAGTCAAATAAACTGATCTTACTACGAAGTAATGAGAAATCCCTTTATCATTGGAACATTCTAAATCCTTAAAATTATATAAATTTATCTCCTCAAATAAAAAGCACAGCATGATTTCGCATATATATATTTATCAGTCAAATAAACTGATCTTACGACGAAGTAATGAGAAATCCCTTTATCATTGGAACATTCTAAATCCTTAAAATTATATAAATTTATCTCCTCAAATAAAAAGCACAGCATGATTTCGCATATATATATTTATCAGTCAAATAAACTGATCTTACGACGAAGTAATGAGAAATTCCTTCATCATGGCAACGTGAGGCTTTACTGGTTGTTTGGCTGTCAATTTTTTGATACACCTACATGTATATGTCAATTTTTTGATACACCTACATGTATATGTCTTTTGGTACTGTATAAGTAAATTGGCATTTCTACAGAGAAATGTCATCTGCACATCAATTTAGTTACTCAGCTGTGCACATATCTTCAATTGAATCTTCAATTTTCAAATTAAGAAAATTAAACCTTTAGTTTTTATACTTCTACATACCTTATATATTTACATATATCATCATCATCATCATCATCAAGTTGTACTAATAGCATGGATTCTCCTGATTCTTTCTCGCCATCTGTCCCTATAACCCATTGCTCTTGTTAGGTCCTCTCGATAGGATCCAGTATCTACACGGAGCTGATTTATGTATGTAGTAATTTACGAAGCTCTTTGCTTCGATGTAGCACAAGGCCAAATGAATGGGGCACCCAATGAGACTCGAACTGCTGATTTATGTATGTATTTAGCAACCAGTCCATATAAAAAGAATGCAACACAACATCAATTTTTTATTCAGAGTTTAACAGGTTTGAATTCACAGTTTTCCTTCTCCTAAACCAGTTGCCCTAATAAGGTTAAAGAGCTCAGTCTGCCCCACTATTTTACCTATACTTTTCACAAGAGGGTGAAGTTGAAATGATAGATGGAGAAGAACATTGAAGAAGAGGGCATCTTCAAGAAGCAGTGTATATATGTTGGGTTACAGTGATCTGTTGAGCAGACCAAGTATCGATTAAAGTGATAGACTGCGGAATCGTATTAAGCAAGTTCGGACTCCAGTTGCGCTATAACGTTCACTTTCAGACAAATACCCTTAGGAAAGGCATGAACCCCTTATCCCCCAAGCTATGGGTTAAATAGTACCACTACTGTTCTTCTAGGAGAATGGCTTTGGTATTAAATAACCTACAAAGGTTGATATGCCATTAAACAAAGAAACCAAACCAAACCAAGTATAGAGATGAATACAATTTGTGGACCATTAATCAAAAAAGCTTGATGAAAAAAAAATTAGGATATGAGCTACGGTAAAAAATAGTATGTGATAGCAGTGAGTAGTATCTCAAAGTTTGTTGGGGATATTAGGTTTATAAGTCCCAAAAATTCACTGTGAATTGTCCAGCAGGACACATGTCACAGTGGATAAGGCGTTTGGTAGTAAAGTGATTCTGAGTGAAATCATCTGGATGCTGCAGGTTAAATCCCAACTACAGGTAAAAAATACAAGAAATACTTACTATAGTTTAACACTTGTACTCAGGAGGTGCCCGTGGTGTAATGGTTATCGTCATAGGAAATGGACATGGCAACACGAGTTCAAACCTGGATGAGACTGATTGCATTTCACATATCACTAATACCCTTGGGAAAGGTATAAATCTAATTATTCTCCCTCCAGGAGACTAGGTTCTTCAGCCTTGGTGAGGCAACTAGTCTTGGAGAAGGAAAACTCTGAATTCAAACCTGTTAAAGTCTGCTTAAAAATTGACCTTGTGTCATATCCTGCCCAAGCGGAGGGGTTGGCAAATATGCTTAACACTTGTACTCAGTCATGGTTAACAGAAATAAAACAATCTACCCCTGGGAAATGGGAAACAGTTTCATCCAGAGGATTTGAACCAGGGTTGCTATGTCCATTTCCAATGATGGTATTCATTACTCTATGAGTGCCTACCATGCTGATTCATGTAAGTCTTTGCTAGTCAGCCAATGCGAATGTATCTATGTGTAAGAGTCCACTGGAGAACATCACTTGTGAATTCACCCTTGCTTCTCCAGAGGTGCCCCGGATGCCTTAATCATCTTACTTTGATGGTTTATGAGATGAGAGGCAAGTGGCCGTACAACTGCTATTTTATGGAGTGCTGTTTCTTGGACTTGTTCAAAACAGCACATAACATTCTTGTGTTGTTCTGATTTAGCTTTTTCTTTAAACACTTTGTTTGAGTCCAGGTGTTGCCACCATAGAGTAGTACTGATATGACGATAACTTAGAAGAATTCCTGTTTTATTTCATCAGGGAGATCAGATTTTCTTATGATCAAACCTGTCAACAGTAGTCCATGCCTTTCTTATGCATGTGTTGATATTCCTTATAGCATATATAAAAGTAAGTAAGTAAAGTTGGCAACCTTAGTCAAGGGTGACCCGAAGGCTCCCCTTTCAATAGCTACTACACCGAGGTGTAGGGGAGGGCACTACTCTATTCCCTAGATTGCTCCACTTTACACTTGATCCTTACCTTATAATGCTGAGTGTTAAACATGCCATCCCAAAGATGGCGGAAGTTGTATATTCCGTTGGCGTGGGCAAGCTTGGTTGACAATATGGGACAGAGTTAAAATCCCACGGTACAGTCACAAACTGATGCACCAGAATAGGGTGACCTGTGAACTGCATGACAGTTATTTCCGCTCGATGATGATCAAAACATGCCATTCTGAAGACGGCGGAAGTTGCATATTCCATTGGCCATTTATGGGATGAGATTGAGTGGGCGTCAAAATATTATATAACTCAGTGCACAGGAAGTTCAATAAGAGTTGGAGAAATGGTGCTGTAGAGAAAACAGCACCCAGCAGAAAGGGCGCTCGGGACCCCTGATTGAGCAGTTGGGGATCAGATGAGTTGGAGACAAGATGTGGTAGAGAAAGCCAGCTCCCAGCTGAGGGAGCCCTCAGGCCCCCGATTAATCAATTGGGGATCAGAAGAGTTGGAAAAATGAGGCTGTAGAGAAAACAGCACTCGGCAGAAGGGGCCCTCGAGACCCCCGATTGAGCAGTTGGGGATCAGATGAGTTGGAGATAAGATGCAGTAGAGAAAACCAGCACCAAGAGAGACTGGGCCCCCCGGCCCCCAGTTGAGCAGCTTAGGAGAATGGGAAAGAAACGCTGATGGTCAATAGAGTGGGGGGGTCAATATGTTGGAGTTCTGTTCGGTCTCCAACTCCCTCTCACACGCAACCCTTTCAAATAAAGTGAGAGGTATATTTTTCTAAGAACTGTGTCGCTCGTCTTTATTGTGTTGTTGTTATGATTCTGCATGCATATGTAGATGCATATGTATTATGTGTTTGTATAGTTGGTCATGGCTATACAACACTCCCAGATGATGGATTGGAGCCTGTAAGATGTCTGGGGCCACAGGCACACTACACTGGAGGTATTAGTAGGGACTTCACCCCGCGCCAAGAGGGCCAGGAAACCTCTCAACCACCTCCGATGATAGTGATCAGGGACTGTAAGATAGTATATATATATACATATATACGAGGAGCATACGATAAGTTTTCAGACTTTTTTCGTATGGGCACTTTTATTGATAGTACACACTTGAAACTCTAGTCCCCTTCGAAGTAATCTCCTCCAGCTGCAACACACTTGTTGTACTATTCCAACAACTTCTCGAAGGCCCCATGAAAGTCCTCCTGTGTGTGTATGTCAATGACCTTCGTTACAGCCTCTTTCATCTCCTCAATTGTCTCATAACAACAGCCTCTGAGCTTAGAGAATAACCAAAAGTCACAGGGAGCAAGGTCTGGACTATAGGGACGGTGAGGAATTGTCTTGATGCCCATCTTGGTCAAATAATCTGTGACAAGGATGGAGTTGTGGACTGGTGCATTGTCCTGCAGGAAATGCCACTGACCCGATTTCAAGAGTGCTGGCCTCTTCTGACAGAATCTCTTGCTGAACTCCCTTAAAACCTCAACATAGTAACCCTAACCCTAGCCCTTTGGCCAATCAACTCTGGTGTATTGACTTCCTTACTCCTCCCACACCTCTCATCATCCCTTACAGACTCCCTGCCTTTCTTGAATCTCTTATGCCACTCAAAAACTGATGCTTGATTCATGCAAGATGCTTCAAAAGCAGTCTGAAGCATTCCATATGTTTCTGTGGCATTTTTTCCAAGTTTAAAACAGAATTTTATTGCATATCATTCTTCTAAAGTGAATTTTCAAGAGTTTACGACAATTTCAATTCCTTGTATGAAAAAAGTCTGGAAACTTATCATATGCACCTCATATATATATATATATATATATATATATATATATATATATATATCTGAACCATTGAAAATCCAGAGTTAGAAATAATCATCAAATGTTAAGGCTTAATACTATATTTTTTATTCTTTATCCATAAGTTTCATATATATATATATATATATAGACAAATACTAAGAGACATATGCAATTAAGGAGATAGCAATAAATGGAGAAAAAATAAGATTTTATTGTAATCACAAGGATCCTTTCATCAGATATTTGTCAAGCATCAACATCAGGAGTTGTTTAAAACAATGTAAATAGATTAAATTGATTAAAAGTGGGAGGAAGATGAGAATGGTAACAAGACCAAGGAGGAAAGAAAAAAAATTTCTTAAAACCACCCTTAGTCAAGCAACAATTATCTCAAAGTAAATTTAAGGAGTGTTTAGGATTTTGCTTGCACAGGGTTGGCTAATAAAGTAGGATAAAAAAGGCCTCCAGGAAAACTAAATGTTGTTTTGTCCTAGCTCGATGCAAGACACCAATGCATTCATCATTATAATTAATATATAATAATATATATACATATATGACTGAATAAATAGGATCAAATATTCTGTCTTCAATCTGTTCATGTTTTTGAATGATTATTTTGACTTTTGAATTGAATGAATTTAAAAAAGTGCCATATGTTTCCCAAGTACTTTTGGCCCCAGCAAGAACCATCTTCAGGAGAGTGAATAATCAAATAACAAACACAATTACAAATCATATACATTTATATAAATAGTATGAGGAAGAACAAGTGGAAGGGGAATTTACAGAAGATAAGAATATATATGAAAGGAATGAGGACAGAAGGGAGTAAAATTGATGAGTTGTTGGTATTTTAGAATGTGGCTGCTATATTCAAAGTTGGTCTTACTTAAAGAAGGTTTGTTAATCTTTATACAGAGAGCTTAAAGAATTTGCAGTTTTTGTTAGTTTTTTCTTTGTGTGATATGAAGGTGGTTTCAGTAAGAATTTTTCTGTATTTAAATTTGGGACACAAATGTGTTTTAAAGTGTTGAAAGATGAGACTAGTGTCAAAAAAGTGAAATGTTAAACATCTCAACAGAGTGGTACTAGTTAGACCAATATAGGTACTTATTTTATAAGAGAAACATTCTCTTGGTGTAAATTTTTTACACTGATATACTACATTGGTCATACTGAGATAATTAATAGAGGGAGACAATTATTATCGATGACAAGGTTATTATGTATTAAATTGAAAAATGTTTGTGTGTAGAGGTTCATTTGATCATTCATCCAGCCAAAGATGAATCCAGAGAGTGTTCTCATGGTGTAATGGTACTACTGTCCTTATACAAGAGTGGCTTTGGCATTAAATAACCTACAAAGGTTGATATGCCATTAAACAAAGAAACCATACCAAAGATGTCTCCAGTTTGGGCCAAAAGTTCTTCTTAAATTTTTTCCATTCCAAATGACTCCTATGAGGACTTGAATAAATCAAAGAGAGAATAGATAGACATGAAATGTCTGTCCTTTTTAATCAAACATATTTAAAAGAGAAAATGCTGCCAATACATATACATAAGTTATGTTTCTCAATAGTAGTCAAGTAGTGGGCTCCCTTTTCAATAGCAACTATACCGAGGTGTTGAAGGCACCACTCCTATTCCTGGATTGATCCACTTACCCTTGATCAATACCTTATAATGCTGAAATCTAAGCAAGTACCATTTTCTGAGTCTTTGGTAAAACTCAACCTGGGATTGAACCCTGGTCTCCCAGACCACTGGCAAACACTCAATGGGCCAATGTAATATATATATATAGACATATATATATCATCATCATCATCATCATCATATCGTGCTGGCAGCACGGATATCCCTGACCCTCTCTCGCCACTTTTCCCTATCGTTCATTGCCTCAGGCAGGTCTTCTGGACAACATCCCTTATCCTCACATAGTTGCTGAATGTATGTTCGTGCTGGTCATCCTGCTTTTGCACGGCCATGTGTGGGGGTCCACAAGAGTACATCACTTATGAGTTCGTCTCTGCTTCTCCAGCAGTATCCTGCATGTCTGGTTCGTCTAACTTGAAGAGTTTTCATGATAGGAGGCAGGTGGCCTTACAGTTGGTGTCTTGTGGGGTGTTGGCGCCAGGACTTGTTCAAGATTGCTCGCAGCATTCTTGTGTAATTGCCGTCTAGCTTCTTCTCCAGCCGTTTTGTTAGAGTCCATGTAGTGCATCCATATAGCAGTATCAATGCGACCGCTGCCTGGAAGAAACTGCGTTTCATTTTATCAGTTAGGTCTGATTTCGATAGAATCGATAGCCTATTGATAGCTGTCCATGCTTTCGTTAACCTCGTGTCGATGTCCTTTTCGGTTGATGCGACGCTGCTTCCTAGGTAAGTGAATTTGTCTATTAGTTTAAGAGGGGTTCCGTCTAGAGTGGAGATGTCCCCCGTTTGATTATAGCACATATATTCCGTCTTATGTGCATTGACATAGAGGCCTATGCCTGCAGCTGCTCGTTCCAAACTATGCAGTAGTGTTTCGGCTTGGTTGGGTGTATTTGCCAGTATCGTTATGTCATTGGTGTAGTCGGCGTCGGTAATTGTTGTTGCGGGGTACCTTCTCCTTCTTTTCTTTGTCAGCTCGAAGCCGTTCTCTCTGATTTTGTGAATCGATGTTCTAAGTACGTAGTCTAGACAAATGATAAAGAGGTATGGAGCTAGTGTGTCCCCTTGTAGTACTCCTGCTACAATGTCGAAGTATTCTGTGTCTCCATCTGGTGATCATACTTTTACTTTGGTGTTTCTATAAAGAATCGTTATTGCTGCTATGGTTTCTTTAGGTAGGCCGTACGCTAGTAGGATTTGTTCCATCTTTCCTCTTATTTACATGTTTACAAAAAGTTGAATTAAGTAAAGAAATAAATTAAATGCCTAAAAAGCTTAACAACAACAACAAAAAATTAAGCATTGACAATTGAGTTTTGTTAAGTAAAATATAGGTAAATATATTTTCCTTAATTTCAAGAAAAATTTACCTAAATTCTTTGGTCGGTGGTTTGATTGATAAAACTCAAGCTTTTTATTTTAACCTAAAGTCAAGGCTGATAATTATAAAAGACATCAACTGAACAATGATTTCATGAAAAGAGGAAAACAGGTTGTTGGAAAAAATAAGATTGGAATCTTAATGAAATAAGGGTGAAAATAAATAATGAAACAGTAATTTTTATGATGTATTCATTTTGTTTTTAAAGCAAATATATTCAAATTAGATAACTCCATTAGGAAAAAAATTGCTTCATTCGTCAAGTTTTATAACAAGCAACACAGAAAGTTATTTGATATGAGTAGTTATTTTGCTCATACAATTTTATACAGAATACAAAGAGAGAGAAACAAACAAGAAAGCTATATATATATATATATATATATATATATATACACACACACAGGTCTGTGCTGATACTGGATGTAGCCTTGAAAACCTACTGGGAGCAATTGACGATAGAGACAGGTGGTGGCAGAGGGTCAGGGAGATCTGTGCTGGTGGCATGACATGATGATGATGATATATATATATATATATATAATGATGCATACACACATACATATATATGTGTGTACATGTGTGTATTTGTATCAATGTATGCAATATATATATATATATATATATATATATATATATATTTAGATGAGTGTAATACCATTGCTCTCATGGCTAATGCTATCCTTGTTATTAATCTTAGAAATGTTGAAAGTGCATAGATTTGTTCAGAGTAACATTCTCAGCTTTCCTGCCCTGTGCTATCACAAGTTTTTGCTTATGTCCCCTCTGGCATTCCCCTCTCTCTCTCTCTCTCTATATATATATATATATATATATAAAGCAAGAGAGTGAAAAGAGTCCCTGGGGTAGAGTGGCTGGACTGCAGCCTTCAAGTAAGCAAGTTTGAATTCCACTCATGTTATTATGTTCACTTTAGAATGAGTATCCTTAGGAGAGGTAATAAACCCCCTTAAACCCCTCTCCCGCAGTTATGGGTTAAATAGGATCACTGCTGTTCTACAAGGATAGCTAATGACACATCAATCTATGTGGTTGATATACCATTAAGCAAAAACAAAAAACAACCAATATATATGTGTAAATACACACATACACACACACACACACACACACACACACACACACACATATATATATATATATATATATATATATACATATTTATATATATGTACATCATGTGCATGTAGCCCTTTTAAATATGCTTAAATACTACTATAGTCTTTTTATATCTTTCTATCTACTTATCTATACTGTTCTTTCCGCTTTTATCTATCTATACAAGTCATTTTGTATCCTCTGATCTCTGCTAATCTTTGCATATATTTCTATATACTTATCTCTACTTATCTGTTCATATCTATCTATTGATCCTTGTCTCTTCATATCCTCCTACCTCTGCTTCTCTTTATATATCCTTCTCTCTATTTATTTCTACTTGTCTTTTCATATCTATCTATCTATCTATCTATCTATCTATCTATCCCTGTCTCTTCATATCCTCCTACCTCTGCTTCTCTTTATATATCCTTCTCTCTATTTATTTCTACTTGTCTTTTCATATCTATCTATCTATGCTAGTGCTTTTATTTCTGTCTTTCTATTATTTTTCCTTTTCTCTTCCTATTTCTTCTTCTTATTTAGAATAAGCAGCTCTTCCAACCTGAACTACACCGACCAATCTATACCAAGCAGTTTCACATCTTATGACAACAGAGTAAACATTAATCATGGTCTTTACAGACATTTTTAACAGCACTAATAATATGTTATTCTTTTCTGGAGAAATAAATATCAAGAATAAAGGTTTGAATTTCAACCAGTTAAAAAGGTTGTGATGTCTATTGGAACCAATTAGTGGTGGCGGCACTGATCAATATTTATTTGTAAAAATAAATACAGTGTTAATTTGGTGCACAGTTAGTAGAATATAGGGAAATGCAATCGTCTATTCTCTGCTAAAATCATATAAATCTGCCCTAGATAAACTTATTCATTCTGGTTTTCAGAGTAAAACCTCTGTAGAATACCAGACTTTATACTTATCTGTTATTTTTTCTATACTTACGAAAATAATCGACATTTTTAGGAAGTCATTGAACGGAAATAATTTTTAGATACATATTGAATAAGTTCAACTAAGAACGTATGTACAAACTGAAACATTTCTTTATCTATATATAACTAACATTCTCATCATTATGTATATATAAAGAATAGGAGAATCATATTTATTAATTATATCAAAATGATAAAAAAACAAATTAAAGGGACTCTTTCATCTGGTGCATTTTCAATATGTACACCAGAAACATTTTAAAAGGTAAAATTTTTCCAATCGCAGTGGGAAGAGGAATATAAAAAAAGAACAACTTCAACTCCCCTAATTCCTCAAACAAACCAATAATGTCAAATTGGCTTCTCTGCCTGCACAAGGTAGGCCAATATAGTGTAATAGCCTTTAAAAAGGCTAGATGTTGTTAAGACGTAGCCTTGTACAAAACAGAGAAATGATCATCCAGACAAGGAGTGGTTGTAATTGCTAGGGTCTTGTTATATTCTCTACCGGTGAACATTAATGGGTATGTCTTATTCCTCATAAATACATTGGACATTATTTTGAGGATGGGTAATTTTGCTGACTAAGTAATCACCATTAGCAGCGGGCACCTTCTTCGTACTTTTGGTGGGTATTGTATTTTGTTAATATTATGAAGATTTTCATTTCATTTCCAATGTCTGTTTTGGTTATTTCTCATTCAGTAACCTTTTGTTAGGCTTCAACAGATCTCATCTATGGGTTAAATAGATCTATTTAGAAAAACAGAAGTATTCATTAGGATGAGGTAAAAAAAATCTCTTAAGAAACAACTACACAAAAAATGCAAATATGAACATATGATAAAAGTGATATCCTAACCTCTTGGTCTAAAATAACCCTAACGTTGACATACTGTTAAAATTGATCACACAATCATTATAGTTTGATTTTTGATTCTTTTATTAAGAAATGCATACACACGAAATAGTTCCATTTCAGATGAATATGTCAAATATTATTTGCTTACATATAAGTTGAATAAAACTAATTTTATCAGAATAAAAGGTGTACTATTTTCAAATCTGCTTCAAATTTCAGATTATGTGATGTGTTAAGGATTCCACATATATTATTTAAGCTAACTAAATAATCAGTATCTCTGTCAGTCACTTTCTCTATGTTGATAAAATTCAGTCTAACAAAACAACCAATGTCTCTCAACAAAATTCAGTCTAATTAAGCAATCAATGTCTCTGTCTCTCAACAAAGCTCATTCTAACTAAACAACCAATGTCTCAGTCTCTCAACAAAATTCAGTCTTAACTAAACAATCAATGTCTATGTGCATGCATGTATCTCTCCCTCTCAGCAAAATTCCTGCTGACTAAACAATCACCATCTGTGTGTATATCTCTCTATTTTTACCCACCGCTGTCTTTGTCCCAACAAAATTCAGGTTAACTAAAAAATTAATGTCTCTGTCTTTCTCTATTAAAATATTTAAAAAATAACAAAACAATCAATGCTTCTGGCTCATCTGCCCCTCTCTCTGTATTAATGGATTCAAGCAAACAAAACAATCTTGCCATCTCTCTCTTCCACTGGTAACAATTGCTCTAATGATGGCTGTGGCTGTGCAGCCTTCAGTGAACCTGAATATGGTTGAAATGTCCAATTCTTAACACAGGAGGACAGTGGCAGCCCTGGAGTAATTATCAGCATAGATGATGGTGATGATGATGATGAGCCCTTTTGGAATTCTCTGCTGATCCACTTGATTTGAATATTTTCAAAGGATAATTGTGCCATTAGGCTTTGTCTTCAACATCAGTGTTCAGCTCATTTACAGGGACTCTGCAGGTCTTTAGGCTAACCTAGCTGCTCTGCTTATAGTATAAATTTCAATCACCCATTAAGAATGAATTGTGCGAATGTAAATAAGTGTGTGTAGACAAAAATATATATTGCTCTAATAGACAGATAGATACACACACAGTCAGGCTGATTGAAAAGTTACACCTAATTTTTAAATATTTTTAATTTTGTTTCTTGTAAAAAATATATTTAAGGAATTAATTATAAGGGAGTTACTTTTCCGTCACAATGGCAGACAAGCAAACAAATGAAGATAAATAAAATAACTCTAATACATTATTACACCTATTGACATATATATAAGCTAAACATTGTTTTGCTACTCCAATCCTGATTTGAAAAGACAGACCATGGAGTGGAACACTCTGGCTCTCCAGTAAAAAATAAAGTTCTTGGTACAGCAATCAATAAAGAAGGTCATGTTGACAGTCTTCTGGGACATGACAGAACTCATCACTATTTATTTTCTTGTAAAAGGTGCATCTATAAACAGTATTCCTAGTAAAACTTCTTAAGAAAAATTCACCTTATTTATTGAATAAATCTTGTATATACAGAGTGGAACGATAAAATTGTCGTCCAAAAGAAAACAACACTACAGCTTTATTTTAAAACTTTAATTGAAAAAATCAATTCAGGTAACTTGATTATGTAGTAGAGCTGACATCTATTCAATGTAGCTGCCTTCAGCCTCAATCACCGCCTCAATATGGATCCGGAACTGGGAGCATGCCTTTTCTACAAGCGTTAGCAAGAGCTCGGCAAATACTTGGTGGATAGCGGCAATCAGGCTGGCTTTTGGTATAGTCGGAGGTCATGTTGGTGATGTTCTTGACGTATGACCAAACGGAGTAGTCCTGCGGGTTCAGGTCAGGGGAGGAGGGGTGCAGTGAGAGAAGGGTACAAAGTTGTAGCACTCCTTCTGACGCCAAGCCTGGGTCTCTTTGGACTTGTGGGCCGGCGCTGAGTCCTGCTGCCACACCCAGGGTCTGCACCGGCCACCTGATTGCACCAATGATCACCATACTCTTCAGCACATCCAGGTACACTTTGGTGTTGACTTTCAAGCCGACTTCAAAGATGTGAGGTGGCATGATGTGGCCCTCACTTGAAACCATACCAAAGACCATAACCGTAGCCAGAAACTTTGTTTTCATCACCCTGGGCACGTCCCTGTTATGCGCGGCAATCCAGATTTGCATTTTGAGGGTGCTGGCAATGGTCCTGTTGTCATAACTTGGATCAGTAGAGAGCATAAGTTGTACAGCAGCGCATCTCCGATCTAACTCATTGAACATTGTGTCACTTTCAGACATGATAGAAGGCTCCTATCGCTCTTGGGATTTGTACACATCTGGCCAACTAGTAGATGGTCTGCAACAAAAAAAGAAAACCGGTTTTCATTAAACAGAAATGGAATCATGTTGTCTTTTCTAAGGCAACAATTTTATCATTCCACCCTGTACAAGATTCGTTTGAAAAATTCTTAGCATAACCCAGAAAGAAGAATATAGCTGAACATTTTTGATGTGCCAACACACTTCTTATAAAACAAGAAAAACTAATTCAGATTTTTCTAGTTTTATAAGAAGTGGTTGTTTGTTGCCACAACAAAAATGTTTAGTTATTTTTTTCTGTGTGAGGCTAAGAACTTTTTTAACAACCCTTGTATATATATATATATATATATATATATATATATATATATATATATGAGGTGCATATGATAAGTTTCCAGACTTTTTTCGTATAGGCACTTTTATTGATAGTACACACATGAAACTCTAGTCCCCTTCGAAGTAATCTCCTCTGGCTGCAATGCACTTGTACCATTCCAACAACTTCTGCAAGGCCCCATTGAAAGTCCTCTTGTGTGAGCATGTCAATGACCTTCATCATAGCCTCAACTGTCTCATAACAACAGCCTCTAAGCTTAGGGAATAACCAAATGTCACAGGGAGCAAGGTCTGGACTATAGGGATGGTGTGGAACTAGGTTGATGCCCATCTTGATCAAATAGTCTGTGACAACAATGGAGTTGTGGACTGATGCATTGTCCTGGTGGAAATGCCACTGACCCGATTTCAAGAGTGCTGGCCTCTTCCGATGGAATCTCTTCCTGAACTCCCTTAAAACCTCAACATAGCAACCCTAACCCTAACCCTAAGCCTTTGGCCAATCAACTCTGGTGTATTGACTTCCTTACTCCTCCCACACCTCTCATCATCCCTCACAGACTCTGTGCCTTCCTTGAATCTCTTATGCCACTCAAAAATTGATGCTGGATTCATACAAGATGCTCCAAAAGCAGTCTGAAGCATTCCATATGTTTCTATGGTATTTTTTCCAAGTTTAAAACAGAATTTTATTGCATATCATTCTTCCTCATGCCTAGATTGCATTTTTTACATTCACCAGCTGTGACAAACAGGCTTTAGTAGGGTGTATTCCAATTGCTGCTGTAGCTGTTCATTTGAACCTGAAAATTTGGTCAGTCATCTCATAAGATGTATAGCAATAACATACTGAATTTTCAAGAGTCTACAACAATTTTAAATGCCCATATGAAAAAAGTCTGGAAACTTATCGTATGCGCCTCGCATATGTATATATATATATATATATATATATATGCATGTAAACAGTAATCTTCTTTGTGTACATGAAGATCTGACTTCTAACAAGCATTTAATGGTAACTACTTCATTATGCACACACACACACACACACACACACACACACCTTATGGTTTCATGACTTCAAATAGTTATTACTATGAAATTGTATTCAACCAACAAATAAATCAAACCTGTTTTTAATTTTCTACAAGTCAGAAAAAGCCTGCATTGCAATAATGGATCTTTTTTTTTTTAAATTTGTTCCACTTAAATGAAATGTAGACCCCCCAACCCAACATGTTAAATTGATATATACCTAATATGCATACACCTCATTTTCCTAACTGTGCTTCTGTTTTAAGGTACAGAAATTGACAGACTGTGAGATGTTTAATGGAAGACATAAAAATGAAAAGCTTTCTAGATATATTGATTCTAGGCCTTTTGTAAGGGGAAAATCTCTTGTTAGACATGGCATGCAATGTGTGGGTGGCTGAGTACAACACACGTAGGTCTATGAGTCATACTTACAGACTTCATCCTTAGCTTCATATCCAGCATGGTTATGTCATATACTGAAACAGATTTGCAAATGGCAATGAATTAACATGTGATTTTCAGATGATTTTATTGATGGGTAGAGATTGGAGGTAGGTGTTGGTGTAGACATTACTATGTCTTAAAGCTGACATTTACCTGTGTAAAAACACATCTCTGTAAAGATAGATAGATGCCAACTCAGCTGTGTTTGATACAGTGGGGAATTGAGTTACGATGGAACTTACTACACAAGTAAATAAGCTGCAAGATAAGCCTTCTAACAATCACTTAATGGTAGCTACTACTTCACACACACACTCACACACACATATGTATATATATATCTATATATATATAAGTATTATTTGGTCCAGTTAAACTGGAGTTGGGAGTAATTCCATCAGGACAAAAAAAAACATTCAACATTTGAATTTAATTTAATATAAGTATTGCTGTATCCTTATGTAATGTTATTAAAGAAAGTTGTATTTCTCTAAATTAGTATTAGATCTGGAGTTTTAAGGTGAAATGTATTTAGATTTTAGAAGATAAAAAATAAAAAAATTAATTTACTATAATTCCAACCAGCAATAAAAAAAAATGGAAGTGGGCTAAATGAGGAGAAAACTCTTCACCCCTCTTCTACCCCCTCCCACCCTTCCTTTCTGTGTCTATTCTGAATTACTTTATCTATGAGATCTAAAGAAGTCCTGTTATTTTTTTTTTTTTTTTGGTGTTTTTGATTTATATCAAAACCCATAACAGGATGGAAATAAATTTATAATCCTAATGTGACCGGTTTTTGTTTTTTCTTAAAGAAAATATATATATATATATATATATATGATCATCTTCAAGGCATTCAAAAAGCAAGGATTCTTTTTTCTCACTCACCATTTGGCTCTAACAGCTATCACTCTTGGTAAGTCTTTTAGATAGTATTCAGTGTCTGCACAGAGTTGGTGAATGTAAGTTTTTGCTGGCTAGCCAACACTGGTGTGTTAATATATAGGAATCTACAGAACTTATGAGTTTGTCCTTACTTTTCTAGCGGTAGCCAGTATGCCTTCCTCATCTTAATTGGATAATATGTGAAATGAGTAGTAAGTGGCTGAACAGGTGCTGTAGGATGCTTCTTTCTGGATTTGTTTAAAACACCATGTAGTATTCTTTGTAGTTCCATTAGAGCTTTTTCTCTGTGTGTTTTGTTAAAGTTTAATTATTGCAACTATTCAGTAGTATCAACATTCCTACAGCTTAGAAGACATCTCCTTTCATTTCATTAGAAAGATCAGATTTCCATGTGGTTGTCAACCTGTCCATTGCAGCCCATATCTTTTTGATACATATGTTAAGATCACTTACAGTAGATGAGGCATTGTGATTGAACTATATGAACTGATCAACTAATTTTGGTTTGCTTTGCTTTGGTTAGGTTTTATGGTACATCAACCCTTGGAGGTTATTCAATGCCAAATCCATTCTTATACATATAAACAGTTCTATTTCAAACAATTCATTTTAGCATAAGTACAGTTCTTCGTTTACACAAAAATAAATGTAAAAACAGTTATATTTCAAACAATTCAGTTTAGCATAAATACACAGTTTAAATGTTAAAAACAGTTCTATCTCAAGCTATTCAGTTTAGTCAACAAATTTAAATAGTTCCAAGTATTGCTAACAATTCAATTAAACATCAGTCATTTATTTACACACAGTTAAATGTAAAAACAATTTTATTTTAAGCAATTAAGTTTATCATAAGCATACAGTTTACTTCCATTTGACTCATAGATAGGAGTCTATCAGGTGCTGCTACCACTCTGGTCTAAAGTGAACCAGGAAGTGATAGCAATAAAGGGATACTTTGCATTCCCCAAAGCTCCAACATTACTGAAACCTCACCATCAGATTGTTTAGTGTCATATCTAGGACACTCATTTAGGGAGTTTTACCCCTCTTCAGAGATGCAGTCGATGTATTCTGCAGCCCCGACCGACAAGGCAAACTAATTTTTGAGACTTAATTTTTCAATAGTGCTGGGTTAAACTTTACCGGAAGCTTACTGTATAGGCTTATCTTAATAAGAATCTGCCTGGGAGATGGATCATTAATACTGTTGAAATGTCCACTATGTTAACTTGATCTGTCACCTTAGAATTTTTTTCTCTGAAGTTTTTTGAATGGATCAGTTTATGTCCACTCTCTTCTTATAAGCCTAGAGGAACTTAAGTAGAGAATCACTGCAACACAAGAGACTGTTGCTCAAGTCATACTGTAACATGTTTTACAGGAGCTCAAGCACCAACTTAATGTCTACCATGCCATGGGTGATGCACATATTGAAAACTTGTGAATATTTGTGATTTCATTCCTGAAATCCATATATCTATGGAATTCTCTTTCAAATTTTTAGGAATGAATACTATTTTATTTAACATTATGTTTTGTTTCATTTGCCTACAGAGTGTATTAATATGTCAAAAATTTAGATATATTTTAATACAGGCTAATTTTGTGATATAATTGCGGAGGGATTTTTTTTATATTATCAATTTTCATTTTGTATATCATGCCTTGAGGTTTATTTAGGCTGAGAACCTTTCGCTTAGTGCATGGGTTGGTTAGGTGCACACACTGAGTGCAGGTGTTCACGCGTACGCGGGGCAGATATGACAATCAGAGATGTCACAATAAAAACCCCAGATAGGAAATGTGACCAGGGATGTGAATGACATCATGCCGGAAGCAACAAGCTGAGGATTTGGGGATTTGAAAAAAAGCAGTTAGTTGAGATTTAAACTCCGAATGAGAAAGTTGAGATTCGAGTCTAGAGGAAGGTAGTCAATTTTTGGTCTCGCCTTGGCGAGACCAGTTGGGGTCTACGAAATGTGCCGAGCATTTGTTGAAGAAATTATGTCTCTCTCTCCTCATGTCGAAAAACCTTAAACTCAAAAAGGTAATAAAAAGTTTCGTACTTGAACCAATTTTGTGTTTTTCGGATTCCTATGTTTATGAACATTTGTGAACATTTTCCGTATCCGTATGAATATGTACATTTCATGTATTCATATGTTGGTCGTATATTTTTGGACCTATCTATATTACAATTTGTGGAGTATATATCACATGGCCAAAGCAGTTCAAGCTGTGGTTAGCAGTATTGTGGAAGATGGTGTATTGCTTCTCTCTGTATGAGATTTGAAAGCTGCACAGATGAACATGCAATGTAGTCTAAAATTTTTGAAACACCCACTACTTCTGCATTGTGGAGGTTTAACAAGACATTAAGTTGTTATGGACAATTTGACTTTCTGACAACCATAGAGTGACTATAATTATCTGATGAAGCTTTATTTGGAAAAAATTTGCCTCATTCTGACCATTGCATACAATTCATCTGCACTTCATATACAATCCATTTTTCATCATGTTTCAGTCAATCCATTGCCTCCAATTTTACTTTTTCTTGAGTACAATCAATTTTTCATATGACTCAGATTATCCATTGCATTCAATTCCATCGGTAGTCATATACGATCCATTTGTCATTATGTGTCTCAGTCTGCGTTTTGCATTTAATTCAATTAATAGTTATCTGCAATCATTACATGTGTCAGTCTGTCCTTTGCATTCAATTCTATTTATTGTCATATACATTCTATTTGTCATTACATGTATCATTCTGTCCTTTGCATTTAATTTCACTGATTCTTATGTACAATCCATTTGTCATTAAATGTCTCAGTCTGGCCATTGTTTTTGATTCCACTGGTTGTCATATACAATCGATTTGTCATTACTTGTCTCAGTCTGTCGATTGCATTCAATTCCACTAGTTGTGATATACAATCCATTAGTCATTACATGTGTCAGTCTCTCTATTGCATTTAATTCCACTGATTGTACCCCAAGAAAAGACAGATTTGTGCACAGGGAAACAGAAGATTTCATTTGTCAAACAGGGAAAATACAGATGAACACCAAAATGAAAATGAAAAACCAGGAAGAACATTCTAAATGCCTTCAAGAACAAATTCTCATATATGAATCAATAAACACTGCAATACTCAGGGATCAACAAAACCCCAACAAAGAACCTGTAGTATAGAAAGTATGGACAGCAATATAGACCACATAGTTGCCAGGCTTAATCTTGAAGAACTATCAAATAACAATTATCCTTGAAACTATTTAACTGTGGGCCAACTTACAAGTTCGCTTACCTTTTTAAATGTTAATCTATTACATATCATACATATCTATTTAAATGTGTGCAAACAAATGACTGATGTTAAATTGTTACTGTTACATAGCAACTCTGGAAATCATGTAATTGTGTGCAAACAAATGAGGAAAAGTAATTAAAATGATTTGTATAACAAGAAATACCTGAAATCATTTAACTGCGAAGAAAAATGTTATTAGAAAAATGATTACACAGCATGGGTATTTAATCTATAAATCTAAACTGGATTTGACATTGAACAATTTGCAAAGTTTGATATGACATAAAACCAAATCAACTTACAATGAACTGTTTTTAGCATTTTAACTGAGTAAATATGTTAAACTGAATTGTTTGAAATGGAACAGTTTTTACATTTAAAGGAAACTATACTTATATATGTATAAAAATGGATTTTGCATTAAGTAACCTGAAATGGTTGACATGCCATAAAATCAAACCAAACCACTGAATGTCATATTCAATCCATTTCTCATTAGATATCTCTGTCTGCCCATTGCATTTAATTCCACTGGTTCTCATATACAATCCATTTGTCATTGCGCGTCACAGTTTGTTCATTGCATTTAATTCCACTGCTTGTCATATACAAACCATTTGTCATTACATGGGTCAGTCTGTCCATTACATTCATTTCCACTGATTGTCATATACAATCTGGTCGTCATTTTATGTTTTAGTCTGTTCAATGCATTCAATTTAATTCATTGTCGCATACAATCCATTTGTCTTTATATGCCTCCGTCTGTCCATTACAATCTATTCCACTGATTGTCATATACACTGCATTTTTCATTACATGTTTTAGTCTGTTCATTTATTCTATTTATTGTCATATACAATCCATTTGTCATTACATGGTTGGTTGGTTGGTTTTATGGCATATCAACCTTTATAGATTATTTAATGCCAAATCTATTTTAATGCAAAGAGTTATATTTTAAACAATTCAGTTTATCCTGAGTACACAGAAATGATTGTCAAAAACATTTCTATTTCAGGCTATTCATTTTAGTCAAACAGTTCTAATTCAGCCAATTCAGTTTAGTATAAGTATAGATTTTGTTTACATGCAGTTAAATGCCAAAACAGTTCTATATTAAACAATTCAATTTAGTGTAAGTATGCAGTTTCATCCTATTTTACCCATAGATAGGACTCTATCAGGTGCTACCAGTCCGGGCCAGAGTAGACCTGGGAGCAATGGCAATGAAAGAGTGCTCCACATTCCCCAAAGCCCCAGAATCACTTGAACCTCACTATCAGCTTGTTTCGTATCATATACCAGACACTCATTGGGGGGTCTTACCCCTCTACAGAGAAGCAGTCAGTGCCTTCTACAGCCCCAGCCAACTGGGCAATACACAGAGTTAATGTCAAAACAGTTTTATTTCAGATAATTCAGTTCAGCATAAGTACACTGTTTAGATGTCAAAACTGTTCTACTTTAAACAATTCAGTTTAGCATAAATACACAGTTTAAATGCAAAAAGAACAGTAAACTCAAACCGCAGTTTAGTTGTATTTAACCTATAGATAGTACCCTTATTAGGTGCTACAACTCTAGGCCAGAGTGGACCTGGGAGTGATGGTAATGAAGAGGTACTCCACATTCCCCAAAGTTCCAGCATTACTGGAACCTCACCATCCGGTTGTTTAGTGTCATATCTAGGACACTCATTAGTGGTGGTGTTACCCCTCTGCAGAGAAGCAGTCAGCATATTCTACAACCCCAGCCAACTGGGCAATTGTCATTACATGTCTCAGTCTGTCCATTGAATTCAATTCTACTTCTTCTCATATACAATCCATTTGTCATTACAGTTCTCACTTTGTCCATTGCATTCAATTCAACTACTTTTCATATACAATCCATTTGTCATTACATGTGTCAGTCTGTCCATTGCATTCAATTCAACTGATTGTCGTATACAATGCATTTTTCATTACATATCTCAGTCTGTCCATTTTGTTCAATTCTATTTATTGTCATATACAATCCATTAGTCTTACATGTCTGAGTCTGTCCATTGGATTCAATTCCATTGATTCTCATATACAAACCATTTGTCATTACATAGCTTAGTCTGTCCTTTGTATTCAATTCTATTTATTGTCATATACAATCCATTCGTCATTACATGTCTCACAGCAATCCAGAAATGGATTGTTTTTCATGAACAAAAATGTAGAGCAGACTTTTTTTAACGATTAATTTTTTATTTTTTTAAATTTTTGTTCAATTTCTAAGAAACATTTTTTTCCACTTTGGCGTAAATGTTGAACAGCTGTTGAATAGTTAATGCAGATTTTATCCACAACCTTATCAAATGTTTTGTGGAGATCTGCTTTAATAATGGTTCCCAGTTGGTTGTCATCAATCACAAAATTATGCCTGTAGACTGCCTCATCTTAAAAGTCTTCATCTCTGTAATGACATTTTTGAAACTGACTTTGAAGTGTATATTCATTGATATTCTCATTATTGTTGATATTTCAAGCAGTTTCCATTGCTGGAATACCATTTTGAATTCATACAATAAAGTTAGAAAAAATTACAATTTCTATTTTTAAGATCTTATAATAAGCAAGAATATTCAAAACAGTGAAAATAAAAACATTAAAACAAAATTTTGAATTTGAAATGGTATATTATAGCTTGTAGTTAAATGATAGTTCATACCAAAATGCATGTCAAAGTTTACTAACAGCAACTATTTTTGTCCTGACCAATATATATATATATATATATATATATATATATTATCAGCATAATAAATGTAATTGGCGAACAATGTTCAAATTCTTGTCAGTGTTGATTGTGTTTACTTTGCTGCAGAGTCAAAGTCATTACTCCTCATCTCTTAGAGGGACTGGGGACGGCTTTAAACTCGGAGAAAATTGATAAAATGGAATCATAAATGGGTGCACATATGCATGTGAGTATATAACTTTAATTTAAATTTAATTCTAAAAATGTTTTTAATCTGTAAAATCTTCACAGTGCTCTGTGCACAAAAATGCAGAGCTGTATTACAATATTTTTCAAATACAAAATAAGATAATAATAAAACAGGATAAAAACTCACAACTCAGAGTTTCACATTGTTGATCTTCAAGTGAGCTAGAATTCAACATGTCTTGATTTGCATTCTTTGTTTAATGGTATATCAGTTTTTTGGTCAACATATTTGTGTGTGTGTGTGTGTATATATATATATATATATATATATATATATATATATGTTTTCCTCTCTACTCTCTCTCTCTCTACATATATATATATATTTTCCCCCTCTTCTCTCTCTCTCTGTCTACCTATATATATATATATATATATGATATGTTTATAGTAAAACATGAAAAAACTCACCACTCAGAGTTTCACATTCTTGATCATCAGGGTGTTATATTTTGACCCCTCGCCTCGACCTAAAAATGCTATTCTTAGGTGATACACCGGAAGGAAGTGACACATTCCAATGGCCAGTAATCGAAAGAGATCACGTGGGCGGATTAAGGCTTATGATATGGGACAAGGTGAAGGTCTCATTGTGCCATTACAGTCATGCACCGGAAGAGAGTAACCTCTGAACTGCATGACAGTTATTTCTGCTTGATGACGATTAAACATCTGATTCAAAGATCCAGTAGGCGATCGTGTGGGCGTTGAGTTATTATTTAACTCAGTTGAGTTTGGGGTGCCAAAGCAGTTGCCAGCAGACTCCTAGACAGTAGAGACCAGATGTGGTAAGGAAGGCTACACCCGACTGAGGGGGCACTCGGAAAACCCCCGATGCAGTTGCCAGCAGACTCCCAGAGAAGTAGAGACCAGATGTGGTAGTGAAAGCCACACCCGACCGAGGGGGCTCTCAGAAAAGCCCCGATGGAGTAGACCCCAACATTAAGAGAACAAGAAAGACGCAACGTGACGGTCATAACAGTGGGGTCAAAATATGAAGTTTATGTTTGGTCTCCAGCACCCTCTCACATGCAACCCTTCAACAACCCTTTCGAACCCTTGCAATAAAGTGAGAGGTAAATATATTGTTAAAGAAGTCTTCATGCGTCCTTCCTTCCTGTGTCTTCCTTCCTGCGTCTTTATCATGCGTCGTTTATTCATGCGTCTGTCTTTGATGTTGTGTCATTGTGATGCTGAATGATGATGTAGATGGCTATATAACAAGGGGAGCTAGTATTTAACTATCAGGTTTATTATTTGTTCATCAGTTTTTTATATTATTTTTTCTTTATTCTCTATTCATATATGTACATAGAAAAGGTAAAATGCAAGAAAAATATGTTTGATGGTTTGTTTATTTGCCAACGCATTTTGACTTCAATCGTTTTTTAAATGCAAAAGTGTTTTATCAAAATTATTTTAGTTTTAGAAATAATTATGGTAGACAAATTTTGATTCAATTAGAAGTCTTCATCAGGGCTTGTAGTTCTCGCTATGTGAAAAAACAGATTAATGATTTGCAAGATCTACAAGCCCTGATGAAGACTTCTAATTGAATCAAAATTTATCTGCCATAATTATTTCTCAAACTAAAATAATTTTGATAAAACGCTTTTGCATTCAAAAAAACGATTGAAGTCGAAATGTGTTGGCAAATAAACAAACCATCAAAAATATTTTTCTTCCATTTTACCTTTTCTACGTACATTCTGTCAAATTCAACTCATTCCTTCCTCTATTCATATATATATGCAATGTGTGGGTTTGATTAAAGTGGCTTGGGAAACATACATATATTTGTTGCAGTGCTGTGGCCAAATGGATAATATCATTAAGAATGAAAAATTCAATTTTAGTACAAGGTATCCTTCCTCCCTCCCCCCCTCTCTCTCTCTTTCTCTCTCTCTTAGAGTGAGTCCATATTTATTTGCACTTTATGATTCTAACTAAAGTGTGTATAATTATTAACTCATCTTCTTGTATTGATACTCATCTATCTTTCCCAGACTATTCCCAATAGACTGACCAAATTTCTAAATTCTCCTGATAATTAATTAATTTCCGTTTTAAGTCGAATATAATTTATTCATGAATAATTTAACAATGAATTAATTTCAATCAACAGTATATTCCCCCATTATTTTGAATCATTTCTTGCCATTTATCAACAGGCTTGTTGATTCCTTTCAAGTAAAATCTATCTGGTTTCAAGCTCAAGAAGTCTTTCACAATGTTTTTCACTTGATCTTCATGAGAAATTTTTTTTTATTTGGAGAATTTTGATGAAAACAAAAAGGATTAAAATCACTTGATGCAAAGTCTGATGAACATAGTGGATGAGATAGAACAGACCAACCTGATTCTAGCATTTTTTCTGCATGATTCTTGTTGAATATGACCTTGCATTATCTTGGAGAAGCACAACATTTCTCTTATTGATAAATATGGGTCATTTTCTTAGAAGATTTTCACACACTCATTGCAGCTGTTTAGAATATTGAATATCTGATTGCAGCTTAAAAATTCAAAATGAATAATACTGCATGCTGCGTACATCATAACTTTTCTTCTATAAAGCTCCACTTTTAAAGTAATCTGTGGAATCTTTATCCTTGTCAGGTCATTACTTTTTGCATAGTATCTTGTCATAGAATATCCATTTTTAATCATCTGATATTTTTGAGAAACAGGTCATTTCTGTCTTGAAAGAAGACTTATCATAATGGATATATTATCTTTATTCTTCTAACTAAGGACCCCAAACACCTAGTTTGCTTGCTTTTCCTATCTTTTCCAAGTGGTGGCAGACTGTAGATTGGGATGTGTTGAGTTCAAGTGCTAATTTTTGAGTATTTTTGCATGGATTTCATTCTGCCAATCCTCTGAAAGCATCTTCTTTAAGGTCTGATGAGCATTCTGGTCTGAGTTCATCTTACAATGACATTTTGCCAGAATGAATCTTTGAAAAACCAGTTTTGGACTCGATAATCAGTAATAACATCTTGGTTATAAACACTAGAAATTTTCATAACTGTTTTTGTAGTTTAATTCTTATTCTTAAATTTAAAAAAATATCAAATATGCACTTTCAGTTTCTCTATTTTAAGGGTGTTAAATCATAGATTAAACCATTATGTACTCTCTTTCACCATTGAAATAAGAATGACTGATGAAGGTAATTTCCAGTCGTGTTTAAAACATGGGAAGTTTGAAATGCCTTGTTTCAACTTCCTTTTAAAAAGCAAAAATCATTTATGACTCAATCCAATTTATGCATCAAGCTTCCTGGACGTGTAAATCCGTATTTTTACTAAGTGATAGAGTGTGAAATTTTTATAAACATAAGCACAGTATCATCTACTGACAAATGAACCTAGCAATTTACTAAACAAAAGTAGCCTATCCCAACATTGTCACTAAAACAAGCTTGCTATACACTTGAAACATGGGTCTGCCTTTGAACAAACAGTTTTGATTTATCCACAAAGAAAAACCAACCAACCTGTTGTTGGGGCTTAGAATATGCCAAATGTATCTCCTAGAGAAGGGTAAGGCCTTCTCCACCAAAAAAATGAATTATCTTGGATATGACACTAAACTGCATCCAGTGGTGAGTTTCCTGTTCTGGAGATCTGTTGAGTATCACTATAACTTTCAGGTTCACTCTGGCTCGGAGTGGTAGTACCAGTTAGGTTCCATCTATGGGTTAAAAATATCTCTTTAAAGATTAATAGTATTTGATAGGAATATTTGATACCATCTAAATGTGTGTAAAAAAACCCTCTTAAACAGTTACACAAAAAATGTAAATATAAATGTGCAATGAATGTAATTCCCTAACCTCTACTCATAAAATAACCCTAGACAGGTTGATACACCATTAGAATCAATCATTCCAACCAACCAAATATCCCAGTACCATTAAGTGTCATCTGTAGATATAAAACAGCCTTGGTATCATTGACAACACAAAAAAGTTCTGGATTTCATTCAGTATTTCAGTAATTTTTAACTATCATCAGAAACAATTTCAATCTTATAATGTATATGCAAATATAGTAAGTAAATTTGGTGACTGTTGTCAGGGGTGACCTGAAGACTCTCTTTTCAATAGCTACTACACCAAGGTGTAGGGGAGGGCACAACTCCTTTCCCCGGATTGCTCCACTTTACCCTTGATATGTACCTTATATTGCTGAGTGTTAAGCAAAGCGGTATCAAGTACCACTTTTTAAAGTCTTTGGTATGACGTGACCTGCAATTGAACCCAAGTCTCCCAAAACATTGGCAAACACTCTACCCACTAGGCCAATGAGCCGATAAACAAAGTAAATAATTTAGTTTTGTAAACATAAAAGCAAACAAATGTTGTTTCTTTTTCATTTACAATATTTCAGCAAGTATATTCTCCTATATTATTCAGGTTCTGTAGTTTATGTGTTAGATTGTAGAAGGTTCCCATTATAACTTCTTAATGAGGCGTTGATTTATAGAAAACACCCCATTTCTTATAATGCGTTAGGTTATCCCAAACTGAGTAACCTAACATAGAATATTCAGTAGGAAACAGAACAAGTCAATTAATATGACATTTAACGGTACACAATGTGAGTAGAGAACTAAGTTCCCATCCCAAACTATACAAGAGTCACAAGCATTTAAGGAGCAAACAAAACTCCATTAAGCAAAAAGATGTAGACTACTTATTCTTCTCAGGTTTGGAAAATAAAGGAGGGAGGCTCCTTGCGCTCACCACAGAGGAACAAACTACCATGTCTGCTCTTCTTAAGTCCTGTTCATGAAAGAGGTGGATTCCCCAGTTCACCTTGTCACATGACCAAAAAAGAATTGTGACATTGGAGATTTCCTCTAACACAGTGACAAGGGAGACCACTTTGTTTAGTCTCCCAACACGATCAATAAAAAAAATCAGAAAATTAACCCGCCAAAACAGGAAGGAGAAATAGCAACAGAGATGAAGTGAGTCTTAAAGAAATTCACTTAATAAAGCACATCTAAAAGCTCTTCGGCAGAAATTAATAATTAGATTTTAAATAAAACATTCCACTATGATTTCAAATTAAAATTTTTAAAGTTAGATGAATTAATATTTAGTTAACAGATTTGAAAACAAATTTGAATTAATCTTTCAATATTTGTTTACATTATTTTCAGAACTTTAATGTTATTAAGTTTTCATTCATTTTCTTTATTATTATTTTCATCATCAGAAATAGTGTTTTCTTTTTTTTATTCATCCTTACATCCCCTTAAATTGCTTGCTGATAATCAAAATACAAAATCATTATCATCACTACATTTTGCAGTATTGAGCACTCATTAAATCTACTTGGAAAAAAAATTTAGGAACATGTCCATTTGAAAAATAGCAGAATTTATTAGTTTATGTTTAATAAGTAAGAACTATCTTTATTTAGACTATTGCTGTATAGACTTCTTTTGAGATCTTTTGCAATGTGTATTCACTTACAGTTCCATGCTTTCCCTGTACCACTCCTCATTCCCACCTGTATGACTGACTTTCATTAGGATACAGTATTACCTGATGATTGTGAAAATATAAAACTTTTGGTAGTAATATATGGTTACACAAGAATGCTGCGAGCAATATTGAACAAGTCCTGGAGACAGCATCCTACAAAGCAGCTGCTGTATAGCCACCTACAACACATCATGAAAACTATCAAAATTTGACAAACCAGACATGCGGGACACTGCTGGAGAAGTTGGGATGAGCTCATAAGTGATGTACTCCTGTGGACCCATTCACATGGACGAGCAAAGGCAGGACATCCAGCTCGCACATACATACGGCAGCTCTGTACCGATACGGGATGTAGCCTTGAGGACCTGCCAAGAGTAATCGACAATAGGGATGTGTGACGAGAGAGGGTCAGAAATATCTGTGCTGATAGCACAAAATGATGATCATGATGTGGTTTTGATTTCAATGTTATACTGCATGCACACACATATATACACACACACACACACACATGCATTGTGGAATAAACAAATCATTCCATAAACTTATTTCATAAATAAAAAATACATTCAATAACAGCCAGTAGAGCAGAATAAAACCTAAAATGAATGAATGTTTACTCATTTCTTTATGGCAGTCTCATTATTACCGGTTTCATGAACTTATTAAAAAATACAGTCATCAAAAAATGACTGCTATCAGAAGTGAATAAAAATTCATTCCTTTTTGGTTATATATATATATATATATATGTATATTTTAAAATGAGTTGGTCCACAAAGAGATTTGTATTCTTTTAGGACTTATTTATTTTGTTCTTACATACGTGTATGTTTCCAGCTTCTTTCTTTCATCAGAGAATATATATGGCACAAAGCCTTGTTAATGGGATACTCAATGAGACTTGAACTCACTCGTGTTTGCAGTTTGAATGGTTTTCAGTTGGTTATGGCTTTATATGGAGGTCACTCATCTCTTTTTCTTAGAGTGTGTTTACCTTAACCTGCTTTACCCCTATTATTCTTTTGCTTTTTTCATTGTGTGTGAGTGAGTATAAGTGTGTGTGTATTTGTATTGAAGTGGTTTCAGATTTTGCTTACAGTTTTTTCCTCTGTGTGTATGTGAATGTATGTCTTGAGATTGTGTGTGTGAGGTAGTGTGGTTTGGAATTTACTGGTAATTATTTTTTACTAATAATCTTTGTGCATATATATATATATATATATATATGCATGTTTGTGTCCATTGATGTGAGTTTATGATTCTTGTTTTATTCAACTTTAGTTTAAATTTATCTATAATTTTTTTCCTTAATTTGAAGAAGCGAGTAATCATTAGTTTGGTATATGGGCATTATTTCAAATTTTACCTTGACTACATTTGCATAGAAATTTTGATACATTTAATTTTTTATTTTCTGTTATTTTAATATTGCTATTGTGATATTCTTGTATTAAGGGCCTGTGTTGATCCTCCATATATTTCTTTGCACATGCTACATTTAATTATGTAGACTACATTTTTTGAGTTGCAGCTTAAGTCTTTTTTTATTTTGAATTTTGTTTCCGGGATTTTAAAGGTATAAGATTTTCCTTCTATGATTATATCACATATTTTGCATCAGTTATTATTACATTTGTTACCGCCTTGTGTTGTGTTGTCTCTGAATGTAGAAGAGGGGAGTATTCTTTTAAGATTTTGGGGTTGTCTCTGGCTTTTAATGATTTTTGTTGTGTCTAGTATTTCTTTGATTTTGTCATTGTTTCTAAATCCTTCTAGATTTTTTATTATTTCTATGAATAGTAATGTTTTGTTTTGTTTTTTTGTAGGTTGCGATGTATGCTAGGGGTTTCTCATTGTTGGGCTTTTTCAAGTTCTGTAATTCTTTTTGTGGTATTTTTTCTGCTAATTCGAGTCCCTTATTTATCAGTGTTGTTGGGTATCCTCTCTAGTGGAGGTTTGTGTGTAGTTCTTTAAGGTGAGTTTTTTTAGGTCTTTATCCATGATTACTGTGTGTATTCTACATACTAGAGTGTAAAACTTGAATTTTATAGTTTGTTTATATATATATATATATATATATATATATATATATATATATATATATATCAGGATATCCCTATATATATATATATATAGGAATATCAGTAATGAATGTTTACTCATCTCTTTATGGCAATTTCATTACTACCCGTTTCATGTACTAAAAAATACAATCCTCAAATAAGACTGTTATCAGAAGTGAATAAACATTCATTCATTTCATTTTTGGTTATATATATATATATATATATATATATATATATATATATATATATATTAAATTAATTATACTAATTTTTTCATTGATACACAAGTTACATATACCATTGAAGCTATTCACTGTTGTATTGATGAAAAAATTAGTATAATTGATTTTAATGACTATTGCTTAATGAATGTAATGAACTTGTATTTAAATGTAGACATAAAGGTAAATTTAAATTATCCTGATTGGGGACCACTGAGGCTCTTATTCTGGATAAAAACAGGGATATTGATTTTGGATGATTTTTATTGGAAATAATAACATTTATTTCAGTAATTACTTGTATTATATGACTGGGGGGATATATATAGGGCGGGAGATTATTGGAATGCTAGAAATTAATTAGCAATTAGGGTTTTTGAATTTCTGGAGTGGTTAATTCCCTTTTACCATTTTTGGAATAATTAAAGGCACTTGGTGGGTGCTGAATATTTTTTGGTTTTTTAGGAGGAGGATGATAGCCCAATTAACTGATGGATTTAACACAGATAAAAGGAGTAAAAACCTAGCATATTTTCAAATTAGGCTGGGTTAATTTACAGGAACACCCTTTTTATGGTTTCTTAATTTTTCTAATACTTTATTGTTTTAACCCCCTTTACTTTCACCTGAGAATTTTAATCTATATAAGTTTTTTTGTTGTTTTTTGGGGGTTTTTTCATACAAATATAAAGACTGTTATCCATATTTGCTGTTTTCCATCCATGTGAATCATCTGATCAGACAAAGAATATAATGATATTCTTTGGCAAAATATATTTATCATGACAATTTAACCAGATTTGAGTTTTCTTCTAATTGCATTGTATACGCTCTGTATGTGAGTTTTGTTATGTAAACCTGGATAGGGAATGTATATCAAAAGCCATATATCGAGCACTCCCATAGATTTATATGAAATTCCTCATACAGTCTATATGCAAATCATCTACATCCATTGTCTTCGGACCCTGACTAGATATTACGTATATATATATATATATGTATATATATATATATATATATATATATATATATATATATATATAGGGGTATTAGTAAGTCCAAGGCCCAATGAATATTTACTCATCTCTTTATAGCAATCTCATTGCTATCAGTTTCATGAACTTATTAAAAGATACAATCATAAAATGATATGCTTCAAATCTCATCTCATCTTTCAAGTCTCATCTGATGTTTGTACTTTTTTTAAAAGTACATGGAACTTGTGGTAAGGAGACTATCCCAAAGGAATGAGTAAACAGTTATTCCTTTTAGGTTTTATATATTACTGACACTGGCTCATTGACATAATGGTTAGAGTGTTCACCAATGGTCCAGGAAATTGGGGTTCAATCCCAGGTTTAGTCATACAAAAGACTCAAAAATGTTACTTTATACCTCTTTGCTTAACACTTACCATTACTAGGTGCAGATCAAGAATAAGTGGAGCAATCAAGAGAAAAGAGTAACACCCTCTTGTACACCTCAGTGTAGTAGCTATTGAAAAGGGAGCCATTTAAACTGGACCTGAAATTAATTCATTTCAAAAGGGGAGATTTTTACAATACATCATCTGACATCACGTATTGTAGTAAATATTTAGTTATCTAATATTCTATTTTCCATGAAATAAAATGTTTGTTTTTTTTTCATATTATTATCCAAGTCCTAGCTTAAAACTTTAAGAGGGAAAATTATGAAGCAAAAAATCTAATTCCATGAAAACAATTAAAAATAGAACTGAATAAGAAATGAATCAAAAGTTAGTGAATCAGCATTGAAATAAAAAATTAAAAAACAAAAACTGCATATTTATTTTGTATAAAATAAAATAATGAATATTTGAAATTTAAGTCACCATGACATAACATGCGATGTCAAATAGTGTATTGTGAAAATCTAACCATTTGAAATTAATCAATTTTTGATCCAGTCAACTCATGTTGTACTGAAATTCTTTTTATAAAAAAAAAAGCTTAAAGAACTGTGGAGCAGTCAGTGTAGACTGATAACATTTATGTGAAGTCATGTGACATGAAAAATTTTCTAAGACTTACTAAAAATAACACTGGGATCTATAGTGGGGAAGAATGGGGTGTTGTTTAGTTTGGTTTAGGGTCTTTGTTTAATGGTATATCAACCTTTGTGGGTTATTTAATGCCAAAGCTCTCCTTGTAGAAGAACAGTAATAATATTACTAAACCCATGGGTGAGGAAATAAAGGGGTTCGTATTTTTCTAAAGGGCATTAATCTGAAAGTGAATGTAACAGCACAACTGGAGTTTAAATTCACTTACTACAATGTCACAGTCCAGTAAGTTAGTCACGGTCCCACACGGACTCTCTCGGTTGTGTTTTGTCATTCATCTGATAGTTGTTAAAAGAGAACAAACAATACTTTTCAGATGTTTGAATTTATATTTTTTTAGACTATTCACTAGATATTAAATTCATCAAAAAGAAATTAGAGAAAGGATCAGTCAAAATAGTATATAAAAACAAAGATGGAAAAATAGTCAAATGTTCAAAAAAAAGAAAATAAAAGGCAATACTTTGCTGATAATTCACTTAAAATTTGGAAAGAAAATTACTGACTTATATGATATTTATCTTTTTGGTTTTTATTTTTATAATTTGTCTTATTTTCCAAGGTCTCTAAAGAGTTGAATTTACTTTTTATGATTTTTTAAGTGTAAATTTAATGTTGAATTTATTCTTATAATTTTATAATATATTTCGTCTGAAATTCTTTGAATAATGATTCAATAACCAGACAGTAATAATAGGTTTTTAGCATTTATCAAATAACTTAAAAATAAATAAAGAAATTTTTGTATAGAACCCTGATTCAACTTATTGTCAAAACAAATAAGAAGCAAATTTTAACAACAATTTTCTTTTATCTTTTAATTTTTTGTTGCTTTTTAAAGCACAATTTACTTGTATCATCATCTTATAATAGTGAAGAATATCACAAATCAAAAACAATAATAAAGAATATGTTATGCGTTTGAGGTGTACAGAGTGCAATAGATAAATTATCATCTATATGAAATTTATATGCAAATGTAACAACTATTATGGGACAAAAATATTACTTTACACTCTTCAGTATTATGTGAAATATTATCACTTTGTAATCTTAGATCATATTTTCTTTAATACTCATTGTGTGTATTTTATTTGTTATCTTGAATAACATCTTTTTTGTTATGAGTAAACTCTCATCTAAATTATATAAAAATGAAAATAACACTGACATCTCATTTTATCAGATATATTTACCAAAATTACATGAAAATATCTTGAAATATTTTAGATTAAATTTCTTCAAAGAAATTGACATTGGCTTTAACCATAACTTCCAAAAGACATTGGAATCTCCAGCAAGTCTTTCCAATAGTGTCCTTGTTTGAATTGCTAAATGCTGCCATTATTGTTGCCTTTAATTCATCTTTGGTGTTACACAGGATTTTGTTGGTCTCTTGCTCAACCATACTCCACACAAAATTATCAGGGGGATTATAATCTGGGGAGTAAGGCAGCCAGATGTTAGGAGTGATGTGATCATAGAAATTTTCTGACAGCTGAAACAGGGTTCTTCTGCTTGTATGGCACAGCACAGTGTCCTGTTGCCAGACATAAGATCTTCCAGCAGCTACCCTCGCAATCCAACCCTACCTTTGCCAAATAATTGATGCTGGCTTCTGTGTTGAGTCTAAGGACATGTGGGAAGATGTAAAGAGGCATAACATCACCATTGCTAGTGACCACCCCAAACAACATGATGTGGACTGGGTGTTTGTTTTTCATCAAATATGAATAAAAAGCTGTCCTCAGATTGACTCCCAAACACTCTGAAATTTTTTGTATCAAATCTTCTGAGAATGCCAAACAGTTTAATATACCATTTCCAAATTTCTGAAGATATGAATTGCATTATGCTTTCTTCACAGAGAGTGGCCAGCTGATTCTACTTTACTGTATAGAAGACAAAACCTGAAACAAATAAAGTACTTTTGAAATTGATAATTCAAAATGGCAAAAATTTACCAAACTTACCCTATATGTTTTGCATGTGTGTGTTCCATGATAAATGAAATCAATTCACAAAATAAAGAACCCAACACAGTTTATTTTTATATACAGTCCTTGTGGTATTTACTGTAGCAGAGGGAATTTTTGTTTGGCGTGTAATTTAATTCGACACATAATTTCACCCAATCAAGATGACTTATCTTATTCAACCCGAACCACCTTTCTGGGCAGCAGTAATTAGGAAAAACTGTCAAACATCCTTTTTGGCTGAACAACTTAGTTCTGCACAGACGTCTCATTGGCTACTCTTCAATATCAGCAGCAGCAGCATGGACATAATGAGGGAACCTATCTAATTTATGGATCCTTTGCATCTATTCTCTTAGTCCAAGGGTTCCCAGTTGAATATGAATAAGATAAATTCAATATGCCACACACAGGTACAACTTTACGTCACCCCCAAAACTGGCTATGTCGACTGCAATGCCGAATCCCACTCTTACAAGAACACTCCACTCATAGCTGTTACCTTACAATTTGGAAGGTTCTATAAGTCAACTTTAACAACTCTTATTTTTTTATTCTCTTTTAAACTTCATTTAAGCTAAACTTCATTTAAGCTAAACTTCATTCAAGCAAAACTTCATATAAGCTAAACTGTCAACAATCTGCTGGTATGTATACATTTACTATAAGCAGAATTTTATACAAGGTCAATTTTTAAGAATACTGCTGTTTTAAAATCAGAGTTTTCCTTCTCCTACACGGGTGGCCTTACCAAGGCCAAAGAATTTAGCCTGTCCTATTATTTATCCATAGCTTGAAGGAAAAAAGAAAGATTCATGCCTTACTTAGGGGCATTAGTATAAACCAAAATACAAAACATCCTTATCCCGAATTTAAACTTGGCTTGCCAAAAGATGGATTCCTTTTCCAAAGATATTATCACAAAGTCAAACACAAAATGCTTTGTTCAGGATTTGAACTTGGGTCACCAATTTCAATTCCCATTTCATTTAGCATGCCTGTTGAGATATAGCCATCTGGATTACTCAAGTTAGCTTTCTAACATGTCTTTAATCCCTACCACATTCGATTGAACGCTTTTATCTTCCACAATATAATGCCTCCATGACACTTTTATTATCTGTTTTATAGATTTTTTCAACTTCAGATATCCTGACATTTTATATACTGACAGCATAAACAGCTACTTAGTGTGTCTTGCATGTTAGCAAGCTAGTCCGGCAGAATTTTGTTAGTGAGTTCAATTCTCATTGGATGCTCAATACTTTTAGCCTTATATGAAATAAAGTTAAACTTAAAGAATAGATTAGATTGATTGATTACAATGGTATGTCAACCCATCTGGGGTTATTTTATGCCTAGAGGTTAGGGAAATGCATTTATCATACTTTGATACTTATATCTTTTGCGTAGTTGTTTCTTATGACTCTTTTTTTTGCACACAGTTCTATCAAATATGAATAATTTTTAAATCAATCTATTTGGTTCATGTTATATAGCCATCAAATCAATGAAGGACCAAAACACATGGTTATAAAAATATAAGTCTCTTTATTCTTTTTTAGGGTTAAAACTTTTGTAAATATTAGAGAGATATAGATGAAGAGACAAAGGATGCAGACAGAGACTGGCAGAGCACTTAATCCACGTTATGATTCCATATTTAGGGCCCCACTGAGCACTTCTTTTGGTTCTTGACTGATGGGGTTGGGGCACTGCCCCACTTGGTTAGTGCCCAGAGTGGCTTCTGCACTGATTTGGTTGTGGTTCCAACTGGCTGAATGTGACTGACCATGACTCTGTGGTGACCTATGTATCTATAATTTCCCAACCCCCACACGTTCCCGTTGTCAACCAATGTGACCTGCTTCCAGCTGTCAACCCACATGACCTCTATACACCCATGCATCACTTGTTTTCTGGTAATTACTTTGTTTACATGGCTGGAACATCCTATCCCAGAAATCCTTGATTGATGGGTCTGTCAAAGGTCAATATGCAACACTCATAGATAGGACCCTAACAGGTACTACCATTCAGAGTCAGAGTGGACCTGGGAGTAATGACAATGAAGAGGTACTCTACATTTCATAGATCTCCTGAACTGGAGCCTCATCACCAGATTCAGTTTAGTATCATACCCAGAATCTCTCCTCTTTTTTGAGGGGCAGGGAATCTTAGCCCTCTACAGAGAGTACAGTCAATATATTCTAAAACCCACAAACAGAATGTTAATCTGAGTAGATTAAAATATAAATTGCTGCCATGTCACAAGAACTTGAAAGTCAATAGTTTGGGCAACAATTTTCCTCAAAAAAATTATAAAGCCTTATTGAGTGTTTCCATCATGAAGGTTTACAAAGCCTGTATCAGAGACTTCAAGCAAACAAGGTCCTATGTTTTGCCTTAAAAAAACAGCTTAAAGTTACCATGGATGACTTTGTTAAATCTTAGAATGTTATCCAAAGTAGCTCTGTTACTCGTTCAATTTAATATGATCTGCATTTTGATCTGGAGTAGCTATTAATCACCAATCCTTCAGGGTAAGAGTTCAGACCAACATTAAATGTTAACCTGAACTATTCACTTTAGTGTGAATCTTATATATTTGTGGTCTCCACCACAGGTCATCTAGGTTTGGCTAATGGCCCAACAGAACCACTGCTATTCAAATATATCAACAATGTAATCTATATTGATCAACCTCTCTCCCCCTTAACATCTAGTCACAAAAGGGGCATCACTTTTATATTTCGAAGAGTATTGATCCAATTCAAGGAATGATAACAGCTTGGTTGTATAATACATTTTAATCACAGCTGTCAAAGGCAATACGGAGCCTAATTATTGGGTTAAATGCTTCACCAAACTGATTCATCTCAATGTTGTTAGATTTATAACCAATGTCTGATAATAACTTTTTTAGATGGTGTTGTATAGTGAGCATCTTGAAAGGTCTTGAAGAACATATTGTCAGAGAAAGTTTAAGAAACAAAGAGAGAATGAGGTTCTCCATATAAGGAAAAGACTGACATGTGGCTAAAAAAGAAATTTCATTCAAATTCATTTCAGACATTATCTCCCGCGTGTAGAATCACTGTAACACTTGCTGGTTAATTGGTCCCAGCTTGTGTCTAGTTGGCAGACAAAAATAAAACAGGCTGTAATTTAGTACATGGTCCCTGTGGTGTAATGGTTAAAGTGCTTGACTACAGATTCGTAGTAAGCGAGTTCAAATACAAGTTGCGCTATTATGTTCACTTTTGGATAAATACCATTGGGAAAGATATAAACTCCCTTATCCTCCCAGCTACAAATTAAATAGCATCACTGTTGTTCTTCTAGAAAGATGACTTTGGCATTAAATAACCCACAAAGGTTGATATGCCATTAAAACAAAGAAACCAAACCAAACCTATGTGTTCAATGAAAGTATTTGAACAAACCTATTCTATTTCTTATCTCTTTCCTTGTATTGCTATTTGTATTATTAAGTGTATTATTATGAACATTATTTAGGACATTATTATGGACATTAATAAGGACATTATTTAGAACATTTGGGGTTTTTTCTACCCTTCATACAGTATTAACTATTTTTTTATGTAACTCTCATTTTTCATTTTCAGTTTTTGAAAAAACGAATTACTACTCTGTTTCACTTTTCACCCCAACTTGAGTCAAATTCATTTACTTGCCTGCAAAACATAAGTATTCCATGAAATCATCCTGATTCATTTACTT
The DNA here is from genome assembly GCA_963585895.1 of Sepioteuthis lessoniana. Classification (NCBI taxonomy): domain Eukaryota; kingdom Metazoa; phylum Mollusca; class Cephalopoda; order Myopsida; family Loliginidae; genus Sepioteuthis; species Sepioteuthis lessoniana. The sequence goes on from OY757907.1 coordinate 123,537,115, forward strand.
GCCTATATTCCATGAAATTATCCTGATAATTATTCCTCTCTATACTTATATATATATATATATATATATATACCATATTTACCCAACCCCTCCGCTCGGGCAGGATATGACACAAGGTCAATTTTTAAGCGGAGTTTAACAGGTTTGAATTCAGAGTTTTCCTTCTCCTAAACTAGTTGCCTGACCAAGGCTGAAGAACCTAATCTGTCCTACTATTTACCCATAGCTGGAGGGAGAATAATTGGATTCATACCTTTGCCAAGGGTATTAGTGCTATGTGAAATGCAATCAGTCTCGTCCAGGATTTGAACTTGTATCGTCGTGTTCAATTCCTACGACGATAACCATTACACCATGAGCACCTCCACATATATATATATATATAGTATTATTCGGTCCAGTTAAACCAGAGTTGGGAGTAATTCCATCAGGACAAGAAAACCATTCAAAAGTGAACATTTAAATTTTCCTGGGTTTTTTTTGTGTTTTTGATTTATATCAAGAACACATAACAGGATGGAAATAAATTTATAATCCAAATGTGACCGGTTCTGTTTTTTCTTAAAAGTATATATATATACATATATCTTCTCAAACTCACTTTCAAAAATTTTTGTAAGTTCTCCATATACCACAGTCTCAAGCAGGGGATGATCCTCCGTTTTGGAAACATGCTTCATCTCCTCATCAACGTAGCCGCTCTGCTATTTTCTTTTGCCTGTTTTAAATCTTCAATGTTGGAGACAAAGATATTCCAGTTGATGATAAGAAGGGAATGGAAATAATACTTGTGGAGATATGTTCATAGTTTTACATTGTACTAATACTAATAATTAATATTAGTATAATTGGATTGCTTGGTGCTAAGGAAGATATTTAGTTAAGTCCCTAGTCATCAAGGACCAATATTAGCATTAGTATATTCTTGATTTAGTTACAGTGAACTTAATTGAAGGAAAGACAAGATAAATAAATTTCTCCATACAAGAATATTCAACCTTTTATATGGATGGTATTAAAAAGAAATAATACACAAATATGTCTGAACAGTTAGAAATATACACGTATTGTTCTATGAACAAGCAATATGTGGAAAGGGTACAATCATAAAAAGAAAATTACTTGATGAAAGGAAAAGTAGAATAGCCATGTGGCTTTACCATTCACCGTCAGAGTTCAAAACAATATTTTTCCTGTTTACAGAACAGAGGCAAAATAGGCTGAAAGTTGGTTTCTAAAGTGTCATGTAACATTCTACAAGGCCATGAATAAACATGTCCTTTCTCTAAGTACCGGCTCATTGGTCTAGTGGGTAGAGTGTTCGCCAGTAATCCGGGAGACCTGCTTTCAATCCCAGGTCGAATCATACTTTAAAAATGGTACTTGATACCTCCTTGCTTAACACTCAGCGATATAAGGAACGTATCAAGGGTAAAGTGAAGCAATCGAGGGAAAAGAGTTGTGCCCTCCCCCACACCTCGGTGAAGTAGCTATTGAAAAAGTAGCCTTCTGGTCACCCTCGACTATGGTCGCCAACTTCTCTAAGAAAGATAATTATTTTTTGTTTCCTTACAGTATTTATTGGTTTTCATAAGAGATCAAATGAGAGCATATCTCCTTTATAATCTCTCACTCTTCTTAGTATTCTAGCTTGTTTTGTTAATGTTTTTGTTTGGATAGGTTTAATTCTTGAGAAGACTTTTATGTCTTCCAACCTTTTTGCAAGATTCTTCAAGCCTGTTCCAAGTTTTTTGATATGACGGTCACAACTATTAGTTATATTCTCCAAAATCTTTTACAGTTTTCTCACAAAGTTCCCCCTTAAAAAAACACATTTTTTGTCAAGTAGTGCAACCATACAGTAGTACTGACATGGCTACAGATTGGAATAGTTCCTGCTTTATTTTATGAGAGTGATATGATTTCTGTATGGTTAATAACCTGTCAATTGCAGTTCATACCTTTATATGCTAATGTTTACATCACTTTCAGTAGATAAGATATTGCTACCAAGTTATGTAAACTTATAAAATTCATTTGTTTGTCATATAAGTCATCAAATATAAGTAATTTGTTAACACTGATTTTCTACATCCCAGTCAGCTAGGGCTACAGAATACACCGACTGCATTTCTGTAGGGATGTAATGAGTGTCCTGGATATGACATTAAATAATCTGAAGGTGAGGCTCCAGTAATGCTGGAGCTTTGGGGAATACCGAGTACCCCTTCATTACCATTGCTTCCAGGTCCACTCAGGCCCAAAGTAGTAGCAGCACCTGATTGGGTCCAATCTATGGGTCAAATAGAACTGTCTGACATTTAAACTGAGTGCAAACAAAGGACTTATGCTAAATTGAATTGTTAGAAATAGAACAGTTAGGTCATTTAACTGTTTGTAAACAAATGACTGATTGTTAGTGATACATAACAATACTTTGTTGACTTATGCTAAATCGAATTGTTTGAAATAGAACTGTTTGATCATTTAACTGTCTATATCTACAAAATGTGTTTACAAATCATATATTTAATATATATGTAGAAAACAGGATTTGGCATTAAATAACCAAAAATGGTTGAAATGCCTTAAAATCAAAGCAAAGCAAACTGATTTTCTATGCTGTATAATAAGATCTTATTGCGATATATTTTGTGATTTATACATTTTCCTAAAACTCACAGGAATATTTAATTTGTTTTTAATCTTATACAAACATGTTAACCCTGAAGGGTTTACAGAGATACACCTTTCAGAAACAACTTACAATAAAATCCCTGTTGGTAGCGCTAAGAATATGCCATATATATCCTCTAGAGAAGTGTAAGACCCACCCAAAAAGGAATGTTCTGGGTATGTCACTAAACTGCATCTGGTGGTAAGGCTCCAATTCTGGAGATCTGACAAGTGTAGAGTACCCCTTCATTGCCATTACTCCCAGACCCACTCTGATCCAGAGTGGTAGTACCTGTTAGGGTCCCACCTATGTATCAAATAGATCTGCTTGTAAATTATTTGTATTAGATAGGAATACTTGACATCATATAAATATGTGCAAAAAATTCTCATGAAACTACACAAAAAATGTAAATATAAACGTATAATGTACACAATTCCTAAGCCTCAAGACTTGAAATAAACCTAGATAGGTTGACATGCCATTAAAATCAATCTAACTGCAAATTACAACAAGCAATAAAGTAAAGTTAGCAACCTTAGTTGAGGGTGACCCAAAGGTTCCCTTTTCAATAGCTACTACACTGAGGTGTAGGGGAGGGCGCTACTCCATTCCCTGGGTTGCTCCACTTTACCCTTGATCCTTACCTTATAATACTGTGTGTTAAGCATGGCAGCATCAAGTACTATTTTTTGAGTCTTTGGTATGACTTGACCTGGGATTGAACCCCTGTCTCCCAGACCATTGGTGAACACTCTACTCATTAGACCAATGTCCCAGTTAGAATAACCAATAAATCATATTTAATAGTCCTATTCTTTCAGTAATATTTGCCGCCTTCATCTTTTTCTTTCTTTCCAATGCTCGGCAATAAGATTGAGTATCAAAACTTACCAAATCAATTTTTAAGTTAAAATTTATGTTCTTAAACATCAAATACTTCCCAGGATATAAATATTTTGTTTCTTAGTGCAAAAAATAACTAAAGCCAAGTGACATAGCAATGGAGTAATATAATTTGTGGGCAGTAATAAGAAAAGCTAAAACCCCACTGATATTTTTTTTCTGGTTCTGTAACCTGTTTTGGTCATCGTGGGCACTACTCATATAGGGCAGGTATACTCTGGCGGAGTTCATTCTTCTCTAGGTCTAAAATTAGTTTGAATTCAGAGTTTTTCTTTCTACTTGGCTGGTTGCATATGGTTTAAATTAGTCATAGTGATTTTTTATTGGCTGAAATAAAGAAATTTACAAAAGGCTTCAACCTCACCTTCTCTAAGAAAGATAACGTCAGAATCCCTAAGAAGTACAGAGATATAATTCTTACTTCTATTACTGCTAAGGTTTATAAAGCTCTGCTTCTCAACTATATCAAACCTGAAATTGTGAAAATTCTAAGGAAAAATCAGAAAGGTTTTTTGAGAAATTAATCCACAACTTCACAAATTCTGACTGTCTGCTGAATCTTCAAAGAAGTACGTGCAAAAATCTTGAGGCAACACAATTGTGTGTAGATTTCTCCAAACCATTTGATTCCATACACAGAGGGAAGATGGAGTAAATATTACTAGCATATGGTTTCCCCAAAGAAATTGTTACAGCTATAATGATACTTTAGAGAAACATGAAAGAGACACAGACGTCTTCAACATTATTGCTGGAGTTTTGCAAGGAGATACATTAGCACCATAACTGTTTATAATTAGCCAAGACTATGTACTTTGAATGTTAATCAATCAAATATAAGAAAATAGCTACTTGCTCTAAGCTATAAAGTAGGGATTCAGATTGGGTAGGTGTATTGGCAAGAAGTGCTTGATCATCTGCAGAGTCTGCATCTGTCATAGTTTCTGCAGGATATTATCTGCTTCTTGCTTAGAGAATCAGAGATTGAAGAAAATGGCTTTATGCTAAAAAGCATAAAGCCATTTTCTTCAATCTCTGATTTTTCCTAAGAATTTTCTTAATTTAAGGTTGGATACATTTGAGAAGAATGACATTATAAATCTTTGCAATTAAAATAGTAAAGGTTATTCCTCAGTAGTTCTTAGTGATTCTTATATTGGCTTTCTTGGGGAAGGAGAGGATTCAGCCTTTTCCCATTTTTCTATTGTATTTTGTTTATACACTGTATTGCATAATGAAATAAATGTGCTGTCAAATTTTCTGATTTTCCATATTTCACGAAGTATTTCATCAAGGGTGCTTTTCTGCCTTTAATTGTCTTCAGTACTGCCTCAAGTTCTTCCTTCATAAACTGACCTAGTTTGATGACTAATTGGCTATTAATAATTTTTGATAAGTTAGTCAGTGACTTCAGGAGGGTTTCCAAACAGACTATTAAACTGCTCTTTCCACTCCTGTAATTTTCCTTCTTGGCTTGCAGCTTTTAGTTTTGATTTTGAGGTGCTTTCCGTTCCTCAAAATGAAGCGCAATTTCTTCCAAGCAGCAATCATGTTGATACTGCTATATGGATGCACCACATGGACACTGACTGAACAGATGGAGAAAAAGCTTGACAGCAATTACACAAGAATGCTACGAGGAATATTGAACAAGTCCTAGAGACAGCACCCTACAAAGTAGCAGCTATACAGCCACCTACCAACTATCATGAATGATTTACTCGTGAATGATTTACTCCTGTGGACCCCTTCACATGGATGAGCAAAGGCAGAACATCCAGTTCGAACCTACATACAGCAGCTCTGTGCCGATATGAGATGTAGCCCTGAGGATCTGCCGAAAGCAATGGACAATAGGAAGGTGTGGTGAGAGAGGGTCAGGAATAACCATGTTGATAGTGTGACATGATGATGATGATCTTCTACCAAATTTTAGATTTTATTGATTTGGCCTTGAATGTATTCTAGTTGTTCTTTTTTGTATGTGCTAGTTCTCTGTAAGTTTTCTTAAATTTCTGGACATTTGCATTTGTTGGGTTTCTTTTATTAAGTAAGGAATTGTTGTAGGTGACTCACCTATGACCAGAATAATGGACTTACCCAAAGGGTATATTAATCAAGAACTAAGCTGGTAGAGCAGGGAGCAGCAGCAGCAGCAGCTGTAGTAAGCACCTTGCCTGTCTTCATGTACATTGAACCAAGGAGACCCTTCTCAGAGAATTTTGAATACATTTGTGTTACTCTCATATCTCTGTGTTGAGTTATTTATTTATTGACTCTTAATAACCAGTCATAACAGGAAGCTTTTTTCATGTTATCTTGTTTTTCTTTAATTGCTACGGACTCCCATGGAACTCTACATTTGGCTCTTGGTTTGGCACTCAGCTGCTTCTTCTTTATGGTTGGTAACAAAGTTTTCATATTCATCATTTGCAGTATGTATTTCAAAAGTCTCTTGAAGAGTATCAAACTTGTTTTTTACAGTTACCATATATTGATTTCTGATATTTTACTATTGGTGAGTGAGAACCAATCATATGGTGAAGCTTTAACTGTTTATGTCTGATTTCTGTGTAGACTTTGGTGAATCTTAGCCAAGATAATTCTGTGATTGGAAAGTACTCCTTCAAAAGAGGAATATGCCTCACTGTTTAAAGTGCTATTTATCCACTTCTCGTTTATGAATATATAATCTAGCTGTGCATTAGAGTTATCTAGGTGGTTGAGGGTCTGTAGTTTTCCCTTTTTTAGGATTTTAATATTTAGGCATGCTAGTCTGTTCTTAAGGGAAAAATCTATTTGATATTCTCCATTTCTGTTTGGTGAATTGTTTAAACAGAATTTATTATTTTCATCTCTGCCTATTCATGTCTCCACAGATGATTAGAATGTTGTGGTTGGGAATGTGTCAGACAAGAGAAGATACCTCATTGTAGAAGGGGATGATGGCATTGGTGGGACTGTAGCAAGATATGATTGTTAGCTGGCAATAAAATACAACTATCATTATTGTTTTATTTATTCCTTGTCATCAGAATTTTTGGTGTCACTATCTCTTACAGAGAATGAAAAGTTTGATATATGTTAAACAAATCCTATTCATATTATGGACAATGAAAACAATAATTTACAAAATAACACACACTGAATTTCTATAAATTTTATGAACATGATTTTAAAAGATTTTTATCATACATTTTAAAATAATGCACTAATATTTTAAAGCCTGATTCAAATGTGTTTAAATTTTTAAAAATATGTAACCTTGATAACAAGCCCATTAGAAGAAACATCTATGAAATAGACATGCAAAACATGTATTTTTCTTATGTGATCTTCATGGATTCTTTTAAGACCATATAACCAAGGTGTAAATCAAATCTCTATTTTGTTAATATGCGAGCTTAACTAAATATGGCTCAATATTTGAATAATGGACTAAAGCCTTTCAGTGGCAGACTTACAATCTAGCCATTTACTTAGCCAACCACTCACTTAGACAGTGTTCCTCTTCTGCCTGGATGTGGGTCAGACTGTGTGTTTCAGTATTCCAATCAGTAACCCCGAGCTGGACATGTTCCATAACTAATTGATTATCTAAAATAGACAAAAAAAAATCCTCTCGAGTTCCATAAATGTCAGTTTTGCCATTACTATTTTAAAACAAGAGGATGGAAAAAGAAAATGAAGAAAAGACAGGTAAAAAGAGAAAGAGATAAATGAGGATGAAGAAGAATGAGATGGAAAATAAAAATAATTGGATAAAAATTAATAAAAGTGTGAAGAAAAGAGAAAAGAGAAAAATTAAATAAGGAAGAGACAAGAAGGAAGAAGTATCAGAGTGTATCATAAATATTTTCTTTACTTAATCAAGAGTGATCTTTTGAGTGCTCCATAATGTTTTATAGAATGCTCTACCTATCTGGTATCTTAGGGTGGCTTACTTAGCATAATCCTATTTACCCAACCCCTCCGCTCGTGCAGGATATGACACAAGGTCAATTTTTAAGTGAAGTTTAACAGGTTTGAATTCAGAGTTTTCCTTCTCCTAGACTAGCTGCCTCACCAAGGCTGAAGAACCCAGTCTGCCCTACTATTTACCCATAGCTGGAAGGAGAATAATTGGATTCATACCTTTCCCAAGGGTATTAGTGCTATGTGAAATGCAATCAGTCTCGTCGAGGATTTGAATTCGTGTCACCGTGTCCATTTCCTTACGACGATAACCATTACACCATGGGCTTACTTAGCATAATGGTTGTTGTCATAAGAAATAGAATTGGTGAATCAGGTTCAAATCCTGGACAAGGCTGTTTCCGTTATACTTTGCTCTAATGCCCTTAAGAAAAGGCATGAATCTGTCCTCCTTCCAGCTATGGGTAAATTATAGGGAAGTGGGTTTTTAGCTTTAGCATGGTAACTATCATAGAAAAAAGAAAACTCTATTCCACTTAAAAGTTGACCTTGTGTCACATACTGCCCTTGACAAAGGGGTTGGATAAATACATATTTGGTATCTTTTCCTTTTAAAGGATTTTCCGTACCAGACATCAGGTTCTCCGACATTTAAATTGATTGCTGTTCATTTCTTAAAGGAACAACTCACTTGAAATACTTAAATCAGACTGCAATTGTTTCATGTCATTCTATTTCTCAAATTCCACACGTATGTATTTACCCAACCCCTCCACCCACAAGCAGGATGAGATACAAGTTCAGTTTTTAAGCAGAGTAAAGTTAGTTTGAATTCAGAGTTTTCCTTCTCCTCGACTTGTTACCTAACCAAGGCTAAATAATCAGTCTATCCTATTATTTACCTAGAGCTGGGAGGATAAAACGTGGGTTCATTCCTTTCATAAGGGCATTATCTCAAAGTGAAATGCAAACAGCCTTGTTCAGGGTTTGAACTCAGGTTGCCATTTCTATTTCCAAAGAAGATAACCTTTATGCTATGCGCACCTCTTAAAAGTGCTAAATTCTTCAAGTAGCTTTAGTGGCTTTGTAACCCAGTTTAAAATAATCTCAAAATTGCCAGAATCTTAATATGTATATCTGTCATTACAATATGTAAAACTAAAGGTATAGCTAAATAATATTGATAATAATATGATATAAGATATTAGTCATACAGTCATATAAATATTTTGGATTAAAGGTCTATAATTAATGAAAATACTTTTGGCAGAGCCAAGAATATTAGAAGAGAGGCACCTTACATGTTGAAATGGTTATCAAGTGAAATTAGCAGACTTTTGTTAGTGAGCTCAGTTCTCACTTGGTGGATGTCTCACATGAGGATCAATAAATAGGTTTCCCGACTTTTCTCGTATGGGCACATTTATTGATAGTACACGCTTGAAACTTTAGTCCCCTTCGAAGTAATTTCCTCCGGCTGCAATGCACTTGTTGTACCGTTCCAACAACTTCTTGAAGGCCCATGGAAGTCCTCTTGTGTCAGTGTGTCAATGACCTTCATCACAGCCTCTTTCATCTCCTCAATTGTCTCATAACAACAGCCTCTAAGCTTAGGGAATAACCAAAAGTCACAGGGAGCAAGGTCTGGACTATAGGGACGGTGAGGAACTGTGTTGATGCTCATCTTGGTCAAATAGTCTGTGACAAGGATGGAGTTGTGGACTGGTGCATTGTCCTGCAGGAAATGCCACTGACCCGATTTCAAGAGTGCTGGCCTCTTCCCTAGGAATCTCTTCCTGAACTCCCTTAAAACCTCAACATAGTAACCCTAACCCTAGCCCTTTGGCCAATCAACTCTGGTTTATTGACTTCCTTACTCCTCCCACACCTCTCATCATCCCTCACAGACTCCATGCCTTCCTTGAATCTCTTATGCCGCCACTCAAAAACTGATGCTCGATTCATGCAAGACGCTCCAAAAGCAGACTGAAGCATTCCATATGTTTCTCTGGCATTTTTTCCAAGTTTTAAACAGAATTTTATAGCATATCGTTCTTCTAAAGTGTCTTCACATCCAGATTGAATTTTTGAAATTCACCATCTGTGACAATCAGGCTTGAGTCGGGTGTATTCCAATTGCTGCTGTAGCTGTTTATTTGAACCTGAAATCATAAAAATTGTTCAGTCATCTCATAAGATGTATAGCAATAACATAGTGAATTTTCAAGAGTCTATGACAATTTTAAATGCCTGTACAAAACAATCTGGAAACTTATTGAATGTACCACGTATGTCTGCCACAACTAAGCTAAATTTAGGAAATGATTAATATATTAGAAGAGGCAAAAAGGAAAGGAAAGAAAGAAGAAAATAAAAAAAGCAACTAAAAGATATAAAAGCAAAGAAACAAATGAGGTTGGGAAGGAAGATAAAAAAGAAAAAAAGGAAGAAATGAAAGAAAATGACTGAAAAAGTTGTATATTTTCCCAATTATGTCAGAAAAGTCAAAGAGTAAAATTATTAGGGATGCCTGGGTTAAAAATAAAAACATAGCAGCAGCGAATCGACAATGAATTCTGGTTGGCTGAAGGATACTCAAAAAGGAAAGCCATTGAAAGTGGGCATGGGATTGAAAACAGGAAAAGATTTAGTTGGCAACCAGACGCAACAAGGTAAAGACAGTCAGTTGGACACCAGACACAACGCTGTGAAGACAGCTGAAAGTTTCAGCCCCCATTTCAGAGTGAGCTCTGAAAAGGGTTCTTACACCAGACATGAAGCTGGGAAGATGAAACCAGCTATCAAGCATGGTAAGAACTACAATAGAAACATGAAAGATAATTCAAGGTCTGTGTCTACCCACTGTCTTCCCATAACATTTTGTTTTCCTTTGTTCAGTTAACGTGATTGACTGAGTTTTTATACACTGTTTCTCTCTTCCTGGCGACTACAAAAAAGTATAATCGTGAATAAACTTTTTGTCTTAGTGAACCAAGATGGGTTTTTGTGTGTTTGTCACTTCTTTTCATCATGGTGGAGGTTATCACAAGCTTTGTACCATGCTCAGTTGAATAACTGTCAGATATGAAAGAAGGTATGAAGGAGAAGGAGGAAGAAAGAAATATGAAGAGATGAAAAAAGGAAGGAAGAAAGTAATGAAATGAATATAACATGAAGAAAAGGCTATGAAAGAGAAGGACAAAGAAGAAGAAGAGGAAGAAGAAGAATATGCAAAAAAAGGAATGAAGAAGATAAGGCCAGTATATAAAACTTCAAGTTCAAGGCTTAAATCTATTCATCATCTTCAAGGTGAACCAACTGTATAGATTCCCTAGGCTCTCTCTTACAGTTCATCCCTATTGTTAAGCCCTTTAGACAGCACCCAATGTTTCCACTGAGCTGATGAATGTATGTTTTTGCTGGTTGGCCAACCCTGGTGTGTCCATGTGTAGAAGTCCACAGGAGAATATTGCTTTTAAGTTTTTCCTTAATTCATCAGCAATATCCAGTTTGCCTTGCTCACTTTATTTAGATGGTTTGTTAGATGGGAGGTGAGTGGCTGTACAGCTCCTGTTTTGTAGGGTGCTGCTTCCAGGAGTTGTTAAAAACAGCATGCAGCATCCTTTTGCTCCAGGCATTTTTTTTCAGCCCACTCAGCTAGGTTTGTAGAATACACCAACTGCATCTCTACAGAGGGATAAGACCCTCCCCAACAAGTGTCCTGGATATGATATCAAATAATCTGACGGTGAGGCTCCAGTAATGCTGGAGCTTTGGGGAATGCTGAGTACCCCTTCATTGCCATTGCTCCCAGGTCCGCTTGGGCCCAAAGTGGTTGCAGAACCTGATAGGGTCCTATCTATAGGTCAAATAGAACTGTCTGACATTTAAACTGAGTGCAAACAAATGACTTATGCTAAATTGAATTGTTAGAAATAGAACTGTTTGATCATTTAACAGTGTGTAAGCACATGACTGATGTTTAATGGCATTGTTAGTTATATGTAGCATTACTTGGAACCATTTAACTTTGTAGACTTATGTTAAATTGAATTGTTTGAAATAGAACTGTTTGATCATTTAACTGTGTGTAAACAAACAACTGATGTTTAATTGAATTGTTAGTGATACATACAAGTCATTTCCACATCAAACATATGATGTATATCTTGGTTTAAGGTTTTTGGTTAAAGATTTATAAAATAACATTGGGGAAACGGTCACTTTTAATGGCCATGTTCATTCGTGAATCTAGGAATTTAACCTCAACACATGAGTCCTTCCCAATGAAATTAACAAAAAAGTGACATTTTCAGTCTGAAAACAACATTTCAGAAATTGAGGTATTAGGTTGTACCTATGCTTTCACTTCTTCATAGGGATTTTACGTACTGTCTCAGATATTTAGCTGTGTCCATACTACTGTATGGTCACACCACTTGGACTTGAAAAAAAACACTTAGAGAATGAGATAGATGGGAATTACTTAAGCATGCTGCATGCTGGTTTGAGCAAATCCTGGAAGCAGCACCTGACAAAACAGTAGCAGTACAGCTACTTACCTCTCTCATATATATAGCTACTATACTATATACCACTGATAACATTACACATCAGATTTTGTACAGTGAAGCTCAATAAGTAAATTGATCAGAATGTGTAATATATCAGTAAGTGTATGATTGCAACCAGTATAATATGTATTGAGGAATATTATGTGCTACAGTCATCTTATATATATATATATATATATATATATATATATATATTGAAAATATATATGAAGGGTATATGAATTAATAGCAGGCAAGAAAGGAGGTTCCATAGGCTTGTTTACACCTAGACATAGACTTAAATCAGTGTCTCTATTATTATATGACTATCTATATAAGTCCTTACAGCTTCACTGTTGGCAAAAACTAAGCCAATGTAAACAAACAGTTGTTAGCCATGAGTGCAGGTGGCATGAGCTATCATTTTGTTATATTCAGGTGTGAAACAACTGAAGAAGGCCAGAGGACATATCGGTTGAAACATTGTAAATATAACTATAAAGATGAAGACAATAGTCTGAAAACCCTAAAAGATAAAAATTACCAAACTTCGTCACAGAAATTCAGACAACAAAAAAGGAAGAAATACGAAGCAAGTTTCAAACTGAAAGACCACCACTATATGTGGGGTTTGTACTTAACCTTGTATAAGTTGAATGGCTGTTTGAAGGGAGTACTTTTATATGGTGAGTAAACCTATGTTTTAATTAGAAAATGGGGGAGCATATTATCAAAATAGATGTCATTAATTTTTACTTGTTTTATATGTAATTTTTTATAGTGGAAGGTGTTTTTTCTTCTACCTTCCCCTTCTTAATTCTTCTCCTACACCTTTCTGATATTTTTGTATTGTCTAAGAAAGAGTCAGTACTCATTAGTTCTTCTTCATCCATATCATTTGTATGTTTCATCTGAAGATTTCTTTTTTCAAATACATGAAACTTAGTTATGAAGCAGACATAAGAAAATAATTCATTTTAGGTTTTTGGCATCTATAGTTTTCTACTAGAATAAAAAAAGAATTGACAGAAATTTTTTTTTTAAGAGTTGCTGCCCCTGTAAAGACCACACTCAGAATGTTTTTGGAGCAAAATCATTATCTATACTGCATGCAATTCTAATGCAATTTTCTTTTTATAAAGGCAGTTGAAAAACAGAAGATTAAAGTACATAACAAACAGTTATCTGGTACAGCTGACTATATCATTTCTTCTGTGATGAGGTCTGTGGGGTTTGAAGGTTTTTAGGTAGTCAGGCGCTAAGGGCAAGGCTGTGTTGCCGTAAGATATCTGACTCCATATTTTGGTTATATTATTTTACCCCACGTTGACTGGCTGGCGCAATGCCTTGCCCAAAGAAGGTCCAAAAGAAATATGCAAAAGGAAAAGATAGGAACAGATAGGAGACGAAAACATTTCTTTCATACTTTCTTTTATTTACTTGGTGAATGGATTAACCAACGCTACGTCCCAAAACATAGCGTGGTGTCCAAAACACCAGACAGTAAAATCGGTGTTGTCGGTTCGACGTCACTACCCGAAAAGAGGTCGGTTCACAGAAAACCTGAGTATTTATCTCTCTACACCGGCTCCAAATTCGCTACTCCGAAATCCTTCTAATTTTGGCGCGACCACTTCCCATTGGCTACTTTACTTTTTATTATTTTTCTTTTTTCTGATTTTAACCGGATGGATGCGTGGAGCCTTATGCGTGGCGACGCGTTTATACATTTTGTATCTGGCAGCCGACGAGTCAATATCCGGTTGGGAGTTTTACTGTTAATTCCTAAATCCCCACAGGTCCAAATAACTAACAAAGAGCATCAATAGAAAGAGACAAATTAGAAAAATGCAACATATTTTTAGTATGTCAACCAGGTGTTGAAGTTGAACTATTAGGTTGGTTCAAAAATAATGTCGTTTTGGACGTTCAACTTCAAAAGATCATAACTCCTTTCATAATAAACTTTATTAATCGAAATAAGAACCAGTAGAATCGACACATTTTTGCCAACGAGAAACAAGTTTATTTATCCCATTATCATAGAAATCCGGGGTTCTTGAAGCGATGAAGTCATTGAAGGCCGATTCGGCATTATCTCGGCTTTTGAAGCATTTTTCGCGCAGGAAGTTGTCGAGATGCTTGAAAAAGTGATAATCGGTGGGCGAAAGGTCCGGTGAATGTGGCGGATGAGGCAGAGTGTCGTAGCCCAATTCATTCAGCTTCTGCAGGGTCAGTTGAGCAACATGCGGGCGAGCATTGTCATGGAGGAGAATTGGTCCCTTCATATTGACCAATCTCGGGCACATACATTGGAGCTTCTGGTGCATTTCGTCAATTTGTCGGCAGTACTTCACCGTAATCGTTTCGCCCGGATTCAAGAAGCTGTGATGGATGAGCCCGGCCGCAGACCACCAAACAGTTACCATAACCTTTTTTTTAGTATATGTACCGCCGAAGCTGGTACATATACCATAACCTTTTTTTGGCGCAATTTCGGCTTTGGGAAGTGTTGTGGAGCTTCTCCGGCATCTAACCACTGCCGAACGTCGCCGGTTGTCGTAAAGGATCCACTTCTCATCACACGTCACAATCCGAGAAATGGGTTGTTTTTGTTGCGCAGAAGGAGCGTAGAAGACACCTCAAAACGATAATTTTTTTTATTATCGTTCAATTCATGCGGCACCCATTTATCCAACTTTTCGACTTCCCTATTTGCTTTTAATGGCGAACGACTGTTGAGTGGTCGACCTCGATTTCAACATTAACTTCTCGTGTGGTTTTGCCAGGATCGGCTTCAATTAAGGCTTTCAAATGTTCGTTATCAACCGCAATCGGCCGGCCGCGACCGTCTTCATCTTCGAGGCTCTCGTCACCATTGCGAAATTTCTTGAACCACCGTTGTGCCACACGTTCGTTAGTGGTTCCTGTGCCAAACGCATCATTGATATCACGAGCTGTCTCGGCAGCTTTTCGGCCTAGTTTGAACTGGAACAAGAAAATCGTGCGGATTTTAATTTTGTCCATGCTGTCGAAAAGCTTGCAAAAAAATAAATGATGAGATTGAGAACGGTAACGAATATCATGATTCAATAGAGCGAAAAACGCGCTTCAAAATTATATATAACATAGCTATATATATATATATATATATCAATGAATTAAATCAGAAATCATATATAAAAGTAACATATGTGAGAAAACGACATTATTTTTGCTCCAAACTGATAGTAAAGATTTCAACATTATGCTGTTTTGTTTTTTTAGTGTTGGTGGATTCTTCCGGGCATAATTTAGTATCTCCTGGGTAATTGTGGTACATTATGTTGGAATACCGGCTCATTGGCTTAATTAGTAGAGTGTTTGCCAATGGTCCAGGAGATGGGGGTTCAATCCCAGGTCGCATCGTACCAAAAACTTTGAAAATGTTACTTGATACCTCCTTGCTTAACACTCAGCAATATAAGGTACGTATCAAGGGTAAAGTGGAACAATCCGGGGAAAAGAGTAGCACCCTCCCCTACACCTTGGTGTAGTAGCAATTGAAAAGGGAGCCTTCTGGTCGCCCTTGACTACGGTCGCCAACTTTACTTTTTATGTAGCTCAAGTGGATTCTTTTGATTGGTATATTAGAGACTATTTTCTAATCCCATTTTGGATGCTTTTTCCACTGAAAGTTTTCTTTTTTTTTTCTCAATAATTATTAAACTGATGAAAATTGAAGAATGGATCAACTGAAATACAATATTAGTAACATTAAGAATATAAAGATGTTCAGTATAGACAAAAATAACAGATGAGTCATCATTATCATCCTCAAGTCATGCTAACAGCATGGATTCCCTTGTCTCTTTCTCACACTTCATCTCTATTGGTCATTGTTCTTAGCAAGTTCTCTAGACAGCATCCAGTGTCCACACAGTGCTGAAGTATGTAAGTTTTCACTGGTTGGCCAATAATTGTTTGTCCATGTGTAGGGACCCTTAAGAAAATGTTGTTTAAAAGTACATCCTTACTTCTTTAGCAGTGCCCAGCATGTCTTGCTTGTCTTACTTGAATGGTTTGCGGGATGGGAGGTAAGTGGCCGTACAATTACCGTTTTGTAAATTACTACTTTCAGGATTTATTCAAAACAATATGCAGCATTTTTATGTAGTTCCAATCTAGTTTTATCTCAAGTTGTTTCGTTAAATCCGAGTGGTGCAACTATACAGTTATACTGACATGGCTATAGCTTAAAGGAGGATTGTGATGTTAAGTATGACAATGATGATGAGAATTTATTTTTTTTTTATTAAATAACCAATTTTTTAAAGTAAATCCTATACCATATCATTATCATCGTGTCTTGCTGCCAGCACAAATCTCCCTGACCTTCTCTCGCCACCCGTCTCTTTCACCCGTTGCTCCCGGTAGGTCTTCAAGGCTACATTCTGTATCAGCACAGAGCTGTTGTATGTAGGTTTTAGCTGATCATCCTGCCTTTGCTTATCCGTGTGAAGGGGTTCATAGGCGTATGTCGCCTATGAGTTCATCAAAAATACTATTCAGTGAGGAAATTTCATTGGTCATCAAAACTATACTCTGCTATCAAATGATAACAGGAGTAAGAAATTACTTAACAAGTAATTGATACTCACCTAAAAGAGAACAAACACTAAGATGTTCCTCATACCATTATCATCTCCACCTAATAATTCTACACAATGGGATTTTGAATACTTCTTCATCGAATAAATGTTTTAGCCTTATTTCTTTTTCCTTTCTAATAAATAATGCTAATTGAGTAAAAGGATTATTAAGAGAGAATGTGCACCATTTTGGGGCCTTCCTCTCAACGGTTTTATTTGCACACTACCCCCCCCCTCACTGAAAATATGTATAAAAATATATATCACTGAGACCCTATTAAGTCGTTGTGCAGACTTAGAAGTTATGGGGATTTTTATATACCCCGAAAAGCCCGTTTTATTCCTACGTTTTGTAAAAGAATAAACCGTACTCAAACCAGCAGTAGAGAGATGGTGACTGCCTTTGAAGAAAGGAAGACGAACGACATATACATGCAACAAAATTCATATACAACAACAACAACAATAAACAGGGTTTTACACCAAATGGAATAAACAACGAATGTGTAAGTAACAGTTCATAAAAGAGAGTTCAAGGAAGAGTTCAAGATGTAAAATATAGTTAGGTTTGTTGTGAAGGTTGTAAGGTTGAAGGTAAAGTAGGTTTGATAAGGTAAAGTAGTGAAGTAGGTGATTTGCAGATAAAATGTCTGCTGGAACTTAACTGTGTGTGTCCTGTTCATTTTAACTCTGCACGTGCGTTCGTCGCGCTTGGGTCCCGGTGGTGGAAGGTACCAAAATACCTATGCCGTCAAGGGTTGCTACAATGGACCTGATGCTAACAGTTGTTGGTAGTGGAACCAAAAGAGAGCGAGTCTCCAGTGGAGCTCCTTTTTATGATAGACGCCACGTGACCCCAAGGTGCTGCTGCTGCTGTTCGGTGAAACAGGATCACTAGTTCCTTACCTAAAATTTCTACAAAGTATAATGGTGAAAGGTGATTTGAAAAAAAAAACCTAAGTGTGTTATGAGAATATTGCATGAGTCTCAGTATACATTCATGATCAGGTGTTGGTTTGATAATCTTTATTTTGAATTGTTCTATGGGATATTTCTTTTGTTCCATATCCACATGGAACTATTTTCTATTACTTCTATGATGCGTCTTATACATGTGACTCTATTATGCCCTTTGATTCCAATTTGACCCAGAACCTGGTACAGGGTGTCTTCATTGAATCTTCTTGTTCTATTTTCCATGGCTTTCATGTTTCTCTGTTTTAAGATCTTCATATTTGCTCGTTTTATAATTGTGACTTTGTTCCATCCAGCTTTCATATGGTATTGATAATTCTACCAGAATGATTTTAAGATTCACCCTTGACAAAATCTATTGTTAAAAAATCTCTCATTTTCTAACATGTCTGATCACCTTTTATTACTTTCTATTGTTGGATATTGACTTTAAGACCCCTTTGACATGTCAATGCAGCAGCAGAAGTCAAATACAGGGAACAAAAATAACAGGAAATACACCTGTTACCTAAAGTAAACAAAACACAGGTGTTCCCTCGCAGAAATGCTGCAGAAATTGCATGGGTGGCATGTTAGAAGGAAGCATGATCCCATGCATTGTATAGGTGGCATGCTAGAAGGAGGCATATCTACGAGCAATGTGTAAGCAGCAGGTTGGAGAAGATGTGACCATGAGAATTTGCGTGGGCGTCTGGAATATCATATAACCAGGGAGATCTTAAGCCGAAAAGCAGAAAGGCAAAGAGACTTCACAAAAGATCCATACCATCTACCCCTGTGTGTGCAAGCTCAGCCATCTTCAACTCTTTCTCTCACTCTTACCTGTCCATACATTTTGGGTAATAAAAAGAAAAGAAAAGAAAAGAAATATTATATTTTTATATAGCAGTGTTGTTGTCTTTCTCTGCTATACATCTATAGGAGTCCATAAATTGTCTCTTATGAGTTTGTCTTTACTTCCCAGCAGTGCACAGCATGTCTTACCTATCTTATTTGGATAGTTTGTGAGATGGGCGGCAAGTGGTCGTACTGTTATAAAATAACCGAGGGATTTCGGTTCATGCCTTTGAGTTTAGTTAGGCTGAGAACCTTTCGGCTCAGCACATGGGTTGGTTGGGTGTAACATTGAAGCAGTTATTAACGCGGGTGCGCGCGGGCGGATGGAGGTGTCACTCAGATGTCATAACAGTCCGAGACGATACTGGGTGACAAGGTGCGGGTGACGTCACGCATCAAAAGCACGCGGAAGTTTGTGTGAGAATTTGAAGAAAATAAGAGTCGGGTACTAGACGCCAAATGAGAAGGATCGATTTTTGAGGCTCACAGGCGCGAGGCGAACGTGCGCCCTAATGGGGCCGCACGAGTTGGGGGCCAAATGAATAAGACATCATAGAAGATTGTGTCTCTCCTCCTTACGTCGAAACCTTTAATTCAAAGTTAATAAAAAGGTTTCGTACCTGAACAAGAAGTCGTTACGTGTTTTCGAATTCCGAGATTCCTATGTTCTTTATGTTCTATCGTTATGAACTCTATATGTCAATTTCGCACATACCGTTAATTGCAAATATGGTACAGTACAGCTATTGGTTTCAAGATTTGTTCAAAACAACCTATATCATTCTTTTGTAGTTCTGATTTAGCTTTTTCTACATATGTTTTGTTAGAGTCCAGTTGATATATGCATACAACTATACCAACACAGCATTGTAGGCTTTCTCTGCTATACAACACTATTTCAAAATGTTTGATCACTACTAGTGTCATAATTTTTGTACTAAAGAGTATAAGAGAGACCATCCTTTTTAGTAAACAAAATAAATTCTTAACCAAGGGAGTTCTCATAACATAGAAACGAACATGCTAGACTGTGACATCAGAGTAAGCAAGTTCAAATTCCAAATTGTGCTATGTTCACTTTCAGACCCTTAGGAAAAGTAGGAACTCCTTTTTCTCCCTATTTATTAGTTAAATAGTACCACTACTGTTATACAAGGATAGCTTTGGCATTAAATAAGCCACAAAGGTTGATATCCCATGAAACCAAATCTTAACAATTGATGGGACCTGTTAGTCTCACAACACCATAGATTGGCAGCTGGATCTGGATGTAGACCTACGTATGTTTGTATATTAAATAGACAGTTGCCTATGCAACAAGTCTCCTCTCTCCATACCATCAATGTTGTCCAAAAAAGAGTAAAGGTATTTACTGCTTAGCACTAATGTTTTAACTGGAATGACCTTAAAGACTCTGTTTCCTGGTTTTGAATTCAAATTTATCCTTCTTCTAGAATGATTGCCTACCAAGACTAGAGAACCCAGTCTGACCTATTGTTTTAAACCCTAGATGGAATGTTGGTCGTAGTTCTTCAT
The DNA here is from genome assembly GCA_963585895.1 of Sepioteuthis lessoniana. NCBI lineage: Eukaryota > Metazoa > Mollusca > Cephalopoda > Myopsida > Loliginidae > Sepioteuthis > Sepioteuthis lessoniana. Next base: position 123,557,145 of record OY757907.1, read on the forward strand.
TAACTTTTTCATTTTTAATTTTATATTTAATTCCTATTTTTTTTACATATAAAATTATTAAAAAATTTACTTGTTGCATAGAGTTTTCTCCCCTGTAACCAGAATTCTATCAACCCCATGATTATTAATTCTTTTCAGTCTTATTTAGATAATTAAGAACATTTTTGCTGGCAAAAACTACCGCTAGGTAAAACACAGAGTAAGTCAGTGATTCAGAGAATGTTAGGAAACAAAAAAATTTTTTAAAAAATGGAAATAAAATGTATCAGCTTCATTAGAGATCCAACAGTAATTTCCTTGAAAAAAAAGGAGATTCTGAATTCGATAAAGCATTGGACTGAAGAGAGTAGAATGTTGAGTTCATTCTCCAGGACTGTATTTATTCTGAAGAATAATTCCTCGAGTAGAATATTGATCTTTACATGTAGACATTTTACATATAATCCATGGAATTATCTACTGATACAAGATTTTTCAAAAGATTCGATTTGCTGATTAAAGCAGAGAATTTTTGTTAACCAATCTGAGAGTCTACTCAAATAGTTTAAGATATATAGTATAGCCATTACCATGATTGCTATTCATATGTCACTTGATTGATAACAATTTACAGTTCTTTGAGAATCTCCATCCACCTTGATTTTTGAAGGCGAAACCCCAAAAGAAATGAATAAAAAAGGTGTCATCTAAGTCTGTGGGTTATTTAATTCCAAAGCCGTCTTTATGATAATGATACTATTTAATTGATAGGTGGGAATAAAGGGATTTTGTATAAAATCTAATGCGATAGCGTGACTGGAGTTGAAATTTGCTTACAATTATGGCATTTAGCAAAGTTAGAATCAGTCCTCAGCTGTGTAACAAGCTGAGTCAAATCTCGATATTGAACTCTGGAAGAAAGAGAATTATTTTATAGCATGTTGGCATGTTCTATTGTATGCATGTGGGCCAGTCCATTCTCTGGGCTGTGATTGGCTGCTGGTCTACAAGTGAATATATTTGTGTATAAATACCAGCTTCAATTTGGGTTACAGCCTGCTTTATTTTTGTCTGCCAACTGGATGCCAGTTAGGACTACTAGGCTGCAAAGTGTTACTGTTATCATTAGTATTCTACATCTCCTCCTACTCCTCACCCTCCCCCATTGTACGTGGGAAATGGCCTCTGGTGTGGAATGAGTTATTATTCAACAACAATGATATCACAGTCCAGCATGTCAGCCACTACACCACAGGAACTTTCCCCAATTGCATAAATGACACTTCCACTCTTTCGGAAAGACATGAACCCTTCTCTTCTCTCCTTAACTATGGGTAAATAGTTGAGGAAATTGGGTTCTCTAACCTTGGTAAGGCAACCAGTCTTAGAGAAGGAAAACTCTGAATTTAAACCAGCTGTACTCTGCTTAAAAACTGGCATTGTGTCTTTTGTAATGCTCACATGAGTATAAAAACAAGAATGAATTGACAGATAACTTAAGAAAAGCAGAAATATTTAATAATTTCAAATGAAATTAGTAGATTAACAGAAAATAAGACAAAGGAAAGAGTGTTACTATCTGTAACATTACAGTCTTACTTAGAAATTTAACAGTAGTGCTTGGATCTAGAGAGTATCAGCGAAGCTATTTCAGAAGTTTTTCTCTGACTGAAGTCAGTCTCTCAAAGAAGTCCACTGACGAAATATCCACAATTGGCCTAATGAGTTGAGTGTTCACCAATGGTCCAGGAGACTGGGGTTCATTTTCAGGCTGAGTCATATCAAAGACTCAAAAAATAGTACTTGGTGCGGCCTTGCTTAACACTCAGCATTATAAGGTACGGATCAAGGGTAAAATGAAGTAATCCAGGGAATGGAGTAGCACTCTCCCCTACACCTCGACAATGTAGCTAATGAAAAAGGAGCCTTCGGTTCACCCTCGACTAAAGTCGCCAACTTTACTTACTTACTTGAAGCTATAATTGTTTACAAATAATTGTTATTAGTTACTTGAAACCATATAACTGTGTGCAAACAAATGAATATTATCAGATAGAAATATTTACTTGAAACTATATGATTATTAGTATAAGTGATACTTTAAACCATATAACTGTGTGCAGGGTGATGTCCTCGTGGTGTAATGGTTGGAGCAATGGATTGCAGAATCATAGTAAGCGAGTTTGTACTCCAGTCATGCTATTACGTACACTTTCAGGCAAATACCCTTGGGAAAGGTATGAACCTCCTTATCCTTCCAGCTATGGGTTAAATAGTACCACTACTGTTCTTCTAGGAGAATGGTTCTGGCATTAAATAACCTACAAAGATTGATATGCCATTAAACAAAAAAAATAAACCAAACTATAACTTTGTGCAAATTATTTGTATTAGATGGGAATACTTGATATTATAGAACTAGGTGCAAAAACTCTAAAGAAACAACTACACAATAAAATGTAAATATGAGCATAAAATGAGTGCAATTCCTTAATCTCTAGACATAAACCACCAAGCAAACTACAATTGTTTATTATTCACAATAAATAATGACAAATTTCACCGCATGAAAATAATGCAATCTTTTTTTTCACTTTGTTTTCCTTAGAATGACTGAATGAAGAGATAAATCCACAATGTTCTGTTAAGCAAATTCTTCTATTGTTGGTTTCATGATCTTTGGCATTAATTCACATTTAAGTCACTTTAAATGCCTCTTCATTTGCAGTGTTTATGTCTGTCTTTTCTCATGTGAAAAGGACACAATACAAAGAAATGATTGCACATCATTGGAATTGAGATTGCTGAGCAAAAACCAATTTAATCACTTCCTTATGATAAAACATCAAAAGAAAAAATAACAAATGAAGGAGAAAATTGACATTGGACAGAGAAGGGAAGAGAAAAAAAATGGACAAGTAACAATGACCGCTTTCTACTATTATTTCCCTTTATTCTTCAAACTGCTCGGATCAGTTCTCTTTTGTTCACCTCCATGCTCAGGAATTTTGATTTAATTTCTCAATCATAAAGCAATGATTGACACAACAATATCAGTTCTATCTGATTATTTCTGAAAATTTGAACATAATAATCCCATTGTTTCTGCAATCATTTTTATCAGCTTATGAATAAAGTAATTTTTGTTTTTTCTCTTTATCATCATTAGATTTAATATTATAATAAGTTTCATTATCTTGTACTGGAATGAGAGGTTATTCATAGGCCCCAATGTCAAATCATTCAGTCAATTTCCAAGGAAAAAATATTGTTAAACTGAGAAAACTTGAATTTCTTGTTGTCACACTAGCCGATTCGAGGTCATTTAGTAAAAGAAAAAATAAAAGAAAGACCTCTCTGTGTATTTGGTTTGATTGAGTTTTATGGCATATCAACTCTTGTAGGTTATTTAATGCCAAATCCTATTTATACATATTGTTGTATCGTTGGTTCAATAAAGGTATTCCACAGGTACAAGCTGAAGAGTTGGCAAGTCTATCAGAGAGCGATAAACGCTTTTTCCCCTGAAGTAGTCAGACACCGTCTATTTATATCTTTACCGGTGTCATACTAAAAAGAGTCACTGAGTGTATAGTTCCGGTATAACAGATATATATTGACTACATATATGATTTGTAAACACATTTTGTAGATAACATTTTTAAACAAGCCTGAGCTCTTTTTTGCACACAGTAAAATGGTTTTAAGTATTGCTATATATTACTCACAATTTAACATCAATCATTTGTTTGCACAAACAGCTTAATCTATTTGGCCCATAGATAGGACCCTATCATGTACTACCACTCCGGGAGAGAGTGGACCTGGGAGCAATGGCAATGAAGGGATACTCTACATTACCCAAATCACCATGGCTGGAACCTTGCCATGAGATGGTTTAATGTCATATCCAGGACACTCATTGTGGGAGAGGGGTGTTACCTCTCTGCAGAGATGCAGACAGTGTATTCAACAGCCCCAGCCCAAGTGCATTTTGTGGCTCAAATATTGCAAAGTTAGTTTGCTCAAGATAGTTGTATGTTAACTATTAATATTAATATAAGACTGATTGCTAAGGGAATTAAATAAATTGTTTCATATGATTAACTGTATGGAAATTTGATTATAGATACAGACTTATTTAAAACATAAAAACAGGGTTTTTGAAAAAATTGTAAAAAATTGTTGTGGTAGTAGTAAGTGAAAGTGTAGTAGTAGTTGTAGTAGTAGTATTTTTCTCTGTGAATTTTCATCTTAGCACTAACTGGTGGTTTACATTGGAGTCCAAGAGACAGCAAGTCTCTCGGTTCTCTAGGACTCTCCTCAGTATTCTAACTGATCTCAACGACATAGTCTCAACAGTTTCAGTCCTTCCAATGATCTCCAGTTCTCCCAGTCTCTTTCCCAGAATTTTTAGTATTTCTCAAAGAGTTTCAAGACTTTAACCACTTTAACCTGTCTTACATTTTCTCTTACTTTTACTTTCACTTTCACTTTTACTTAGCTGGAACAAACAGTGAAGTTCACTAACTGGCAAGTTCTGTTCATCTCATTAACTAAGACTTTGTCTGGTCTCTAAGCTGGAATTTGATGATCAGTTTTTAGTTCAAATCCCAGAGAATTTTGTGTCTCATTTTCCAGGACAGATTTTGATCAGTGAGTATTGGTCAATATGCATAAACTTTAATCATTTCTCAGTGGATCAACTTCTTCAACAAGTTATGGTTTCTCTTGTACTCTTCATTCTTCCTAAACCAGACAAGAGAGGAAGAAACATACACTGACTACATCTCTGCAGAGAGGTAAGACCTCTCCAATAAGTGTCCTGGATATGACACTAAACAATTTAATGGTGAGGCTCGAGTAATGCTAGAGTTTTGGAGAATGCTGAGTACTCCTTCATTGCCATTGCTCCCAGGTCCACTCTGACCCCGGAGTGGTTGCACCTGATAGGTTCCTATCTATGGATCAAAGAGAACTGTTTGACATTTAAACTGTGCAAAGAAATGACTAACATTCAATCAAATTATTTAAAATAGAACTGTTTAATCATTTAACTGTGTGTAAACAATGTTGTTGATGTTCAATTGAATTGTTAGTGATACATAGCAATACTTGGAATCATATAACTTTATTGACTTATGATAAATTGTATTGTTAGAAATAGAACAGTTTGATCAATTAATTCTGTGTCTCAGCAAAATGTGTTTACAAATCATATTTAATATAAGTAATATGTAAATACAGGATTTGGCATGAAATAACATATAATGGTTGATATGCGATAAAACCAAAGCAAATCAAGCCACTCAGAAACACAGGCCAGAGAACAGGAAAACTGATTGCCCATAGGTTGTGTAACTAACTGAAACTTTCTCTTTGAGCCAGGGAAATCATCCAAATCTAATCCTGAAAAACTAATAAAAGTCAATTTGTCCTAAGACACAGACAAAAGTCTTCCTGTAATGGTAAGTGTCCATAAAAAATTGAATAGATGACCCAAGTTCATATCCTACTCATGGCTGTTTGTGTTTATTAGTAAATTCAAAATTGGATTGAAAATAAGTATTATTAATTTGTTATGCCTCTTTGGGCATCTCCCCTTTTCCTCTAACACCAACTTTTAAAAAAGACACAAATAGTGAACATATACAATATTAATACAATATCTTAACTGCTTCATTCTCTAACATTTTTATGCTGATGCTCTAATGAAGATCTTGTTGCAATGTGCCATTTATATTATGTTGCAGTTATATACGAGTTGTAATGCTGGAGCTTTGGGGAATCTGGAGTACTCCTTCATTGCCATTGCTCCCAAGTTCACTCTGACCTGTAGTGGTAGCACCTGATAGGGTCCTATCTATGGTTCAAACAGAACAAACTGTGTGAAAACAAATGTGTAATGTTAAATTTTGACTGTTTTATGGCAATACTTAAAACTAACTGTATGCAAAGAATAGTTCAGGCTCCTTTTAAGAATGTTATCTACAAAATGTGTTTACGAATCATAGATATATTTAATATATATGTATAAAGAGGATTTGGCATTAAATAACCAACAGTGATTGATATGCCATAAAACCAACCAAACTAAATCATATATATTTAATATATATGTATAAACAATATTTGACATTAAATAACCTACAATGGTTGATATGACATGAAACTAAACCAAACTGATCATATATATTTAATATATATGTATAAAGAGGATTTGGCATTAAATAACTTACAATAGTTGATATGCCATAAAACCCAGTCAAACCAAATCATATATATATATATATATGCATGCCCATGGTGTAATGGTTATTGTCGTAGGCAATACGAGTTCAAATCCTGGATGAGACTGATTGAATTTCACATAGCATTAATACCTTTGGCAAAGGTATGAATCCAATTATTCTCCCTCTAGCTATGTGTAAATAGTAGGGCAGACTAGGTTCTTCAGCCTTGGTGAGGCAACTAGTCTAGTAGAAGGAAAACTCTGAATTCAAACTTGAAAATTGACGTTGTGTCATATCCTGCCCGAGTGGAGGGGTTGGTATTAAATAACCTTCAATGGTTGATATGCTATAAAAGCCAACCAAACTAAATCATATATATTTAATATATATCTATAAAGAGGATTTGGTATTAAATAACCTACAATGGTTGATATGCCATAAAACCCAACCAAACTAAATCATATATATTTAATATATATGTATAAAGAGGATTTGGCATTAAATAACCTTCAATGGTTGATATGCCAAAAAAAGCAAACCTTCAAAACCAGTACTGATTTCTATGAATCTACTTGATGACAGATTTATTATTTGATTTATTTAAGCAAAGCCAGTTCTGCTTTTTTAGCTAAATTTGCTTGACCCCTTATGATTTCATAGATAATCAATAGTTTTCAAAAGCAACACACAAAAATATTTATTAAAAGTAATAGGATAATTTTCAGTAATGTTGTCATAATTAAGAAACCTTTTTTTCTGCTATATTCATTTTTATAACTCAGTTTTCTATTTCAGTATTCTCTTAATTGCAAATAGTTATAAATAGATTCGGAGTAACTGAGAAAAAGAGACTTTATTGAGCTATCAAATCTTAGCTCATTTCTTAGCAATATTGCTGTTATTATATGAGATAAGTCAGTTTAACAACCATGGTCTCCAGTTATATACAGTACAAAAATATACCCTCACAATCATTTTAAACAGGTAAACACTTCATACTTGCAATATCATTTAATTAAGAGCCAATGTATTGATAAAATCCATATTTTAAACAAGTGAACACTTCATAGACAAGAAAAGAACAGACATATCTTATAACCTGATTTGGTTGTGGGAGTGTTACTTACATAGCATGTCTTGGATACAAAAAACTTAGCAGAGCCCATCCCTCTCCAGGTGTACAACTGGTTTGAATTCAGTTTTTCTTCTTTTTGACTGGTTAAAGAGCACAGTCTGTCCTACTATTTACCCATAGCTGAAGGGAGAATAGTTAGATTCATGCCTTTTCCTAAGCTACGTGAAATACAAACAACTTCATCCAGGATTTGAACCCTAATACCCAAATCCACTTCCTACAGTGATAACTGTTATGCGACAAATGCTTTTAACACTTCATACTTAGTTGTGATATCAATGTTCCAAAAATTATTGTATTATAAATCATTTTAAATATTATCTTAAACCGTTATTTTTTACCTATTGATGGGACCCTAACAGGTACTATTATTCTAGATCAGAGTGAATCAAAGGGTAATGGCAGTAAAGATGAGATTACATTCCCTATGGCTTCAGAACAAGAGCCTCACAAGCAGATGCAGTGTCATACTCAGGAAATGCTTTGAGTGGTTCTTATTCTGACACAGGGAATGCAGTCAGCATATTCTGGGCCCCACTGATCGGACAACTCCCTGTTGTTTAATAATGGAAACATACATGACATGTATTGTACACGAATACAGTGCATAAGTCTCTGTCTTAATCTGTTTCTCTATTAGTCTATAGTATTGATGCCGTGATTTTAAATTTATAAAACTTATTATTGCCTTACAGGCTATTGTTTATTTTTTTATGTGTGAAGCTGGTCCAAAATAAGGTTTGAGGGTTGCTTGAGATATTCCGTTTTTCTTACTTTCATAGAGATGAAATGCTTAACTTATTGGGAAAAGGATGGCCTATTGCTTGGTGGTAGGGAAAATGTTTAAGTTGGGTCCCCTGTCTCCAAGGGCCAATATTAGCATTTGTATATCCATGATATACTAATACTGAACACAACAGAAGGAAACACAAGATAAATGAATTTGTACATATCAAGAACATTAAATATTTTATATCCACAATATATCTACAAGAGATATTAAAAGGAAAAAATATGCAAATTTGTCACAAATTGTTTCATGAACAAGCAGTATGTGGAAGAGGTACAAATTGGAAAAAAAAGCTTACTTTATAACAATAGATAAGATGGTTAGGTGGCTTTACTTTTCCTTGTTAGAGATTAGAGATAACATCTTTCATGTTGAAAGACCAGAAGCAAAAGGAGTGTTTTTGGAATGGTCATGCAAATTATCTAAGGAAGATAATTATTTATTGTATCTCTAACCATCAAACTATGACCATAACTCCCTAGCAATAGAATTTTGCTTATGTAGTTATTTTAAAATGCCCGTATATTTACTTATTCATTTGTTTGAACTTTATTATCAATACAAATATAAAATTAATTAGAAATAAACAAAATCATTTATTTACAAATAAAACAAGAAATAATGGTTAGAAATAAACGGTTTTAAGGATTTAGATACTTTTTTACATTAAATCTATATTATAATAACCTAATTTGTGTATGTTTCTTACCAGCAAAAACAGTACATTATAGCAAGGTATTTGTTATCTCAATCATGTTAACAATCGTGTATAAACAAAGAATAATGTAATTCCAGTCCAATTTGTAATTTAACAATAATGTGAGGTTTAAATTCATTCTCAACTTGATCATTATAATTTCTCATGGTAGATAAATATTAAATGCTAATTATAGATTATTTCCACTCATTTATTTGCAATCATTATCAAGGCTGACATGTTAGAAATAAATATTCCTTCAATATAATTTGGCAATATAAAACAAAATTATAAAATTTAAATAAATAAAAAAAATAAATAAATATAACTTCTCACAAGTATTAATTTTTAAGAATAATTAAATGGATGTTTTTCTATTGGTTGAGAATAAAAAGCTGTCTTTGTGTAAATGTTAATTTTATAACTGTAAATAAGCAGACATTGTTTAAAAGACACGTATGACAAATAACGTCACAGTCAACAAAAACTTTTCGACATGGAATGACGTCGCTTCAAATAACCAACGTTACACACCAAAAAAGTAATGAAACTTCAAAGACAACTATTCTTTGAAAAGAAAACAAAGAAACCTAAGCTAAGTATTAATTTGGTTGTACTTTTATTTGGGTCTATATATGTATATAAGTGCTTAAATATGTGCAATATGAATTTGACTTAGCTATGTGTTCACTTTTCTCATAAAACTTCACACAAAAAAAAAGTAAGTATTACGTTGGTCAATAATTAACATAAATATTTTAAGTTGGATTAAATTAATTTTCCAATAGACAGCATAGATTCCCATGGCTTTCTCTTTCACCATCTATCCTTATTGGCAAGTCCTCTTGGCAACACACAGTGTCCACACAAAGTTGATGAATGTAAGTTTTTGCTGGTCAGCCAACATTGGTGTGTTCATATGTAGGAGTCATAGAAGAACATCACTTAAGAGTTCATCCTTTTTTTCTCCCACAGTACCCAGCATGTTTTGCATTTTGTTAGAGTCTAAGAGGTTCAAACATACAGTAGTACTGACACAGTATACAACATGACACTTTATAGCTGCCAAAAAATAAGAATAAAATTTTATTTAATTTTATACATATATTTAAATTTCATGCAGATATTAGTGGTTTGCTTTTAAAGACCAGCTTTATAAGAAATTATAGCTTATGTAACATGTAAGCAAGTGGCCAGGAGGTGGGAATAGATCATTTTTTTTTAAAGCCAGCAGCTACAGGAAATACAA
>OY757907.1:123569727-123585332 GCA_963585895.1 Sepioteuthis lessoniana
TTAACAGCACAAAAAACAGAATTGGCAAATTCCAGCTGAGACTGTTTATCTTCCGTTCACATTAGATTGTCTTCTTAATCAAATTCTTCTGTTGTTGGTGAATGATGTCTGGTATAAATTAACTTTAAACATAACACAAAAAAGAATTTTTAGTCTGTTCAAATCATTTTAACTCATTTTAGATGCCTCTTTACTTGCAGTCTTTATGTCTGTCTCTTCTAATATCAAACAGAAACAATACACAAAAAAGAATTTCTAGTGTATTGAAATCATCTAAACTCATTTTAGATGCCTCTTTGCTTGCAGTCTTCATGTCTGCCTTTTCTAAGATGAAACAGAAACAATATGCAAAAAAAGAATTTCTGGTCTGTTAAAATGATTTAAATTCATTTTAGATGCCTCTTTACTTGCCATCTTCATGTCTGTCTTTTCTAAGATGAAACTGAAACAGTACATAAAAAAGAATTTTTAGTCTGTTCAAATCATTCTTACTCACTTTAGATGCCTCATTACGTGCAGTATTTATGACTGTCTCTTCTCACATGAAACTGAAACAATACATTAAAAGAATTTCTAGTGTGTGGAAATCATTTTAACTCATTTTAGATGTCTCATTACTTTCAGTATTTATGTCTATCACTTCTAAGATGAAACTGAAACAATGCACAAAAAGAATTTTTTGTGTATTAAAATCATTTTTAACCTTTTTTAGATATCTCTTTGTATGCAGGCAAAGTTCATATGGTGTAATGGCTAAAGTGCTGGATTTCAGTCTCAAAGTTAGTGGGTTCAAACTCCAGCTGTTCTATTACATTCACTTTCAGACCAATACTCTTGGAAAAGGTATGAACTCAATATCATCCCAGCTATGGGTTAAATAGCATGACTGCTGTTCTTTCACAAGGACAACTTTGGCATTAAATAACCCACAAAGGTAGATATGTCATTAAACCAAGAAGCCAAACCCAAGCTTATACTTCCCACAAATGTTATGATATACCACAAAATATTATTTTTATTTTATTTACGACTTTAGATATGACTAATTTTTTTAACACCATATTTTAAAAGCATCATTAAAAGCATAAAAAAATATATAAATATTTGTTCTTAAACTTGTCCTTGGTTTTAATAGTTAGAAAATTGACACAAAAATATAATTTTAAAAAGTACAGATTATAAAGAATAAAAAAAAAAACTCGGGAACCTTCACGAAACTTCAAACTACGTCCTTTATTGAAACCAGGGGGGTCGCCTGTTCTGATTCCGTTAGCCATAAAATAAAAAAATCTGAATATGAGCGCAGATAAAAAATCATACATAATCGTAGTAATTCTAGTCAAGTAAGAACATTAAGTTTATAAGTCCCAAAAATTCACTCTGAATTGTCCAGCAAGACACATGGCATAACAGTTATAGGCATTGGTTCCCTAGGCTTCTAAGGAGACAATCATCTGGGGGTTGCAGGTTCAATCCTGACTGCAGGCGAGTAACAATACAGGAATGCTTAACACTTGTACCCGGTTATGGCTAACGGAATCAGAACAGGTGACCTCCATGGCTTCAATAAAGGACGTAGTTCGAAGTTCCGTGAAGGTTCCCGAGTTCAACAAACGCCTGAAGAAGGCCGGAGGACATATCAGCTGAAACGTTGTGGAAATAACAATAAAGATGAAGACAGTAGTCCGAAAACCCTTAATGATAAAAATCAACAAGCTTCGTCTCAGAAATTTAAACAACTAAAAAAAAAATCTATTCCATAAATAAGATTTGATCTTCTATTTAATTACTTCTATTTTTCATATATACTTCAGTCATGTCAGTTTTTATTTCTCAAATTGATATCAAAAATATAATTATCATCAATATTCATTAAAAAATTTGCACAGGTAATTTTTTTCAGCTTCAAAAAATTTAATTAATTGGGAAGTAGGGAGTCATATTTAAAAAAGAATTTTTCTTCAAAATTGTTGTCAATGTAGACCCCTGGGGGGATGATGAAATTTTGAAGGTGTTAATAAAAGCTTAAGGGTCCTCAAGGGAGTTATTACTTACAAGCAGTTATGAATTAAAATTTCTAGAAATCATATCAAATATTTATAGTTTAGCTACTGTTTTATTAAGTTGTTTGTCTTATTTTTAGTATCTTATAAGTACTAGCAAAAATATTCATCCTCTGAGAACAAGTACTTTAGTTTCATAGAAATAAAATATTATAACAATTTAGAAAGACTAATGAAATGAAATAAGAATGCAAGATTGCCCTTATTTCTATTTTATTCTCAGCCCAGTTGACTGGGGCAGCAGAATATACCAACTGCATCTCTGCAGAGGAGTAGGACTGCCCTCAATAAGTATCTTAGATATGGCACTAAACAATCTAATGGGGAGGCTCCAGTAATGCTGGAGCTTTGGGGAATGCTGAGTACCCTTTCATTGCCATTGCTCCCAGGTCCATTCTGCCTAGGAGTAGAGGCACCTAATAGATTCCTATTTATGGGTTAAATAGAACTGTTTGACATTTAAAAGAAATGATTTACATTCAATAAAATTGTTTGAAATAAAACTGTTTAATCATTTAACCGTGTGTAAACAAATGACCGATGTTTAATTGAATTGTTAGTGATACATAGCAATACTAGGAACCATTTAACTGTGTAGAAACAATAGCAATATTATTGTGCAAACAAATTTGTTCTAACTCATTAAAAAATGAAATTATTGACACACTAATCTCTTACATATATATATATATATCAGGGGCGGAGATGGAACTAGTGCTACTCGTGCCTGGCATGACCAATAACTCGGTCAATGTTATTCAAAATGGATTAAAAATCATCCATTAATTTCAAGCAAACATACTTAGTCTGATCTCAATTAAATTACGTATCTATTCAAGTTTCGATAACTAAGTAGCCAAAAGTTCATAAATATATCTGGGAATAATACAACGATGCTGTTTTGAATGGATGGTCTTTGTCCGGCCACCGTCAGATCCATTGAACATCCCATAAAATCGGCTATAATGTTGCACACGCGTAATCCGTGCCAGGCACTAGACCCTTATAATAACAGTAATGTTAGCGAAATCTCGCTTTTGGCTGTAGCCAATAGAAAAAGCAAGCCAGAATACCATGCTCAAAAAAATTAGCACATTGTGACTGCTGACAACTGTCTAGGGAAGAGGGAGAGGGACCGAGAGAGAGAGGGGGGGGATAGCAGATTATAGCCATCGCCGACGTCATCATCATTGCTATGGTAAATGTTGGTTAAACGGCGTGTTTTAATTCATTTTTTCACCAACAGATCTCTATTTCTTTAATGAATGTTGCATATATTACATTCTGTAACTAAAATTTGTTTATTTGAATACATTTTCAACAAATAATCTTTATTTTAAGCAAAATTGAAACTACTAGCTGTGTCTGTGTATATTGTCATCAGTTTCTTTATTCTAATAAACATATTTTTCTCGTCATAGTAATGAACATCTTCTCTTTTCTTCTATACTTTTGAAAGGAAAAAAATTATCTTATCTACTGTATTAACAAGACTACAAATTATATAGTATCTTGATTGTTTACAAAAAAACACCATGCAAGGTACGTTTGTCAATCTGTGCTATACAATGGAGAATCACGCAATAGCAACTATGATGACTTACTTTGGGTCCATGGACCACGGGTTGGGAACTGAAGTTGACAGAGGGTGGTGGGAGGTTGGCACAAGTAGCAAAAATAGGCTAGAGTTGCCACTGATATATATATATATATATATATATAAATGTGTACAAACAAATGACTTATGTTAAAATGTTAATGTTACAGAGCAATACTTGAAACCATTTAACTGTGTGGAAAAAAATGTGCTCAGGCTGGTTTAAAAATGTTATCAATAGAATGTTTACAGATCATATATTTAATACTTATTTATAGAGAAGTTGGCATTAAATAACCTGCTGTGGTTGATATGCCATAAAACCAAACCAAGCCAATTATTTTATTCTAACTGATTTCTATATCAAATTATACATACAATTGCTTTGAATACATGTGAGAATAAAACAATCATATTAGAAATCAATATTACCAAGCAATTATTTATTAAATCTGATTTTATTAAAACTAGAATACAAATTATCCACACCAGATACTATGTAAACCTTTATTTCTTAGTGATTTTGAATGCATGAATAGCATGGGCTGTTTTGAGGCAAATCCAACTCAGCTAGACATCAATATAGACATTGTTAATAAATAAGATGCTAATTAAGAATGAATAATTATTATTAAATAATCATCAGAAATATAATGTAAATAATTATGGGAACCATGACATTGGTGGTGATACAGTTTCAGTTAACACATAAAATCCATCATGATGAAAAATTTTCCCAAACTGTGGCCTTGTACTTCTGTAGTCTTGAGCTGCCATTGTAACTAATCTTAAGAAATGACTCTTACCAATATTTCAAAGGAGGATGGTATTCTATACTATGCTGCCAAATCAACTCTTATAAACATTTAAGACTTCATATATATTTTATTGAATATATTTGTCCGATTTTAAATCATAAATTAGAAAAATTGTGCAGAAAACCTTTGACAAAAATAGAGATCCTTTTTGCCTGTAGTGCAAAAAAAAAAAAAAAAAAGAAAGCAAATTTCATAAATTCAGTGTCAGACAAAAAAATGAAAACTTTAAAATCAACTCATTACAAATCAGCTAAAATTTAAATTGCATATCTAAATAATCTTACAGCTTTTGTTTGAAAATAAAAGTGTCTATTTACTTTTGTCAGATCACTGTATATAAAGTATTGCACAAAAGTTTTGGAAATTTAAGCATTAAAAAAAATGACATATTCTAACATGCAGTTTCCACAAAAAAGTTGTCCCCTTGGGCAATTATAGCCCAGTCTTACAAATGGTAAAAAGTACTTTTCATTCACTATACATGTACAGCTGAAATTTTCCAAAGTTTTGGTAGAACCACAGACACACACTTACATACATACATATATACATTCACACACATATATATGTATATGTATATATATACACATGTGCACATACATATATACATTCTCTCACACACACACACACACACACATATAGATGGATCGAGAAGTCCATAACTCAACATGTAATGATTAATTAAATTTTTATCTGAAATGTTCACTGAATGATATTTTATGTGATTAATATTCCCAACATAGTTAAGTGCATTGACTAGGTAAGAGATTATATTTTTAAAAAAATGAATAAATGCTTGTTTCATCATTAGGCTACAGAATTATTGATGTACTTACGACATAAATACCAATGTTTGTGCGTGTATATATATATATATATATATATGTATATATACCTACATGTGGACATATATATGTATATATATATATATATATATATACATATATATAGATACATTTATGCACATAGATACTACCAACATAATCTGTAGTCTGAAGAACAATTAATTACGAAGTCCTATTTGATGTATAAACAATAAGTGTAAGGTAAGTTTGAATGAATCACTATAATACCTTTTATCCAGAAAAATGATTTGTAACAATAGTCTCTATAATAGAAAACAGTGATGTACACAATGCAACCAAAGGAAGAAAAGAACTTTGCAGTGAGACGTTATTTCCCAAGCCTGACATCCAACAAAGAATAGTGCTTCTTTTTTTATAATGTCCTTTTGACTCTACTAGTTTGTCTGAGGAAACAGCTGAATGATGAGGGTCTTGGACAGAATAATTTTGGTTCCAGCTGTGATAATTCTAACTTTTATTTTTATTATTCTTGGATACCAGTGTCAAAGGCAGGAATCAGTTGAGTAAAACTAAGAATATTATCACAAAGACAAGATTCGACGTAAGGCATTTTTATGATGGATAGATATAAAGAAATCCAGCAGTTTCTGAATCTATTTCTATTATTATCTTAAGACCAATTATCCTTTATTTTATTTTGAAATAAAGTTCTTGGTGAAATTTATCAGCTACAGTCTCTCAATAGTAATTTCTATGCTTAAAATTTGTAATGATTTTAAATCATATATATATATATATATATATATTGAATTTGTCATTTAAGGCCACCTTTACCAATGAGGAAATCCCCATGGTGTAATGGCTTAAGTTCAAAATTCAAACTCCAGTCATGCTATTACATACACTTTTGGACTGATATCCTTGACGAAGGTAGGAATCCCCTTATCCCTCCGACTGTAAGTTAAACAGTATCATTGCTGCTTCTCTGCGAGGATGGCTTTGGCATTAATTAACCCATGAAGGTTGATATGCCATTACAAAAAGAAACCAAACCAAACCTTTGGCAGCTATGAAGCTCAATATTAAGACACATCCTATTTATAGAATTTTTATCATAATTAACAGTAAATAAATAGATATATAGTGGAAATATTCTATGATTTATAATTACTAGTTATCTCCCTTGAGAAATTATAATGATCAGAATGAGATCATACACAGAGCTCCCACTATTATCATTTGGTACTAAATTATAATGAAAACTGCTTTATTTTCTAAGTTGATGCATTTTATTGATAGATAAAAATCTATTTATCTGTCTGTTTCTATACAAAGGTCATTCAATAAATAAGGTGTATTTTGCCTCAGGAGTTAAGCAATAAGAAAATGCTATTTACAGTTGCACCTTTTTTAAGGAACATCAATAGGGATGACCCCTTTTCATATCCAAAAAAAAACTGTCTAGATGACTTTCTTTACTGATCGCTGCACCCAGAACAATTTCTTTACCAGAGAGTCAGTGTGTTTCCCTTCTGTGGACTGTCTTTTCAACACAGGCTCATATTGGCAAACCTATGTTTAGCCCATTTGAAAACATTCTTTTGATTAGAATATGCTTCCCGTTCACATCACACATTCTTTTGAAAATTTCACTTTTGGTTTGCACTTCTCAGCCATCAAAATTCTTACAACAGACCTCTGATCAATCCTGGAGCATACTGTATGATTTGCCACCATTTTGAATAGCCTGAAAACAAATGTTTCGATGCGATTAAAATAATTTTTGCTATAAAACAATTCCAAATAATGCAGGGTTTACTTTGATGAAAAACAATTCTAAAAAAAATTTGGCTCCTTTCCCTTATTTATTGGAAGACCATTATATATATATATATATATATATATATTGTGATTACAAAACAATATATATATATATATATATATGTTGGGATTCATTCGTAAAGCTCGGTAGCTGTGATTAAATTCTCATTTGCATGATAACCATAAACTACGACTTGAGGCAAGATTATATGAACATTGGGGCATTCCATTGTTCTCAAGTGGCTAAGTTCATTCTCTGGGCAGTGATTGATTGCTGGCCCAGTGAATAGGTATATTAGTGTGTATATACACTGGCTTGCTTAAGATATTATGGGCTTGGTATTGAGTTACAGCTCATTTTATTTTTTGCCTGCCTGCCTGCTGGAGGCTAGCTGGGGCTGCTGAATCGGTAAGTGTTGTTGTTCTTGTTTATTCTGCACATTAGAGCAGTGAGTTCTACAATATATACACATATATATATATATTTATTTATTTATTTTTTTTATATATATATGTATATATAATTTTTTTGTTGATCCAATTAGAGAAAAAAAAGTAAATACTTTCAAGAAATTTTTTTTTTACCACCTTGCTTAACACTCAGCATTATAAGGTACGGTTCAAGGGTAAAGTGGAGCAATCCTGGGAATGGAGTAGCGCCCTCCCCTACACCTTGGTGTAGTAGCTATCGAAAAGGGAGCCTTCGGGTCACCCTCGACTATGGTCGCTAACTTTAACTATTCTTCTCTGACATGTATTTCTTATGTTTTATACCATCTTCAAGAAGAAAAAAAATATATATATATATATATATTTACATATATATATATATATATATATATATATTTCAGTGGCAAAGGGTGACTTGTGAACCAATGCATGAAGTCCATTATACAGACTAATAACCAAAGCAGAGTGTGGAAAGAAGACCCTTATTCTGCAAATACTTAAAAAATTATTTGCCTCCCACTTCATTTGTGAATTTGATGTGAACCAGTTTTCACGAGAGAAAATACACTTCTACCAACGAATTCACTTCAGACTTAATATCCCTCTTTGCAGGATTTGATGTCACTGCTGTTCCTCATTAGAAATACCCTGGTAATGATGATAACTGCAATTAGTTACAAGAGAAAATAATAAAATCTACTAATAAGGAGTTATTAAAATATATTAATCAATCTTTTCAATTCTCCCTTTTCTTTTGGCAAATTCATTGATCACTTTGTTGTAAAAAAGTATAAGCACCATGTTTTACCCTCATCTTCTTAAAAGATCTTTATTCATGAAAATGAAAATAAATTTCTTAATTACTCTTCACTTTAAGAACACCTCATGTAATGATGTACATGCTTTTAGTGAAGAAGACAATTTCTCACAGGAAGTAGATGTTGCAGGTATAGTCAGAATCAGACAGTAATTTGGTTATTTCTGTCAGAGCTTGGTTGAATTCACGTTCTCTTATTATATCTGCAACTTCTTCAATGCTTGACATTTGCTTTGCTAAATCTGCAGTATTAACTGATTTCTGTGCCTATTTCAATCCATGCAAATCCAATATGTTTTCATATACATCCAAAGTTGAAAATGCTTCCTTTGGAAAATTTTTTTTTTTCATAAGCATGAAAAAGCTTTAGATTTAACAAATCTTAACTCTCGCATTATTTTAAAACTTTACTAAATGTGAACAATAACTTCATCTAAAATGTTGTTCAGAACCGAATAACACAAATTTGTCATTTAAATTTGTCTGACTTAGTCCTTTGAATAGGCAAGTCTTTGATTTCAGCCCTCAGAAGAGAGTGAAAGCAGTCTTAATAAGGAAGGATAGTAAGTGAAAGAATTCCTGGGGGTTTTTGTGGCTTTTTCTCTGTGACCCCCACTCTATTATTTCATCTCCCTTTTCTTATGTACCCAGCTTGAAGGGAATGATAAAACAAGGAAAAATAAGCCAAGGCCTCATCTAACAATGACTATAATTAAAAAAAATATATATTTGCACTTTTCTGTAACTGTCTCTCTTTCACTCTCCCAGTCTTGTTTTCTATCTCTCAAGCTCTCGACCCAAAGATAATAGGGAAGCTACTAAATTCATTGCTTTTATTTGTATTTTTTATCATTAAACTAACAGGCATTTTTCTACTGAGACTCCCTAAATAACATTGCTCACAGCAATTATCCTAAGAATTAAAGAAATTGGCAATACTAAAAAATACAAGTACAAAAAGAATTGTGAAAATTATGAATGCAAAGCATACATTAGTACTTAGTCTTCCACCCTGTGGAAGACTAAGTACCTTCCGTAGTTTACAGGAGTTACTTTCAGGTTTTGCTTTCACAAATACAACACAAATTTTACAAGCATGTAAACAAATGGAATGTGACAACAACAAATATCAAAATATAAGCAATTTAATAATCATAATAATAAATATGATAAAAATAATTAGAATACAATGTTCATTTTATGTGTGTGTGTGTGTGTGTGTGTGTGGAAAACACAGCGATGGCCAGTTCAATAAAAATGATTTGTTCACCCATGTGTGCGTGTGTACATATTGGGAAAGTCTATTGAATCAATGTGTCCATAGCTGGCTGAAATAAAGTGGATAAAAATTGACTTTACTTACATGTGTACATGTGCGTGTATATATGTGTGTGACCGTAAGTATGGGCCTTTGGTTCTCTTCAGTCCACATGGGCATTTTTTCTAATGGTTTATGATCTTTGGCGATATGTTGTGTTCTGGTAGTTGGCAAAAGAATGTTGCATGCTTCTTCACTCTGTGATATGTGCGATGCCTTCTGCTGTTTGTCGTCCTTGCATCTCTCTGTCTGGTGGTGGAATGCCTAAGTTAATTAGATTCTTCGTTATTTATATTTGGGGGTGGGAACTAAAGTGGATCAAAAATAGGATTTTGTTAGGTTTTATTGTGGGTCCTGAAATTCAAGCGCGCAGACATTTCTTGACCAATCAGATTCATATGATTACTTATTCATTTTGGAGTTTAAATATTTTTCTGTTAATTAGTTTCTGAGCCGAATTTTCTAGAATGTTCTTATTTTGTGTTTTTAGCTGATTGGTTGAAAAATATAAAAGTGTAACTTCAATGTTAATGCAATTTTGATCCAAAATTTCTTGAATGTTCTTATCTATGTTTTTGGAGTTGATTATTTTAAGGCTAAAGAATTGTGTATTCTATAATCTCTGATATATATATATATATATATATATATATATATATATATATATGTATAATGTGATATTTTTGAGTTACATTAAAATGCAAGCATAAAAGAATAAATTTCTTATAATACTGATAGTGTGTGTGTGTGTGTGTGTGTGTGTGTGTGTGTGTGTGTGTGTGTGTGTGTGTGTGTGTGTGTGTGTGTGTGTGTGTCAGATTAGTATAGACACAGAGTCAGTGGCTCCTTGTAAATCAGTTTCTCACCTATGCAATCATCAGACCAAGAGCTTTAAGTGTAAAAATTGTATATGCTTTATGACTGATATTAAATACACTTGTTTATAAACAGCATATATATATATATATATATATATATATATATATATATATATATTTATAAGATTAGTGAAAATATTTTTCACAATTCTATTAAGCAAACATGAAATTTATTATTTTTGTTTGCAGATTCTAACTATGAAAAAAACAAAAGAATTAATTCAAAATTATTACAATACATTTTTAAAGAAGGCGTGTCAGATTCCATGGAAATACACAAAATATATTAGTGGGGGTGTCCTTGTGGTGTAATGGTTAAAGCAATAGACTGCAGAATTGTAGTAAGCGAGTTTGAACTCCAGTCGCGCTATTACATTCACTTTCGGGCAAATACCCTTGGGAAACGGTATGAACCCCCTTATCCTCCCAGCTATAGATTAAATAGTACCACTACTGTTCTTCTTGGAGAATGGATTTGGCATTAAATAACCTACAAAGGTTGATATGCCATTAAACTAAGAAACCAAACCAAACCAAATATATTATGAGCATTCCCACTATATATTTATGAGACTATTCACCATATATTTATGAGCAAACCTACTAAATTATTATAAGCTTATATGCCATATATGGGGTCTGAAAAATAACTGGAAAATGTGTGGTGTGAGCTATTGGTAAAAAAGGGATAAGCAAATTGTGTTATCATCTAACATGATATATTGGAAGTATATAACTGTCATCATTGCTTTCTGGAATTATTTCATTTTTTTCATATACACATACACTTTTTGGGATTGTTCAGCTATCAGCACTGAGGAACAAATAAACCTGAAATTTTTGGTCTGGTTGCAGAAAACTCCATCACAAACACTTGAAATGCTTCAGCAAGTGCACACAAGTGTTTTTAGTAGCTCAGGAGGTCCAAAAAGGGTCACGAGGAGGAGAAAGATAACACCAGGAGTGGGAGGTCTTTTATTTGGCAGCCTGATGTCAACATCAAGCAGTGTAAGGCAGGTGGTGTGTGGCAATCGTGGGTTGACTATTGGAAGGATTGCAAGTCAGCAGGACATGAAAAAAAAATCAGTATTTAAAAGATTATAACCAAAAATTTGGGTATGTCGGAAAAGTAACAGGACTGGTTATGCTGAACATCTGGCAACTCCTGTTGAAAGGAACATTGCCATCCTGGAACAAATGCCCTATATACTTAATTTTGCTCTGTGTAACGTTTTTTTTTTTCTCCAAGTTCAATGAAATTATCAGGGTGTCCCATTTTGAAGGCCATCAAGTGTGCTGTAACAGTATAGCTGATAGGTATTCCAGAAGATTCCTTTCAGCAGTGGATAGAAGAATAGCAAAGAAGTATGGGAATAGGTATGAAACTTAAGGAGGATTAGTTTGAATGGATAACCATGTAGATTGTTTTTTGGAATTGAAATAAATTATTTGTGACACCAGTTCTGCTACTTTTCAAACTCATGTCAGATTCACAAATATACCAAATACAGATATATTTTAGATTGATATATTATAAGCATACTCACTATATATTACTGAGCAATAAATCTGCTACATAGATATTTTAATTTGATACATTTATCTTATTCAGAATATAGTTTTCATCACCAGTCTGTAATCAATTTGATTAGTAGTCATAAATTATTTTTAATACAAAATCCAAGGGGTGTCTTCGTGGCGTAATGGTTAAAGCGCCGGATTGCAGAATCGTAGTAAGCAAGTTTGAACCAACAAAATCAAAAGTATTTTTAAGATGTTTACTGTGATTAGAAAATAGATTTTTGTGTATATTTCTTTTTGTGCATTCATAAATAAATTTACCTAGAACAAAAGTGCACCTGGTATCACCTGTTTTTTTTTTCTTTTAGTTTTTGGTTTTTTTAAATAAAAGTTTTATGAAATAACAACACAAGATTATGAATTATAATTAACATTTGATGATTTCTGGTTTAAGATTGTCTTTAATTTCATCTGTAAGAGAAATTTTCAGCTAGCTAATTCCTGTTTCTTTGGTCAGTAACCAACTGGCAAAGGAATCTTGAATTTGACTTGTATATATATATATATATATATATATATATATATATATATATTTGTTATCTCTGTATTTTTTAATGACATCAACACATAATTCTATGACATCTGGCTGCCATGTGTGACACCATCAATAATCCAATTCCTACAATGTGACAGTCTCATCAGATAACATTCAAATCACTGTAAAATCATTACTAACTCTATCAGTTGAGCGCTTCATTCCAGTGGTTTGTTTCTATACTCTTCAGATTTGCCAGGATTCATTGACCAATAAGGTTTTCTAACTTATGGATGTCTATAGAATGGTATTGCCAGAAAAACAGAGTAAAAAATTTGTTTGTAAAATATTGCAATTATTTCTGCTTTTAAATTCTGTAGTTAGCTATATCTATATATAAAGACCGTTTAATATCAGTGACATAGGATATATAATTCTAAGTTAGGAGATTTGATTTGGTTTGGTTTTATGACATATCAACCATTGTAGGTTATTGAATGCCTAATCCTTTTTAGACATGTACATTAAATATATGACTTCTCAACACATTTTTTTAGATAACATTTTAAACGATCCTGAGTTCATTGCTTTCACACACAGTTAAATGGTTTCACTTATTTCTATCTATTATGAATAATTCTATTTACTATTAATCATTCTTTTGCACACAGTTTACAAGTATAGCTATTTACCACTAACAATTCAATAAAACAGTCATTTGTTTATACACAGATAAATGATCAAGCAGTTCTATTTCAAACAATTCAGTTTAGCATGTCAAAGTTAAATAGTTCCAAGTATTGCTTTGTATCACTAACATTTCAATTAAACATCAGTCATTTGTTTACATGGTTAAATGATGAAACTTCTATTTCAAGCAATTCAGTTTAGCATGAGACATTTGTTTGCACCCACTTTAAATGTCAAAGTGCTAACACTCTGAGCCAGAGTGGACCTGGGAGCAATGGCAGTAAAGAGGTACTCTGTATTCTCCAAAAGCTCCAGCATTACTGAAGCCTCACCATCAGATTGTTTAGGATCATATCAGAATACTCACTGTGGAAGTCTTACCTCTCTTCAGAGATGCAGTTAGTGTATTCTGCAGCTCCAGCCAACTGTGCCATAAGTTTAGAGAGCATTGCCTAAGAGTCAGTGGTACTTGTAACTCTATGTCTATGCTTTCCTTACTGATATGAATATATATATGCAATGTTGAAAACTTTAAAGAATGACCCACAATTTTATCTACTTTTCATTATTTAGAGTTTCATAAGCATTATTTCCAAAAAGTATCAGATTTTTTTTAATAATGTATATAAATATATATATATATATATATATATGGAGCATTCAATAAGTTTCCAGACTTCTTTTGTACAGCATGTAAAATTGCCGTAGACTCTTGAAAATTCAGTATGTTATTGCTATACATCTTATGAGATGAGGACACTTGGAAGAATGATATGCAATAAAATTCGGTTTAAACTTGGAAAAAATGCCAGAGAAACATATGGAATGCTTCAGACTGCTTTTGGAGCATCTTGCATGAATCGAGCATCAGTTTTTGAGTGGCGGCATAAGAGATTCAAGGAAGGCAGGGCCTCTGTGAGGGATGATGAGAGGTGTGGGAGGAGTAAGGAAGTCAATACACCAAAGTTAATTGGCCAAAGGGTTAGGGTTAGGGTTACTATGTGAGGTTTTAAGGGAGTTCAGGAAGAGATTCCTAGGGAAGAGGCCAGCACTCTTCAAATCGTGTCAGTGGAATTTCCAGCAGGACAATGCACCAGTCCACAACTCCATCCTTGTCACAGACTATTTGACTAAGATGGGCATCAAGACAGTTCCTCACCATCCCTATAGTCCAGACCTTGCTCCCTGTGACTTTTGCTTATTCCCTAAGCTCAGAGGCTGTCATTATGAGACAATTGAGAAGATGAAAGAGGCTGTGATGAAGGTCATTGACACACTCACAGAAGAGGACTTCCATGGGGCCTTCCAGAATTTGTTGGAATGGTACAACAAGTGCATTGCAGCCACTGGAGAGTACTTCAAAAGGAACTAAAGTTTCATGTGTGTACTATCAATAAAAGTGCCAATCCGAAAAAAGTCTGGAAACTTATTTAATGATCCTCGTATATATATATATATATAGATGCAAAGTTGAAAACTTTAAAGAATGGCCCACAATTTTATCTAGTTTCCATTATTTAAAATTTCATATGCATTATTTCCACAAAATTATCAGATTGACTGTAATGCCCAGGTTTTTTGTTTTATATTAACTCTCCAACTTAGGGGAATATTTAAGAAACAGGAGCTGGGATAAATAAGACAAATGATGTAATAGTTGTCTCACTTTTCTTTTTTTCACTCTTTATCCCCAGCTATGTTGATTGTTTTTAGTATGTAGCATAAATTTTATTTACATACACATATTTTTTAACCAATCAGCAAAGGAAGCAACTTGGAACATTCTAAAAAAAAAAAGGACTGAGGTTTCCCGCACAAAATTTGCACTCACGTATTTTTAAACCAATCAAGTATTTTCCCTCAAAAAAACATTCATACCCGTTTTGATCCACTTACGGGTTATAAAAGAAAGCAATGAATCAGTTCTGGACACATCACTGCTGCTGACTAAAAGAAGCCATGCCACTGAACTGTTTCCTCACTTCACCAAACCCTGAGACGCACCACGCTGCCAAGCAAAGTCATATTACCCTTTCTTCTACCACCATAAAAAAAAGGAGTTTACTACTACTGAAATTAAATGCTCAACAAGCGAACAAACACAACAACATTAATTACACTGACCGCACTTTCTTCAACATTGTGAGTTTTCAATCGGAATAATAAATCTTTATTTTAAAGTTATTCAGGTTTTATTTTTTTTGTTAGGGAAATTATTTGCTAGGAACACACATGACCCAAAATATTGTTTTATACACCCGACACATCTCGCAACATCCCCGACAAGTACC
>OY757907.1:123585532-123758032 GCA_963585895.1 Sepioteuthis lessoniana
ACATCCCCGACAAGTACCATATTAGTAATGATTTATGTAAATTAGTCAAGAGGTAATGGCATGACAAATTTTTATTTGTTACATACTCCACTTCCAGATGAAGCAGCAATATAAAACAAAAACCTGGGCAAATGATGAACAACATATATAAAACTTTAAGTTGTAGTCATTGCATAAAATCATGATCTATTCTTCAAACTTTTAAATTTTAAATAAGCTTTACTCATGACAGTATTGAGCAATTTTTTCTTTTTATTCAGATTTTAACAAAACAATTGGCCAAAACATTTATACTTTATTTCATTATACATATGTAATTTTTTTTTCTTTTTTCTTTGTCCAAAGAGAGAAAAAAAGGAAATATTTCAAAATGAATACGTCCACTAAGAGATTTATATTTTCTTAAGGATTATTTATTTTGTTCTTACATATGTGTATGGTTCCAGCTTGCTGCTTTCATCAGTGAACATTTAGTAATTTACTCGGTTTTTTTCTTGGATGTGGCTCAAGGGCATATGAATGTGCCCCATTCATATGCCCTTGAGCCACATCCAAGAAAAAAACCTTGTGTTCCTAGCAAATAATTTCCCTAACAAAAAAAATAAAACCTGAATAACTTTAAAATAAAGATTTATTATTCAGATTGAAAACTCACAATGAGACTCAAACTAACTTGTGTAGGTTTGTTAGTCAAATGTTTTTCCAGGTTTTGTATAGGTTCATATAGAGGTCACTGTATTGTGTTAGATTTTGCTTCTTCTTCCTCCCTTTCTCTTTCTCAGAGCGTGTCTCCTGGTCTTCTCTGTGGGTTCATTTTTATTTCCCTAATTAGTCTTGATATTTTATATGCTATAAACTTTTTTGTTGTTTTACTCTGGGTCTTTGTGTATTTGTGTGTATGTGTATATAGTTGATAAGTTATAGAGTTTATTGTTCATTTTTTGGGGGGAGGGGTTGAATTCAATTAACAATTACTTTTTGGCTTTTTTCTCTGTGTATGTATGTGGGTGCATTTATTCCTCTCTGTGTGTGTGTGTGTGGTTTGAGCTTGATTGTTCCTCTATGTGCGTGTGTGTGTATAGTTTGGGGTTGAGATTTTTCATTAGAAGTAATGGAGTTTAAAATTTTTTTGTGTCTATATATATATATGTGTGTGTGTGTGTGTGTGTGTGTGTGTGTGTGTGTGTGTGTGTGTGTGTGTGCGTGTGTTTGTTTCTGTTTGTGTGTGTATAGTTTATGTTTTATTCTACATGGGCTTGAATTTATCTATGAAGTTTTTTTCTTTTATTTGAAATGATGTGATGTCATTAGTTTCATATATGGGCATTGTTTTAAATTCTCCATGATTACATTCATATAGGTCTTTAGTTACATTTAATTTTCTATTTTCTGGTATTATTATGTTGCTTTTGTGGAATGATATCCTGGTATTGAGGGCTTGTGTAAATCCTATGTATACTTTGTTACATTCAATTATGTAGACTATGTTTTTTGAGTTGCAGCTTAAATCTTTATTTATTATGAATTTTGTTTCCTTGTTTTTGAAGGTATAGGATTTTTCTTTGGAGGAAACACAACTCAAGGGGTGACCAAGTACAATGATAAATGATGTAAAATATGTGAATGTTGCATGTGCAAAGAAATATACTGAGGGTCAGCACAGGCCCTTAATACAAGAATATCACTTCACAAGAGCAATATTAAAATGACAGAAAACAGAAAATTAAATGTGTTGAAACACCTATATGAATATAGTCAAGGTAAATTTAAAATAATGCCCATATACCAAACTAATGACTACACACTACTTCACATAAAGGAAAAAAATTATAGATAAATTTAAACCAAAGTTGAATAAAACATGAATCATACACACACACAAATGGGCACAAACATACACACACAAAAATTATTAGTAAAAAGTAATTACCAGTAAATTTCAAACCACTCTCCCACACAAAAAAAAAAAATCTCAAGATGCACACTCACACACACACACAGAGAAAAAAATAACTGTAAGTGAAATCCGAAAGCACTCCAACACACACACATGCACACAAGGACAAAAACATATCAAATATCAAAGACCAATAAGGAGTAAAGCAGGCTAAGGTAAACATATTCTCAGAGAAAAAGAAGAGTGACCTCCATATAAACCCATAACCAACTGAAAACCTTTCAAACTACAAACACTAGCGAGTACAAGTCTCATTGAGTACCCTATTAACAAGGCCTTGTGCCATATATGTTCTCTGACAAAAGCAACAAGCTCGAAACATACACATATGTAAAAACAAAATAAAAAAAATCCCTCAAAAATACAAATCTCTCTGTGGATCAATGCATTTTAAAATATTTCTTTCTCTCGTTGGACCTACAATAAAAAAAAGAAAAGATATATATATATATATATATATATATAGAGAGAGAGAGAGAGAGAGAGACATACTCTGTATCTTACTTATTTAAAATGATTTTTGCAGTAATTTCTAATTCTAATTATATATATATATATATATATATATATATATATATATATATATATATATGGACCCATCTCAGGAAAATACCAGGTTGCATCATCAGTGATGTCCATAGCAAAAAAATATGGGGGATTTCAAGTCTTCTGACATCAAACCACCTCACACAGGGGACCAAAACAGGACTGCTAAGGTTCTAGTTTGCAACCTCGAAGCAGCATTCCACAGACTGCAACTGGCAATATCATTCTTATGAATCCATGCTCACTGTACATATATATATATATATATATATATATATATATATATATATATATATATATATATAATGAAGAGTGTGATCTTTTCTTTTTCTTTCTTTATTTGTCCATTACTTCTGCTTGGTTCAGAGTGTGCTGCTCATCTGCACTTCTGCTTCAGATCAGTGTGTAGTATCTGCACCCATAGAAACCTAATTAGGTATATTACAAAAAAAGAAATGAAAATAAAACACTTGAAATATTCATCTACATATTTATACATCTACTTTTTCTAATTTTGTATTTGTTCTTTTGGACGTAATAATATTTATACAATAAATGTTATACCTGTTTTCACTTACATGTTTTATTTCTTATATTTTTTTTAAAGAAACATTCGATTTAGACAAACAAACATGGGATGTCCACAAATGCAGATACTATATTATGATTCTAGGCTGGTGTGCTGGGGAATTAAATTTTTATTTCAATCAAAATGCACAAAAACTATACTCTCATCCTTGGCAGAAATGCCAAACCATACATAAATAACCTAGTTATTTTTATGAGAATTATACTAGTACATATATATATATATATATATATATATATATATATATATATATATATATATATATATAACTGTTTTTCAGCTCCTTGAATACATATTAATTGGATCAAAATGCTATTTTTCAGTGTTTTGCCATGAATGATCATAGTTAGTTGAATTTTGTTAAAAATAAGTTTAAATTTTTTTATATTTTAATGGAAATTATGTATTGAGCCACCTGTACAAAGGTTGACTCTTAGAGAATGGAGACCTGATTGTCAGAGTGTTCACATCTAAAGTTTATCTGGTAGTAAACAAGTTTGAACACCTGTCATGTTATTATGTTCACTTTTAGACTTATACTCTTCAAAAAAGTATGAACCCCCTTAATTTGCTTGCTATGGGTTAAATAACTGGCAAAGGTTGATATGTCCTTAAACAAAGAAACCAAACTAAACTAAACCAATGTTTATCCAATATATATATATACATATATATATAGGGTATAAAAAATGTAAACAAACGGACACTGCTGCTGCTGTTGCTACATAAAGACATTATAACTCCCTTAGCCAAACGTGGTACACTTGTTGGCCAAGTGGTCTGATACTAAGTCTAACCTAAAGTTGGATGTGTTTCAATCTCGGCTTCAAGCGTCCTACGTGTCTAGCCACACTGAAGAGTTCTGATAGAACAAAACAGTCTGTCTGTGGATGACAATATATATATGTATATATACATATATATAGTTTTTACAATCAATTCTTAAAAATATGAATATTTTTTCTTTGGAAAGTCTTTTTTTAAAGAATCATAAATATAATGACTCTATTCTATGATACTTGAATTGACAATCTCTTTTTTTCCTTTTTTTAAGGTACAGACTGATGATACTTGATCAAAAAATTTACAGGTAACAATTTATTCTTTTAGTATTTAATTAAAATTTATCCCTAACTACTTTACTTTGTTATTTAAAAAATATGAGTAAAGTTAATTGAACAAGCGATGGAGTAACAGTTCTATTGATTGTTAAAAAAAAAAAAAGACCTTGATAACATACTCTGGTTTCAAATGCAGTTTGTAAAGCACTATGATGCAACCATTAATATTGTTTTTTTTCTTTTTTTTCCTCATCTATAACTAATATTTTCTGTGTCAATAATAATCTAATTATTTCAGTGAATGAAAGTTTATAACTTGTTTGGTCTTTAGAATTTTTTCGTGATATCATTGGTAATATAAACATCTAGGTTTGATCAAATTTGTTTGTGGTTGAGGAGAAAATTCTTTTGCATATCTTCAAATAGAAAAGAAACAATCCTTTTTATTGTATTCACATTCCTTCTCAGACACCCAAGAATTACTGACCTAAATGAAAAATTTATGAATAAATTTATGAGAGGAGAAAACCAAGTGGAAGATGGATTCATAATATGATTTTTCATAAGATAATGAATGACAAATCAATTTTTTGAAGTTATTTTTTCATTGTTTGTATTAACCCTAACAATCCAACAGAGGTAGGATATGATACAATGTCAATTTTTTAGCAGATTTGCTCTAGTTTTAATTCAGAGATTTCCTTCTCATAGACTAGTTGCTGTACCATGACTGAAGAGTCTATTCTACTACATGGCCGTAGCTGGAGGGGTGAAGAGATTGATTCATGCCTTTCCCAAAAGAATTAGTATAAAGTGAAATATAGACAGCTTGATCCAGAATTTGAGCTTGGCTCATTGTCTCCATTCTCTTTGACAATCACTCTTACACCATGTAATGTTTCAACTATTGGACTTTCAAACCATTTTCAGGCAGCTCAGTCGGCTGGGGCTGTAGAATACACCGACTGCATCTCTGCAGAGAGATAACACCTCTCCCAATGAGTGTCCTGGATATATGACCTTAAAAAATTTGATAGTGAGACTCCAGAAATGCTGGAGCTTTGGGGAATGCAGAGTACCCATTCATTGCCATTGCTCACATGTCTACTCTGACCAAGAATGGTAGCACCTGAAAGGGTCTTATCTGTGGATCAAATAGAACTGTTTCACATTTTAAACTGTGCAAACAAATGACATGCTAAATTGAATTGTGAGAAATAGAATTCTTTGACCATTTAACTGTGTCCAAACAAATCACAGATGTTTAATTGAATTGTTGGTAATACATAGAAATACTTGCAACAATTGAACTATGCGCTAATGTATAAGTAATATTGAAAAGAATTATTAGTATTGATCAGTAATACTTGAAACTCTTTTAACTAAAATTAAATTGTTAGTGTTACATAGCAATGCTTGAAAGTATTTAACTATGTGCCAATAAAAACTATTTAATGTTTGCAGTCTTTGAAACCATCTAAGTGAATGCAAACAAATGATTAATACTAAATAGAACTATTCATGTTAGAATATTTGGAACCATTTAACTGTGTGAAAACAACAGTAATACTTGTGTGCAAACAAATTAGCTCAGATTCATTTAAAAATAAGATTACCTACAGAGTATTGAACATAATAGCATGACTGGAATTGAAACTTGCATACTTTGAGGCCACAGCCCAACATGTTAACCATTATGCTAGAGGGTGTCTGCCACTTTTATTGGAGGCGTACTAAGAGTAACATTTATTGTAATAAAAAATAGAATCAGTGACCCAAGTTCAAATCCTGGACAAAGCTATTGGTGTTTTATTTCATGATAATTTCCTTGAAGGAGGCATGAATCCATCTCTCCTTACACATATGGGTAAATAGTAGGGTAGACTAAGTTCTCTTGTCTTAATAAGATAACCAGCCCAGAAGAAGAAAAATTTTGAATTCAAACAACTTGTACTCCTTTTAAAGATTGACCTTGTGTCAAATCCTATTGTTTGATATTACTTTCATCAATTCACTCCAAAATAAATTTCAGGTTCTATAAAAATTATTTTCAGGATTTTGAGGTTTTGAGCAGGTTTGGTTTACTTGTGTAAAGGCATTTCAACTGCATATTGATTATCTAAAACTAAATTTTGATTCATTTCTTTTTTTTTCATTTATCATCTTGTTCAAATCCTTTTATATGGGGCGGAGCAGGTTTGCTTTAGTTTGGTTTATTTGTTTAAGGGCATATCAACTCCTTATTGGTTATTTAATGTTGAAGTTCAATTTATACTGGGGAATATATATTTCCTAATTATTCAGGAGATTTCTCCAGCTATAAACAACAAGCAGAGTAAGTAAAGTCTTTTAGCCATGTAAGGTGGTATTTCACTACATATCATCTGCATTATATTCATGAAGAGGAGGAAAGAAGTGGAGAATCAGGAATTAGCCGGGGTAGAAGAAATACTAAGAAACAATAAAATCAACTGATGAGGTAAAATTTATATACAGAAATATACAAGAGAGTTTTTTTTATGGTAGTTCAGAGGTAAATGTTCAAGGATAAGTTGACTTGTTGCGTGCTCTCTGTTGTGCATGTATCTGTGAGGTAAAATAGCTTAGTTACTAAGAGATATGTTCTGAGTATTATTTGTGCCTGGTGGTGAGGTGAGTGCGGGAACTACTGCCTATAGATGGTACATGAGGACTGCAAGAATGAGAACAAGAGCATTATGGAATGTAGAATGTTATTTGTTTTTAAATAAATCAAGAAAGCTTCCAAAGCTTCAGCCTGTGGTGCCTTCCAATTGGAAAAAAAAAGCTTAATTATTTGTTATGTGATTACTCACCACTATACCTGCCAATCAAACAGTGATCTTACATGGCTTACAGGCTGTTCTGATTTTTAATCACAATGAAGGGTTTAACAAAGGAATTCATGTATATATGCATAGAAAAGTGCCAAAAAATAGCCCTTATCTCAATACCCAGGGTCATGAGCTCCAGGTTTGTTTTGTCATATGTTTTTTGAAAGTAAGAGCTCTATTGAAGGGGATGCCAAATACCAGTCTCATTTTGAAGTGTTATAATGTTGTGGATGCTCTCTATTGACGGGCTGTTGGAGATGATTGCAGAGTGAAAAATGCCAAACAAAATGACCACCCAAAATTTTTTGGTGTAACTTTTTACTGAAATCAGGACCCTTGTAAGTTTATTTTAGAGATGATGTCTTCAAAACTGCAGGAAAAATGGATGTAGCATATATTAATATTGTTTGCATCTCATGTGATTCCTAGCCCTGAGGTGGAATATAGATCCTGGTACATAAAAAGTACAGTGAAGAAATGATTCTATAGTTTCTGTGCCTTGAGATGTTAACTCATCTTTCAGCAGATCAGAGTTCTGACAAAGCTGAATTCCTGGCAGTTGTATGAGGCTTATTCAAATAAGAGGAATGAGTTTTGATTTCATATCTTAGAGCATCCCTCTAATTCTCTCTTGGCTCATCACTGGTATCAACCAAAAACGTTTTTTCTTGAACTCTGATATTTATTTCCAATCATATCATTAAATAATTAAAATTCTTATACTAAATTTCATATTGTTATTTTTAATAGTATTTGTCAAACAATAGAGTCCTCCATATGTTTGATTTTGATTTCTTAAAGCAAAAACTATTCAGTCTTTAGACATTGACCTGTCAAATAAAACCATTAGTTATCACAGGGTCATCTATTATGCTATTAATTTTACATTCCAAATACGTTATTGATCTAAACAACTGACTAGAAGGAGTCCCTGTGATGTAATGACTAAAGTACTAGACAGTGGCCTCAAAGTAGTAATTTACTAAACTTTTTGCTTAGATATGACACCAGGCCATATAAATGGAATGCCAAATGAGACTCCAACTCATGTTGGTTTGCTAATCTAGCTTGCTAACCATTACACCACCTGAAGCGCCCTGTAGCCTCAAAGTAAGTAAGTTCAAACTCCAGTCTTGTTAATATTTTCACTTTCAGATTAATACCCTTGAGAAAGGTATGATTCCCCTTATCCTCCCAGCTATGGTTTAAATTGTATCACTGCTGTTCTTTTACAAGGATGTCTTTGGCATTAAAAACCCAAGTTAACAAGTTGTTAACCAAACCAAACCAATGACTATCACTGTAGTAGGCATGCCTATCATAATATTTATAATTGTATGAAATAAGATTGACAAGAGTTAAAATCCTGGATATGGCTGTTTGTATTTCACTTCATGCTGATACTCTTGGAGAAAGGCATGAATCCATCTGTGTTGTACTCCCTACATAATGGACTCACCCTCCTCCATAAATACATGTCAACGAGAGCGTCAGATGGAGTTAACCAAATCAGCATGACACAATCACGTGTGATACCATCTGCGAAGTGGACAGATAGTTACTACCACACTGGCCTCTCAGCTTCCTATCAACTAACTACTGTTTAACCAGGTTCACTTGTATCTGGTTTCTGTTACTTGAATGTGTTTTTCTATCAACCTTTTTGCGTTCCCCGTCTCTTTCTTTTGTCAGCAACACAACAATCTGCTCTCCCCCAAGCTATGGGTTTAATAGCAGAGCAGACTGGGTTCTTTACTTTGGTATGGCAACCAGTCTAAGAGAAGGAAAACTGAATTCAAACTAGTTTTGGTATATCCTGCCTACAGTGAAGGAGTTGAGTAAATTTAAACCTGCTATCATTGTAACTCCAACACTAAAAGAGTATTCAAAACTTGCTTGTAAAATCCACAGCACCTTATTATGTAATAGAAGGCTGACAAATTTTTAAAGGTGTGCTTGTTGAAAGCTGGCACTAAAGAGCAGTTCATTTAGAGAGGGTCACTCTGAAACAGATCTACACCTTGCGAGTCATTTTGATCATTTTTGCTCATGGAAGTGGCACCAAGCATAACAAGTGGACACAGCATACATGTGTCAATCCAATGAAAATGACCAGCTGGAGACTTTGCAGAAAATAGATACCCATTTTTGGACCCTCTAGAGCAAAAATAGGGGAGTCCCTATGGTATATTGGTTAAATGGCTGGACTAAGGCTTTAGAGTAAGTGAACTCATCCCACTATTACATTCACTTTTGAGTTAATACCCTTGTGAAAAGTTTAAACTCACTCATCCTTCTAGCAATAGGTTAAACAGAATCCCTGCTGTTTTTCTTCAAGGAGGGCTTTGGCATTAAATTACTCATGGAGGTTGATATGCCATTAAACAAAAATTCTAATTCCAATCAAAAGCAAGAAGTATTTATTCACTAATGTTACATAAGGTTAAATTTTTTTTTAAAGAAATTGTTGTGTTCTGGTTAGTGAACACAAGTAGTAGTAATAATAAGACAAACCACGATATGTGACGAAAACAGTTATATTTACAGGAAAGAGTATTTACGAGAGAGACTGTCAGTAATAAGAATATAGGATTAGTGATAGAGTAATGATATACTTCAACAATAGGAACGGCTCTTCTGGTCTGACTTGTAGGCTTACTCTTCCCAGACCGATTTCCACTACTGCCATATATGGCAGATGGAACAGCTCATTATGCTGAAAAGGTAGGTGATTCCCAACAGAAATAAAGCTGGTTTGAATTCCAAGTTTTCCTCCGCCTAAGCAAAAATACAAAATGGCTTCATCAAGAATTTGAACACGGGTCACTAATTCCATTTTCTACAATACTGACCCTTACACTAACCACATCTCTTACACTAACCACATCTCCACTGATTTACAAGTAATTTCTTGTGGCTATATATTCCTGTGTCATGATAGGAACCATCACTATTAATTTCCTTGAAAAATGATACAACTGTAAATAGTGCTTCCTATTGGCAACTCCTTAAGCAATATTCACCTTATTTATTGAATGAAACTTGCATTTTCTTGTATATTTGTCCTTAGGGAAACTGCAAAGTTCTCATCCCAACCAATAAAAGAATGACTTTTATTTTTAATGAATGGATTTAGATTTTTTTAAGACAAATGTGATAAACTACGTGCCAAGTGTGTTAAACTTGAATACATAATTTTAGGGTTCTACATCATTCTTTTCTAGGATAGGCCAATAACATTTCAGCAGTTCCATGTACACAAGCAAAATCGCCTAAAAAAAAAGGTAATTATTTACATACGGGTCAATACTTCTGTTGAGGATCATAGCATAGTAGCTGTTCATAGAATCTAAAAATAAAAATAATCATTTATGTTTTGATACATCTGGGTTTTTTTTAATTTCATATTCATGTGAGATTTCTATAGATACATATACAACACTTTGATTCTCAGCAGAAGTATTGGGGAGTGAAATTTTGATTTTAAGAAAAGGAAACAGATACTATACTCTGATCATAGATAGCAGTGCCAGTCCATATATAAATATTCCCATTATTTTTGACAGGAACTATTCTAACATAAGAATGCATGCACATTTAAACAAATTTACATGTATGTAGATACACTTATATAGGCATCTCACAGGGTATAACAGTTGGCAAGCTAGATTAGCAGACCATTTTTAAGGAGTTTGATTCTTACTGGGCGACTCATACTTCTGGCTTTGTGCTACATAAAAGTTAAGCTTAGAAAGTGACTATCTATAAACTAACACATGTATAGGCAAACAGTTAACAGTATATATATATATATATATATTTACACAAGAAGAAATTGACATAGTACTAACAAAAATTAAAAAGAGTTAAGTTGCCAATCTTGGTGAAACACCACCAGAAGTATAGAAGATGAGGAAATTCAATGACTTATTGCTCAAATACTTCAATGCCGTATATAACCAGAACACAATAGAAAGGTGGACAAAAGACCGCATCCTTCCTTTTCCAAAAAAGGTGACCTCGGAACTGCCAAAAACTACTGAGGCATAACCATTATTTCCACAGAAGCTAAGATTTATAATGCTCTGCTGTGAAACCACATTGAACCAGAAATTGAGAAAATTCATAGAAAGAATCAACATGGTTTTTAAAGAAACCAATCCACAACATCACAGATTCTGACATTCCATGAATCTTGGGAGTTTATGCAAAAAATCTCAAAGTGACACTTTGTAGATTTCTCCAAGGCATTTGACTTGATACACAGAGGGATGATGGAGCAAAACTTCTAGCCTATGGTCTCCCCTAAGAAACTGTCACAGCCATAATGACGCTGTATAAAAACACAAAAGTTAAAGTTCACTTACCAGATGGAAACATAGACATTGTTGCTGGTGTTCTGCGAGGGGATACATTAGCCCTATATTTGTTCATAATCTACCAACACTATGTACTTCAAACATCGATACATCTAATGAAAGAAAATGGCTCTACACTAAAAAAGGCAAGAAGCAGATGATACCTGACAGAAACTATTATGGATGCAGGTTATGCAGATAATATAGCACTTCTTACAAATCTCAGCTGTATAGTCTGGAGTAGGCAGCAGGTGGCATTGGCCTTCATGTGAATGCAGACAAAATGGAGTACACATGTTATCACCAAAAAGGAGACATCTCCACTCAAAATGTTAGTTCTCTGAAATCAATGGACAAGTTCATGTAACTCAGAAGCAGCATCTCATCTACTGGAATTGACAATCAATATGCGACTAATAAAAGCATGGACTGCTATCAATAGGTTATCAATCATATGGAAGTCAGACCTATCTGATAAAATAAAATGCAATTTCTTCCAATCAGTAGTTGTGTCAATTCTACCATATGGATGCACCACGTAGATGCTGACTAAGCATATAGAGAAAAAGCTTGACAGAAACTGCACAAGAATGCTATGAGCTATTGGGAACCTACCTCACATCTCCAAAACCATCCAAATAAGATGGACAAGACATGTGGGACAAGTAAGGACACACTCATAAGTGACTTTCTCCTATGGACACCTTCACACAGACATGCAAGTGTTAGCTGACCAATAAGAACTTATCTACAACAGCTCTGTATAGACACTAAATATAGTCAAGAAGACCTGCCAGAAGCGATGAATGATAGAGACAAATGGCAAGAATGAGTCAGGGAAATCCATGCTAGCCACATGATATGATGATGATGATGATATATATACCTAACCCCTCCAATGAACAAGATGTGACTTATGATCAATTTTTAGGGGAGGATAACAGGTTTGAATTCAGTGTTTACCTTCTCCTAGACCTGTTACCATACCAAGGTTAAAGAGCCCAGTCTGTCCTACTATATACTCATAACTGGAACAATAATAATTAGATTCGTACCTTTCCCAAGAGTATTAGCACTATGTGAAATGCAGACAGCCTTGTCCAAGATTTGGTTTCAGATTGTTGTGTCAATTTCTAATGACAGTAACCATTACACTACGAGCACTTCTTCAAATATATATATATATATATATACATATATATATGTATATATAAGTTTGTTTCTATGTATATATATGCATATATTGGCTTGTTTATATATATATATATATAATGTTTATATGTCTGTATATATATATGTTTGTTTCTCTGAATACATATATATATATATATATATATATATATATGATGTATGTTTCTATGATTATATCTATGTTATATATATATATATATATATATATATATATATACCTGCACATATAAATAGATTTACATATATCTGCATACAGAGATACACATCACCAGTATATTCATGCTACTGGGTCAACAGAAAATTTTTAAAAAACAAAAAACATGGCACAAGTGTATCTTTTTTTTCTTCCATTCTTTTTTTTTCTTTTATGGATGATTCCGTTGATATTTGTTGTATTTATAAATTTTCTTCTCTGATTAGCATCTCAGTTTACATTTGCAGAGTTAATTTAACTGTTTTATTTCTTTTAGACATTTATGGTGTCTTTTTGCTGTTTATATCTTGCCTCCTTTTTTTTTTCTTGCTTTTTCTTTTTTACATTTTCTTTTTCTTTCTTTCTTTGAGGTTTTTTTCTTCCCTTTTGTCGTTAATCTATTTTTTCCTTTCTTTCTTTTAGGTATTTTCTTTCTTGATTTCTTTTTTTGATTCCTTTTTCTATTTATGAATTTACTTTCTAGTTTCCATTTCCTTTTTCTTTTTCTTTCTTTTCATTTTAATCTTTTCTTTTTAACTTTCTTTCTTTTTCCTTTCAAGCATTTTCTTATCTTCTTTTCTTTTTCATTTTTTTTCTTTTCCCCATTTTAACATTTTCTTCCTCTTTTTCTATCTCTTTTTCTTTCTTTCTTTCCAAAGAGTTGATTGCACTATCTCTTTTTGTACTAATTCATTTCATCTGAAGAGATTTTTTTTTTTATTATTTTGCTTCAGTTTTGTCTTTTTTACTTTTTATTTTCTTCTTTCTTTTTTCTTTTTCTGTTTTTACTTTTTGTCTCACCTGATATTCAAACTTCTTCTTTTATTCCTTTATTTTTTTTACCTCCTTTCTCATTTCTTAAGATGTCTTTTTTTTCTCTTTACTCTGCTTAATTTGAGATGATGTCTGTCTTTTGCTATCTATAACCCAATTTCTCAACACTCTTCATTTCTTACTGACTTTCTTTTGTACAAATCTTTATATATTTCGTCAGTTTTTCAATCTTCACGCACTCCCCCTCCCCCTCATTCTCTCTCTCTCTCTCTCCCTCTCTCCCCCCCCTGTCTCTCATTTTTACTCACTCCATGATTTCCTTTCTCTGTATTTGTATTCTTATTCTTTCTTTCTCTTCTATTTCTTTTATCCTTTTTCTGCAGATTTTTCTTCTTTTTCTCTCTTTTCAATTTTTTTTTCTTCTCTTCAATTCTTTTCCATCTTTCTGTGTCATTTCTAGTGGTGTTGTTGTTGTTGTTGTTGTTGTTGTTTCTTCTTCTTCTTCTTCTTCTTCTTCTTCTTCTTCTTCTTCTTCTATTACCAAGCCTTGTATTTAAATTTTTATACTCTTTTCTAATACTCATCTGTATTGTCTTTCATTTACTTTCCTAGATAAATTCTTTTTGCCTTCACTCTCTGACTAAATCTTTCTCAACATCTCTTTTCACTTCCATTAAGCTTTTTACTATTTTAATGATAGTTCAACAGAAAAATAAGACGTATTTCTGTATATAATGAATATATATCAATATTTTTCATCATATACTTATTAGATATCTATTTAGGCTATATAGCTTAATTGATTGTTAATTATATGCTG
Organism: Sepioteuthis lessoniana; assembly: GCA_963585895.1. NCBI lineage: Eukaryota > Metazoa > Mollusca > Cephalopoda > Myopsida > Loliginidae > Sepioteuthis > Sepioteuthis lessoniana. The sequence continues at coordinate 123,599,874 of OY757907.1, forward strand.
TGATAATTACTCATTAATATAAAGATTATTTTTATTTCTCTATGTTGTACTTCATCGATACTTAAATTTACATTGGAACATTTCTTATATAAAGCAATCTCCTTGGGGATATAAAGTTAAAATTAAATTCTAGCCAGAATTCTCATAGAGCCAAATTCTCCAAAAATCCCAAGTGGCCATTCAATACTCAAGAGAGACCAACAATTCATACAGAAATTAGCTGGTTTTAAATAGTAAGATCAGGAAATAAATAAGCAATGTAAGTGTTTTTATCTATCTACATACATACATATATATCTATATATGTACATACATATATACATACATGCAAGCATTGTAACACAGAAAATAAATCCTGCCCTATCAGTTAGGCATAGAATATCCTCTGTTGTAGAGTAAGATCCCCCCCACCACAAAAAAGAAGGTGCTCTGGTTATGACACTAAACTGCATCTGATGGTGAGGCTTCAGTTCTGAAGATCTGGGGAGTGTGGAGTACCCCTTCATTGCCATTACTCCCAGCTCCACTTTGATACTAAACTGCATCTGATGGTGAGGCTTCAGTTCTGGAGATCTGGGGAGTGTGGAGTACCCCTTCATTGCCATTACTCCCAGCTCCACTTTGATACTAAACTGCATCTGATGGTGAGGCTCCAGTTCTGGAGATCTGGGGAGTGTGGAGTACCCCTTCATTGCCATTACTCCCAGCTCCACTTTGATACTAAACTGCATCTGACGGTGAGGCTCCAGTTCTGGAGATCTGGGGAGTGTGGAGTACCCCTTCATTGCCATTACTTCCAGCTCCACTTTGATACTAAACTGCATTTGATGGTGAGGCTCCAGTTCTGGAGATCTGAGGAGTGTGGAGTTCCCTTCATTGCCATTACTCCCAGGTTGACTCTGACTTGGAGTGGTAGTATCTGTTAGGGTCCCATCTCTTGGTTAAATATATCAACTAAAAAATTATTCATATTCAATTGAGCCATGTGCAAAGAAAAACTCTTAAGAAACAACAACACAAAAAATATGAACAGACTATGAATACAATTCCCTAGCCTCTAGGGCATAAAATAACCCTAGATGGGTTGAAGTACAATTAAAATCAATCAATCAGAATCAGAAAACAACCCAACATGTTGCCATTAATAATTTCCCCTTTTTATGATCCCCTCCTAATAGTCCATTCTGAAGATCCCCAGTGATACGAATAAGACAAGATACCTGATTCATAGAAAACATGGAATATGAAATTGAACCTGATTTATTTTACAAAAGCCCAAAAAGAAGTTTAGAGAAAAGTTGTTGTAGATAGCTTCAGAAAAATTCAACACGTTGAAAATACCTTAGTTCCAAAATACCTTAGTTCCAAAAACCTTAGTTCCAAAGTTAAATTTTAGATTTTAAATTAAAAATTTTCATTATTTAAAATTTTCCAAGATTAAATTTTAGATTTTATCCATTTGCTGAGATTTATTTTGATAAACTGTTTTTTTTTATCTTTGTCAGCAATTTACTTCATTTTATTTTCTTTGTTGATGTTACTGACATTCAAAAATCCCTGAAACTAAATTGTAAAATTCAAATCAGTAAACTATCAAATTTTAGAATTTTATCAATGGTTATTAAAAAATTTCTAACAATTTCTATCATGATAGCAGAGTAAATAACACAGTAGAAATCTAAATGCTCTTTACCAAATATCGAGCACTCATAGGTTTAAGTGTGAGATTATGAGGCTCTGGTTATGTTTGGTGGATTTTAATGTCTCTTTAAAACTAGTTATTTTAAAAAAGGTAGACATGTTTTTTGGCGGATGTCTTTACACAACAATACAAATGTATAGTTCAACCTTGTATAAAACAGCCCAGTTAGCTGGGGAGGGACTGTAAAATACATTGACTGCATCTCTACTAAGGGGTAAGTCAACCATTCCAAATATCTCCAGGATATAACACTAAACTACTTGATGGAGAGGTTCCAGCCTTGGAGATTTGGGTAATGTGGAGTACCCCTTCATTGCCATTGCTCCCAGGTCCACTCTGACCTGGAGGGGTAGGACATGACAGGGTCCTATCTATGGGTCAAATAAAACAAACTATATGTGCAAACAAATGACGGATGTAAAATTGTGACTGTTATATAGCAATACTTGAAACCATTTAACTGTGTGCAAAAAAGAGCTCAGGCTCATTTCAGAATGTTATCTTCAAAATGTGTTTACAAATAATATATATATTTATTGTATATGTACAAAGAGAATTTGGCATTAAATAACCAACAGTGGTTGATATGCCATAAGATCGAGTCAAAACAAACCAAACGTTGTATAAAAATTTTTCAAACTTTACTTCTCTAGTACTTTTAAACAGCAGTGGCTACTCTCAAGAGTAATACGTTAAATAGAGATATGAAATATATTTGATAAATGATAAATATGTATATTATCATTACAAACTGTTTATGTGTGTTTTAACAGCTAGTTAAGTCATAAACAAGTGAAAAATAGTATTGTATTATATACATATATGTAAATGTATACTTAGAGATAAGTATATATGAAAAAAAGAGATACATATGTACACATAAGTATATATATATGTATATATATATATATATATATATATATATATATATGTGTGTGTGTGTGTGTGTGTGTGTGTGTTCATAAATATGCCACTGTTCACTGATATTTTCTGATATGTCCATTTGTATGAGTATGTATATCTCTAAGTGTATATATATATATATATATATATATATATATATATATATATATATATATATACACACATACATATCCTCCCATTTATAAATATATATGTACATGCATATATAAATCTATATATAAATATATATATCTACATACATACAAATATATATGTATATACAAACATGCATGCATACATATAAATATATCCATCTATATATATATATATATATACATAGGTATCTGTCAATCGATGAAACAACTTATGGTTAATAGTTTTGAGTAGTTTTATATATGTATATATATGTAAATGTGTTTAAGCACAGACTTACATAGATAGATGATTAAATCAATATGTTCAAATATAAGTACAGAAATAGATAGATTCAGAGTGATAGATAGTGAAAGAGCAAGATACTAGATTATTCTTAATGGTTTTCATCATTTTGAGTATTCCCAGAAATCCACTGCAAATGATTGGATATAGAATTTTACTTACCTTCATCTGAAAAGAGCCCAAAATCCTTAATAGGCCGTCATATTTTACTGATTCAAGTGTGGCAGTCTTTCTGCATGTTTCACATTAGCACAAATTTGTCTAATTTGTTCCTTGGCACAGAAGAGATAGACCTTTCAGTTACATTTGTATAAATGCTTGTATTATCTGAGTACCATGGGCTTTCAAAGTGCAAGACTGACCGCAATAAACAGGTAGAGAAAAAAACGGTCAAAGATCAGAAACTGTCTTCTTCTCAATCTCTGAAGTGTGTCACACTAATTTGTTCATACTGTTTTTTTATTGTTTTTATCCATTTGTTTAAGGTACGGAACCCCTCTTACACTAGTAGACAAATTCACTTACCTAGGAAGCAGCATCTCACCAACCAAGAAGAACATCGACACGAGGTTAACGAAGGCATGGACAGCTATCAATAGATTATATGGAAATCAGACCTAACCGATAAAATGAAACGCAGTTTCTTCCAGGCAGCAGTCACATCGATACTGCTATATGGATGCACTACATGGACTCGAACAAAACGGCTAGAGAAGAAGCTAGATGGCAATTACACAAAAATGCTGCAAGCAATCTTGAACAAGTCCTGGCGGCAACACCCTACAAGACACCAACTGTACAGCCACCTGCCTCCTATCACGAAAACTATTCAAGTTAGACGAACCAGACATGCAGGACACTGCTGGAGAAGCAGGGATGAACTCATAAGTGATGTACTCTTATGGACCCCCCACAGGACGACCAGCACGAACATACATTCAGCAACTATGTGAGGATACGGGATGTAGTCCAGAAGACCTGCCAGAGGCGATGGACGATAGGGAAAAGTGGCGAGAGAGGGTCAGGGATATCTGTGCTACCAGCATGACATAATGATGATGATGTTCAAGGTACACAGCAAAAATAAAGAATCTGGTTTGCAGTTATAAAAAGCCTCCTAAATTAGAAACATTACCAATTTGTTTTGTATTCCATATTAGTACCTTTTGATAAAAAGAAAAAAAACTTCACGAGGTTATCAAACTGTTATAGAAAATTCTAGCAACAAATTACCTGCATCCACTTTGGGACCTAATCTGATCCACCAAGAGATGATTCAGAGTGAAACATAGAAAATCTCTTTGTTTTCTAAGTAATACCTCTTTCCTCTGGAACTCTCTTTAAGGTATGAAACAAAAATCATGCTATCCAGTATTGTGTTAGAATCCTTCTTCTTTTAGGTTAGTTAATGCTGGGGAGGATATTTAGCATTAGAATATCCAATGATAAAATAAGTTCATTTTTCACAATATACAATATATATGTAATACATACAGTAAGTTTCCAGCCTTTTTTCGTGTGGGTACTTTTATTGATAGTACACACATGAAACTCTAGTCCACTTCGAAGTAATCTCCTCTGGCTGCAATGCACTTATTGTACCATTCCAACAAATTCTGGAAGGCCCCATGGAGGCCCTCTCATGGGAGCATGTCCATGACCTTCATCAGAGCCTCTTTCATCTCTTCAGTTGTCTCATAATGACAGCCTCTGAGCTTCGGGAATAAGCAAAAGTCACACGGAGCAAGGTCTGGACTATAGGGAGGCTGAGGAACTGTCTTGATGCCCATCTTGGTCAAATAGTCTGTGACAAGGTTGGAGTTGTGGACTGGTGCATTGTCCTGCTGGAAATGCCACTGAACTGATTTGAAGAGTGCTGGCCACTTCCGATGGAATCTCTTCCTCCTGAACTCCCTTAAAACCTCAACAGAGTAACCCTAACCCTAACCCTTTGCCCAATCAACTCTGGTTTATTGACTTCCTTCCTCCTCCCACACCTCTATTAATCCCTCACAGACTCCCTGACTTCCTTGAATCTCTTATGCTGCTACTCAAAAACTGATGCTCGATTCATGCAAGATGCTCCAAAAGCAGTCTGAAGCATTCCATACGTTTCTCTGGCATTTTTTCCAAGTTTAAAACAGAACTTTATTGCATATCACTCTTCTAAAGTGTCCTCACGTCCAGATTGAATTTTTGAAATTCACCAGCTGTGACAATCAGGCTTTAGTAGGGTGTAATCCAATTCCTGCTATAGCTGTTCATTTGAAACTGAAATTATCAAAATTAGTCAGTCATCTTATAAGATGTATAACAATAACATAGTGAATTTTCCAGAGTCTACAACAATTTTAAATGCCTATACAAAAAAAGTCTGGAAACCTACTGAATTCACCACGTACATATGTGAGATATACAATATACTATACATGTGTAATATACAATATATATATGATATACAATAGATATGTAAAATACATACAAGAAGAATTGACAAGCATACACAAATATGTCCCAACAAATAAAATATATACATATTGTTCAAGGAACACAGAGCATTACAAAAATGGTAAAATGTTTGGTGGTAAATAAATTATATGGTAATACCATGACGGCTTTACTGTAATGTAGCTCAGCAGAATACCTGGTGGGGTTAAAAAGAAATTAAAAAATATAAAATAAATGCAAAAGTAACAATTTCCCAGGATGCCTCTGACAGGAAGGGAAATCAGCAGATGCCTAAAAAAGAGGGACTCCCTGGCACCAAAGAGAAACTCTCCCTTAGTTATTTCAAAATGCCTCAACTAAATGGACCTTTTTCTTTCTTCTGCTTATAGGAAGCGCACATGCCTGCTGAGTCCTAAACTTAGCAGTGCATTGTTTCTCTCCAACTAGAAGCGACCTCTGCTAAACCTATCCACTGAACATGTGACGGACCCTCAAACTTGTAATTGCCAATGATGATTCCATAATATACTTTAAATGCTTTGACTGGGGGAGCCAATTATTTCTTCTGGTTCAAGAAAACATTCATCCCCACTGAATAGTTGTAAACTCCAAAATAAAGTTTAAGTTCAAAGCTATCCTAGTCTTTTTCCTTCTGTCCTTAATTCTCTTACAGCTTCAACAGACAAAAAGAAAACAACAAGTGAATTGGATAAGAAGAAGAAAAGAAGACAGTTTACAAACCTCAGAATTTCCCAAAAATACCAACAATTAACCACAACCACGAAAAAACCTTCATTAACTCCATAAATATATCTAGAGTGTTTAAAGGACAGAAGTTAAAAGGCAAGTCTTTACTATTCAAAGAATAGAGATGAAAAAAGAACAAGATGGATTCTGGGATTGTCACATGAACATAAGGTGATCCAAAAATTTGCCCTTATTAACCAAGGGAGACAATTATTTATTGTCTCCCTACATCTTCAAGCCTATCACACTTAAGACGAATTCTCCTATTATAACATTGTTATTTATTTTGCAGAACTTCTATTACTTTAATAAAGTCTTTTGGGGATCTGGGATACAAATATGTTATACTTATTTTTGATACAAGACATTTTCTATTCCATAACAAACTTTTTATTCTTATTAATTTAACCGGCTCATTGGCCTAGTGGGTAGAGTGTTCGCCAATGGTCCGGGAGACCTGAGTTCAATCCTAGGTCGGGTCATACCAAAGACTTTAAAAATGGTACTTGATACCTCTTTGCTTAACACTCAGCAATATAAGGTACGTATCAAGGGTAAAGTGGAGCAATCCAGGGAAAGGAGTAGCGCACTCCCCTACAACTTGGTGTAGTAGCTATTGAAAGGGGAGCCTTCAGGTCACCCTCGACTTCGGTCGCCAACTTACTTACTTACTTACTTACATTCCATGACATTTTTTTAAAGAAAAGAATGAAAGCAAAACTATTCAAGCGAAAACCCTTTACTTGAGTGAATTGATATAAGGAGACTTATCCCTCCAAATTACTTCAAATTGTTCTTTCTTTTATGCAATTATTATGTATATATAAACAGGTCTTAGAACTTATATTTGGGGATTTCATTTTGTTTCTGTCAAAGAAATTATTAAATCAGATTTTTGTGGTAGACTTTTCTCATTTCCAATCACTTATCTGATCTCTAATGAAATTAAACTTAAATTCTTTCAAGCTGTAGCCATGTCAGAATAAAACGGCCACTTACCTCCCATCTCACTAACCATTCAAGAAAGATGAGCAAGGACAAACTCATGAATGTTGTTTTCTTATCAACTTCTACTCATGAACATTTCAGTTTTGGCTGAGTGGCAAAAACTTATTTTTCGCAGCTCTGTGCAGATACTGGATGGCATCTAGAGAACCTACCAAGTATGATGGTTGATAGGGACGGATGGTGAGATGGTCAAAAGAATCCATGTTGTAGATACACCTTGATGATGAGTATATTCTTTTCAAATTCCAATATCTAAATACACTTTAACAATTTATAGGTCTTTAATCTCAATGTTAAGTAAAGTAAAGTTGGCGACCGTAGTCGAGGGTGACCCGAAGGCTCCCTTTTCGATAGCTACTACACCAAGGTGTAGGGGAGGGTGCTACTCCTTCCCTGGATTGCTTCACTTTACCCTTGATCTGTACTTTATAATGCTGAGTGTTAAGCAAGGAGGCATCAAGTACCATTTTTTGAGTCTTTGGTATGACTCGACCTGGGATTGAACCCAAGTCCCTCGGGCCAATGTCCGGTTTAATGTCAGCAAATAATAACTTCTGAACAAATCGGGGAGCTATATTGTGATATAATAGTTAACAAATTTAGCAATCTGGGACTCAAACAAGATGCGGGGGGGGTGCTGCAGAATACACCAACTGCATCTCTGCAGTGGCCTAGATATGATACTGAACAATCTGATGGCGAGTTTCAAGTAATGCTAGAGATTTAAGGAATGCAGAGTACCCCTTTAGTGCCATCACTCCCAGGTTCACTCTGGTCCAGGGTGGTAGCACCCAATAGGGTCCTATCTATGGGTCAAATAGAATTAAACTGTGTATTTATACTAAAATGAATTGTTTGGAATAGAACTGTTTTGACATTTAACTGTATGTAAACAAAAAACTGTACTTATGCTAAACTGCATTGTTTGAATTAGAAATGTATAACAAAACTGAATTGCTTGAAATAGAAATGTTTTTTCAATTAAATTGTGTACTTTTGCTAAACTGAATTCTTTGAAATAGAACTGTTTATATGTATAAAAATGGATTTGGCATTAAATAACCTAAAATGGTTGCCATAAAACCAAACCAAACCAAACCAAACCAAAAACAAGATTTGCCTGTTGACTAAAATAATTACATAGTGTTTTCTTACCCAAGGCTTCAAATGTTGATTTTCCAAGCAAACAGCCTCTTCCTCTTTTGTTATAATATTATCTTCCTTCTCTTATTCCTCCTGACTTTGTTGTAGTCATACTTACTAAATATCTTTTCTGAAAATCTAGCAACTTGAATTAAAAACTTGCTTCTTCAATGTACAATTTATTTTTTTACACTTACAACATTGATGGAGACACGTTTAACATAATGGTTACCGTCATAGGAATAGAAATTGGTAATCTGCATTCATATTCTGTATCTGGATGTCTGCATTTCATTTATGCCTTTGGGAATGGCACCAATCAATCATTACTCCCCACTCTTCAGTTATGGGTAAAGCAGTATCAGAAAAGTTACCTCAGGAATAACTGGTTTATCGCAACCAAGCATTCATAGCAACATATCTTTTAGATGCTTTGATATTGGCTTTTCCTATCATTATGAAGCAGAATTCAACCACTGACATCCAAATGTGCCCTGGGTTTAGACTGTCATGAGACAGGTTAGTTTTCTATTACCAATTGACATGTTTGTTACATCAGCCATAGGACAGAGTGGATTCTTTAAACTTGGTAAAGCAACCAGTCAAGGAGAAGGGAAATTCTAAATTCAAACTCTGCTTAAAAATTGGCCTTTTGCTACATCTTGCCTGTGGCAAAAGAGCAGAGTAAATACATACATGAAACAAATCAAATAAGGAAGTGGTTTTATGTACGGCTTATTTGTCTCTGCTTCTCACCAGACAGGACTTGACACAAGGTCAATGATCCGAAGGTCGATTATAGTGGGGATTTAGGGGAGGAGAAGGTTGGGCATGAGTTGAAGCTTGAGCCCTGCTTGACTATACTGGTCAATGGCCCACTTAGTGCAATGTGTGCCTGATGAACCTAGCTGGTCATGGACCCAAATCTGAGTCCAGGCACATTGCCTGATTATAGCTTAAACTGGACAGCAAGATTCCAGAACTATACAAGGGAGACAAAAGTGTCAATGTTGCAGCTCACCTACCCAAAGGTAGACCCATCAAAGCCAGGGGCCTTTTGGCCTTAAATCTGCTTTTGCTTGACAATGCCTGCTGGGGTCAAAGCTAACAGCAAATTAATGCCATCGGCCTCAACGCCCGGGTTTTATGTACAACTGTATTTTCTCTAATTCTGCAATACAAGGACTTATGATTGTAAATAAAAGGGAAAAAATAGTAAATAGCAACACTTGAATTTGAATATTTCTTCCTTTCAATAAAAATTGTTTATTTTTATTTGAATCTGCTAAAGCATTTTAAGTGTACCGTTTTATTACTATCTTTTTTATTAGAATAGACTAGAATAGAATATTTCAGAAATACTGTCATTCATTTTTTTATGAGTCAAATGCTGATGCTGTACACCTTTTAACATTTACCATTTTTTATACAACTGGAAAGAGTAATTTCTCTAACAGCAGGATGACTTCTTGTATTGATTTCAAACTAAGTGGATATTTTCTGCAGATGGTAAAAATGATGCATTGAATTGAGTAAATACAAAGAAACAATAAACCTTACTCAATACAGTCAGCTGTCCCAACTAGTGATGTAAATTTTCAGCTTCCTGACAGTCATAAAGTGCAATATATATATATATATATATATATATATATATATATATATATATATATATATATATATATATATAGGAACTATTTGTAATGTAATGGATACCATTGTTGGAAATGAATACTGTGATATGAGTTCAAATCCTGGGAAAGACTGTATTTCACATTATTTCACTTAGGAAAGGCATGAATCCAATTATTCTCCCTCAAGCTATAAGTAAATAGTAGGGCAGACTGACTAATTAACCTAAGTATAGCAACCAGTCTAGGATAAGGAAAACTCTGAATTCAAACCAGTTAAACTCCTCTTAAAAATTGACTTTGTGTTGCATCTTGGTTATGTGGAGGAGTTGGTATATATATATATATATATATATATATGTATATATATATAATTCTCTTTTCAAATAGGGCCATTTGAGGAAAAGAAAAACTCTTAAGGGAAACAAATGTATATTTAGCTATTTTGCATTTAGTCCTGGTTTTCAACATGGGGTTAATCCTTGTTTCTGTCTGCTTGATAATGGATTCAGTGACCCTAGTTCAAGTCTGTATTTACCCAACCCCTTCATTATAGATAGAAGGTAACACAAGAACAATTTTTAAGCCAAGTAAATCTGGTTTGAAGTCAGTTTTTCCTTTACCTTGACTGAATGACTCACCAAGGCTAAAGAACCTGATCTGCCCTCATATTTACCCATAGTTAAGGGGAGAAAAAAATTGGTTCCTGCCTTTCCTAAATGCATTAACACTAAGGGAAATGCAAACAGCCTCATCCAGGATTTGAATTCAGGTCACCAATTTCATTTCAATTCAAATCCTTGATGAGATTGTGTTTTACTTTGAACTAATTCCATTCGAAAAGCATGACTCTGTTTCTCTCCCTAGCTATGGGTAAATAGTAGGACAGACTGTTTTTTTTATAGTCTTCATTTAGGCAAACAATCAAGAAGAAAAACTCTGACTTTAAACCAGTTTTACCTACTTGTGTCACATCTTGCTCTTTACAGAGGAATTGGATAAATGCACATCTGCTTGATATCTTAAAAAAATTGACAATGCTTTGTAAAACTGATAGATTTTATTAGAATATCATTAAGTGATTTAATAGATTTCTTAGTGGTTTTTTAATCCTATTTTTTTATAAAGAACAGAAACTTTGTATTTTTTTTTTCACTCTAAATCTTTTATGAACAATTTAATGTGCATGTATATCTGTTAACTTTTTCCTTCTCAGTGTGGTGAAGGAAAATAGAAGATCAGTGGAGAAAACCCAATGATAAAAAAAATGAAAGTATCATAATAAAAAATCTAATCCATAAGATGTTCAGAAATTAAAAAAAAGGAATAAAACACAGTGGTCACAAATTGATCACATAATTCTTTGTTCCCAGCAAAATAAGAGAAGTCTATCATTGTTAAAACCTGCATAATGTGAACAAAACAGAAGATGGGTACCTGATGGGCCAGTTGATTTAGGACCTGTAATTCTGAAGGAGAGTGCTCTCTCTATTAAAAATGAAAGGGGTACTCTTTGCTAAAGAATTTTGATATTGCAAAGGGAATCCTTTAACACAGAATATTTCAGAGAAAATATTGATATACTTATTGTATTTACTGCTTTTTTGATTCATATACTTCAGTAACAATATCTCATCTACTGAAAGTTTTGTCAACGTATGCATAGGAAAGATATAGATTGCTATTGAAAGATGAATGACCATATGAGAATTTAATCTCTGATAAAATAAAATGGGAATTCTTCCAAGCTGTCGCCGTATCAGTACTACTCTATGGTTGCACCATTTAGACTTTAACAAAATGCTTGATGGGAAGTATACAAGGATGCTGTTTTGAACTAATCCTAGAAGCTGAACCCCATAGCAGTCACAGATCTATTTTCTCTTGCGAATCAATGCCCCCACCAAGCGATTCGGCCACACACTGACCAATCAGGGGCAGAGCGCATTGATTCCTTCTTCCTCTCTTGAACTATTTTTTCTATCCCTTATTGGAAGTCACAACAAGTCAGAGAGCAACCAGATAGCAGCGAAGACACACCTCTCTTGTGTCCTCTGCTACGGACATTCCACTAATGAGCACGCTGCTACTCGCTTCACACACAGAAGAACCAGCCTTGCGGCTTGTCACACGAGCTACTTGCTACAGTGACACTGCTCCAACAAACTCAAGGACCAACATACTACCTGGCGACACCAAAAAGAGCCTTTTCTCACTCTGACTCATTTGCTTCTGCTACTATAATAAACCTTTCATCGTTGTGTTTTCAAAGAAGTTTCGTTATTTATTTGTATTGTCAATTAATTTATAGTGCTATGGAAACTAACTATTAAAACACTAAAACCCTCTAAAACAGTAGTTGCATGGCCACTTAACTCCAATCACACAAACCATCCAATTAAAAAAAGCAAAACATGCTGGCCACAAAGAATGAAGTCATAAGCCATGTTCTTCTATGGACTCTTCCACATGGACATATCAGTACTGGCTGGCAAGCAAAAACTTACATTCAATAGACAAACTTATCAAGAGTGATGACCGATAGGGACTGTTAGTGAGAGAGAGAGTCAAGGGAATCTGTGCCGTCAGTGTGCCTTGATGCTGAAGATGAAAATATTTAAATTCAATATTTTGAAATGGGGGTCTACATTTCCTGTCTTAACCAGATCTATTACCACACTTTATACAGGCCTGGATGCAAAAGTATAAGGTCTTGGATGATTACAACAAATACTACTGTCAAAAATAAAAGAATAGGATGATTTTATAAACACCATTTGTTTGCTAACTCACAGTGGGGGAGAAACCAAAATGCACACAAAAGAAACAGACAGAAAATCACCTAAAGACCCTGCATAGACTTGCCAGGTGAAATATTATGCCAAAAACTACAAAAATGCATTTCTTTCTTGTTGGGATTTGAAATCAAAAGACTTTGATTAAAATAAAACAAAACAGTGCTACAAAGTAAAAGTAAAAAAGGAAAACATATTGGCTTTCATTTCCTGACTATATCATGAAATGAGTTTTAGTGCTTTATCAAGATAGATAAATCTTCGGGGGGTCATCGTGGTGTAATGGTTAACGCGCTGGACTGCGGAATTGTAGTAAGTGAGTTCAAACTCCAGTCACGCTATTACATTCACTTTAGAATAAATACACTTGAGAAAGGTATGAACCCCACTTATCCTCCCAGCTATGGGTTAAATACCATCACTGTTGTTCTTCTAGGAGGATGGCTTTGGTATTAAATAACCCGCGAGGGTTGATATGCCATTAAACAAAGAAAACAAGATAAATCTTCAGCAATTTCCTCTCTGTTCACTGTATTTCCTGTGCAAGGAAAATGAACACGCACACACACACACACACACACATATATATATATATATATTCATGCAAGTAATTTCAGTTTGATGCTGTCCTAACAAGGTGAGTTCTATTATGAAGTTAAACATCCTCATTATCTACAATGTGGCTAGATGGTTGAATAGCATTATACTACAAATAATCAAATCATACTCATATTTGAGGAATATATACATATATATATATATGTATATATTCCTCAAATGTGACTATGATTTGATTGAATTGCATTATACTACAAATAATCAAATTTGAGGAATATATATATATATATATATAGATATATATATTCCTCAAATGTGACCATGATTTGATTATTTGTAGTATAATGCTATTCAATCTCAAATGTAACTATATATATATATATATATATATATATTGTCATTCACAGAAAGACTGTTTCATTGTATCACACCTCTTCAATGTGGATAGACCTGTGAGATGTTTCAAGTTGGGATCGAAACCTGGCTGACTTTATGTCAGTCAGATATCAGAGGATTCATCATTTTCAGTGTAAGTGAAGGAATTTTTCACATATAACTTTTTACATATATGTTATTGGCTATCTGGAGTGCTCAATTCTTGAGAAGAGCTATTGCATTTCAGTGTATGAGATAGCTGGCAAATTTCCCCATGAGACAGCTCAACTCACAAGGAAGGGGGAGCATATATATATAATGTACTTTATATTTCTAAATAAACAGTGCTCAATATCAGTGATAGAGCATATGTAGATTTGAGTTTGAATAGCATTGATACTGATTCAATAGTGCTTAGTGACTGTCACTTTCTGACCTATGTGATTATATATATATATATATGTGTGTGTGTGTGTGTGTGTGTGTGTGTGTGTATAAGGATGGATCAGTAATTTCTTAGCCTAACATAGTTATTAAAAGAATTAGACACAGAGTCAACAGCACTTGGTAACTTAGTTTCTCGGCTATGTGATCATCTGACCAGTTCTTGGTTTGATGATTGCATAGGTGAGAAACTGACAGTCACCAAGTACCGTTGACTGTATCAATCTTATCCTAACTTATACAAACATGTATTAGAATAAACCAATATAATCCCTCAAGTATCCAAGCTCATACTTCCGATTATACTGCGATGCTGAGCAGTTACAATTAAACTTCCACTATTAGCCATCATCTATTGGCCAATCAGACCTGCACATGGGTATACAGTTCTACTATATTAACCATCCTGAAGACATCAACAAATGAACTGGAACTATTCATTCTGGAAGCATTATTTGTAAAAAAAAACAAAACAAACCTGAATAGTGTATCCAAAAGCAGTTCTATACTCCATTGCTTTTTGATAACCTTCTCAGACCATTAAAAGAAAACACCATTACCAGTACCAACTCTGCTGGTTTACAGTAATTTTTTTTTTAAATGTGTTTTTCTTCACCTCTCCTGGTTCCTATCTGATGCTTACTTCCTCTAGTACAAAATCAATTGTCACTGATAATTCTCTGAAGAGCAGTGACTGAAAGAAAGAGTCCCCTTTTTAAGGATTTTAATTTGTTTTTATGATTTTAAAACATTCTTAACACCATGCACTTGCTTTTTAAAGCAATATTTCTGTACATACCACAAGATCTTCATATATAATTATCCATATACTCATAGTAATGTGATCATCTGACCAGCTCTTGGTTTCATGATTGCATAGGTGAGAAACTGACCGTCACCAAATGCCGTTGACTCTCAGTCAATCCTATCTTAACTTATATATACATATATGATCACCAATATACTCAGTGTA
Organism: Sepioteuthis lessoniana; assembly: GCA_963585895.1. Classification (NCBI taxonomy): domain Eukaryota; kingdom Metazoa; phylum Mollusca; class Cephalopoda; order Myopsida; family Loliginidae; genus Sepioteuthis; species Sepioteuthis lessoniana. The sequence goes on from OY757907.1 coordinate 123,615,039, forward strand.
AAGTGATCTACACTCGCCTAACTTTGATCTACATATGCTCTATCTTCTGCATTGAGCGTTCTTTATAAATATAGCAAACTGCATTATATATATATATATATATATATATATATATATATATATACCAACCCTTTCACATGAGCAGGATGTGACACAAGGTCAATTTTTAAGTAAAGTTTTGAAGGTTTGAATTCAGAATTTTCTGTCTCCTAGACTGGTTGCCATACCAAGGCTAAAGAGCCCAAACTGCCCAAACTACCCAACAATTTACCCATAACTGGTGGGAGAAAAGTTTGATGCATACCTTTCCTAAGGGTATTAGCGCTATGTGAAATGCAAACAGCCTCATCCAGGTTTTGAATTTAAGTTACTGAATCCATTTCCTACAACAATATCGATTACACAATGAGCTCTTATATATATATATATATATATATTGACTAACCATAGTTAAGGGCAACCAAAAGACTCCCTTTTCAATAACTACTACACCAATGTACAGGGAAGAGCACAACTCCTTTCCCTAGATTGCTCCACACAACCTTGATCCATACCTTATAATGCCAAGTGTTAAGTAAGGAGGCATCAGGTATCATTTTTTAAGTCTTATGTATGACTTGACTTGGAACTGAACCCAGGTCTTCCAGACCATTGGCAAACACTCTAACCATTATGCCAATATATATATATATATATATATAAATGAGAGGAAATAGGTATTTGGGCGCTAGTAGAATATTGATTTTATATACTTCTAATTTTAACATCTACTTTAAATATATACAATTGATGTGTTTTGATATAAAATTAATTTTTGATCTTGCCCAGTAGGCTGGGGTTGTTGAATACACAGACTGCTTCTCTGCAGAGGGAAAAGACCCCCACTACAAGTGTCCTGGATATGACACTAAACAATCCGATAGTTAGGTTCCAGTAATGCTGGAGCTTTGGGAAATGTGGAGCACCCCTTCATTGCCATCACTCCCAAGTCCACTCTGGTCCCAGTTGGTAGCACCTGATAGGGTCCAATCTATAGGTCAAAAAGAACTAAACTGTGTACTTATGCTCAACTGAAATGTTTGAGATGGAATTTTTTTGTATGCTAAACTGAATTTTTTGAAATAGAATTGATTTTGACATTGAAACTGTACTTATGCTAAACTGAATTGTTTGAATAGAACGTTTTTACTAAACTGAATAGCTTGAAATAGAACTGTTTATTAGTATAAGACTAGATTTTGCATTAAATAACCTATAAAGGTTAATATGTAATTGTTATCATTGTAGGAAATGAACACGGCGACACAAGTTCAAATCCTGGATGAGACTGATTGCATTTCACATAGCACTAATACCCTTGGGAAAGGTATCAATCCAATTATTCTCCCTCCAACTATGGGTAAATAGTAGGACAGACTAGGTTCTTCAGCCTTGGTCAGGCAACTAGTCTAGGAGAAGGAAAAACTCTGAATTAAAACCTGTTAAACTCCGCTTAAAAATTGACCTTGTGTCATATCCTGCCCGAGCGGAGGGGTTGGTAAACAGGATAATACCCAAACAAACATAATTATTTTTAAGAAGAAATAGATATGTTTGAACACATTATGAAGAATAAGATATAAACTAAAGCAAGAGTGAAAAATAGAATTAGGACACAATGATTTTATTTCTTAATACTTTATTACATTGCCCTCATTTGTGATTACTGCTTTAAGACATTTTTTATAATACTTTACAAGCCCATTGCAAATAATCTTCATATCATTGTCTCTGAGGACATTTAATTAATTCAGTTTTTCAAGCTTCATCAGTGTTGTGTTCTGGTTAGTGAACACAAGTAGTAGTAATAATAAGACAAACCACGATATGTGAGGAAATAGTTATATTTACAGGAAAGAGTATTTACAAGAGAGACTGTTAGTAATAAGAAAATAGGATTAGTGATAGAGTAATGATATACTTCAACAATAGGAACGGCTCTTCTGGTCTGACTTGTCGGCTTATTCTCAGACTGATCTCTGCTACTGCCATATATGGCAGATGGAACAGCTCATTACAACAATCAGAATTCTTTTCTTGTCATGAGGGAGAATCAATAAGTCTGCAACCTGATAATGAGTAGAATTTTGTTCTGAAAGGCTCACTATGATCTTTCATTCACAATTGAATTAGGTGCATTGACAAGTAAATAGATTATATTGAAAGATAGATATTTCTGGTATAAAATGCTTTATTCATCATTAAATTATGAACTTACTGTTATATATCTGCATATATCACGTTGATATGAATTTTTTTTTTTAATCTATGAACATTAATAGCCAAGATTACAAATGTCAGATCTAATAAAAGAAAATTATTTCACAATAAAAAAGGCAAGAAGCAGATAATATAAAGATGCAAGAAGCAGATAATATAAAGAGACAAGAAGCAGATGATATAGGGGCAAGAAGCAGATGATGTAGGAGCAAGAAGCAGATGATATAAAGAGACAAGCAGATAATATAAAGAGGCAAGAAGCAGATGATATAAAGAGACAAGAAGCAGATAATATAAAGAGGCAAGAAGCAGATGATATAGAGACAAGAAGCAGATAATATAAAGAGGCAAGAAGTAGATAATATTCCACTGAGAATATGACTGATGCAGACAATGCAGATGATCAAACAGTTCTTGCAAATACATCCACTCAAGTTGAATTTCTACTGCATAGTCTACAACAGGCAACAAGAGGCATTGGTCTCTACAAAAACTCTTATAAAACACTGTTCATGTGTATTAATCAACATGGTGCCTTCTCCTCAATAAATGAAGTGTCTCTGAAATTAATAGACCAGTAAATATACCTTAGTAGTAATATCTTATCTACTGAAAGTGATGTCAACATATACATAGGTAAAGCATGTACTGCTGTTAATTACCATATGAAAATCTGATCTCTCTGATGAAATAAAATGAGAATTCTTATAACCTATAGCTATGTCAGTACTACTGTTTGGTTGCATCATTTGGACTTTAAAGAACCACTTGGAGAAAAAGCTAAATGGGAACTAAACAAGGATGTTGTATGCTGTTTTGAATAAATCCAATAAGCAGTACCCTACAAAACAGCAGGTGTATGGCCACTTAACCCCCATCTCACCAACCATTCAATTTACATGACCAAAGACTGCTGGGCACTGCTGAAGAAATAAGGATGAACCCATAAATAATGTTCTCCTTTGGACTCCTACACCTGGACGTACCAGTGTCAGTCAAACAGCAAAGACTTCCATTCATCAATTCTATAAGGATACTAGATGCCGACTAAAATATTTGCCAAGCATGAAGGTTGATAGTGGCGAATGATAAAAGAAGGTAAGAGGAATCCATATTGTCAGAATAACTTGGTGCGGATCATCATCATTTTAGTGAAACATAGCATAAACGTCAATGAAAACAGTTTGCAACCGCAGAGGACAATATACAAAAGTGAGTCAAAAGTCATTTTAGATTTTCGCCAATGATTTTTGGCAAATTGTATCTCCATTTTATATCAATTCAATATAATTTGTTATCCAATCATTGCTGAATTGTTTATACTGTATTTTCATATATAATATATGATCATCATCAAGTTTCACTTACTGCACAGATTTCCCTGACCCTCTCTCTCCATCAGTCCCTATCATCCATCCCTTTACCCAGTCAGCGGGGCTGTAGAATACACTGATTGCTTCTCTGCAGAGGAGTAAAACCCTTGCAACAAGTGTTCTGGATATGACACTAAACAATCTGATGATGCTGGGGCTTTAGGGAATGCGGAGTACCCATTCATTGCCATCGCTCCCAGGTCCACTCTGGCCCGGAGTGGTAGCACCTGATAGAGTCCTATCTATGGGTCAAAAAGAACTAAACTGTGTACTTATGCTAAACTGAATTGTTTGAAATAGAACTGCTTTTGACATTTAGTTGAGTGTAAACAAAAACTATACTTATACTAAACTGAATTGTTTGAAATAGAACTATATATGTATAAAAATGGATTTGGTATTAATAACCAACTATGGTTGATGTGTCCAAAAACCCAACCCAACCCAACCCAACCAACCATCTATCCATCCCTCCCAGCAGGTCTTCCAAACTACATCCTGTGTCCATGCAAAACTATTGTTGGTAAATTCTGACTGGTCAGCTAACACTGGCACGTCCCTGTGAAGGGGTGCATATACCATATAATAATCATCAAGTTGTGCTGAGTACGGATTTCCCTGACTCTCTCTCCATCCATCCCTATCATCCATCTTTATCATCTGTGTCCTCGTGGTGTAATAGTTAAAGCGATGGATTGCGGAATCGTAGTAAGCGAGTTTGTACTCCAGTCGCACTATTTCATTCACTTTCGGGCAAATACCCTTGGGAAAGGTATGAACCCCCTTATCCTCCCAGCTATGGGTTAAATAGTACCACTACAGTTCTTCTTGGAGAATTGCTTTGGCATTGAATAACCTAAAAAAGGTTGATATGCCATCAAACAAAGAAACCAAACCAAACCAAATCCCTATCATCTATCCCTCCCAGCAGGTCTTCTAAACTACATCCTATGTCCGTGCAAAGCTGTTGTTGGTAAATTCTTGCTGGTCAGCCAACACTGGCATGACCATGTGAAAAGGTCCATAGAAGAAAATCACTTATGAGTTTGCCCTTGCTTCTCCAGTAGTGTCCAGTATAACATATGAACATTAATTATTTATTCGTTTTTTTTACACCTTTGATAATGAGTGATGAAAAAATTGCAATTGGAACCACTTTATGCTACTTGCGAAAAAAAGAACTAAATATAAGGGTAGCAGTAAAAAAAAAAAAGAATTAATGATGTGGAAGGTGTGGAAAGTTTCAAGGAATGTATAGCACAAAACTTGTCCAAACATTTTTAAGGAAAGTGATACCAGTCTCAAAGACAAATCAAGGTCAAGTAGACCTTCTGTTATGCAAGATGAATCCTTGCTCGAAATAGTTGAACAACAGCCAAGCACAAGCACTCATACATTTATGGCATATAAGAAGGTTTCTTTTCGGTTATTATTTTTTTGTTTTTAATCATATCTCCCAAACAAGGTGTTAAAATGTATTAAAGTGGTGAGTTTAAGGTTGGTTGTTATGTCCAGTAAATGCTTTTCAGTGAGATATGTTCTTCAGTAGCAGCTTGCTAGCAGCAGACACAGCCTACTGTGATGCCTCTAGACTTGGCGAACAAGTGTGCTACCTTACTAGCAGCCAAGTGAAAGAGGTTCCTTCCAGTACTGGTGGTGAAGGTCAAAAACAGATTTCTATTTGGTGCCAGTAAGTCTATCTTTCAGGAATGTACAAATTTCACTTCATGTCAGAGGCTTCTGGGAACTGCTAGATTTTTTTAATTCATTTTATTTTATTTTTTATTCTATTTTTGTCAATTCCCACACATTGTTGGCAGAATTTGGTCTTTCACAAAGTACCATCAATTGACACCTCCATAAACTCAGCCTTGTGAACAGACACTGAAATACTTAAAATAGCTTGAAATATTGTAAGACTTTAGACTCATACTAGTATCTATGAAAATTCTTTTTCTTCTCACTAAGTCAACAATTGCTTTTTGGTCTGTTTAAATATTCAACCAACTTAACTTTACTTGAACATAATCCACTTAATGCCATGCCTAGCAACAAAAGCAGCAGTTATAGTTTCAAAGTAAAAAGTTTAGCAATCAAAGCATGACTACAGATATGTAGCCTTACATTGAAGTCAAGGTGTTATATAATTTAATCACTTTTTCATGATATCTGGGAATGCAAGCAAGAAAACAACCTTCTTTCTTGTCTGGTTTGATATGAATTCTAACATCAGTGTTCATTCATGTGTAGCTATACCAGTAGATGGATGTGTCTGTGTGAATAGAAATTATTCTTTTAAAAAAGCAGACAAGCAGAAAAAAAATCATCTAGGAGGATCACTTTTCTAACTAAAAGGTGTCACCTAATAAAAACAGTATCAAATAAGTATACTGTTATTATGTTTTAATTGATTTCTCACCAGAAGCCTTCAGAAATTTCAGTCTAGTTTAAAACAAGCAAAGGAAGTTTTTAAATATTTGCCTTTTAATTCTTATATAACTTTGTCAACCATTCATACCGAATGCTGTTTAGAAGGCTGCTTATCATTGGTCAAGTCTAAGAGGACATTTTAACATTTTTATCTTCATACTGGCCTCAAAATTCTCATCAGGTGAATTCATGGCAACATGCCAAATCTATTTTTTCTGCAAAAACAAAACTTTTCAACTTAGATCTTGCCAGAGAGCTGAAAAAAACTGTGGCATGTGTAAGTGACATTGATAACAATTATATTTGTTGCTCAAACACCACAAAAAGGGATGGTAGAACTGGAGATCAGAGGAAGAATCAAGTAAAATAAAGATAACATTGCAGGGATTACATCCCTTGCTTGCCAAATACTACTTCTAATCATCATCATCATCATCATCATCATCATCATGTCGTGCTGGTAGTACAGATATCCCTGACCCTCTCTCGCCACTCCTCCCTATCGTTCATCGCCTCAGGCAGGTCTTCTGGACAACATCCCGTATCCTCACATAGTTGCTGAATGTATGTTCGTGCTGGTCGTCCTGCTTTTGCACGGCCATGTGTGGGGGTCCATAAGAGTGCATCACTCATGAGCTCGTCCCTGCTTCTCCAGCAGTGTCCTGCATGTCTGGTTCGTCTAACTTGAATAGTTTTCGTGATAGGAGGCAGGTGGCCGTACAGTTGGTGTCTTGTGGGGTGTTGCCGCCAGGACTTGTTCAAGATTGCTCGCAGCATTCTTGTGTAATTACCGTTTAGCTTCTTCTCCAGCCATTTTGATAGAGTCCTAGCCACTATAAAAAATGGGTGCAGCAAAGTCAAATTCTCCTTCCCTTTTGCTCATAGTTCCAGCAGAGCACACACGTCTGCTTCTGTCCACATAGACAAGGGGGGGCTTGCACCTCCTCGTGATCTTGTGTCACATGACACGTTGTGAATTGTTTTACATTGTTTACCTTGAAGACATATTAAATCATTAAACATTTTATCTGCTACAACAGTCTCAATTGTTTTCCTGATAGGGTCCTATCTATAGGTTAAATTGAACTAAACTGGATAATTATGCTGAACTGAATTGTTTGAATTAGAACTGTTTGACTAAATAAAGTAGCTTGAAATAGAAATATTTTTGACCATTAAACTGTACTTTCATTTAAACTGTGTACATATGCTAAACTGAATTGTTTGAAATGGAACTGTTTTTGACATTGAAACTGTACTTATGCTAAACTGATTTGTTTAATATAGAACTGTTTTGACATTTAACTGTGTGTAAACAAAATCTGTACTCATACTAAACTGAATTAGCTGAATTAGAATTGTTTGAATAAACTGAATAGCTTGAAATAAATGTTTTTACCAATTAAACTGTGTACTCATGCTAAACTGAAGTGTTTGAAATAGAACAATTTACATAAAAATGGATTTGGCATTAAATAACTTGTAAGGGTTGATTTGCCATAAAACCCAAACAACCAACCAACCATTTAAATGTTCAGTTCCATAGCCCACTCATTATAACTTTATTATTACTCCTTGCAAGTTATTCACATCAGAATAAGCTGGTGATCTTTCACTGGAGTCTGAGTGAGAGCAAGTCTCCTCAGTTTTATTGGAATCCTCTCTGCATTCTGGCCAATCTCAGTAATCCTATAAAATGGACAGTCTTGATTCTTCCTGCGATTTTCAATTCCTCCAGTATTTCTTTCAAGCTTTTTGGGGTCATTTCAAATATGCCAATTACAATTGGTATCACTGCCACCCTCATGTTCCACATCTTTTTTTTAGTTCTCTGACACAATCCAAGTATTTATTTATCTTTTTGCTTTCTTTTATTTTCACTCTGAGGTCCACAAAATCCACAAGACAGCAAGTTATCCTTTGTTTATTAATTGATACGAGTTCTGGTCTTCTGACCAGGATCATTATTATTATAATTATAATAATCATTAATTTTGAAGATTACGACAATTACAACAGAGAAGACAATGATAAAACAAACAATATTGATATATAAACAAATATAGATATGTCAAAATTTAAAGATGTCTTTAACTCAGCCATTGTGACTACCACTACTACTAGAATATTAAGAATAGTCTTGGAGAACTGAGGACTTCAAGGAAGACCACCAGTTACTGCTGGTAAGAAAAACTCGTAAAGAGATAATAATAATAATAATAATAATAATAATAATAATAATAATAATAATAGAATCAAAGAGCTATAAAAACAAACAGCTCCATAATCAAAACAGAAGTAGCAAAGAATTCTGGAATAAGGTGTTAGAAGGAAGGAAAAAAAAGAAGGTTGTTGGATGAATGAATTGAGAAACTGTCCAATTGAGTATTGGATGCAAATGACCTAATCACTTTCCTTCTGAAAACAATTATGCACTAAACAATCTATCCCTTGTTCTTCTTTCATCAAGGTTCTGTTGTGTGATTTATTGTAAGTAATTGTTCCAAGTTGATCTTTTAGAGTTCTACAAGGAGATTGTAATTGGCTTTATGTGTATAATTGACTTATTTCATTTCTGATTTATTTTTCACTTGTATTGTTTTGTTTGTTTATTTACTTACTATTTTCTTTCCTAGTTAATCTCTTTTCAAGAATATGTGGCCATATAATGAACAGTGTGGTTTTTTTCGTTCTTTATTCCTTCTTTGTCCATGTGTAACTTTTGCAGCAATGAGAATTATTGGCTGGGATCAAAATGTAGTACCTGTTTCTCCTAAGAACTTTTCTTACTGATTTTAATGACATGTCAACCCATCTGGGATTATTTTATGATTAGAGTCACATTCATATGTTCATACCTACATTTCTATTGTCGTTTCTTAAGAGATTTTTATAGCACACAGTTCTATTGAATACAAATGATTTTAAACAGATTTATTTGACCCTTAGATGGGACCCTAACAGGTACTACCATTCTGGGTCAGAACATACTTGATAGTAAAGGTAACAAGAGGGTACTTCACACTCTCCAGAACTAGATCCTCACCACCAGATGCAGATTAGTGTCATACCCGGGATCCCCTTGGGAGGGGGGTATTTCCCCACTGCATGTGATATAATCAGCATATTCTAAGCCTTGCGGACAAGGTGATCCTCCTCCTCCACCACCATATTTTCAAAAAAAAGCTGATCACTTGAGTCTGATCCTAGAAATTCCGATTCTTGTTCAACACTTTGCCATTGTATAAAAGAGTTAAGTTAGAATATCTTGTTGCCCTTCCAAAACTGCTTACAGGGCGGCTGAAATTTTTGTTGTTACTCACATGTACAACTGACAGTAGAATATTATTCGTTGAAATACGTGATTAAAATCGGAACAACGTATGTCAGTCCAAAGATCGCAGCCTCATTCGTATTTCCACAAAAAGTGAACCCTGGTATCAACACAAAACGTTTCACATAATCTGGTACAAGGGTAATAATTTTCTCTTGTTCCTGCACCTTCCCTTCCCTTCATACAAGCAAAACTTTACGATGGTGTGTAAATACCTCTTTTGTGGTTTCCACCGGCAGCATGAGTATCATTACTGGCTGGGTTTGGGAAATTGGTTGACTGGGATATCTCTGGCAGAGTCTGTGGGTCGGGCAGTGCACTTGGTATGGGAATATATATTGTTTCAAATTCCACCATCTTCAAAAAACGGCGATTTCTAAGTATAATTCTGTTTGTAGCGCCATGTACAATATTGGTGGTTGAAATACATGAATAAAATCCAAGTAACGTTTTCGTGACCCACTGGCTTCTCCTATCAAGAATCTTTATTCTAAAAAAAAGCACGTCACCAATGCCGTCAATAAACGTAATTTTTTACCTCAACCGGAAGCAAACCCTGGTATCAATACAAAACACCAAACAAAACATCAAGTTCGCCAGCGAGTGGAATTTTGCATAACAATCTCAAAAGCTATTTTCAAGACAATTAATTATGCAAGTCGTCTCGAAAGTATTTTCTAACTGTAGAATATATGGGGTCCCAGGGGAAGCTGTGTTGCCGTTTTGCTGTCTGACTCCATTCCGGGTTATTCTATTCTTATCCAAATTTTGTTTTGTTGGTTTAACTTCTTGAATAAGAAGACCCTAAAAGAATTATATGAAAGAAGATAGTAACAGATAGGAGACGAAGACATCTTTTATATTTTTCCTTTATTTCTGGGTTCAACAACCATTCAGTGGGTGGGAAATTCTCACTGAATACAACTGAAATGGTTGAATCCCCCAGTCAAGGTGTTAAAAATACGTTAGTCGTTTCTTGGGTATATATGTGTCCTTATTCGGTATTTAAAACTTTAACAACGTATTTGGTATATAAAGCGAGGTGTTAGTCACTTTTGGGAGTTCGTCTAAATCCGGTGTTTTAGTCATGGGTTGTTAGTGAAAGAGACGACTAAAACCAGTGGAAGGGTTAGCCAATGCGCCATCTAAAGACTTGCGCATGGCGTCCCTCACCAGTTAGCAAGAACGATCTAGGTGTTGTCACTCCGCTGGTCGCTGCGGAAAGAGGATGAGATTCCTCCTTTTGTCGGGACGGTCTCTTTTCTTTGTGCATGCGTCGCCCCTATTCATGTCAGAGGCCTCTAGGAGTTTCTGGATATTTTAATAATTATTTTAATTCAATTTAATTTTTTTTTATTTGTTCCCTACAAATATAGCGAGTAATATTTGCAAACTTCTCTTAGCAGTATAATGATGTGTTTCATTATCATGCAAAATTAAAGAAAAGTTTCCTGTCCAAAATCGGGCACATACGACCCCAACAAATAACCCATCTCTGCTATAAAACCAGCTGTCACTGACGGATAGAATTCTGTGAGCCCGCGTGGCGTTCGCATAAGATGGGTGTTACTGATTTGAATCGTCTGGTCGCTGGAGGCTGTCTCCCTAGGCAATGCCTGCTTTGCAAGGTTGACTTTATGACTTGACGCTTGAGAGGCCTCAATATGGGGAATGCCGAAGAAACCAAGCATTTTTTTTATTTTTGGGATGGCTGTGCATGAGTTTCAATTTGTGCTGCATTCCGGCTTAGTAGGAAGTCAGTTAAAGCCCGAAATAATTTGATCTCTTTCACTGGTACCAGCACACACCGACCAGACGCTTTTCCCCAGTCACCAGTAGCAACGCAGCAGTCCGGTCTTTCACCAACAGCAGCAGCAGCAGCAGCAGCAGCAGTCCAAACTTTTCAGCATTAGCTTATCGGATTTACACTCATATATCTTAAAATGAACGTTATGCCACTTGTTCCCGAAACAAAGATGGCGGACGTCAGTATACTAATCAGTCTCGGGAACCTATTGGCCAGGAGAACCACGTGGTTAATGCCTAAAACTTCAATTTCGTCCCGCGTTTTTGGAGCCTACTACATAATAAGAATTCTCTATAAATACGCTCATCTTCCAACACTCACCCTCTTTTCACATTTTCACTTACAGGGCCAACACACTCTTTCCAGTGGTCACAGAAACAAACAGTAGAATTACTTAGTCAACGCGCATAGGACACTTTTGTTAAATAGTCCTTTTTTGTAGTATTAGTGTTAATTACTCACACACACACAGAGGAATATTTCACGAACAGTATTAGAACTCCAGAAATGTTTTAGAATGTTTCATTGCATGTATTGTTGAAATATAGATTTGAGTTTGTTTCTGCCGCTTTGTTTTATATGTTCTTTTTGTCCGCGTCGTTTACACATTTGCCTCCTTTGCTTTTTCCAAACATAAATACCAAACAACATATACAATTACAAATTGAGGGACCCAAAATATTCACCTAACAACATGTCCCCCTACAAACTCAAACAATACTTTTTAGGTTTACGGCAAGTCTTAACTCCACTTCACTACCCTTTTCGGGGTAGTAAACTCATCAACATCGCAAGAATAATGACGTAGCAGCCGGGCAGATAAAACGGACATTCGAAGCAAAGGACCAGTCCACGAATCGACGACATCGCTCGGACAATTGTCGACTCATCCATGCCAACATCGATCAAACCCCCGGTTAACAGCCGAATCAACAACTTGGACATCGATCATCCTGCTTCTGCAGTCCGACATGCCTTCAGATACCTGACCACATTGCTACACGTACGACTTGTTCAAGATCCTCTAGAATCATTGTCGCCAATAGCTATTAGACAACTAATTTTCCACTTTTGACACAGCATGTTACTTTAAACAAAAACATGGACTTAACTAATTCTTCTTGTATTATGCTCCAAACAAAAATTGGTATCTTAAATTTACCCTTTTGCCTTTTGTCTTCCTTGTCTAGTCTTTGTCACGCCACTTCATTCATAAAGGTTTGCGGGATCGATATATTCATTGTGCTTGCAATAACGTATATCAATCCAACGGTCGTGGTCTGATTCGTATTTATACGAAAATACGGCTGGCTCTATATGTACATAATCCGGAACAAGGGAGATAATTCCCATTCATTCCTTCACCGATTGCGTTACATACTATATAGATCAGTGCGTAGTATTTGTACATCTGAAAATCTATTTGAATATATTATTATTGGAAAGCTTGGTGGTAGGCGATGGTATCAACGACAGAAGGTTATTTTCTAATATTTATTATATCTGTAACTCACCGCTAATATCATTTGTATGAAAAGAAAACAATTCGGATACTTGTAACAGAGGAAATGTATTATGGTTTAATATTTCCTCTTGCAAGATAATGCAAAAACAATTCACAAAGTGTTCATAAGAATATTCTATAGCCTGAACAAACCTAACAGAATGAATTAAAAAATGACATGAAATACTTGTGAAGATTGATGAAAAATAAAAATAAAATAACATAAATTCAAAAGGTAGCGGTTCCCAGAAACCTCTGACAGGAAGTAGGAGCTGCGCATGCCTGAGAGACAAGGCCTAACAGCGCTAGAAAGAAACCCGTTCTCACTTTAGCGGTGCCTGTCGGACTGAAAGGATGTTTTCTACATGGATGCTAGTAAGGTAGCATGCCCGTTTGTCAAGTCCTGGGACTTTGCATGTAGGTTGTGCCTGCTGCTAGCAAGTCGACACCGCAGAGACAAATACTACAAAACCATCAACTGGACATGACCACCAACTTTGGACTTATCATCCACTGAAATTGAATAATATATTTAAACGCCTTGTTTGAGGATGCGACTGTTTTTCTAACGGTCCAGGAAGATATTCCCTCACTGCAGATTAGCCGCATAGAGCCTAAAAATAAATTTAGAATTTAAAAGGTATCTCCTATTTTCGCGTTATTCCTTTTCTTTCTTTCTTCAGTATTTCTTTTGTAGTCTTCACAGACAAAGAAGATACCAACGAGTTAAATGGGGAGAAGAAAGAAAACAGTGGAGTTAGATATCTAAAGTCAAATACCCACAACCTACGAAACCAAAAAACAAAATAATAACCGACCAAATCTTTTGGATCCCCATATACTAAAAGAATACTTAAAGAGGTTATGTGGAGAAATATCCTATTGGTTGAAAGAGGCTTTAATATAAGTTAAGAGTCCTTAATTACATACGTACGAGAGAATAGATGGGTTGAATGAAGAATCGCTTCAGACTTGAGTCAAGATTGTTGGGGGTGCTAGCCCCCTTGTTTGTCTGGAAAGGAGCGGACGTGTTAACTATGCTGGAACCAAGGGCGAAAGAGAATTTAACTTTGCCGCACCCTTCTTTTATATGCTACTTTGGTTATGCCTCCTAGTGGCCATTAGAATTACTATTTAGCAGGCAAGGGATGTCATCTTTAATGGAAGATATCTAATTGAGTCCTCACTGATCAAGGACTAACATTAGCATTAACATATCCATGATCTACAAACACTTAATTGCAACAAAAGAAAAAACAAGATAAGCTTGTTTCCACATACATCAACATTTGATACGTATACACTATCCCTAGCAAGGCGCCTCTGGTGGTCTAATGGTTAGCAAGCTGGACTAGCAAACCTACACGAGTGAATTCGAGTCTCATTGGGTGCCCCTTTCATATGGCCTTGTGCCACATCTAAGCAAAAGCTTAGTAAATTACCACTATCCCTAGCAGCAGTGTTAAAGAATAAACTAACATATCCCAATAGTTAAAACTATGTACATATTTTTCATTTTTATCTCTGTTCCTTGAAAAGAATGGAGACTTTGCCTCCAACTGTGTATCGCCTCCAACTTTGTATCGCCTCGGCCTTGAGACATAAAGTCCTCATGGCTAAACCACAACTTAAGTAAGATTTTCACTCTTTCTGTAACTCTTTCATCTACTGCTTGTCCAAAGAACAATATACGCTTATTTCATCTGTTGGTACATGTTTGTGTATTCTTGTTAATACTTGTTGTGTATTTATTATGTATTTACAAATGTGATCAAAAGTTTTGCAATATTTCGGTTATGTGAGTTACAATTCTATAGTTCCGAATTCTTCTGTCAAGGTCGTGATGGTGACGAACCACCCTGGATTGTGATATATTAAAACTTGGTAATGGGAATGCGACTAGATAACCTCTCTTGCATCAAATGTTACCAATAACCAGTAACCACCCCAATACCATCATTTTTATGCAAAATATATGGGTCATTGTATTAGTACTATCAGTGTATTTTTCTGTAGAGACATATGATGATGTGTCCTGCGTATAATACAAGACTGCATTTTTCTTGAGCACTGGGAAATGTGGAGTCAAATGGGACCCAGATTAGTTGTACCGATAATTTTATATTATAATTTCGGGTATGCTCCTTATCTACTTCCTCTAATGATACAGTCCGACACAATACCCACTCACTTCACTTCCTCTTGTTCTGAATGATAGCCGGTTCTTTGCCATCTCTCTCTCTCTCTCTCTCTCTCTTTCTCTCACTCTCTTGTAGGAGTGAAGTGTGAGTGAATGTATTTAAGTTCCCAGACTATTTTGAGGTTGGGTTTATGTATATTGAATAAGGTTTAATATTTCCCACACGTTTAATGTTGAAGATAGGTTTTGAATAGGGCATAATACAGGCACATGGAAAAAGTGGTAAATGAAGGAAATCAGTGAAATAAGTGAGTGAAAGATATGAAACAAATAATGGTTGTAAAACGGCGTGGACAAAATGAACATTTAAAACAAGGCGACGAACAAAAACAAATTTATATACTATAATAACAAAACTTACATTAATACATAAAAATATTACTAAATCTTCTAACAAAATAATAGTGTGTACATATGTGTGTGTGTGTGTGTGTGTGTAACACAACTAAGCTACAAAAAGAATTGCAAGTTTAAAATGTCCTTTTTCTATGGTTAGAAACAGGCAGTTTTTCAGCGACGGGAAAGCGTCTCATAGTCCTTGTATATGAATGTCTGCGAGGCATGGTGTTGCTGCTGCGGAGAATTTTGGTCAAAGAGAGAGTGTTGCCGCTACGAAGAAATTTGGTCAAAGAGAGAGTGTTGCCGCTACGAAGAAATTTGGTCAAAGAGAAAGAGGGTGCTTGAAGACGACGTATTTATAGAAAATACGCGTCTTGTAAGTGGCTCAAAGATGCAGGACTTGAATTTACGCGCGCCGATGTAGTTGTAAGCATATCACGTGGTCCTCCTGGCCAATGGTTTCCCGAGACTGAATATTGAGCGTCCACCATCTTTGTGGGAACAAGTGGCATACCGCCCAAAATAATTTATAGGAGTGTAAAGTCCTATACTCTCTCGTATTTGTCATTTGTTTAACACCGTGATGTCACATGGAAGTCATGAGAGACGACAGAAAAATGAAAGAAGAAATAGATGAAATGTTGAGCCAGGGATACAAAGAATCTACAAATATGAACATACAAACTGTAATTTCTGAAGCAAGAGACACGAAAAAGAAAAGAGACATGGGATTATACATGTAAACTGTGCAATAATAGAAACCCTTTTGCACTGAAGTGTCCGAGGAACTACCTTAGTGGAAAATCTTCATAAGTTAAACCGTAATAGAGAGTCAACCGTGTTTGTATGATTCTTTTAGTAACACTGAACACGTGTTACGTATCAATTCTGAAATAGACAAGTTACATTAAACAATATCTGTGAGCATGATACCGAACAAAAAAGAAAGTGAAAGTTGTAAGTGGACTATGGTGTCACAGTAAACGTATTCCTACTATAAAGAAAATCTTAGTATAAAATGTGCAATATAAAGAAAAATTAAATAGAATAAAATTTGATATGAAGTGAGTGACACTAAAGTCAGCTTTAGTATTTAACTGGGTATTGTTTTTAGAGGGATTTAGTGTGTGTGACGCGGCATAAAATATTCATCCCAGAACAGGAGTTTATTTTTCGCACGTGTGAAGACGGGGGAGTCTGGCACTTGATCGCTCACAAAATAAGTCCTAGTTAAGAGTCCTTTCTCGGGCATATGGGAACTGGCAGATAATGTGGGGGTTAATTTGGGGCTAGACTGACCGCCGCTGGCAAGGGGTTTCCATTTTCACGTACACCCACCCACCAGGCCACTACCTCTTCCTACCCCTAGGATAATGGAAGATATGGGCCTCTAGGCTTAGATATAATATTATTATTTATCGTAGTCGACAATTCCAATTTCCCGTGTAATATTTTTAAAGGCGAATTGGATATTTAGTGAGAATAAATTGAGGCGAATGAAGCTGAAAAGGAACATGCAAAAAGAAGGCAACTCGATAGGCAAACAACACAACGAATAAGTTTCAACACGTGGGCACATTAAAATATAACAAGGTTTTTAATACGCCAAGGTCCAAACAAATATTTATAGGGGTCGGCTATGTTTCCCAGTAAACAGTCTCCGACATAAATGTCTCTTTCTTCTTTTTTCTTTTCTTTCGTTTTTCTTTAAATTGAGAGAGAGAGAGAGAGCATACAATAACAATACTTAGGAAGGGTGGAGGGAGAAAACGGTTTTACGGTGTTCTTAGCTTTTCGACGACGGGTTTCTTCTGAGAGTATTTTCTTTAACGGGCTAGCGGGATTCTATGGAGCTCGGCTTGAAGGCGTCTGCTATCTCTTGTCCAAGAGCTCTATTTCGCTTCTTCACCCGAAGTTTTGGCAAGTGTCAACACATCTTGTCACACCGACTGCTGTCCTAAAACTCGGCTCTGCTTCTTCGCCCGGAGTTCAGCATCAGATCACGCGTCCTCTCACGGCGACCTCTGTTCTCAAAACTAAATTCTTTATCCCTATTTCCGCTGACGAAAAAGTTTGCTACTTCCGCTTTAGGATTCTGGCCAATCATTTAGCCTCTTTCTTCTTCCTTCACCCTGTCAGGCGATTCGTTCGGACTACTATCTCTTCCACCCGGGTTGGGTTCCGGAGTACAGATAGCTTGACCTACATTCTTTACTTTCTCCAACAGGCCGGCCGAAGTTGACCTACATTCCTTATTCTTCTTTTAAGGGTCAGTCTTTGGCGGCCTGTTAATTCAAACACGGAGGGGTAGGGGAAATTTCTTATTTCTCTCCTCTCAGTGGTAGACCACGTGACATGTGCAATATTAAATGGTAAATTCAAACGGTAAGTTTAAACAGTAAGTTCCGCAGCTTTCTAGTTCAGATAATGATTCGAAAAGATAACACAGACAATAAAGTTTTTACAAAGGAATTTTATACAAAAGAAACAAGAAAGAAAGGGATAGAAAATATAAAGTGTTGCAAATTTTAGTGCAATTTGCTGAAATTTATCTGAGTGAGTGTCTGGGACACAAAGTTCTTTGAATTTGAGTATTTTTCTTTTTTTGTTTTGTCGAAATGGTTCAGAGTTCATTAAATTGCGAGTCTTCTTTAAAGTTCTTTTCAGCAGAATTCTCGGTTGAATTTTCTTTCAGTTGTTTAACTTGGTAGAATTTCAGTAGTCGACTTTCGTTTAATTTTACTTTTATTTCTTAGGAACCTTCTTGCCTGTTTAAAATATGTACCGGCTATTCAAGAAGCGAGTGACGAAACCTTTCTGCTGGTTTAAGTTTTTTGTGCCTTCAGTTTGGTCCCCGAATTCCTACTGAGGGTTCAATTGTAGTTCTCGACAAAAAGAGGAGGTAGTTTTTTGGTGCTATATTGTCTGGGATTCTTTCTTCCCTTTACCACTCTGGCCAAATCAAGTGCCGCACTTTTTCGAATTGATTTTTTTCTTAGAAATGAATCTTTATAACTGAAGTACATTCAGAATGTTATAGGTGACCAAGAGACTGCGGATGTGGAATGGGACTGGAGTCGCAGTTATTGGTAAATATAGGGTCATACTTCACAACCCGAAGAACCAAAAGAAGAGTACCTTCGGCGTTGTGGCTAACGTGCTGGACAACAAAATCGTAGTGATTTCGAACTCCAGTCGCGCTATTACGTTTGCTTTTGGACTAATGTCTTTTGGAAAAGAAATGAACCCCTTTTCCTCTCAGCTATTAGTTAAAATAGTATCACTACTGTTCTTCTACATGTATGGTTTTGGCATTGAATAACTCACAAAGGTTAATATGCCATTATACACAGAAACCAATTCAAACTGAACAACAAAAAAAGTTTTCAGTTGAGTTTACTGAAGTGAATGAAGACTTAGTCCCATTGCTTGGGAAACAGACAAATGAACAGATAATCGTAAGAACAAGATGAACCTACAAACAATGCAATATGACAACATTGCCAATATCAACTCAGAGCCAGGATGGAAAAAATACAAACTGAATATTCCGATGTTTCTAATGTTGAACTGAGATCATTATCAAGACATAACCATTGTAGCGTGAATTGTTGTAGCGTGAATTTCATATGCATACACGAAATTCGCACTCACATTTTTAAACCAATCAACAAACATTAGAATATTCTAGAAAAAAAAAAAAGGATCCAAACCACAATACGCAAAATTCGCGTCCATAGATTTTTTAACCAATCAAGTACTTTCCCCCAAAAAAACATTCATACCCGTTTTGATTCTCTTAGGAGTTATAAAAAGAAAGCGATGGACCAATTCACCAGAGAGTTCGCCGCTAACGACAACGAAAGTACGCTACGCTTATTAAACTGTTCCCTCACTCCACCAAAACCTGAGAGGCGCCACGCTGCCAAGCAAAGACATTCCCTTTTCTCCTTACACCAAAGGCGAAAACAACAACAACAACCACATCGGCGAAAGCAACGACAACAACAACCACATCGGCGAAAGCAACAACAACCACATTGGCGAAAACAACAACAATAACATTGTGAGTTCTTTGGCACAATGTTCCAGCTGAATAATAAACCTTTATTTTAAAGTTATTCAGGTTTTGTTTTTGTTTTGTTAGGGAAATTATTTTGCAAGGAACACGTATTGCCTCCAAACTTTATTTTATACTTTCGACACATCTCGCAATATCCCCGACAAGGTTGATGAAACAGTCACATCACATACGGATACACCTAGACGCTTACCAGTTTCCATGATTCCTTGAGTAAAGGCAACTAGATGGACTCGGTATTATAACCCATATTGAAGAACCAACAGACTGTTTTAGTCTGATCAACATCGCTACTAAGTCTAGTATCATTTAGATCCGCATTGATCTCAGACTCTTGAGCAAAGAGCTGAAGCGTGAGCGATATCAGTTACCCACGATTGAGCAAGTGCTGCCGAAGTTATCAGATGCAAATTACTTGACTAACGAAACATCTCCATACTGACATGTAGTGTTACACGAGGAATTAAGTCATTTCACTATTTTCCAAACCGGATTCGGTTCGTATCGATGTCTTAGACTCCCACTTGGAATCTGTGTGAGCTCTCGAATATTTGACAAACATCTTCTACTCTTGATATTTTGAATAGAGTCACCTGCGTCGTAGATGACATAATTGCATTGGGTTCAGGAGAAGAACTTGAACTAGTAACTGCTGACCATTATTTCTATTATTTGTTTGTTTGTTAATCCTCCTTGGGGATTTCCGCTTTTTACTCTCTTTTGACATCAATCTTTAAAAAAAGAATCTTTGCACAGACCATATATTCACTTTCGAACAAATACTCTTGGGAAAGGTATGAACCCCCTTAACCTCCCAGCTATGGATTAAATAGCATCACTACTGTTCTTCTACAAGAATGGATTTGGCAATAAATAACCCTCGAAGGTTGATATGCCATTAAACAAAGAAACCAAACCAACCAACAGATCATATACACATGAAATTCCGTTAAGTAATTCATCTAACAATTACCAAAAATCCCCTCATAAATCATTTTTTCTTGGTATTTTTTCTGAAACTGTAGGGATAAAAAAGATTTTTTTTTTTTTTAAAAAAAAGACCATAACATAAAAAAATAAAACAAATAAATGCAAAAGAAACAGTTTCCCAGGAGGCCTCTGACAGGAAGCGAAATCAGCACTTGTCAAAAAAGAGGGGCTTCCCGGCGCCAAAGAGAAATTCTTTCTCAGAAGAGAATACCAAGAATTCACCACTACCACAAAAACCTTTAATTTGCCCCATAAAACTATCCAACTTAATCTAAAAACTTGAGGGGAAAGATTAAACATGTTGTAGAGAAGGGAAAATTTTCGTATTTTGGTTTGGCGTGCAATTTAATTCGACACTTAATTCACCCAATCAGGATGACTTATCCTATTCAGCCCGGACCTTCATTTCCGGCCACCAAATCTTGTAAGCTGCCAAACACAGTCTCTTTGGCTGGAGAACGCCGACCAATGCAGACGTCACACTGGCCGTTCTTCAATGGTGATGCTTTTTAGCTGGACAATGCCACCCAGTGCAGACATCTCACTGCAGCTTTAAAATAGCAGCTGCAGCAGTAACATGGACAAACGAGGGAACCCATCTAATTTATGGATTGCTTACAAGAAATCCCAGTTGAATATAAATTAGATGCATTCAACATGCTTCGCACAGGCACAACTTTATGTCACCCCAAAATTGGCTATGTTGATCTGAGCGTAATCTCGCTCTTGACACGCTAGCTCTCAATTCACCTCTGGGCCACTTTAATGGAGACCAACGCACGCCTTCTCTCCACCAGATGGACAAAAACCATGGTGACTCTAAACCACAATCCCTCACACATCCGACGACACACACTGCCATCTCAACTTCTCATAACTCAATTTTGTCTCAATACTCACAACCCTTCACGAGTCTTGCAGCACCAAAAGCAAACCCAATATTCCATGCTGCAAATAAAAACTTATTCTAAAAACACCTTTCAACCCCTCCGCTCGGGCAGGATATGACACAAGGTCAATTTTTTTAGCGGAGTTTAACAGGTTTGAATTCAGAGTTTTCCTTCTCCTAGACTAGTTGCCACACCAAGGCTGAAGAACCTAGTCTGCCCTACTATTTTACCCATAGCTGGAGGGAGAATAATTGGATTCATACCTTTCCCAAGGGTATTAGTGCAATGTGAAATGCAGTCAGTCTCGTCAAGGATTTGAACTCGTGTCGCCGTGTGCATTTCCTACGACGATAACCATTAGGTTATCGTCGTAGGAAATGCACACGGCAGAGGGGTAAATATGAATAATGACCATTTGGTTGCTCATGGTTATATAGTTTCAAGTAACTAATAATTGTAATCCTTCAGAAACAATTATAGCTTCAAGTAACTATTCTTTATACAAATAATTTACAGTTGTGTGGTATCAAGTATTCCTATCTTATACTCATAATTTTCAAACAGATCAATTTGACCTATACATGAGACCCTAAGAGTAACTAAAACTCAGGGTCAGAGTGGACCTGGGAGTAATAGCAATGAAGGAGTACTCTACACTTCTCAGATCTCAGATCACCACGGGCACCAAATGGTCATTATTAGACAGAAATAATTACCATATAACTATGTATAAATTATTATGATTTGATAGGAATACTTGAAACTATATTACTGTGTATGAATGATTAGTATTGGGTAGTAATTTTTGAAACTATACAGCTGTGTGCAAATTATTTGTATTATATAGGAATACTTGATCTCATATAACTGCATGTAAAAAACTTATAACACAAAAAAATGTAGAAATAAACATGATACGAATGTGATTCCCTAACCTTTCAGTATAAAATAACCCTGTGCCAATAAAATCAATCAATCAACCAAAGAAAGAAAAAATGAATAAAAGCTCATGAAAATTTCCATGTGGTAGATAAATGGTTATTCTTTGGATTTTACTGAGGGAGTAAAAAGTAACTCCCTAATTTAAAATACTTTGAATTTATTTCTTGTAAAAGTTATAGTTCAGAAATAAATTATAAGAATTTTAAAACAGAGAGTTACTTTTCCATCACCTAGTGTATATTGCAGTAGATACTATTTTGGTTAAGATTATCTTTTTGAAAATAAGAATCGGCAGTTCTGTTTAAAACTTTGGTAACTCCCCGTGATTATTAATATCTACTAGTATGTATTTACCCAACACCTCCACCACAGGCAGATCAATTTTTAAGCAGAGTACAGCTGGTTTGAATTGAGAGTTTTTCTCCTTCAGGAGTAGTTTCCATAGCAAGGCTACAAAACTCAGACTATCCTACCATTTACCAATAGCTAGAAGAGAGGTAGTTTCATGCCTTTTCTAAAGACGTTTGCCCAAAATGAAAAACAAACGACTTTGTCTCAGATTTGAGCGGCCCAATCAGCTGAGGCTGTAGAATACACCGACTGCTTCTTGGCCGAGGGGTAAAACTCCCCACTCCAAAGCATGTCCTGGATATGACACAAAACAATCTGATGGTGAGGCTTCAGTAATGTTGGAGATTTGGGGGAAGGAGAATACCCCTTTCACTGTCATCACTCTCAGGTCCACTCTGACCAGGAGTCATAGCACTTGATAGGGTCCTATCAATGAGTCAAATAGAACTAAACTGTGTACTTATGCTAAACTAAATTACCAAACATTTCCTCATCTGTTTGAATATTCTTTTATCTTTTGATATTTAGTTGCTTTTCATTGCAACCCATTTCCTTATTCATACAACAATAATAAAAAGATTGGTGAATGGCTTCCCTGAGGCATAATAGGAGTTCAAGTTTTGCCAAGACTTTATCCCTTGTTATTGTCAGATATATACTATTCCTTACGATCATAGAAATAATGCCCGTGGTGTAATGGTTATCGTCGTAGGAAATGGACACGGCAACACCAGTTCAAATTCTGGATGAGGCTGATTGCATTTCACATAGCCCTAATACCCTTGGGAAAGGTATGAATCCAATTATTCTCCCTCCAGCTATGGGTAAATAGTAGGACAGACTAGGTTCTTCATCCTTGGTGTGGCAACTAGTCTAGAAGAAGGAAAACTCTGAATTCAAACCTGTAAAACTCCGCTTAAAAATTGACCTTGTGTCATATCCTGCCCGAGCGGAGGGGTTGGTAAATAGGATCATAGAAATAATGACCCAAGCAACTAAATTCCCCTATCAGAGGATCTTAGAACATGCTGGCTGCATTCTTTGCTGAGAGGTAAGACCTCTTCCAAAAAAGGAGTGTCCTGTTCTGACTCTAAAATGTTTCCAGTGGTATGGCTTCAGTTTTGGAGCTTTCAGGAGTGTGAAGTACCCCTTTATTGCCATTACCTCTTGGTCCAATCTGACTGGTATGATTTGGTTTGATGGCATATCAATCATTGTTGGTTATTTTATGCCAAATCCTGTTTTTACATAAATATCAAATATATAATTTGTAAACTTACACACAGTTCTACAGTCAAACAGTTCTATTTCTAACAATTAAATTTCGTATAAGCCAACAAAATTGAATGGTTGCAAGTATTACTATGTATCACTAAAAATTCATTTAAGCATCAGTCATTTGTTTACACACAGTTAAATGATCAACAGTTGTATTTCAAACAATTCAATCTTGCATAAGTCATTTGTTTGCACTGTGTTTAAATGTCAAACAGTTCTATTCGACCCATAGATAGGACCCTATCAGGTGCTACCACCAGAGTGGACTTGGAAATGATGGTAATGAAGAGGTACTCTGCATTCCCCAAAGCTCCATTATTACTGGAACCTCACCATCAGATTGTTTAGAGTCATATCCAGGTCCCTTATCGGTGGAGTCTCACTCTTCTGCAGAGATGCTGTCAATGTATTCTGCAGCCCCAGCCAACTGGGCTTGGTCTAATCTGACTAAGAATGGTAATGCCTGTTAGGTTCTCAGCTATGGATCAAATACATCTGTTTAAAAATTATTTGTATTTGATAAGAATACTTAAAACCATATATCTGTGTGCAAACAAATAAAAGGATTACAATGGGAAGTTGAAAATAATTTTGATCTTAATCATTAATTTATAGATGAATTGAATTTTGACTTTAAATATCGTACCAGGGGTTGATATGTCATTGAATAAGCCAAACTACATCATGGTCCAGTTGGCTGCAAAATACACCAATTGATCTCTGCAGAGAGATAAGATTCCTACAATGAGCGTCCTGGATATGACACTGAACAATCTGATGATGAGGTTTCAGTAACGCTGGAGCTTTGGGGAATGCAGAGTACCCCTTTATTGCCATCACTCCCAGGTGCTACTACTTTGGAGTCTACTCTGGCTCAGAGTGGTAGCACCTGATAGGGTCCTTTCAATGAGTTAGAACTAATTAAGCAGTGTACTTGTGCTAAACGGAATCATTTGAAATAGAACTGTTTATATGTATAAAAATGAATTCGGCATTAAATAACCTACAATGGCCATAAAATCAAACCAAACCCAACCAAAATGACTTAATTCAGTGTTACTTGACCTGAAAAGCGTTGATGTGCTTTAAAACAAAACAACCAACCAAAATTAAAAAATAAAGGAAAATACATGTAAAAATTAGCAGTAATAATGATTAAAAGGAAGCATTCAAGTATTCCCTGATGTCTGTGGTTAATATCATTGTACATCCTAGATTTTAGGATGAACCTACATTAAAAAGACTATGTATAGAAATTATATTATAAGTAGAAATATATATAAGTAGAAGGAATCTTACCTAGAATAGTCATGCAAAACAGAGTTTGCTTTCTTTTTCTTTTTATTTTTTAAACATTTACTGACGGAGTGCTGATGGTGCAAATATTGCTCCAGTGTACTTCAGGAAATGATGTTAGCAAGTGACTAGTCATTGTAACATATATAATGATCTATATCTCAATAATGGAAGTATATCTACTGGACTCCTGGCAATATTCCATTCTATTCATTTGTTTCCAATCTTCTCTAAATAGACTTAACATCAATATTTTTTTCCAAATGACTGCAATCATGTAAGACAACTGCTAAGCTCCAAATACCTTTAGCCAATAAAATCACACCAACTCAATTGAATCTAATGGAATCAAAGTATCATATAACGCACACACACACACACACACACACACACACACACACACACACACACACACACACACACACACACACACACATACATATACAGAAGGTGTGTCCTAAATGATATTGAACTGTTTTCAAAAAACAATTTTATTGCTTTACCTACAACTTAATTAAATTTGTCTACTTTAAAATTTTTCTCTCAACTATTTTTATGTACAAAGCTTTCCTTAATCTGGCAAACAGATCTTTGGTGTGTCTTACAGTACTTTCTCTTCCTAAATGGTCACCCATCTAAATACTGAACAGGCTTAACTTCAATGATCAGAGGGCTTTGACCATAAGACAGCCTTCTCTACTGTTGATATACTTTTTTCAGTTTCGGTTTCTTTATTTAATGGCATATCAACCTTTGAGAGTTATTTAATGCCAAAGCCATTCTCCTAGAAGAACAGTAGTGGTACTATTTAACCCATAGCTGCAAGGATAAGGTGGGTTCATACCTTTCCCAAGGGTATTTGCCTGAAAGTGAACATAATAGCGCGACTGGAGTACAAACTCACTTACTACGATTCCACAGTCCATCGCTTTAGCCATTACACCACGAGGACACCCCCCCTTTTTTTTCCATTTTCAAATTCAATAAGTATTTATTTATTCTATGTCTTCACCACTGGTAGAATGCAGCTCAAGATCAATTTGTAAGAGTTTTCCTTCTCCTTGACTGATTGCCATTGTAAGGCTAAAAAGTCTATTGTAGCCTACTATTTGGTGAGGAGAGAACAAATAGATTCATGCCTTTTCCAAGCTAAAATGAATTGTTTGAGTAAACTGAATAGCTAAAATGAATTGTTTGAGTAAACTGAATAGCTTGAAATAGAAATGTTTTTGACAATTAAACTGTACTTACATTTAAACTGCATGCTTATGCTTAACTGAATTGTTTGAAATAGAACTGTTTTTGACATTAAAACTGTATTTACACTTAACTGAATTATTACATATAACTGCTTGAATAGTTTGAAATGGAAATGTTTTTGACAATTAAACTGTGTACTAATGCTAAACTGAATTGTTTTAAATAGAACAGATTATTTACATAAAAATGGATTTGGCGTTAAATAACCTACAAAGGTTGATATGCCATAAAACCCAACAAACCAAACCAAACCAAACCAAACCAAATTTATGATGATCTTTGATATACAGGGTGCAGAAGCAAAATATGGAATAATTTTTTAAATGTCTTTTTTGTTGGGGTTTAATTAGTCCAATTAAAAAAACAAATGTGATAAATCTAAATTTTCTTGATTAGCTCTATTATTTAAGAACTTTTTCATTAAAATTCAGCCCAATATAAGTAAGCAAGAAAAGAAACAACAAAGAATCTATGATTTACTTAACACCAAAACTAAACTAAAAAAAATTTCCAAAATAATTGTAGTTTCTTTATGGCCTCCATCAAGCCCAGACCTTAACCCCCTGGGGTATTTTAGAAAAGTGAACAAATGCAAATTCCCATCCAAATATTAGTTCACTTAAAACTGCTATTGAGCAGGAATGGAATAAAAGAATTTATTTTGAAGGCATGCAAATCATTTTAATTGTTTTCTTGGTTTAATGGCATATTAACCTTTGTAGGTTATTTAATGTCAAAGCCATTCTCCTAGAAGAAGTACTATTTAACCCATAGCTGCAAGGATAAGGGGGTTCGTACCTTTCCCTAGGGTATTTGCCCGAAAGTGAACGTAATAGCGAGACTGGAGTACAAACTCACTTACTACGATTCCACAGTCCATCGCTTTAACCATTACACCACGAGGACACCCCCAAATCATTTTGAAGGTGTGTTGATACAATTATTGAAAAAAAGGTCGCCAATTTTATTTTACTTACTTAGTGTCTTTAAATGCTTGTACATATGTGGATGTGCATAGTTATGCATGTTAGGTTGTGGATATTCATAAGATTGAATTCATGTCTCATTTTTTTCATAAAAATTTATAACTTAATCATATCTTTATTTTATATTTTAAACCTACTCTATAATACATAAGCAGATAGATAGATAGATAGATGAGGGAAGTTAAAAATGATCTAAGCCTCATCCAAATTTTACCTTTGGTGCACACCTCTTACCTTTACATGGGTACCACCTGCACAGAAATTAAAACAGAAATCTGAATTAGTTTTTCTAGATTTATAAGAAGTAATTGCATGTTGCCACAACAAAAATGTTCAGCTATGGTGAAGGCAAAGAACTTTTTGAATGACCCTCTTAGATAGATGGACACGAACAAAATATATAGATATATATATATAGTATACTTAGTCCAGTTAAACCGGAGTTAGGAGTAATTCCATCTGGACAAGAAATTATTCATGAATGAATATTTAAATTTTCCTGGTAAAAAGCTCAATGTACCAATAATACAGAGCAATAATTTCTTTAAGAAAAAACAACGTGGGCTTAATGAAGAGGTAACTCTTCACCCCTCTTCTATCCCCTCCAACTCTTCTATCCCCTCCCACTCTTATGTGTCTATTCTAGTTTTTTTATCAAAAAGATCTGAAGAAGTCCTGTTAATTTTTTTCGTGTTTTTGGAAATTTCAAAAATGCGTAACAGGATGGAAATAAATTTATAATCCTTTATGTTAAGCAAGGTAGCATCAAGTACCATTTTTTAAGTCTTTGGTGAACACTCTAACCATTATGCCATTGTAACTTATATATATATATATATATATTGGTTTCAGTAACCATCAGCAGGACTTTGATTTCAGAATAGTTTACATAGTGATAGATGCTTGCTGATAAAGATAGGAGCAAATGAGAAATATACAACGAAAAGATAAAAAAACATGCACATAGCGTTCATAATTCAAAAGTCATAAGAACGTGTCTGGCACATGGAAGCATATTTGAAAATATTGGATTTCTCAAAGAAACGAGACAAAACCTCCCATTTATTGAGAAATACGCAATGACAAGTAAATTTTCATATATATAGATCGTTTTGAAGTCATCCATGTTAAATGTCATGTAAGATTGTATTTGGTATTTGTTTTGCTGAAAGGATAGTGTGAAAGTAAATATGGATTAAAATCCGACAGTATGAAGGGAGCAGAAAAACATAATCCAAATAGGTGAATTTATTATGAGGTAAAGTCAACATTACGTTTCGGTTTCAGTTTATGTGAATTCTTCTAATATCCAAGTCCTGAAACGAAAACATTAACGTCGACTTTACATCATAATAAATTCATCTATTTGGATTATGTTTTTCTGCTGCCTTCATATATATATATATATATATATATATGATAATCAATTGAATGGCTTTGGCATTGTATAACCTATGAAGGCAGTCTTTTTTTTTATAAATGGATTCAAGTAACTAATGATAAAGTTGCTAGAGAATTAAGGATAGAAGGAAAGAGACAGGGATATCTTTGAACACAAACTTTATTTTGGGGTTCATGACCATTCTGTGAAGAAATGCTTTCCTGAACCAGTAGAAGTAGTCACGTCTCCCAGACAAGATGTTGAAATATATCAGAGTCATTTTTGATGTGTTATAAGTTTGAAATTCATTGTGTGTCCAGTAGGTGCGTCCAGTAAAGTTTGTTTAGCAGAGATGGCTACTAATAAAAGACACAACCAGTTGCTAACCTTAGGATTGAGCAAGCACATGTGCTACTTTCCAGCAGTCAAGAGAAACAGGTCCTTTTGATGTAAGTGATAACAACTTAAAGAGAGAGAATTTCTCTTTGGCACCAGGAAGCCCCTCTTCTTAAGTATGCGCCGTTTTTTGAGACCTTCTGGGAAACTGCCACTTTTAAATTGATTTATTTTATTTTTATTTCTTTTTTTTATCTCCACAAGGTACTACAACTTAGGGTTAGAGTGGACCTGGGAGTAATTGCAATGAAAGGATGAATCTACCCTCTCCAATGCTCAAGAACTGGAATCTCACAACCAGATATGGTTTAGTGTCATATGCAGGATACTGCCAACTAGGTTGTATAGAGATACTACATCAATTCTACCAAAAATTTTCAGTGACTATATCTGTTATAATTTATGAAAATGATCTACTGAATGACCGCAAAAACACTTTACGGTACTTATGCATCTATGTTACCGCAAAAAAGTCGAACTTTCACGAGCGTTTCCGGGCTGATAACGGAAAGAATCGGAATATTCCGGAATGAAATTTAAGCAAGTTGATGATAAAATAAGTCAACCAATTTGTTGACAAAGCACATGAAGACACAAAAAAAAAAAAGAGAAAAAGACAATTTTTAATGGATAATGTTACCAACCTTTTCAGGAGAAAAAGAATAAATCAACAGTCAATGTGTGGTAATTTTCAATATGAAAAAATTGTTTGAATTTTTATATTATCAATTTTGGAGGGGGGGGGGGGTTATAATTTTTTGTCTTTTTAAATGATTTTTTAAATATTTATACACTTATTGTACTGTGCAGAAATAATAACGTGTTAATTTAGAAATCCATTCTTACCATGGGGAGGGGGTGTTTTGTAACTATTCTGTACTTTTACCTAACAATTTAATAATAATCCAGGTCCTGCATTTGGTGTTACGGCATCTCCAGGCATAACTTTTCCTCATTTTTTTAGGTAGCAAGGAGGCTCACATGCCTGGCAACTTTTAATTTGCCAATAAGGTTTTTTTCTTGGCAGAATTGGATCGCCATTTCTGCACATTGTAGATATTCACTTAGCTGTGATAAATTCATGTTTACACTTGTTTGTAACTTAGTAAACAAATTGATTGAATTATTTTATCTTATATTTGATTAGCAAGGCGTTTCGGCATATTCCGATTCTTTTCGGAAATGCTTGGGAAAGTTCGACTTTTTTGTGGTAACATAGATGCATAAGTACCCACTTTGCTTTTTTTCACATTTTACTCGAAAGGGAAAACCAAAAATAAGCATCGTACTCACCCTTCAGGTTTGATACACATAGATAGTCAAGGTTTATATGTGTACACATGTATACATTCTTTGTGCAATTGCTTGTTTGCAATCAATAGTAGATATTTTTACACAAAAGTATAAAAAGAGAAAGGCAGCTCCGCTGAAATCAGATATATTTGGAAAAGGTGATTTTTATCTATTACATATATCTGTATATATATAAAAGCCAGTGTCCATTTGTTTGTAATGCAAAAAACATGCCACACTGTTTCTATTTATATCTAAAAGTGTAGACTAAATACATTTTCCCATATTCTGAATAAATCTTCCTAAAAAGCCCACTTAGTGTAATAGTTATTGTCATAGGAAATGAAGTCAGCAACCTGAGTTCAACTCCAGGATGAGGTTATTTGCATTCTAATGCCCTTGTAAAAGACATGAATGCATCTGTTCTCCCACCAGCTAAGGATAAATTGTAGGGCACACTATGTTATTTATCCTTGGTATGGCATCTGTTAAGAACAAGGTAAACTCTAAATTCGAACTAGTTTGAATTAGAGTCCAGCTGGTGCAACTATACAGTAGTAACAACATGGCCACAGCTAAGAAAAAATCCTGTTTTATTTTATCAAAGAAAACAGATTGACAACCTATCAAGACCAATCCATGCCTTCCCTACGTGTATGTTGGCATTGCTTTCAGTAGATGAGATATTGCTACGTATGTGAACTGGTTTATTAATCTCAGAAGCTTGCCATGAAAATTGGGGATGGCTTCATAAACAAGATATATATATATATATATATATATATAT
This sequence comes from Sepioteuthis lessoniana, assembly GCA_963585895.1. Taxonomy (NCBI): domain Eukaryota; kingdom Metazoa; phylum Mollusca; class Cephalopoda; order Myopsida; family Loliginidae; genus Sepioteuthis; species Sepioteuthis lessoniana. Next base: position 123,646,216 of record OY757907.1, read on the forward strand.
ATATATATATATATATATAATAAATAAATATATATTATATATATATTTAATCCATGGAAAATATTATTCTGTAACCTAAGGTTTCTTGAAGTTTATAACAACATTCATCTGGCAGTTAAGAAAATGGAATGAAATTGAAAATCGAAAATGCAACAAAATACAGACAAAAATCAAAAATTTGACAAAATACAGACAAAAAGCCATTAAGATTTCGTTTGTGTGCGGTTGTAAGTATGTGTGTGTATATGGGTTTGGGTGTATGTGTGAGCGTGTGGATGCGTGTTTTTAAGTTAAGTCAGGCCAGGAACTTAAAGCATAGATTATAGCAGAAATGGGTAACAAATGTGTATACATTTGTTTCGTTGGCAGTAGGACAAATTACCATCGCTGCAAGTTGTAGGGAATTGGTGAGAATCTGATTTGTAAACTTGTATGGTGGGCAATAGTTGCAATGGGTATAAGTATAAGTATATATATATATATATATATATATATACATATATATAAGAAGATCCCGTCATTGGCTGAGGATAATTTCTAATATGACAACACTGTTAAAGTATATACTTTAATATATTTTTATAACACATTACAACAAATGAAAAAAAAGATGATTTATACTATTTGCACATGAAAAAGTAGTTGTGAAACAACTTCCTCAGCAGAAGCCAACACAAATGACATAGTCCTTTAGAACAATGGATCTTGTGGGTATGCAACATCATTATGACTCCCTTTGGGTTCTAATTGGAAAAGGTATTTTGAGCATCTAGTCCTAGAACAACCAACATAGAGCTGGCAATGATCAAATCAGAGATAAATTAGAATGAGATCAGGGATTTTAAGAGATTATCCAAGTGACTTTTTTATATAAAAATTAATCTTATTGTAATGAGAAGAACAAACAGAAAATTCTGATAAAAAGGTTATTTGTTTCCAGTGTTATATTGAGAATTTTTTATTGTATTACCTTTGGTAACTTCAAATTATCTCTGATGCCAACTTTACATAGCCCATGTCACAAAAGTAGGTCTTGTGGGTCTTCATGGCCAAAACAACAATTATAGGCTTTATGGTTTTGGTATGAAATTTGCATGAACAAAAAATAAATACAAGGCTCATTTATATATATATATATATATATATATATATATATATATATATATATATATTGTCATTCACAGACAGACTGTTTCATGGTATCACAACTCTTCAGCATGATGAGACACACAGGATGCTTCAAGCTGGGATCAAAACCCGCCTAACTTTACACTAGACTTGCTATCTAACCACTCAGCCATTTCGATGACATATGTTAGCTCAGGAATTATAGAATATATGTATTAGTTTTAGTTTGTTTACATTTTGCGCTATTGGATACCAGAGTGCTCAATTTGTTAGAAGAGCTTTGCATTACATAGGTGGTAGCTGTTAATTCCTTCGCCAGAGTGCTCAACCCCCAGGAGGGGAGTATATATATTGTCTGTGTACACACACACACACACACACACATATTTTTAAAATATATGTACACAAACAATTATATATACATACAGATGCAGATATAAATATAGATGCACACACACACACACACACACACTCACTCACTCATTGTGGAGCATTATATATTCATGCATGTCTTTTTATGTTTCTCCTTTTAATCAATAGTGAAAACCTGAGCTGTTATAGCTAAAGTGCTGAACTGCAGCCTCACAGTTCAAACTTTACTTACACTCTTACATTTATATTCAGACTAAAACCCTTGGGAAAGATACGAACCCAGTTATACACCCCCACCGCCCAAGCTATGGCTTAAATTGTACCACTACTGTCTTTCTACAAAGATGGCTTTGGCATTAAATAACCCACAAAGGTTATTATATCATTAAAAAAAGAAACCAAACCATTTTACCATCAAAAGCATTCTCTACCAATCATATTTTTAAAATTTTCCGTCAGTCATATTTATTCTTAGTTCAGATAATGAATTATTCTTAAACAACTATTTCTTCCTAAATGCATTTTGTATACATACATACATACATACATACATACACACTCATATATATATATATATATATATATATATATATATATATATATATATATAAGTGTGTGTACATGTACGTATATATATATATATATATATATCATCATCATCAAGACGTGCCGCCAGCGCGGATATCCTTGACCATCTCTTGCCACTTTTCCCTATCGTTCATCACCTCCGGCAGGTCTTCTGGGTTACATCCCGTGTCCTCACATAGCTGCTGTATGTAAGTTTGGGCTGGTCGTCCTGCTTTTGCTTGGCCATATGTGGGGGTCCATAGTAGTACGTCACTTACGAGCTCGTCTTTGCTTCTCCAGCAGTGTCCGGCGTGTCTGGCTCGTCTCACCTGTATAGTTTTCGTGATGGGAGGTAGGTGGCCGTACAGTTGACATCTCGTGGGGTGTTGTCGCCAGGACTTGTTCAGTATTGCTCTCAACATTCTTGTGTAGTTGCCGTCAAGTTTCTTCTCCAGCCGTTTGGTTAGTGTCCATGTAGTGCATCCATATAGCAGTATCGATACAACTGCTGCCTGGAAGAAACTGCGCTTCATTTCATCGGTCAGGTCTGATTTCCATATTATTGAGAGCCTACCTATAGCCGTCCATGCTTTCGTCAGTCGTGTGTCGATGTCGTTTTCTGTTGATGAGACGCTACTTCCTAGGTAGGTGAATTTGTCCACTAGCCTCAGAGAGGCTCCGTCTAGAGTGGTAATGTTGCCCGTTTGGTTGTAACACATATATTCAGTTTTGTGCACATTGACATGGAGGCCAATGCCTGCTGCAGCTCGTTCCAAACTATGCAGTAGTGTCTCTGCTTGATTAGGCGTATTCGCCAGTAACGCTAAGTCATCAGCGTAGTCGGCGTCTGTGATTGTTTTTGCGGGGTACCTTTTGCTTCTTTTCTTAGTCAGCTCGAAGCCATTTTCTCTGATTTTGTCGATCGAGGTTCTAAGCACGTAGTCTAGACAGATAATAAAAAGGTATGGGGTTAGCGTGTCTCCTTGTAGTACTCCTGCAACAATGTCGAAGTATTCCGTGTCTCCATCTGGTGAACGTACCTTTACTTTTGTGTTTTTGTAGAGGATCATTATTGCTGCTACGGTTTCTTTTGGTAGACCGTATGCTAGTAGGATTAGTTCCATTTTCCCTCTGTGGATGGAATCGAAGGCCTTGGTAAAGTCGACAAATAGTAATGTCGCCTGAAGGTTTTTTTGCCCGGACGCCTTCAAGGATTCTACGGATGGTCAATATTTGTGAGGTTGTGGATCTATTTCTCCGGAAGCCATTTTGGTTTTTCCTAAGGATGTGGTCTATTTTGGGTTCTATGCGGTTTCGTAGTAGGGCATTGTAGATTTTGGCTGCTATGCATGTAAGCGTTATCCCTCGGTAGTTCTTGGCTAATCCGAGGTCGCCTTTTTTAGGGAAAGGAAGGATGCATCCCTTCATCCATCTTTCTATCCTATTTTGACTATAGACAGCGTTGCATTGCCGGAGCAGTATATGGTCGAATTTTCTAGTCTTCCACACTTCTGGGGGGATCTCGTCTAGCCCTGCAGCTTTCCTATTTTTAATTTTTTTAAGAACCGAGTCGAGTTCTTCTTTGGTGAAAGGCCCTAGTTTAATGTCTAATTGCTTACTGATAATTCTGGTGATCGGTTCATCCGTTATTTTCGGTGGGCTTCCTAGTAGATTTTTGAAATGCTGTTCCCACAGTTTTACTCTTTCTTGTTGGCTTGCAGCTTTCAATTTTGCTTTGGCTGTGCTCTTCCTTCTACTTACTTCGTTTATTGTTTGCCAGGCTATCCTGGATTGTCTATCTTCCACCGAGTCTCTAATCTTATCTATCTGATTTTGTATGTATTCTGCCTGTTCTTTTAGATATATTCCTGCTAATTGATATTGTGCTTTTTCTAGTTTTCGGGCATTTGTGTTTGTTGGGTTCTTCCGATAGCTTTTGGAGGCAGTTTTCACGAGTGCACGTTTTTCTCTAACCTCTGACGTTTCCCAAGGGACTCTATATTTAGTTCTAGGTTTTGTTGGAATACACTTTGATGCCGCTTCTAGGTGTGCTTCAACAAAGTTTTCATATTCGTCATTTGGGGTAACTTTTTTTGTCTTCTCTTGTAGTGTTTCGAATCTGTTTCTTAATTCTAAAGCATATTTGTCTCTAATGTCTCTGTTGTTAAGTAGGGCCCAGTCATAGCGCCTAGTTGTCACTGTTCGTGTGGCGTTTTTTCGTAGGCTTAGACGTATTTTGGCCGTGACTATTCAATGATCGGAAGACACACCCTCGAAAGTGGAGTATGCCTCGCAATTCATCGCACTATTTTTCCATTTTCTGTTTATAAAGAGGTAGTCTATCTGTGCTTTACTCTTGTTCGCGTATGTGTGGGTCCATAATTTTCCCTCCCTTTTTTGAAAGTTTGTATTGAGGCATGTTAATCTATTTTCTATCATGAAATCAATTAGATGTTGTCCATTCCTGTTTGACGTGTTGTGTAGGCTGTATTTGTTGTTTCTGTTTTTCCCGATTTGTGCATTCATATCTCCGCCAATGACTAGCAGGTTGTTTCGGAATGCTACGTACTAGGGAGGATAGCTCCTCGTAGAAGGTGACTAGTTCGGTTTCTTCGCTGACATTGGTAGGGCTGTAGCAGGAGATGATCGTTGCTTTGGGGTTGCCATTAAACGTTGCGGCCATCATCCTAGATTGTATTCTCTCAATGCTATTAAGTGTTTTTAACGCTCTTGGTCTTATAAGCATTCCAACCCCTCCTACCGATGCATTGACAGAGTTTTTCCACGCCGATACAGTCACCAGCATCCATCCATTGCCAGTTTCGTGATATTTGATATCTTCGGTGTGAGTGTATCGATGTTCTTGTATACAGATTATGTCTATCTTATGTTCTACGGCTGATGCAGTTAGCTCTGGTAGTTGGCCTATTCTATTTAGGGTTCTAACGTTAAATGTCGCTATCTGTGTTGTTTGTTTGCATTTTAGTAGTTTGAGCTCTGTAGCTGATTTTTCGAACACTGAGGCCAAGGCTCCAACCTCAGCAGGACGCGCCCCTTTTTTACCCGCGCGAAGAGCGATGCGGTTTGTGAATGTGGTTTGAGTATGAGTCATGGTTATCTTTCGATGGTTGTTTTTTATTCTCATCTATAGAAATATATATATATATATATATATATATATATATACTAGTAATTGTGACATGAAAAGTATTCATAAAATTTAAACTTTCAAAATATTTATTAATGTTTATATTTAATTTTTTACTTATGATATAGTTAGTCGATAGAAAAAAAACATCTTTAATTTAACAAATTTCATATTTGATTATCTTCAATGTTGATAAGAAGTATCAAATTGTGAACATAGTTATTTACCAAGTGTTTTGCTCAGATGTGGCACAAGGTCTTATGAATGGAGCACCCAATGAGACTTGAACGCACTCATAAAGGTTTGCTAGTCTAAATTACTATCCATTACACCACCCGAGATGCCCTGTGGAATTCTAAACATCATATCTTAATAAATCACTTTTGATTAGGTTGGTTTCTTTGTTTAATGACTCACCAATATTTGTGGGTTATCTAATGCCAAAGCTATCTTTGTAGTGGTATTATTAAACCAATAAATGGGGGATAAGAGGGTATATACATTTCCCAATGATATAAGTATGGAAATGAAAATAATAGCATGACTACCGTTTGAACTCACAAAGATGTTGTAGTCAAGCAAATTAGTCATAATGCCACTCAAATTTCCCTTATAAATTATGTGTTACATGAATGAGAGTTAAATATGTATCAGTTGTAACAAGGTTTTTTTTAACCCTTTTCAGGTGGATTTGGCTCGTTTTGACCATGGAAATAAATATGCCTGTTTGCAGTTTTATTACAGTCAGTTTCTATAGAAACAGTTAAACCCATATATTTAAGAAACTTGATCATATTGCCTGAATAAGGTTTGCCTTGTGTAGATAGCTCACAAATTGAATTTGTTTCTGAGTCATCTAACAATTGGTAAAATTTAGAAACAAATTCTGTGTGGAAAGAGTTTTTTTTTTTTTAAAGCTCCAAACTATTGACACACACCAGAAATAGATTATAATAAGTAAAAAGAAAAGATCAGTGATGGTTTTGAACAAAAATAAAGCCCTACTGCTACTGCTATCACTGATAATGATGATACTATAAAAACCTCATCATTTCACTGAGTAATTTATCATCAGCTGACACCATCGTTGGTCCCATAGCCCAGCTTGAAACTGGGGACACTGCTCATATGGTGTGTCTTGGGCAGGAACAGTTTTGTAAAGTCTATCTCTGTCCTGGTTAATAACTGATTTGAATTCATATTTTTCCTCCTCTTACACCAATTGGCATACTAAAGTTAAAGAGCTCAGTCTGCCATTCTATTTACTCATTTTTGGAGGGATAATAGCTGTATTCATATATTTCTTGAGGGTATTAGCACTATATGAAATGCAAACCACTTCATTTAGGATCTGAACTTAGTAGCTGATTTCACTTCTTATGATAAAAATCATTACACTACCAGCACCTCTTCTTCAGTTGAAATAAGTTTTATTAATTTATTAAGTTGTTCATTTTGATATTTTTACCATTTAAAAAAGAAATACAATTTTCTGTTGATTTTTTTATTATTGAATAATATATCATATATATATATATAACATTTTGACCCCCTCTGTCCATGCCTATGAATGAAATAATTTGTAATTTTATTTCTACTTTTATTCTTATTTTTATGCTTATTTTTATTTTTATTTTTTAATTTTTATTTTCTAATTTCTATTTTTTTTATTTTTTGATTCCTTAAATTTATCTTCTGAATACGAACTGTAACTCCACATTTGCTACTCTGCGACGAGGGAGAAACATGTAAATAGTCATCTGACAAGACGGAGAGTATAGTAATATTCTCCGCCGAAATAAATTTATTATGACGACTTAAATGAGTTTGAATCTCCATCGAATTGTACTATATATATATATATATATATATTGACTCTGAAGTCAAAATATTTCCTTCCATTAATTTTTACATTTTCTGGAGCAAATATAGAAAATTATTCAGCTCAGGAACTTTATGACTTATACCAGTACAACAATAAGTCTGCAGTCTGGATTTTGATCTGAAACTTTCACTGTATAATGTTCCATCTATAAAGTTGAATATTTACCATTGAATAAATTACATTAATAAGAAAGGAGATTATGTTGAAAAATAGATATTTTTTGTAATTAAGCTGTAGACTTATTGATGTGCCTATGGACACTTAAATAATTTAGCACTGGACCCCACAGTAGAACTTCCCTGTCAACTGGAGCTGTAGAATACACCAACTGCACCTCTGCACTTACAATTCATATATATATATATATATATATATATATATATATATATATATAAGCAGGGTTTGGCATTAAATAACCCACAGGAGTTAATAAGCTAAAAAACTCTACATTTAGAGTAATGCAGTTTTAAGTTTCAAATTTAGGTTTAAAAAATTTTAAACTAATAAAAGAATAATTATAGATATGATTGAAATATGTATCAGATGTAGATTGTATGAACAAAGCTGGTGATAAGAATGATAATTTACTAAGCATTTTGCTTAGATGTGGCACAAGGCCATATGAAAGAGGGCTGGAGATAAGAATGAACTACAATCTGAACTGTATTAACCTTCATGCAGAAAATAAACTTCAAACTCAAGTTTGGGTAAAAAAAAAATGAGTCAGAAAATAAATTTTAAAAAAAAAGGTAAAAAAATCAGGGGAATAAAAAGAAGTCGAAAGAAACTTAAGCATATCAATTGAAATCATTTCAATTAATTTCACAGTGTTTGGCAACTTTAAATATGATTTACTGTTGAATTGAATCAATAATAAAAAAAAAAAACAGAGACTTGTATTAATTATGCATAACACTATAAAATGGATATCTTTTTACATCATAGCATTACTTGTAAAGAAGAACATTTAATATAAATGCTTTTCACAATATCTAGATATGGATAAGAAGCCAAAACATCAACTGTGCTTATCTTTTGAAGCTTATTGTAAGCAAGGGATTTAATACATCCTGATTTCCAAGAGGACAAAAAAAAAAACAAACATAGATATATATAGGCCTGCTTAAAACTTAGACAATCTCCAGTTTAATAAAATGAAAATGTGTCATTTTGCGACATGTTCACCCTTTCTAAAGTTGTATCAATCAAAAATTAAGAATCCGCCTAATCACTCACCCTTTTTTTTATTAACATTTTTTTCAAAACATTTAGACAACTTCTCTTCAGGAAAGGATTTATACACAAAGATCCTTGAATGGATTGATTAGTTGTTTGAAAGAATAATTCTTTTGAAAGAGAACTGGCTATTGCCAAAGTAGATTACATAAGTAAAGTTGGTGACCGTAGTCAAGGGCGACCTGAAGGCTCCCTTTTCAATAGCTACTACACCAAGGTGTAGGGGTGGGCGCTATTCCTTTCCCTGGATTGTTCCACTTTACCCTTGATATGTACCTTATATTGCTGAGTGTTAAGCAAGGAGGTATCAAGTACCATTTTTAAAGTCTTTGGCATGACGCAACCAGGGATTGAACCCAGGTCTCCCAGACCATTGACAAACACTCTACCCACAGTGAAACTAAGGCAACAGTAAGCAAAACTTGGTCCCCACACAGACTATTTTCATGAAAAATTAATTCAACAGATTGTTCTGAAAGTAATTCTCAACTTTTTAGCAGAATAGACCATATTTATAAGCTTCTCTTGTCAATATAATAATAATTTTCATTATTATAGATAAGTAAAAAGAAACCATCTACTCACAAGAAAATACAAGTCAAATTCCTCTAAAGAATCCACTCCTTTCAATTATATAAACTCAGCAGTCACTGACAATGCTAACATTCAGCCACTGACCAATCTCAAGGCAGGAGACATTTGTATCTCTCTGGTCATTGCACACCGGCCAAAGCCTTATCTGCTGCAGTTGACAATGCTTTGTCCTGTTTGAATTGCTGGAGTCCTTTTCCATGGCTGACCCAGCTGCAGATACCCAAAGCTTCAGCCAGCAGCCAATGCTGGATCTAACCAATCGACCACAGTCTCAAACAGGGCTTTTCAGAACTAAAAATTCTGAAGGTCATACCACAGGCTATTCAAGGGTAAATTATGAAAGTCAGCACCAGCTCTTTTTAAAGCTATTCAGAAAGTCAACTGAGGACAACTTCTGGTTCCCTAACTTGCACTCCTTTCAAAAGTAGTAAGATTTACCAGCACCACTGGAGACATAGAGCAGCAGCTATAGAGCAGCCGACCCTGAACCAAACTCACAGCAGCAGTTCCAGCATCTCAGCCTGCTAATTTCTTCAGACCTGCGACAGACCAGTTCCTGTATCACAAGACCTGCAGCAGACCAGTTCTTGCATCACCAGACCAGCAGCTAACCAGTTCCTGTACCTCAGCCTGCTGACATCTCCAGACCTGTGACAAACTAGTTCCTGCATCACTAGACCTACAGTAGACTACTTCCTGTACATCAGCTGGCTGATGTCTCCAGACCTGCAGCAGATTACTTTCTGCATCACTAGACCTGCAGCTAATCAGTTCCTGCACCTCAGTCTGCTGACATCTTCAGACCTGCATCATGACCTGCAACAGACAGGTTCCCACACGTCAGTTTGCTGACATCTCCAGAGCTGCAGTTGACCAGTTCCTGCATCTCAGTTTACTGACATCTCTAAACCTGCAGTTGACCAGCTCCTGCACCTTTGCATGCTAACATCTCCAGACCTGCAACAGCTTGGTTCTTGCTTCTCAACATACTGACATCTATCGAAAAGTAACAGTGTTGTATAGCCATTAACACTATACATACACATATATATGCATGCAGAAACATAACGACACAATGAAGACGAGCGGACACAGTTCTTTAGAAAAATATACCTCTCACTTTATTTGAAAGGGTTTGAAAGGGTTACTAAAGGTTTTACTGTGTGAGAGGTGAGTTGGAGACTGAATAGAACTGCAACATATTGACCCCCACTCTTATGGCCATAACAGTGTTTCTTTCCCGTTCTCCTGGGCTGCTCAACCAGGAGCCTGGGGGCCCAGCCTCTCTGGAACATGGTCCCCATTCCAGCATCTTCTCTCCAACTGACTTGAACTTCCTGTGCACCGAGTTATATTATTGTTTTACGCCCACTCAATTCAACCTGTCGACCGGATGCACCTGTTATTTACACAGGTGCATTTCCTATTTTGACAGCTCGGCCGGGTTCAATATGCAACAACAGCATCCACTCTAGAAACAGACCAGTCACACATAGCAACTTAGACTACACTTTGGTCCATGAGTAGACCAACCATCACTTCTTATTGTATGATTCACCAAATAAAAGCTTGGCATTTTAAATTTACCCTCTTGTATTTGTTGTCCTTATCTAGTTTGTTATCAATCACATCATTTATGAAAGTTTGTGGGATTGACATATTTATCAGTCTCACAACAAAACCTATTTACCATAAAACTAAAGAGGATGCTCAAAAGTCAAAATACCTGACTCTTTCCAAATGATCACAGAAAAACAACTTTAACTCTCAAAAAAAAAGACACCTTTTTGCAATCCTTTTTCTAACCAGTAAGTCAACAAAGCACTCCTCTTCTCTGCTTAATTTATTCTTTTAAGCAAGCCAATACTCTGTTACTTATTCTTTCCTTATTTCTAAGGATAATTTTCCTCCTTTTATAACATAACGGCATTGGCAACTGTAGTCAAGGGTGACTAGAAGGCTCCTTTTTCAATAGCAACTACACCGAGGTGTAGGGAAGGGCACTACCCCTTTCCCTGGATTGCTCCACTTTACTCTTGATACATACTTTATATTGCTGAGTGTTAAGCAAGGAGGTATCAAGTGCCATTTTTAAAGTCTTTGGTATGACGCGATCTGGGATTGAACCCAGGTCTCTCGGGCCATTGGCAAACACTCTAACTCATTTTGTACTTTGTAATTGTGAATAAATTCCTTGTCTGTGTTTGAGTCTAATTTGTTTGCATGCTTAAAAAACACCATTATTCTTCATGTAATTTCTATAGGTGGGCCAAGTATAATTAAACATAATTATAGTTTTTTCTTATATCAAGTAATTTTTATAAATGTACAAAGGAAAATATTAGATCAGAATAATTTTTTTTCAGTAAATAGTTTCAATGCATTCTGGCTAGATAAATTAGCCATACTACTATTGTTTTAAAATAGTGAAATGGATGCCTAAAAGAATTAAGGCTGTTATGAAAGCTCAAGGATATACATATATATATATATATATATATATATATATATAAAAACATGCAACTGATATTTAACAAAATTAATTTTCAAACCAATGCTAATGTACTTAAATGTCTTTAGCGACTGACACTATTTATAGAAACCCATTTAAAAGCAAACGCTATATTCTCTAACGGTAAAGACGCTTTTACTTAGTAGTAATATGCAAAAACAAAAGTTACATCACTTTTATAATAGATCCTCCTCTGATAATGGCCCAAAGTTGGGCAGAAAGTACTAGGAATATATACAACTATGGACAATACATAAATCAATTCCTGCCGAATACGATAAAAGCAATACAGCAATACAAACGGATCCAGAAGAAAATATGTAGACAGAAAATGTCTATTATGTTCAACAAAATTTGTATCAATGAAGAAATGCTGCCTAAATATACATAAATATAAATTTATATATATATATATATATATATATATATATATATATGAAAAGTTGTCTTCAAGGCAAATATTTGGATTTTAGAAAAATGAGTAATACAGGAGAAAATAATTGATTACGTCATAAAACAATATTTTTTGAAAAAGTCAAAATAGTTCCTTGGTTTGTAAAATTTTTGATGGTTTACGATTTTAAAAAAACAGAAAATAGTCCAGTATTATTAATGCATATTAAAATCTTTTAGCATCATTTTTTACTAAAAAAAAGGTGGTATGACTTTTCAGCTTGCATGCTTAATATATTTTCTATCATTATTATTATTATTTTATTCTTATTTTTATATTTAGAATAATTCTAAATAGAATACCTTGTATGTAAGCACATACAAGGTAAGCACATTGTAGTCGAAACACGTATTGACAAAGTAAATAGAATAACTTTTCATCCACACCAAAGTATATATTTTTTTCCATTTATCTTTTCAATATATTCGTCTGCTACATTTTCATTTTTATTTCACTAACATATATATATATATATAAAGTATAAGTTGTTGGTGACCGTAGTCGAGGGCAACCAGAAGACTCCCTTTTCAATAGCTACTAAACTGAGGTGTAGGGGAGGGCGCTACTCCTATTTCTCTGGAATATATATATATATATATATATATATATATATATATATATATATATATATATATATAATAGTGTTATAAAAGCTCAAGGAGTACTATAATTTTTTGGTTAATAAATCCTAAAATTTTTTCCTCAAAATTGGATTATTCCATAATATTTTCCTCTGCATAGCAAAGAAAAAATTGTACCATTAATTTAAATAATTTAATGTTTTTAAGGACTATTTTATGAAGCCAGAATGTTCAGCTATTAAATGAAAAAAATATGTGTTTATCTGTTATTAGTTCAATTACTGCTAAACAAAAAAATTTACCTAAACATCCAATAAGTGTGCTAATTCCATCATTTTTGCCTGGGATAGTAGTTGTTGTTCAAATAAGAAATAAGGAGCAGTCTTTATTTCATTTAGTTTAAAGCATCATAATAAAACAGTCATAGTAAAAGGTTTATGGTAAATATGAACCAGATATAGATTATATAAATAAAGCTGAAGAGAAGAATGAACTACAAACTGAACTGTTTTAACCTTCATACAGAAAATAAACTTCAAACTCAAATTTTAGGTAACAGAGAAAAAAAGTGAAGCCAGAAAATAAATCAAAAAAGAAAATCAGAAAAATCAGGAAGAAAACAAAAGAAAAAAGTTTGAAACAAGAATGGAAATCAAGCAAAAGAAAGAAAGAAGGAAAGAAAAAAAGAAAAAAGTGTAAAAGTTAGACAGGAAATGAAATCAAGCAAAAGAAAGAAAGAATAAAAGAAACAAGAATAGAAATCAGGCAAAAGAAAGAAAGAAAGAAAGAATGAAAATCAAGCAAAAGAAAGAAAAAAAGAAAAAAGTGTAAAAGTTAGACAGGAAATGAAATCAAGCAAAAGAAAGAAAGAATAAAAGAAACAAGAATAGAAATCAGGCAAAAGAAAGAAAGAAAGAGAGAAAGAAGAATGAAAATCAAGCAAAAGAAAGAAAGAAAGAAAGAAAGAAAGAAAGAAAGTGGAAAAGTTAGACAGGAAATGAAATCAAGCAAAAGAAAGAAAGAATAAAAGAAACAAAAATAGAAATCAGGCAAAAGAAAGAAAGAAAGAAAGAAAGTAAGAAAGAAAGAAGAATGAAAATCAAACAAAAGAAAGAAAGAAAGAATAAAAGTGTGAAAAAAGATATAGAACAATTGTTTGTCAAAAGAAAAGGAAGAAAAAATGAAAAAAAGAAAAAAAAGCTGTGGAATCTTATCACCAAAAATAAATCCTTTCAAATATGCTGTGCTATTTGGTGCATCCGACAAGGTTTTAGTGTATCAATCAAGCTTATGTCTACAAATTTCCATAACAAATAAAACCTACATAAAAGTATTTGGTACAAATCTGTATATACGCAAATGACATTTCCTTTTTATCAACCTTGTCAGCACCTCTATTATTCTTGGAGAAATCTGTTTCAGTTCTATTTTTTTTTTCTCCTTTACTACTGGAAGACACATGTGATTGATTAGACTTAAAAGGAAGTGACATATTGGTAAAGAGAATGGATCTGAATTATTGCTTCTGGCAACTGCTATCCCAGATTGCATGCCAAGATAATCAAGGAATACTCAAAGAACGAATGTCACCAGCCTTTGTCACATTACCCCCTCTCTCTCTCTTTTTTGTTGCAAGACAGTTTGATGTAACTTTATATATACAGTAGTATGGAAGTCCTTCAAACTGAAAATGACTCCTTCTTTCAAATAAATGAGGTTATGTTTAAGTGTGCTATTGGGATTACAGGTTGAACTCTGATGCAAAGCATAGCCTACACATTGTGCAGAGAATTCAATTATCTACTGGCAGCACTCCTCACAGGCCTAAATATAGTCAGCCTCAAAAGTCATCACAGCTTGACATGGTCATCTGCATTTGTCTTTACAAGGAGAATCCCACATTTTGGAGATTGTCCTTGAGCCTCTTTTTTTACTTGCCCTGTGACCGTCAGCAGGTGGACAGCTACCTGCATAGGATCTAATGGGAGAGGTAATATTCAAGCACTCCCATTATGTGGCTGAGGTAATGTTCCTAACTCGACCTCCATCCTCTGCAGTCAGCTGAACATTATATCTCCAGTTATATCTTACATTATATCTCCAGTTCTGAAGGGGGAATGCCACATTTTTTTAAGAAAAGTATGGCAATGACCCTTGACCCTTAACCCTTTTTCTTGCCTGCCTTATGATCATCAGCTGGTGAACAGCTTGTTGAATAGAATCTGATGAAGGAAGCAAGATTCAAGCTTCCTTATAACCTGACTAATGTTGAATGATAAGAGCATCAGTGCTTGCAGAACTAGTCCTTTGTAGTATCAAAACATGCAGGATATGATCCCTTCACCAGTTGTGTTTGAAAGACTAAATGTGGAATAATTCAATATGCTATGTATATATGTTCAAAATATATGCAACAAATGTACTTAAAATCTAAAAAAACAAAGAAATCAAAAGTTCTATGAAATATATATATGAATGGTTTAAGGTTTGGTTTCTTTGTTTATTGGCATATGCAACCTTTGTAGGTTATTTAATGCCAAACCCAACAGTGGTAGTACTATTTAACCCATAGCTGGGAGGACAAGGGGGTTCAATACCTTTCCCAAGGGTATTTGTCCGAAAGCAGGAGTAATAGCGCAACTGGAGTTCGAACTCGCTTTCTATAATTCCGCAGTCCATTGCTTTAACCATTACACCACGAGGACACCCCCTGAATGGCTTAAAATGTTATTCTATACATTGTGTATATAAAGTAACTTTTATATATCTGTATGCCAGTGTGTGTGTGTGTGTGTGTGTGTGTGTGTGTGTATGTGTGTGTGTGTGTGTTTAAATTAACTTTTATATATCAATATGCCCCTCTGAGTGTGTGCTTGCATGTGTGTGTATCTAAATTAACTTTTATATATGCATATGCCTTTCCTGATTAATTACAAGAGGTTTTGATCGTGGTCTCATTATTTGTCATTTTTAATCAAGTAACATAAGAAAGCATGGAAAGTAATTTATCATACAAACATTCAAATTTTAACTGATGTACATCGAATATTGAAATGAATAAATACGCAAACATCCACTAAAAAGTAATTAGCAGAAAAAAAGACAGAAAGATTGCTTTCAATTTGACAAATTTACACCCATATTCTGTTTGCAACATTGCTTTTTTATTACTCACTGAAAAATACAAGTTTTAAGCTTTGTGAGATTTGGGTTGGTTTTTTTTTTAGCCTGGGCATATATTCTATGTGTGTTAGGTGCGTGTTACACAGCTTTCAAAGATGATAAATTTATAACTAATGTCAAGTCTCATTTCAATAATATGATTATTGATCTTAATATGAAACTAATTTTTCTGTCCTATGTTAATAAATATTTTGGCAGTTGTTCAGAGATAGTACAGCATAGTTTCACAGCTAGAGTTATCATAATATCATAACCAAGTTGGCTAGCACTATAGAATGTGCTGATGGCATCTATGTAGAGGGGTAAGAACCCCAAACAAACGAGTGTCCTTAATATGACTCTAAACTACACCTGATGGTGAGGCTCCACTTCTGGAGCTTTGGGGAATGTGGAATATGCCTTCATTGCCATACTCCCTTGTCTACTCTGACCCAGAGAAGTAGTACTTGTTAGAGTCCCATCTATGGATTAAATAGAACTCTTTAATAATTACTAGAAAACATTTAACTGTGAGCAAACAAATGATTGATATCAAATTGAATTATTGGTATTAGTAAGTAATACTTGAAACCATTTAACTGCGTGCAAATGAATGAATAATGTTGACTAGAATTATTAGGGTTGAATAGCAATACTTGAAACCATATGACTGAGAGCAAATAACTTGTAGCAATACTTGAGACCATTTAATTCTGTGCAAACAGATGAGCTCTGGCTTATTTAAAAATAATGTTGCCTACCAACTATTCATTTACAAATCATATATATATATATATATATATATATATATATATATATATGAGGTTTACAAAGTGTTTATCATTGTAGGTTAATTATTGGTATGTTTAGTAGAAGCTGCTACTAGTAGGAGATGCAATCTGTTGCCAAGCCCCAGGACTTAGCAAGCATGTGCACTACCTACTAACATCCGAGAGAAAAAGATCCATCCAGTAGAAATGGTAAAAGTTTAATGAGGAAGAATTTCTCTTTGGTACCAGGAAGCCCCTCTTTTTGGGCATGTGCCGATTTCACTTCCTGACAGAGGCCTCCTGGGAAACTGTCATCTTTTGCATTTATATATTTTTTTAAATTTCTTTTTAATCCCCACACATAGGATTTGGCATAGAATAACCTACAAGTGTTGAAACACCATAAAATAACCAAATCAAACATGACTCTGGGTGGTTTGTAGGATACTTAAAGAATGAAAAAATAAAGATAAAAAGGTGAACAACATTTTAACAGTACATATCTTGTTGATTGAATAATTTTAACAGCATACCAAACTATCTTGGTTTATTTTATACCTTGAGGTTAGAGAATCATGTTTATTGTATGTTCATATTTACTCTTTCTGTGTAATTGTTTTTAAAAGAGTTTTTTTTAATACACAGTCCAATCAAATATTAATGATTTTTAAACAGATCTATTTGACCCATAGATGAGACCCTAACAGGTACTGCTACTCTAGATCAGAGTGAATCAGGGAGTAAT
Organism: Sepioteuthis lessoniana; assembly: GCA_963585895.1. Lineage (NCBI taxonomy): Eukaryota > Metazoa > Mollusca > Cephalopoda > Myopsida > Loliginidae > Sepioteuthis > Sepioteuthis lessoniana. Next base: position 123,663,370 of record OY757907.1, read on the forward strand.
GGCAATGAATGGGTTTTCTCCACTCACCAATTCTACTAGAACTGGAGTCTCACCATCAGACATAGTTTAGTGTCATATGAGACACCCTTTTTTGGGATCAGGCTGGTCTTTGTTCTATGCAGAGGATGAATTCAGCCTTGAGGAAAGGACTTGGACATCTTTTCATTTTGTGATGAAGATATCTATGTATAGAAACATTAAATTGGGTCTTCTCAAAGATTTTACTTGATTCCATCTTTCTCTTGTAACCAAATTTGAATTTCATTCAACTACAAATAAATTTATTAAAGAGAGTCCTCATGGCATTGTGGCTAATGTAATGGACTGTAATACTGTAAAGGAGTACAAACTCTAGTCTCGCTATTACATTCACTTTTGGATGAATACCCTTAAAAAATTATGAGCACCTTTATCTCCTTGTTATAAGCAGAATAGTACCACAACTGTTCTTCTATAGGGATAGCTTTTGCATTAAATAACCCATAAAGGTTTATATGTCATTAAACAAAGAATTTAAATCAAACCAATTGAATATAAGATTACAAAATATAACTAATTTAGCAATGTTTAATACAATTTACCTGAATGAAGAATTAGTAAAGGGTGGGATTAGGTCGGAAGTTTGTGAGTTTGAGCCACAAATCACCACATTCAATGTACCGAATGCTTCTCTGTTTGAATGGGTCATATGTGAACAACACATTACTAGTGGCTATCACACCCAATTGTGAATTCTGCAGTGCGTACAATATCTGGCAACTAGTCGGCATAACCAACAATTTTTTTCTCCTGTTATAAAAGGATTTATAAATCCAAACTAGTAAATACATCCTCCATAAATCTCCTATGCTTTTAGTCACATTGCCAAAATTTTATTCACTCCAAGACGTCTATACAGACTGCTTTGAGAATCCTTTCATTTGATAAAGGAATTTATTTATGAAATGGCTATTTATAAGAACTAATTATAGAAATATTTCTTTTGGTTAAAAACCCTCCTTTATCTAATTTTATAAAATATCAATAGATATCATTTTGGTGCTAAAAATACTTACTTTTTATAAAAATAAGTCCCTAGGTAATTCTTTGCCACAATAGTTGATTCAGCTTGATAGTCTTATGAAGGTTGTGTGAATACTGTAGTGAATTATGTCTAATGAGTTTGTAACATAATGTAGTTTGATATTGTAGAAAGGTGTTTTACAGGCTGTGTAATAAAAAGGTTAATGTTGAAAAGGAATTATAGATAAAACAAGCAAAATATCAAAACAAATAACAGGAACTTGCGTTGAAAGTGACATCTTTTTATATATTATTCTTGGTAATGAGCAGTAATTTACAAAAGATGTGTGAATATTAGTTTTTGTATGTGTACAATGTATGTAAATGTTTAAGTATTCTTTTTAAATGTTTACTTGCATGTCAATCCTGAAATTACTGATAATTACTTAGTTACTGTCATGATATTTGTGACATATTTTTGGTTTGTCAGTCTTCTGAGACTGCTGGAATATTACTGACTGTTACTAGAGATTTGGTCTATATATTCTAACTAGCTTTTGGAGGCAAAATAGGGAAAAGCTATTTATGAGAACTATGACACACGTGTGTCTTTTTCTATCTTTAGATTTGGTGACACATGTGGGTTAGAGACGGTAAAATAGCTTACTCTGCAGTAATCCCCCACCACCACCACCACCCACTGCTAAAAATTTTATTTACAGAGTACGCATCTGTACAATCAAATGTTCTTATGCCTGAGCTCTGGTCTGAATATTTTCCAGTGAAGAAATGTGTAAAAATATTGATCTTTTAAAATAGCATGTGCTGACATAAAAGTCAACATTCTAAATATGGTTTCTTAAACAATTCTCTTATCACTAGAGACAAATTTACTGAACCCATAGAAGTGCACCAACACTTTTAGGAATAGTTGCATTTAAGGTATCTTAAGGCTGTTATGTGAATTCTTAGTTGTGTGTAAACCAATATTGTGGTTTAAACGTGTTGCTAATTTAAGAGAAAGTTTTATAATGGATTATTATGGTCTTTAATTAAATTACCTGAAATAGTTCTGCATTAAACTGAGTTTGAAAATAATGTAGTGAACAAAAACATGCACAAAGTAAAAACAACAAAACCAACTGATCTGCATTACAATATTAACATTTATTAAAATAAAACAAGTGAATATTAGGACACTGCTGGAGAAGCAGAGATGAACTCATAAGAGATGTACTCTTATGGATCCCCACACATGGCCGCGCAAAAGCAGGACGACCAGCTCGAACGTACATTCAGCAGCTATGTGAGGATACAGGTTGTTGTCCTGAAGACCTACCTAGGGCGATGAACGATAGGGAGGAGTGGCGGGAGAGGGTCAGGGATATCCGTGCTGCCAGCACGATATGATGATGATGATCTTTTAAGCATACAAGTGACACTTGGGTGATAAGGGAGATAACTCTGATGTGGCCTATGTGTGTGTGTAATTGAAGTCAGCAGCCTATCACCCTGGAGGAGGTAGAACCAAAAGAGAGAGACTCTTAAGATCTTTTGTTTTTTGCCTATGTGTATGTGTGTGTGCGTGTGTGCGTGTGTGTATGATTGAAGTCAGCAGCCTATCACCCTGGAGGAGGCAGAACCAAAAGAGAGAGACTCTTAAGATCTTTTGTTTTTTGCCTATGTGTATGTGTGTGTGTGTGTGTGTGTGCGTGTGTGTGTGATTGAAGTCAGCAGCCTATCACCCTGGAGGAGGCAGAACCAAAAGAGAGAAACTCTTAAGAGCTTTTGTTTTTTTTTTATTTCCTGGCTGTCACTTCTGCTATCATGCATGTGTTAAGCCTTTATTGTTGTCCATCTTTTACTAAGTGGAGGAGTCCCCTAGCAGTAGAAGTTCATGTGTTAGACTGTGAGTATGGTTGTAAGTGAGTTCAAATTCCAGTCAGGCTATTTGTTGTGATGCTGACCAAAGAAAGACACGGGGGAACACAAAAGATTTGATAGAAAAACATATATATTCAAGTAACAGAAACAAGATACAAGTGAACCTGGTTAAACAGTAGTTAGTTAATAAGAAGTTTTGAGTCCAGTGGGGTACTGACTATCCGTCCACTACACAAATGGTATCACACGTGATTGTGTCACGTTGATAGGTGTACTCCATCTGATGCTCTTGTTGATTTGTATTTATGGAGGAGGGCGAGTCCATTATGTAGGGAGTACAATACTATTACATTCACTTTCAGGCGACTTCCTTTGGGAAAGGTATGAACCCCCTTATTCCCCCACCAATGAATTTAATAGCACCACTACTTTTCTTTGACAAGGATAGCTTAGATAACCCAGGAAAGTTGATATGCCATTAAACAAGGAAACCAAACAAAAATATCTCAGCCCAGTTAGCTGGTGCTGTAGAATATGCTGACTGCATCTCTACAGAGGAGTTACACCCCTCCCCAATGAGTGTCCTGGATATGACACTAAACCATCTGATGGTGAGGCTCCAATTCTAAAGTTTTGAAGAATGTGGAGTAGCCCTTCATTGCCATTACTTCCATGTTCACTCTGACCAGGAGTGGTAGTACCTGTTAGGGTCTATTTTATGGGTCGACTAGAACTATTTTATCATTTAAGTTTATGAAAAAAATGACTGTTGTTAAATTGAATTTTTAGTGTTACATAGCACATTTTTGAGATAATTTAACTGTGCAAATAAAACTATTACTGTTAGGAATGCTGGAAACCATTTAACTGAGTGCACATGAATGATTGATAGTAAATAGAATTATTAGTTTTAGATAGCAATACTTTAAACCATTTAACAGCATGCAAACAAATGAGCTCTAGCTTGTTTAAAATGTTACCCAAAAAACTATTCGTTTACAAACCATATATATTTAAGATATATATGTGTATAAACAGGATTTGGCATTAAATAATCTACAAGGGTTGATATGTCATAAAATCATGAAATCTGCATCTTTTAGTTTCTGAAGATATTCCATTCTGTTGAGTTCTGGTTGAATGCAACTTTTTAGAAGCAGAATGGCTCATTGTCTTTGTAGGAATAAAAACCAAAGAATTTGTCAAAAGTCCAGTATATTTTTCTTTTCTTTTCCTTTTTTTGTCTACATTTTTTATCTCAAAACGTCTTTCTATGTCTGCTTTCATCCAAAAGACAAATATTTTCTTTGCTTCATAGTTTCATTAAACAAGAGGGGAAAAGTTCTTTAAAAAATTCTTATTTTTTAGTGTTTTTAAATGTTTTAATGTTTCAGTGGAAACAAATTTTCCTTTCCTTTCTCTACAATGAATTCTTAGATAAATTCATCAGAATTGATTCGATATTTTTCTGTTATTTATTGCTCTACACCAGCAGTTCAAAAACTTTATTGTATGATGACATACTAAAAAATATATTTGACTGATTGTAACCAAAAAAAAGGGTTACTGAATGAGAAATAACTAAAATGGAGGTTGTAAATAAAATGGAAATCTTTATAACATTAACAAAATACAATACTCACTCACAGTGTGAAGAAGGTACTCACTGTGAGTGGTGACTACTTAGTCAGCAAAAATACCCCCATCACAATAGTGTCCAATGTATTAATGAAGACTGGGACATACCCATTAAAGTTCATATATATTATCATCATCATGTCGTGCCGCCAGCACGGATATCCTTGACCCTCTCTCGCCACATCTCCATATCATTCATTGCCTCTGGCAGGTCTTCAGGGCTACATCCCGAATCCTCACAGAGCTGCTGTATGTATGTTCAAGCTGGTTGTCCTGCTTTTGCTCGGCCATATGTGGGGGTCTATAGGAGTACATCACTTATGAGCTCATCTCTGCTTCTCCGGCAGTGTCCTGCATGTCTGGTTCATCTAACTTGGATAGTTTTCATGATGGGAAGTACATGGCTGTATAGTTGGTGCTTTGTGGGGTGTTGTCTTCAGGACTTGTTCAATATTGCTTGCAGCATTCTTGTGTAATTGCCGTCAAGCTTTTTCTCCAGCCGTTTTGTTAGCGTCCAAGTAGTGCATCCACATAGCAGTATTGACACGACCACTGCTTGAAAGAAACTGCGTTTCATTTTACCAGTCAGGTCTGACTTCCATATGATCAATAGTTTATCAATTGCTGTCCATGCCTTCGTTAGCTGCATGTCGATGTCTTTTTCGGTTGATGAGACACTGCTTCCTAGGTAGGTGAACTTGTCTACCAGTTTCAGAGAGGTTCCGTCTAGTGTGGAAATGTTGCCTGTTTGATTAAAGCCCATGTATTCAGTTTTGTGTACATTGACATGGAGGCCAATGACTGCAGCGGCTTGTTCCAAACTATACAGTAGTGTTTCAGCTTGGTTGGGTATATTTGTCAGAATCGCTTTGTCATCGGTGTAGTCAGCATCAGTAATTGTTTTTGCAGGGTACCTTCAACTTGTTATGTTTTCACAGATAAAGTCAGCATCGGTAATTGTTTTTGCGGGGTACCTTCTACTTGTTATGTTTTTACGGATAAAGAAAATATGTAAACAAAATTGGAAAGAGATAGACTTGTGGGTATACAATAAAACTATTAGGTTCATTTACCACAGGCAGAGTCATGCATCTATTGACCAGGAAAAGAACTGTTTTAACATTATATGCACCAGTCAAAAAGATGCCCGCCATGTGCTATGTTAGGATTCCAAGTCTCTTTCATGTGTCTATGTTCTTCTGGTCCCTACAAATCCCACAATACACTGTCCACAGGCGGCAACTCCCTTTCTATCCCTCAGGGGGAATATCTTTAATATTTTTTTCATTCGGTCAAATCCCTAACAGTAGTATACCAACTCTTCAATCCATTAAAATATGAATATACATTTAGCCATAATGATAGAAAAGCTTGAAATAGAAGATTGTGTGTTTGGAAAAAAATCATGTGGAACACTCGGGAGAAATGTATGCTGTCACTCAGAGTTTGAGAATATATATATATATATATATATTTACTAGTCTACTATCTCCTAGCATTCACGGTTACCAAAAAAAAAAGAAAAAAAAACCGTCAGGAACAAGAGATAAAAATATCTCAAATCACCGCCCGGGGGAAAAAAAGAAAAAATGTCATAGGACAAAAGAAAGAAAAGGCCAACCCCGTCACACCAGTCGAAAAAAATCAAGAGATGTGCAGTCAGTTGGTCAAAAGAAAACTAAAACCTGTCATAAACACTGCAACGCCACAATTACAAGAGTGCTCAACACGAGTGGAGCCAATTACAAAATTAACTTAAATCGCAAGTCAGAATTCTCCTACTAAAGTTTCACCTTAATGGCTCATCAGGGAGTCTCATATATATATATATATATATATACTGACATTTGCCTGTTATATTTTTTTTACTTCACATTTACTTTTATGCCTAGCAATATCCAGTATCCAGCTAGATATCAAAATCTACATCTGGTACATCGGCCATCAGCACCAGTTCAAAAGTGAACCTCTGCACTAGTGGTTCTCAAACTTAATTGTATGATGATGATACTAAAAATTATATTTAACTAATATAACACACCAACTCATTACTCCATTAAAATATGACAGCCCTATTGGAGGGACTTAGAATATGCTGGCTGTATACTCTGCAGAAGAATAAAAACTGCACAAAAAAAGGTATCCTAGGTATGATACTAAACTGCATCATGTTGAGGTTTCTAGTCTGGAGATCTAAGGAGTGTGGAATACCCTTTCATTGCAATTACTCCCAGGTCCACTCAGACCAGGAGTGATTGTACCTGTTACAGATCTATCTAAAAAAAATTTGAATTCAAAAGGATCTTATGCACAAAAACTCTTAAGAAACAATTACACAAAATATTTTAGGTTCCAGTCTATGGGTCAAATAGACCTGTTTAAAAATTATTCATATTCAATAGAACTGTGTGTAAAAGAAAAAATTTTTAAGAAACAATTACACAAAATATTTCAGGGTCCCATCTATCGGTCAAATAGATCTGTTTAAAGATTATTTATATTCAATAGGACCATGGGCAAATAAAAAAATTTTAAGAAACAATTACACAAAAAATGTTAGGATCCCATTTATGGATCAAATAGATCTGTTTAAAAATTATTTATATTCAATAGGACCATGTGCAAATAAAAATCTTTTAAGAAATAATTACACTAAAAATGTTAGGGTCCAATCTATCAGTCAAATAAATCTGTTTAAAATTATTTATATTCAATAGGACCATGTGCAAATAAAAATCTTTTAAGAAACAATTGCACAAAATATTCTAGGGTTCCATTTATGGGTCAAATAGATCTGTTTAAAAAATTATTTATATTCAATAGGAGCAAGTGCATAAAAAAATCAGAAGTTTGAGAACCAGTTCTTTAAATTTATAAATTTGTTTTAAATGATTATGAAACAATGATTATACCTTATTAAGGGCCAAGGTTGACTATTAAAGTACAGCTCTTTTCTGCAAATACCTCAGCAGAATAATAAAAGGGATAGGAGAGTGGTTTACTCCATACACTCCCATAAATACTTTACCTGCCTAAGATATTTCAACACAATGCTGTTACTTCTATAATAAAACAAGTTTCATTTATTGTTTCATACTAATTTTAGATAAATTTATAGGTATTAGGCAGTGGTTCTCAAACCATGTGCCAATGCACAATAGTTTATGTGATTAGTAAATTTTTCTAAATAAAAATAAATTCAGCTAACATACAAGAAAAAATTTAGGAAAATTAACAATATTTGTGATGAGAATATAACACTAGTCAAGCAAATTTTTTATAGGCCCATATTCTGGTCATAATTCTAAAAATGGCTTAAAGTTTACCGAACAGTAATGATTTTTCCATTTAGTGGGGATGAAGCCAAAAATTGTAAACAGAAGTAACTGTTTCTGGTTACAGTAACAGATGGCAGAAATACAAGTGATTATATGTTGATGACTGCAAAACACACACACACACACACACACACACACACACAAGCCTAACAGAAATAAAAGACAATACCAATGATATGAATAAAGGCTATGAACTGTCAGTAACTAATCAATGAGTCTTGCTTATGTTCTCTTAAATAACAGATTGACCTCTAACTTTTATTGTCAACAACTTTTATGGTACTTATATAAAAACTAACCTTGCTATTGACTGAATCAATATCTTGCTGATTTATTTTATGAATATTATTTTTTATTTGTTGCAAACTTCAGTAGAATCCCTGAATCAATGAAAGATTAATCTTTTCCTTTAGATGGAATTTATCAAGAATTTTGTTGATGATCTTGAGATCAGAAGCAAAAAGAAATGTTTAAAGTTTGTTATCATCAAAATTACATTGTGTGACCAACATCAGAAATTTTTTTGAAATGGATCAAACCTTCCAGTCACTGAGATGTCATGATCATGATCAAACTTTAATCTGTAAGTACAGTCTGAACATCACCTCTCACAAGCTATATTAGTTGTTTTGTATAAGCTAAAGCATATGTTTGTAAGGCAAATAAATAACTGTGTCACTTAGAGAATTGGAGTGTCCATTAGGTGGCTTGTAGACTGTTACATGACAGTCCCAGAAACCCATTCTTGATGCCTTTTGCCCCAATTATTTGAACAGTGGTGACACCTCTCAGTCATTGATCAGCAAATCTAACATGGCTGAAACCATTATACTATCCATCAATCTCAAGTAAGCTTTTTTTCCTGTTTTTGTACCCCTTTCATATACTGCTTTCTTATAGAACAACTTGTGCATATTTTATCTGTTGGGATACATTTGTCCATTTTCTTCAATACTACTTGTATGTATGTTATGTATATATTAAACGAGTTTGTGATTGTAAATGAGCTTTTCATGTCTTTCTTTTCATTTATTCATTCTATGTTAGTACATCCTGAATATACTAATGTTAATATTGGTCCTGCATGTCTGGTTTGTCTAACTTGGATAGTTTTTGTGATGGGTGACTGCTGGAGAAGTAGGGACAAGCTCATAAGGGATGTACTCTCATGGACCCCTTCACATGGCCAAGCAAAACCAGGGTGACCAGCTCGAACCTATGTACAGCAGCTCTGTAAGGATACAGGGTGTAGCCCTGAGGACCAACCAGATGCTATGTACGATAGGGAGAGGTGGCGAGAGAGGGTCAAGGATATCCATGCTGATGACACAACAAGATGATGATGATGATGAATATTGGTCCTTGGACTCAACTGAATACCCTCCCTGCCTTCAAGCAATCTAATATATTTATAGGATTTACTAAGTTTGGCTTAGTTTGGCACACATACCTCAGATTACTTGCAGTACCTGTTCTTCCTAATAAGTTATTGCCCTGGCAACAATGGTTGTAGAATACGCTAACTGTACTTTTGCAGAAGGGTAAGAACCCTCCTCTAAATGAGTGCCCTGGATATGACACTAAACTGCATTTGATGGTGAGACTCCTCTCCTGAAATTATGAGGAATGAGTATGGATTCATTGCCAATACTCTTTGGTCCACTCTAACCCACAGTGGTTGCACCTATTAGGGTCCCATCTATTGGTAAAAAAACTAGTTAATCATTAAATGTACTTAAAAGCATTTAAATGAGTGCAAACAAATGATTGATATTAAATTGAATTATTAGTATTAAATACCAATGCCTGAAACCATTTAACTGTGTGTAAACAATAGAATAATGTTGAATTATTATTATTAGATAGCAATACTTGAAACAGACCATTTAACTGTGAGCCAAAAAATCAGCTCCAGATCATTTAAAAATAATGTTACGAAGAAACTTTTCACTTACAAATATATATATATATATATATATATATATATATATATATATATATATATATATATATATATATATAAAACAGGATTTGGCATTAAAGACCCTCAAGGGTTGATGTGCCTTAAAACACAACCAAACCAAAGCAAACCTAATTGGTCACACAAACAAAGCATAACTTAGATTTGGCTCATGACAAAAACTATTTGGTACTTAGTGAGAATCAAGCTCATAACTCAATTGTAATTGTTTTGCAAGACTAACTAGGTCATCTTCATACTATAACAAGGTATCCTTATTTACTAAAACTAAAATGTATGCATCATCCAGTGAGAACTGAAATCACTTGTAATAGTTCACAAGCTTAGCTCATTAACCATTACACCATGTTGAGCACCCTAGAGCATATACTAACTAATCATCAAAATTTTTCCTTTGATTATCTATGACCTTATGTCAATATTTCTCAAGTTTTCAAATTCCATCTTGACAAAACAAGTCTGGCTTCAGCTAAATAATGTTATTAATGAAATTTTGAACATCAAAGCCATCTTTAAAGTTTTTGCCAGATAAGGAATTTACCATTGATCAAAATAAATGATAGCCCCAAGACTTGTGAATATATGTGGAAGAATTTTACATCCCCAATAAATTATAATTCCTTGTGCTGACAATATAATGTGGCAAATCATTGGAATGCTGCTGCATGACTTTCTCTGCTTCTAGATCCCGTAAATTTTTCTTTCAGTTGCAGCACTCAAGGTAATCCCTTTAATCTTCTGCTGTAACGGTTTAACCAAACCTCAACAATTTGACTTTTTATGTCCCTCCAAATACAGAACAGTGAACTTAAGTTTTGCTCTTACTGCTGCATTCATTGGCCTAGAAGGTAGAATGTTCTCTAATGGTCCGGGAGAGCTGGGTTCAATCCCAGGTCACATCATGCCAAAGACTTTACAAATGGTACTTGATACCTCGTTGCTTAACACACAGCAATATAAGGTACATATCAAGGGTAGTCACCCTCAACTATGGTCGCCAACAACTTTTGTCTTGGATCCACTCATGATTTTGGATAATTGGACCCTGCACATTAGGGGGCACCACATCAGAGTGTTATTTAATTTCTATGCATCAAGTACACACAACAACACATTGCAATAGACATGTTACAAATCCTAAGGTTGGCCTTGACCAGATGTAACAATGAGCAATCATGAGACAAAGAATTAAAGGGGGGGGTCCTTGTGGTGTAATGGTTAAAGCGATGGACTTTGGAATCATAGTATGCGAGTTTGAAATCCAGTCACACTATTACGTTCACTTTCAGACAAATACCCTTTGGAAAGGTATGAAACCCCTTATCCTCCCAGCTATGGGTTAAATAGTATCACTACTGTTCTTCTAGGAAGGTGGCTTTGGCATTAAATAACCTACAAAGTTTGATATGCCATTAAAACAAAGAAACCAAACCAAAGAATTAACCTTTTGGGGCCAACAGGAAACTGTAGAAGATTTCTTGATTCTATCAAAAACATATGAATGACATTCCACATTCTACAATTCATCTGTCTCATTTTTGCTGCTCCCCATCTCCTACATAAAGTAGTTCCCTTACTTACCTCACCACCAGGCACGAATAACACTCAGAACATATTCCTTTGTAACCAAGCTATCTTACCTCACAAATACTTGCACAAAGGACAGCATACAATGAGTAAAGCTATCCTTGAACATTTAACTCAAATTCAATTATCATAGAATGGACATTCAACAACTTAGCTTTTTTATAAGCCCTCTGAACTACCATAAAAAAGAACTCTCTAGTATATTACTGTATTTAAATTTTACCTCAACTGTTGATTCTATTGATGTTTCTTACCATTACTTCCACCTCTGCTATAAAGTCAAGTCAGTTGCTTCTCTTCCACTCTCTCTCTCTCTCTTTCTCTAAACCCCTGCATTATCTTATGCATATATCACATTTTTATAGAAATAATCTTGCTTACCTGAAACTTAGATATATGCATCACTGGATTTTTGTCATCCTCAGAATTATGTAATTTAATAAGTATCTAGACACTGAGTAAAAATATCAAGCTGCTCTGTTGCCAGAATACACTGACTGCACCTCTACAGCGGGGTATGACCTCCCTCCTAATGAGGCTATCTGTTGATTCTTGGTGACTACCCATAATTATTGCTTGAGGATGGGATCCTGGTAACTGAGCAGTTCATGACCCAGCAATTTAAGTGGTCACAAGACTTGCATCACTTGACTTTAGCCCTTACTGGTCAAGGCAGGTGATTGGAGAGGCTCAATCTGATCAATCAGCTCATCATATCAAGCCCTTGGCACCAAATAGATATGGTTGTCCTAACTGTATTCTTCAAATTATTCCCAATGCTATTGTTATCTTAAAGGTACTAAAATACAAAAGCTGAAGGTCAGTTGTACTGAGATAGCAAACAAATAAGTTCAACTCATTTGAAAATAAACTTACTTGCAAACTATTCACTTACAAATCAATATATATATATATATATATATATATATATATATATATATATTAGTTAATCCAGTAAATCTAAAGTTGGGAACAATCCCAAGTGGGACCAATAGAATATTCAAAAACAGAATATTAAATTTAAGTAATCCCGGTTAAGAGCTCAATGTAAATAAAATCCACAGAGCAAATAATTTTCTTGTTTGATCTGAAGAATATATATATATATATATATATATATATATATATATATATATATATATATATATAACACTCAGAAATATAAGGTGTGTATCAAAAGTAAAGTGGAGCAATCCAGGGAAATGAGTAACACCCTCCCCTACTCTTTAGTGTAGTAGCTATTGATAAGGGAGCCTTTTGGTTGCCCTTGACTACGGTCACCAACTTTACTTTATATAAATATACAGGATTTGATATTAAATAAACCACAAGGGTTAATATGTCATTAAACCAAATAGCCATCAACCATAAAAAAATCCTGTGAATAAATGTATTTAGCTGGATATTTTTTGTAAAGGTCCAACTCATTAAGAGATCCTAAATTTTGCTTAATTTTGTGGGTGTGCATACAGTATGAACATAAACAGAAATATTCTTGCTAATCAGAAAGCTAAATATATTCCCCCATTGGATGTTTTTTACAACCAGAGACTACAAACAAGATTTATTTTTTAAAAATTATAAAAAAAAAATTATTGATACTCTTGGTACACATGGAATTATAAAGAAAGAATAATTCAAAGCCTTTAAATTGCGAATATTTTATCACCAAATTTGGTTTCCAGTATAGATATGTGGTTAATGATATGTATAATTAAATTGCTCAAAACAAAAATCCATGTCAAATTGTGTGCATTTATTTCATTTAGTTTGATACTGCCATGTGCTATTGTAGAGACAGTTCACAATTCATCTCAGTTCGGTCAAGGGAGAAAACTCAGTGCTGTATTCAAAAAATCATCTTTTTTGTTTTATTTTATACGGATTATCTTTTGATACAAAACTTTTCATGAAAACCAGAAAACAAAAGATATAGGTTTTACTTCAATGGTGCCAGGGAGCAAATTGGATGCACTACATGGACTCTAACAAAACGGCAGGAGAAAAAGCTAGACGGCAATTACACAAGAATGCTGTGAGCAATCTTGAACAAGTCCTGGCGGCAACACCCCACAAGACACCAACTGTACGGCCACCTGCCCCCTATCACAAAAACTATTCAAGTTAGACGAACCAGACATGCAGGACACTGCTGGAGAAGCAGGGACGAACTCATAAGTGATGTACTCTTATGGACCCCCACACATGGCTGTGCAAAAGCAGGACGACCAGCACGAACATACATTCAGCAACTATGTGAGGATACAGGATGTTGTCTAGAAGACCTGCCTGAGGCGATGAACGATAGGGAAAAGTGGCGAGAGAGGGTCAGGGATATCCGTGCTACCAGCACGACATGATGATGATGATATCATCTTAAGATTAATTCATATGTCATGTGTGTGTATGCTACCATGTACAATCATTTTTTATTGCCATGTGCATTGAATTTACAAACCAATAACCCTTCAGCTTGCACACTTTAAATTTTCATGCAAGTAACCTCACTTCATCTGAACTCTTGGCACAATTCTTAGATACAGAGTTGCAGCTGCCCCTCTTCTAATGTTTGGTACAAGGCCTTCCATTCCAAGAACCTCTTTTACAAACATTGCATATAACACAATTACTACTCCTCTAAGATTTGGATTTATATGTAATGATTTACAAATTTTTTTGCACTCTGATGTGTGTGTCAAAAGTCTAATGAAACATCATTTCCAACATTGAGCTATTCAAAGTTCATATATCAATTCCTGGGGAAATTCTGGTCCATAAACATGTGTTCATTGTAAGGTTTTATGGTATTTTTTGATAAGTTTGCAATGTTCAACTGAAATGCCATCAAGATGGTCAATTCAGATCTTGACTGTGGGAAGTGAGCATCCAAAGCAGGCAGATGAAAAAATTCCAAACAGTGAGATTTCCTAACATATTCCACTATTATGACCTTGAATTAAAGCTGTCTGTTTACAAAACAATATTAATAAGACAGTAATTAGTGTAGTTTCATCCTCAATCTCTCTTAGGAGTATGCCTCCCATGTAGCAAGGATTATTGTTGCATTGCTGAGTCTTAAAAAAGATTGGCAGAGACAAAGATAAAATTCAGAGATGATTTAATCAAACAGGATGTTGACATAGAAATTCCTTTTGGTTCTATTTTCAGTCAAGATGAAACCAAGTCAGTTTATGTATGAAAATAAAGGAATGAAAGTAAAAGGGTAATTCCTCAAAAGTATCAGCACTAAATGAATCTCACAAATATAAAGGTGAGTCAAAATTTTTGCAATATTTTGGATTGTACTAATTTGCAGTGCATATATCATGTGGCCAAAGCTGTTCAAGGTGAGGAAAGTACCTGCTGAGCTTAGTTGTATCACAGTAGTTGGTGAGCTGACATGCTTTACATTGCTACATTCTATATGTTTAAACTGAGCCATAATGCTGGGAAAACAACCAAAAGCATTTGCTGTGTAAAAAGTGAAGATGCAGTTGACCACACAACAGTACTCAGGTGGTTCAAGAAATTTTACTCAGGTGACAAGAACCTTGATGGTCAGACAAGTTCCGATAGTTCTAAAACTGTGGATTCTGAGGCTGTGCTCTAAGCTATCATGGCAAATATGGTAAGTAGCACTTAAAGAACATTGGACAAGTTTAAAATCTCCCAGTCTAGTGAGGCTTATCACCTTCACAGCCTAAGCAAAAGCATCAGGAGTTACTAAATTGTGCTTCAGTAGTTGTCCATCAGATCCAATGATGACGTTTGCATTCTACAACTCATCTATGAACACAGAGGTGGCTCTGCAGCCCCAGCCCAGAGGCACAGAGTCTTGAACAGTGG
Source organism: Sepioteuthis lessoniana (assembly GCA_963585895.1). Classification (NCBI taxonomy): domain Eukaryota; kingdom Metazoa; phylum Mollusca; class Cephalopoda; order Myopsida; family Loliginidae; genus Sepioteuthis; species Sepioteuthis lessoniana. The sequence continues at coordinate 123,678,646 of OY757907.1, forward strand.
GGGCACTGGAAGTCAGTTGTTGTGATCACTGCCGAGGCTGCTCTGCGGTGTCTCTCTCTGGCAGCAGCAAGTTTCTGGCATCGAACCTCTTCAAAGTTGGCAGCAGCTCTGTGAACTGAGCCTCACCATTTTGGTCTGTCCATGGCATATTCCTCCAGGTCTCTCGGATTGATGTGGCACCACATGTGCTTCACATTACCAATATATTGCAAAACTTTTAACTCACTTTAGTACAGTTATGTTAAGGTTCACATCACCCTATCAGTAGAATATCAGTCAAATACCTCGTGTACTGAGTTGTAGAACTATCATTTAAGTGTTTGTAAAAAAAAGAAAGAAAAGGATCTTTGTATAAGTATTATAAATTTGCCCCTTTAATAATTATAAAGAGTCTAACCATTGATATGTGTTCATATTGATATTATAAATGTATCTCTCTAATAAAATAATGACTTTATTTACTGCTGTTTTGGTTTGTACTTAATTGTGTATCAATGATAACAAGGATTGGCTAATAATAAAGTAAAAATAAGAATAATGGGTGGAGAAAAAAAGCAGTAATAAAATATTAAAGTACAAAGGAAACAAATCACCTCTTTTTTTTTATTCCTTCAAGTGCTGAACAAATATTCCAACATGCCTCTATGACATGCAGCACTCCTGATAATACAATTTTCCAGTTAACCTTTTAAGTTGATTGGATGTTCTTTAGCAAACCCTTAGCTTTTATCAAGTGACCTTTCTTATATATTTATCAGTTCAAATAAACATTATTCAGTCTATCTTTAGTATGTAATTCTTCAATGTAAAAGTATTTCCCTAATATTTTCTTACAGAGACAAAACCTGTTATAATGGGTTCGGTTTGATGGCATATCAACCATTGTTGGTAATTTAATGCCAAATCCTGTTTTTACATATATTAAATATATGATTTGTAAATACATTTTGTAGATACATACAGTTAAATGATCAAGCAGTTCTATTTCTAACAACTCAATTTAGCATAAGTCAACAAAGTTAAATGGTTCCAAGTATTGCTATCTATCACTAACAGTTCAATTAATATCAGTCATTTGTTTACACACAGTTAAATGATCAAACAGTTCTATTTCAAACAATCTAACTTAACAGAAGTCATTTGTTTGCTCACAATTTGAATGTCAAACAGTTCTATTTAACCCATAGAGAGGACCCTTTCAGGTGCTACCACACCAGGCCAGAGTCGACTTGAAAGTGATGGCTATGAAAGGGTACTCCGTGTTCCCTAAAGCTCCAGCCTCACCATCAGATTGTTTAGAATTATATCCAGGACACTTGGTTGGGGGGGGTTTACCCTTTTGCAGAGATGTAGTCATTGTATTTTACAGCTCCAGCTGACTGAGCTTGAATGGATTTGGGTAAAATTTGTAACAAAATACAACATACTTATGATGAAGTAAATCTTTATGAAGATAATTACTGAAAAATATATCTCAGTATCCAACAGATATAATGAAATTAATTTCACTATTTACAAAAAAATATCAATACATATTTAGAGATATTAAACACGTATCAAGATATTTTATTTATTCTTAAATGTTGTTAACCTTTTATCAAAATGAGTATTAGGATTACCAATTATTACTTGCCCATTCAGTTAAGGCTGTAGAATACACTGACTGCATCTCTGCAGAGGGGTAAGACCCCAAATGAGTGTCCTGGATATGACACTAAACAACCTAATGGTGAGGTTCCAGTAATACTGGAGCTTTGGGGAATGTGGAGCACCCCTTCACTGCCATTGCTCCCAGGTTCACTGTGGCCCAGAATGGTAGCACCTGATAGGGTCCTCTCTATGGGTTAAATAGAACTAACTGCATACTTATGCTAAACTGAATTGTTTGAAATGGAACTGTTTCTGACAATGAAACTGTACTTACACTAAACTGAATTGTTTGATATAGAAGTGTTTTGACATTTAACTGTGTGTAAACAAAATCTGTACTTATACTAAGCTGCATTAGCTCAATTAGAACTGTTTGAAAAAACTGAATTTGCTTGAAATACTCATGCTAAATTTGCTTGAAATATTCATGCTAAAATGATTGTTTGAAATAGAACTGTTTATTTCTATAAAAATGAATTTGGCATTAAATAGCATACAAAGGTTGATATGGCATAAAACCCAAACAACCAACCAACCAATTATTACTTTTTACTAATGATAGAAGTATTAAATTTTTGTTAGCTTGATTGGTTTTAATGGCATGTCAACCCTACCTTAAGTTATTTTATACCTAGAGTTTAGGGAATTACATTCCTTGTAACGTTTGTATTTATATTTTTCTGTGATTGTCTAAAAGGATTTTTTCTGCATAGTCCCATTAGATAGGAATGATTTTTAAACAGATAATACGATTCTGGGTCAGAGTGAACCTGGGTGTAATGGCAATGAAGAGGTGACTCCACATTCCCCAAATCGTGAGAACTGGAGTCTCACCATCAGATGCCATTTTGTGTCATACCCAGGACAACCCTTTTTTGTGAGAAAATGGTTTTACCCCTGTGCAGGAGAGGCAATCAGTATATTTTAAGTGCTGCCAACAGGATGATTTCTGTTAGAAAATGGAGGCAATGGAAAAGATGGGGCTAATTATTTTATATGAGAACAAAGAACTTATGAGCATGTACTGGAAAATGTATTAATAGTATGTACAAAAGAATTAGTCCAGTTACTTACTGGTGAAGTTTCTTGGTCAGGACCATTAAGTTATTTTTTATATCTAAATATATATGAGAATAGGAGAAACTTTTACAAAAGTCACATGTTTTTTGGTAATCTTTGAGTCTTAAGATCATTTTGGTTGCTTCTGACTATTCCTAATTCATTGTTATCTAAGTGTTGCAGAAAACAGAATTGGCTTTTTTTAATCATTTAATATGGATGCACATCTTTTTTTGTGGCAAAAAAATAAAAGATGTGCTCAAGGCAAAGCTAGACAAGACCCAACATGCCAATCTCTTTAATAAGACCATTTTACCTAGGATGTTTTATTCAAGCAAAACATGGGCTACCATGAAGAAGGTAGAACAGTTACTGGTTACAACACAGACCACTATGGAATGATCCATGCTGAGAAGATCGTTCCACAAGCACATCCAAAGTGAGGTAATTTGGAAGCAAACCAGTGTGAAGTACTTGATTGCAATGTACCAAAAGCAGAGGTTCCACTGAGCTGGACATGTTGCAAGGTTCACAGACAACAAGTGGTATCCAAGAGACCAGAAATAACCACTCAGAAGACTTCCAAGACAATGGGGAAAGGAAATTCTCAAGAGATATGGGCCAATATGGAGAAGAAGGGTGAAAGCTAGAATGGAATGGACATGCATTATGGTTAGCAGTGAAAAACATTAGATATCATGGCTAATTTAAAAAAGATGGATGCAGCCAAATCCACAATTTTTTCAAGATTGTCACACCATACCAACTATACAAGAGACTTTTGGCAGATCTTTTTTTTTTTCATCAAGATTCAGGTTCCAATACCAACAATAGATATAATGTCCCTTGGTATGGCAGTTCAAAATGAAGGCATATAATAAAATAAGTAAAGTTGATGACCTTAGTCAATAGCTACTTCACCAAGGTGTAAGGGAGGGCACTACGTCTTTCCCTGGATTGCTCCACTTTACCCTTGATCCTTACTTCATAATGCTGAGTGTTAAGTAAGGCAGCATCAAGTACCATTTTTCAAGTCTTTGGTATAACTCGACCAGGGATTGAACCCCAGTCTCCCGGATCATTGGCGAACACTCTACTCATTTGGCCAATGGCCCAGTAGATGATAAAATATTCTGAATATATTAGGTCTAACTTTAAATCAAACTTTGCAAGGTTTGGATTAGTTTGTGTTTTTTCTTTTGTTTAATTGCATATGATCCTTCATGGATTATTTAATGCCAAAGAAATTCTTGCAAAAGAACAGTAGTGGTACTATTAAGTAGGTAAGTAGGTACTAACTCCCTTATTCCCTCCACCTAACAATTAAACCTATGGCTGTTGGGCATAAAGGAGTTTATGTTTTTCCCAAGGCTATTAGTCCAAAAAGGAATATAATAGAACTATTAGAGTTTGAACTAGTTTGCTAGATGTCACAGTCTAGCACATTAGCCATAACATCATGGAGACTTTCCTTGTTTTGTAGGGTTAAATGTGTTAGGAATTTATAAGGATAGTAAATAAAAATAAAACACTTATAATTTCTATTTTGTATTTTTATTTCCTTGTTGACAAAAAAAATTTTACAGCTCAAGTATTGGCTTTTAAGAATTGAGAAAAGAAAGGCTAAAAATTCAAGAATTGTCTTTGTAATTAATCCAATGAAGCTAAATAAACAAAAAATTTTTGAATACTTGATCCACATAGAAATGAACATTTTTATCTTGTTAAAATTCAAGTTGATGCTTGCATTAAATACATTTGATTTTTCTCTTTTATTGCCTATTGGATGGACAGTCCAGTCATTTTTTTTTTTGCAGAAACATAATTGACATATATTCAATGAGTAATTATAAATTCAATCAATATAATATTTTCTTACATTTTCAATGGTATAATTCTATGATAAAGGTAAGTTATTTATGCTTCAAGCAAAAAATATTTCAAGTCTTCAAGGCAAAAAAAATCAACCTTTATGCCTTTTTTTAACATTTTTATAATTGGTGCATCAAACCAGATTATTTGAAATCACCTTTCCAGGTTTTGACAATTTACTGAGATCATAGAAGGGGGTTACGTTTGCTGAGTGTGCCATATTGGACTGTTGTTCCTTTTCTCATGGTCCAAACTATAGGTTTTCCTTAATTACTGTTTGGAGAGCTTGATTTTTAATTGAAATCAGTCATCCAGAATGAAAGGAATCTTAAAGGGCAATATTCCCTTAATGAATAAGCCATTAATATCGGTTCCTGACATTTAAACTTTATTTCCCAATGGTACAAATATTCCTCACAGCTTCTGAAGTCAATGAACCCTTTTGAAACTCATGAAGCATGCAATGTCTCAAAGTGATCTCATTCATACTCATTTTAATGGGTCACATCAATTAAAAATAGTTTCAATTTAACATCAGATATTTATGAAATAAAAGAGGAAATATTTTAATCCTAAGTTATATGTATAACTATGGCTAATATAATCAACCAAAACTTAAGAATTATCATCGCAAAACAAAATTTCAGACTGAGTGCAGAAACAAAATATGGAATAATTTTTAAAATGTTTTATTTAGTCTGATTAGTCCAATTTTTGAAAAAAATGCAATAAATCTAAATTTTCATGTTTAGCTCTATTATTCAAGCACTTTTTTAAAATTAAGATTCAGCCGAATATGAGTGAGCAAGGAAAGAAATGACAAAGAATCTATGATTTGTTTAACACTGAAACCAAGCCAAAGTTTCTTTGTCTATCATATACAAAGCAAAGAAAAGATTTTTACAAAAAAAGAGATCTTGAAGGAAAAGGAAGAGTGGAGGATTGAACACAAAATGAAAAGAAGGCTTTTTAACTGCTCACACTATTGATATTAAAAAGAACACCACAAGAAAGCATGCTAATAAATTGATAGTCCATAGGAAAACTGTGAGGATAACAATTAAATAAGATTTAAGCCCAGACCTTAACCCTCCTTGATTAAGCTATATGGGATATTTTAGAAAACAAATGCAACTTCCCATCCAAATATTGGTTTGCTAACAAGGAGGAATAGATTAATTTTTTAAAATGGTGGCCATATTGAGTAAATTTCCTGTTTTGTGTTTGTCTTCTTATTTTTTTTGTTTATTATTTTTTATTAAAATCTTGTTTTATAATAGAGTCATTTATAATTATATGAGAATATTCCTAATTTGCTTCCACTCCTTGTAATGTTTTATATGAGACCTTTAGGTAAATTATTGATCTTCAATGCATTTCATCAAAATAATCTTTATATTTGTTTTTTTAATGTTTTTTGTCAGATGTTAGGTTAGGCCCCATTGCATTGTGGAATATACTGTATGTCTTTTTCTGGATCGTGTCACTTCATGTCAATATGTGTATGTGAGTGTGCATGTGCATGTGTGTGCGTGTGTGTGTGTGTGTTTAAAGGTGTCTCTATTTATATCTCTGCATGTCTTCTAAACTATGCAAGATTTCTGGATAAATAGTTTCTGCATCCTAATCGTGTGCAAACGTATATGTTCTTAAAGATGTGTTTTTTTAATTTGTGTGTGTGAAACTTCTCAGCTATGTAAAATCAATTTTTAGAAATTCTAAATGACCAAGTGAATGTATACATACTCAAAGGAGTGTCTGTTTATGTCTATGTATGATTCCTAAGGTATGTAAGATCTCTGGATTAATAATTCCCATATAGCATCAATATTTTTTATACCCTCAATTTAACAATATAACACAACTCATCAGACAAGTCTTAATACTAGATGAATATTCCACCTGAAGAAGACCAGAAAATAAACCAGACAAAATATCTCTTGAAAATAACATAAAATTAGTACAAAAATTTAATTATGATGTATGTATTTCTGAGATTAACTTTAATTCTTTCATATAATTATTTGATATGAAATAGAAAACAAAAACAGAAATAGATAAACAGTAGCTCTCATTCTGAGTTAAGTAAGATAACAGCTTGAGAAAATCTCTTGTATAGAACTTTGCCCTTTATAGGATCAAGATGCACCAACCCCCAAAAGCATTTTATAACAAACTATTATCCCTAATAAATCAGAGCTTGATGCAAAAGAACATATTTCCTAATCAATTTTTGCTTTATTTGATCCACTCTGTAATTAGAAAAAGAATTCCTAAACTAATAGTTGCTAGTTTATTCTATGAATGATGCAAAAACACATATCACTTTGATTCATGGCTCTTGTCCAGTCATTTTCTCACCAAATTCAAATGCCAATGCCTGTCTTCTAATTCAATCAGCTACATCTAGATTTTTTCAAACTAGAACTTTTATATCATGGTACAAATCTACAAAGAAACCCTGCTCAGCATTATCCAAATTTTCTAACTGATATAGAGTAGCAGTCACAATGACCCAGTTGAAGACAGACTATACATTTCAACACATCTATAAATATCAGTACTGTTATTTTAACCTTCTTCTTTTGCTTCTTTACTCCTTCCATATTCTTCTTCTTCTTCTTCTTTAGCTCAAAGTGGTTGCAATTCTGGTAATTTGGTATGGGTACAATCATAGAGCCTGGGGTGCAACATTCCCAAAACAAGTGTCTGGTAATTCCCCTTCTTTTCTCTTGCATGTGGCACTTTATATGAGAAATTACTTTATGAATTATAATTTCTATCAAAGAAATTTCTTTTCTCATACCAAAAACAAGCAATAATTTCATTGATTTAAAAATAAAACTATTTTCCTCAAAACCTCCTCAACTTTGAATATTAATAGATTTTCAAATCAGATACTAAGCAAGATCAGAGATCATTCCTTGCTTCGGGTACCAAATAAATCCGTACAACTCGTCATGTGTTGTTTAAAGAGGAGATGGGCACCACCAAGAACCCTCTTATTGCACTGAGAAATGTCATAAAGAATTGCTTGGCTGAGTGACCCAAATACCCGAAAAAAAAACAGTTAAAAAAAACTATTATAACCAAATGCATAGAAAATTAACAAGATAGTAATAGAATACAGGACTATTTTGAGATTCATCTTTATCATTTATAAAAAGAACATAATATAATATAGCTTCATAATAAAGTAATGAAAATTATTGTTTACTGAAATGATTACTTACTATTTTAAAATTCATATACGTATATATGGTAGGCCTAGTGGTGTAGTGGTTCATGTGCTGAACTGCAACATTGTAGTAAGTTCTGAACCTCTTTATCATTTACCAGTCATGGGTTAAATAGTACCACTAAAAGTAAGTAAAGTTAGTGATCGTAGTCGAGGGTGACCTGAAGACTCCCTTTTCAAAAGCTACAACACCGAGGTGTAGGGGAGGGCACTACTCCTTTTCCTGGATTGCTCCACTTTACCCTTGATACGTACCTTATATTGCTGAGTGTTAAGCAAGGAGATATCAAGTACCATTTTTAAAGTCTTTGGTATGACGCGACTTGGGATTGAACTCAGGTCTACCGGATCATTGGCAAACACTCTACCCACTGGGCCATATTCTACAACAAAAATGGCTTTAGCATTAAATAATCCATGAAAGTTGATATGACATTAAAACAAAGAAACCAAAACAAAGAAACTAAATGTAAAAAATTCATATAAGCATGATAAAGCACTATTATGAAAATAAATAAAATAATATTGTTAATCAACAAAATAATATTATATGTAGATATATTCGTAAGGATATAACAAATAATTATTACCCTTGAATAATTTGCATGTCCAGTATGGAACTATACGGTGTTACATGATAGTTACAGAAATCCCTTCTCAACCATTTTTTTTGCCTCTGTTCTTTGAACAGTTGAGACCTTGTTTATTATCTCTGCCAAGGAATGGTTAAGCCACATTTGTCAAAAACTTTTCTATTTGGTGCCACTTCTACATACTGCTTGGGCATGGAACAATATGTGTATAATTCTACCATGGGAATGTCTGTGTATTCTTTCTTTTCATACAGCTTGTGTGTATATCACGTACGAGGTGCATATGATAAGTTTCCAGATTTTTTTTGTGTGGGCACTTTTATTGATAGTACACACATGAAACTCTAGTCCCCTTCCAAGTAATCTCCTCCGGCTGCAATGCACTTGTTGTACTGTTCCAACAACTTCTGGAAAGCCCCATTGAAATCCTCTTGAGTGAGCGTGTCAATGACCTTCATCACAGCCTCTTTCATCTCCTCAATTGTCTCATAACAACAGCCTCTAAGCTTAGGGAATAACCAAAAGTCCCAGAGAGCAAGGTCTGGACTATAGGGAGGCTGAGGAACTGTCTTGATGCTTGGTCAAATAGTCTACGACAAGGATGGAGTTGTGGACTGGTGCATTATCCTGATAGAAATGCCACTGATCCGATTTGAAGAGTGCTCGCCTCTTCCAACAGAATCTCTTCCTGAACTCCCTTAAAACCTCAACATAGTAACCCCAACCCTAACCCTTTGGCCAATCAACTCTGGTGTATTGACTTCCTTACTCCTCCCACACCTCTCATCAACCCTCACAGACTCCCTGCCTTCCTTGAATCTCTTATGCCACTCAAAAACTGATGCTTGATTCATGCAAGATGGTCAAAAAGCAGTCTGAAGTATTCCATATGTTTCTATACAGCATTTTTTCCAAGTTTAAAACAGAATTTTATTGCATATTGTTCTTTTAAAGTCCATAATACATTTTTGAAATTCACTAGCTGTGATAATCAGGCTTTAGTTGGGTGTATTCCAATTCCTGCTGTAGCAGTTCATTTGAACCTGGAATCATAAAAATTGGTCAGTCATCTCATAAGATGTATTGCAATAACACACTGAATTCTCAAGAGTCTACGACAATTTTAAATGCCCATATGAAAAAAGTCTGGAAACTTATGGTATGCACCTTGTATTAAATAGTCACATATGTGTAATTGAGTTGGTTTTTTTTGTCTTTCCTTTTGTTGTGTTCAGTATTAGTACATCATGGATATACTACTGTTAATATTAGTCCTCACTAAGTATGGACTTGACTAAATATCTTTCCTACCACCAAGCCTTTCCAATATATCCATCCAGAAATATTAAAGTTAAATCAAACAGACATACGTAGTTAGATTTAAATATTTCAATATTTTCTAAAGACAATGATTGATTTTAACAAAGTGCCAACCTGTCAAGGGTTATGTTATGCCTAGAGGTAAGGAAATTGCATACCTTTATATTTACATTATTTGAGTCATTTCTTAAAATTTTTTTGCACACGGTTCCCTAATAAAAATAACTTGCAAACAAATTTATTTGATCCTTGGGTGGGACCCTAACTGGTACTACCATTCTGGGTCAAAGTGTATCTAAGAGTGATGCTAATGAAGGGGTACTCCTCACTTCCTAGAGTTCCAGAACTGGTGCATCATAATCAAATGCAGTTTAGTGTTAAGACCCTTCCCTACACTGACTGCATTTCTGCAAAGGGATAAGAACCCCGCCCCATGCCCAATGAGTGTCCTGACATGACATTAAATAATCTGATGGTGAGGCTCCAGTAATTCTGGAGCTTTAGGGAATATTTGGGGAATGCGGAGTACCTTACATTGCCATTGCTCCCAGGCCGACTATGACCCAGAGTGGGAGCACCTGAAAGGGTCCTATCAATGGGTCAAATAGTACTGATGACATTTAAAGTAAGTGCAAACAAATGACTTATGCGAAAATTGAATTGTTAGAAATAGGACTGTTTAATCATTTAACTGTTTATAAACAAATAACTAGTGTTTAATTAAATTGTAAGTGATACATAGCATTACTTGGAACCATTTAACTTTGTTGACTTATGTTTACAAATCATATATCATATATATGTATAAACCAGATTTAGCATTAAATAACCTAAAATGGTTGATATACGATAAAACCAAACTAAACCTGATATCAAGACACCTCTTTTGGCAAGGGGTTCTTACCCCTTTGCAGTGTATATTCTAAGCCCCACTGGTAAGGCTAAGAAACCAATAGTTAGACTTGAATATTTTGATATTTTCTATGGAAAAATTCTGCTCATTATACAACTGGTATGTGTGATACATATCACAAATATGTCTGTAAATATTATTAATGGATCCATAGTTAGTAATGTACATATTTACCCAAATCCTTAACTATGGGTAGGATGTTGCATATCTTTAGTTTTTAAGCTGAGTAAAGCTAGTTTGAATTTAGAGTTTTCCTTCTCCTAGACTTGTTACCTAACTGTTGGGGTGTCCCCTATAGATGGACTCGTCCTCATGTGACATATACCAACTGAGCTATCTTCTGCGCAGTCGGAGTCACAGTCGCAGCCTCGGTTGCAGCCTCGAACTCAGTCTCGGTTCTGTCTCAACGAGCCATTACCAAGAGTAGTAATATTCCCGATTGTTAAGCTGGGAAAGGGTTTCTCCCAGCTATTGTTTGTGTATGTATTATTTGCCTTCAATGTATTTCTTATTACTTATTTCTGTGTCGTGTCATCATTTGAACCTCCCCTTGACCATAACACTAACCAAAGCTAAAGAACCTAGTCTGCCATACTATTTATCCATAGGTGAAGGAAGAACAGATTGATTCATATCTTTTGCAATGAAATACAAACAGTCACATCCTGAATTTGAACTCAGATCGCTGTGTTCATTTCCTATGATGAGGATAACCATTATGCTATGTAAGCCTTCATAGTTTGTGATGTAACTTGAGCTAATGAATTTGTGTGTAGATTTTGAGAGGAATTAGAAATCCTTATACATACCAGTTTAAATAATTGGATTAAACTACAGATTATGTTTAGAGTGTACTTTTAAAATACTCTTTTAGCATAATAACTTAAATTTTCTTTAAAGTAAATTTAAATAGGACCTTGAACAGTGACTTGTAGTCTAAAGCTCAAAACACTGAACTATATCAAAATGTGTCTGTAGTAATTGTCACCCAAATTTTTAACTTACCTGAACGAATAAAGTGAAGCTGCTGGCTATTTGGACTTTGTTGATGTCAGATGCCATGAAGGGATCTGATTTCATTCCCACTGATTCCTCTTTCCCCAAAGTTAATGGACAAGAGATAGTGTGTCCCTTTTTACCTTTGAGCAGTTTGACTGAAGCCACACTTAAGCTCAATCAGCTTTGATCAGAAGCCAACTACAAACTCACTTCAAAATCAAATGTTTCACTAATAGCTGGAATGAGTGATACAAGTATCAAGAGAGAGAAAGAGAGAGAGAGAGAGAGAGAGAAGATGGCATTATATTTCAGTGACTACAGTTACTAATGGGTGAGTGAATGTGATCTTTTGGCATATCAACTTTTATATAATGATATAAAGTGCTTAAAAGGATGTTGAACTACATTATCTATCTTTAATCAAATGCCTGTAATTTTTATTTTCATTTTTGCTTCTCAGCATACAGTTTTCTTTTTTCTCTTTTCTTTTTTCAAATATGAAAGGATTTCAGATTTTATTACACCTCTGCTATACAAAGGAGAGGGCAATAGGTGTTGTTTAAGTACAGGAAAACTACATAAATCTGTTACGGAGTACTTATTACCTTTGAATACAATTCTTTAAATCTTGGATCATACCTTAATTTGAATGCCAGAAATTGACAACTCACATGGATCAGAACATATATACCAGGATAAATAGATATATAGATATGAACAGTGTACAATAGATAGATAGATAGATATTAGTAATCTGTTTAGTTTTTGAATCAAGATATTTTCTTTTTTTTTTTTTTTGTTTTTGACTACCAAGAAAAATATTTCTCAAAATTATTTTTCCAGTTGATTTTTTCCCCTGAAAGTTAAAAAATAAAATGTAGTTTTTATTTCATAAAACTATTTTTTGTTTTTCTCTTATCTTTTACTGATAATTTTTTTTTTGTAATAATTGGATTTTCTGAATTTTATAAGTTTACAAAAATGGGAGTTTTTACTGGTTTTTGAAATTTGAACATTCTGGTTTAAGGAAAACTAAGGTAGAAAATTTCATCAACAACATATAAAAATTTTACTTTGAATCCTTCGTTTTGATATTTTCTTGACTTGTGATCATAACCCAAAGAAAATTCAAAAAATAAAGTTGATAAATATTACCAATAAAAATATCTTTTATTATCTTTCAATGCATTGAAAACGGTTCAAAAACAAAAGTATTTGAAGGAAAATAACAAGACTTGAAAAATTTTAAGATCTTTGGATAAATTATCAAAAATTCAATACCATTTTCTAGTTCTGGATTTTGGATAATTTATCAAAGGATCTTAAAATTTTCACTAATATAGCAGTTACTATTAACAAATTGAAAGAAAAAACATTTTTTACAAATTCCTGATATGATATATAAAAAGTAAGTATTTAGGGTAAGGATAGAAAGAAAAGAAGAAAGAGTTTAAAAGGAAAAAGAGAGGAAATGATTAAAGGGAAGAAAAAAGAATAAAGAAAAAATGAAGACAAAATGTCTAAAGAGAAAAAAAAATGTTGAAAAGGAAAATGAAAGAAAGAAAAAAAAAGAGGGCAAGAAAAAAATGAGTAAAAGAAAGATAAAAAAGAATGAAAGAAAAAAGTTAAGAAAATGCTTAAAAGGAGAAACAAACAAAAACGAATACAAAAAAAAAATTTTTTTAAAGAAAAGGTAAGAAAATGTTTAAAAAGAAAAAGAAAGAAAATAACTAACTTGTAATGAAAAGAAAGAAAGAAAGAAAGAAAGAAAGATTAATAAAACAAAGAAAAAAAATTATCAAAATTTATGAAAGAAAAGAGGTTATGAGAAAATTCCAAAGATAAAAAAAGAAAAATTACAAATAAAGGGGAAAAAGAATGAAGAAAAAACTAAAAAAAAAAAAAGAAAAAACAAATTCAAAGAATGCCCTTAACTCTGACCCTCTTAAACCATTCAGTATTTCACTACTAAGATATGAATCAATGAAGTGTACCCTTGTTTGAATATCAAGTTGAATTTTCCAATGCTTCAATCAAAAACCTTCACTCTTTGTCAGGTGATAAGAATGAATTTATTCTTTCTTAAAATATGAATGCATAGAAAAATAATCAATGGTTTTTCTTTTATCAGGCAATGATTCAGAATTGCCTATTCAGAATCTATACATTTAAATAAGTGTAAAGTCAAAATGATTTTTTTAGTTTTTAAATTTTTTCTAAATCTGAGATGGAGAATTATCATTACTATTCCCTGATGTACTCAGACTCCATCTTGATTATTATTCTAGTTCATTGGTCTCCAATCTTTTCAGCTGAAAGGCCACAAAGCTTATCTCAGAAGATGGTTTGGTTTGGTTTGTTTGGTTTTATGGCATATCAACCTTTGTAGGTTATTTAACGCCAAATCCATTTTTATGTAAATAATCGGTTCTCTTGAAAACAGTTCAGTTTAGCATAAGTACGCAGTTTAATTGTCAAAAACATTTCCATTTCAAACTATTTAAGCAGTTATATGTAATAATTCAGTTAAGTGTAAATATAGTTTTAATGTCGAAAAACAGTTCAATTTGAAATAATTCAGTTAAGCATAAGTACGCAGTTTAAGTGTAAGTACAGTTTAATTGTCAAAAACATTTCTATTTCAAGCTATTCAGTTTACTCAATTCATTTTAGCATAAGTATGCTGTTAGTTCTATTTAACCCATAGATAGGGCCCTATCAGGTGCTACCACTCCGGACCAGAGTGGATCTGGGAGCAATGGCAATGAAGGGGTACTCCACATTCCCCAAAGCTCCAGCACTGTGGGAACCTCATCATCAGATTGTTTAGTGTCATATCCAGGACACTCGTTAGGGGGGTCTTACCCCTCTGCAGAGGTGCAGTCAGTGTATTCTACCGTCCCAGCTGACTGGGCAATATCTCAGAAGAGTCCACAGCCATGAACTTAAAAGAACAGAAAAAAGCTGCTAAATTTACTTGGTAATTATCATCATTTTTTAATAAAACATTGTTTTTTGGAATCACAAAAATATGTAATCTCAGGGTTAAATGAAGAGGTTCATAAAAGAAACACATCAAACAAGTGATGATTTGACAGTTGTGAATACAGTGTACTTTTGATGGTATTTTTTGCTTACCCAACCAAATGAGCAAATATGCCACAAGGACTTATTTAAGGTGGGTCCAAGTGCAGGACTGTAGACCAGACACGTCCAGTATTCCCAAAAATGCCTTAGGCCCCATCAGCATTCTCCAAAAACGGGGCGCCTCAGGTCCCAGGGGATAAACCTAGCCCTTCCACAGAGGGTTAGAGCTTTGGGAGATGGCCTCCTGAGGCTCGAAGAAATTTCAGTCACAACCACACAGCATGAGTGCTAGGTATCCCAGGTACTCATGCCAGGTGGCCTTGACCAAATGACAAGACAAATTTGACCAGAACTGTGTCCTGTCAAACTCAGCCAGCCAAAGCATGCCCCATCACACGATCACTTAGTGACTCTTCACAGGCCTCATTTTGGAGAACAACTGTTAAAAACAGTATGTTGTGCCAAACATGCTCACTATTTGCTGGGTTTGGGTGATTAGGTTGGAAAATCATCCAAATGGAAGCATGGGGTTTTTATAGAAATCAAGGATGTGGAAAGCAAAAATCTTGGACTTCAAATCTTTTGAACACTGAAGATCAGTGAGTTCTATCTGCTGCTGTAATGGTACTTCTTCACTGTCAATATCAAAAAGCAAAGAGAAAATTGGATGTAGGGTTGCATGGATAGGCCTCAACATCTGTATGGGCCCCCTGTTATAGTCACAACTTTTCAACTGTGGAATCCTATAGTTTTCTTCAGATAACTGCTGTTATTTACTAAGCTTTACTTAGACTGATACAGAGGTCTAAGGTTGCTTATAGTACCTTCTGTTCCTTAGTGGTCACCTATCTCAGAACTAAACAGGCTGATTACTGCTTAACTTCAGTGATCCGATAGAAACTGATGATTTCAATATTACTTGACTGTCGAGGTTTGCTGTAGTTGGTATCCTTCTAGTAATCTTGAATTGGACCCCTTATTTAATCCACCCTGGGTGGCAGTGGTAGATTGTTTTGAATCCACCATCCATTAACTGATATGAAATATCGTCTAATCTAAGTACATCACTGAATAATATTTGAGTCTTAATCTGACAGCTATAGAACACTAATCAAAGGCAGCATTTCCTTTAAAATGGTGGCCACAAAAAAAAATGACAGTTTCACATCTGAATCAGATGCTTATTCTGTCACAAAAACAGTATATTTCTAATGCTTTTGAGCAAAAGAAAAAGAGATTTTGAGCACGACCAATAAATGATATAAAAAAACAACAAACAAATGCAGATAAAGTTTTATAAGCAGGATTGAAAGCATCTCTAAAAATAGATATTATTTATCATATTTGTAATATTTTTAATGTGGTTGGTTTGGAAAGTTTTTTATCATCTTTACAAGACCAAGTCAAGAAAACTCCAAATTTTGAAGCATGAAATTGTACTAGTGGAGCTACCCTTTAATGTTGAAGAAGAGGTCAAGACTTGAATTGCAAACATGGTGAAATTAACTGACTCAAGATGTAGAATTAATCATGCGAGTACTACTCATGTAGCATGTATTGGGCAGGAATTTCCAGATGGAGCTCATTCTTTTCTAGGTCTTGTTAGAATTCTGATTTTTCTTTTTCTTAGATTGGTTGTCATACCAACATTAAAGAGATCAGCCTGTCCTACTATTTACCCATAACTGAAAGGAGAATAGTTGGATTCATGCCTTTCCTAAGAGTATGAATACTATGTGAAATGTAAACAACCTTGCACAGAAATTGAACTCGGGTTGCTAAGTCCATTTTCTATGATGATGACTATCATGCCATGAGCGCCTCCTCCTATAAACAGACAAAAGTCAAAAATATCTTCAACTCATTTCCTTTTTCTAAACAATGTCTATTTCATAATCTTTGCTGTTGATTGAAAATTTGCTGTGAAGAGTTACAAATCATAATTATTGATATAAAAAGATAATTCCACAAAACAGAAGAGGGTAGTCTTCATGGCACAGTGGCTAACATACTGGATTGCAACATTATAGTAAGCTAGTTCAAACTCAAGTCATGTTGTTACACTCACTTTTGGACTAATGCCCTTAAGAAAAGTATGAACCATTTTATACCCCCAGTTATGGGTTAAATAGCACCACTGCTATTCTTCTACAAGGATGGCATTGGCATTAAATAACCCCCAAAGGTTAATAAGCCATTTAAAACAAAGAAACCTAACAAAACAGAAGTGAGATTTGCTAATTGTATTTATCATATTATCCTATGAACTTAGAATTGTGCTGTGGGTGACTCGGGTGGTGTAATGGTTAGCAAGTTAGACTATCAAATCTATACGAGTGAGTTTGAATCTCATTGGGTGCCCCATACATATGATCTTATGCCACATCTAAGCAAAAGTCTTTGTAAATTGTAATTTAGTATTGTGCAGTAAAAAATTTCACAGTTTTCAGTTGTGTAATTTTTTTTTTTGTTAATTGAGTGACACTTAAGAGATTTATTGATTTAAACACTGTTGTTTTTTGTCTAGATTGTTTGCCCTAAATTATTATGTTATGTATGATGATAATTTTGCATTTCTTGCTTGAAAAAATATGTACAAATAAAATTTGTAATGTTAAATTAAATATGAATAATTATTTTAGTTTGACAATTCATTTTATTTTTATTTTTGAAGTTTAACTTCTGTATGATTAGTTACACCTTGCAGCAACATGGCTTTCTACAGGTTCTTTTTTATTGTTAGTAACTCTTTCTTGATGAGAGCCCTCCAATTTTCATCATGAGGAATAAAATATATTAAAGCTTCTGGATCCAGTAAGTATGTCTTTACCAAACCTTTCTGTCATGAGTAAGATATGATACAAGGTTAATTCTTAAGCCAAGTACAGCTGGTTTGAATTCAGAATTTTTCTTCTCCAAGATTAGTTGCTTATTCAAGGCTAAAGAATCCAATCTGTCTTACTATTTACTCATAACTGGAAAGAATAGATGAATTAATGTGTTTTTTCAAAGGCATTAGTACGAAGTGAAACACAAACCTCGTCCAGGATTTGAACTCAAGTCACTGATTCCATCATGCTAAGAAATATGGATACCAGATGTGATTGGTTTACATCAAACCATTCGACTATTAATAGGCAACTAGCAAACACAATCTTTCTAATTATGAATCGAGATTTCCTTGAAAGAGTTGATAAGCAAGATTTTTATTAAGATAAATATTTAAGTATCAGATAGGAATCAAATGTTAATTCTATTCATTGAGTTGGTGCTGATACAAAAGTTTATGATACCATCACAATAAAATTATCACCTACACTCTTACTGGTAACATAAAACAGATTTTATTCATTGATTTCTAAATGCTATATTCTACTGGGTGGCGCAAATAGCCTAATATTTACAGCCACTCACGAAATGGAATTGCTCAGCTGGGATTGCTTCAATTGACTTTACACTAATGGAAAGGCATGAATTTATTTCTCCTCCACCCCACCAGCTATGTGTAAACCATTCAATAAGCAAAAATAAAATATGCAGCTGAGATATGAATCAATGAAGTGTACACTTGTTTTAATATCCAGTTGAATTTCCCAGTGCTTCAATGAAAAACCTTCATTGTCAGGTGATAGGAATGAATTTATTCTTTATAAAAGATAAATACACAGAGAAATAATCAATCTTTTTTTTTTTTCAACTATCTCGTAAAGGTTCAAGTTTAACTCAGGATATCAAGGCATGCCGACACCATTAATTACTTTGACTCTCTCTCTCTCTCTCTCTCTCTCTCTCTCTCTCTCTCTCTCTCTCTCTCTCTCTCTCTCTCTCTCTCTCTCTCTTGATAGCATCTAGTGTCCTCACAGAGCTTTTCTGGTCTGCCAATACTGGTGTGTCCATGTTTACGAGTCCATCAGAGTATGTCACCCATGAGTTCGTCCTTGTTTTTCCAGCAGTACCCGGTATGTCTTGATCATCTTACTTGGATATGGAGGGGCATCACCGTGGTGTAATAGTTAAAGTGCTGAATTGCAACATTGTTGTGAGTTCAAACTCCAGTCGCTCAATTACGTTCACTTTCAGATTGATATCCAAGGGGAAAGTATGGACTCTTTATTCCTCTACCCAGCAATGAGTTAAACAGTCCCACAACTGTCTTTCTGCAAGGGTGGATTTAACCTTAAATAAACAACGAATGTTAATATCCATTAAAACAAAGAAACCAAACCATCTTGAATATTCAGTAATAGGTCAGATCAGAGACCATTTCATGCAGAAGATACCATGTAACCTTTTTATTTTTGAAGTTTAACTTTTTGCATATTACTTGAAGATGAAACGGTCACCACTAGTTAACCCTTATTGTGCTGAGTGATCTCGGGAATTGGAATCACATGATATGGCATCCATCAATCTAAGAGCTCATGAAAAACATTTACCGATATTATACTTGACTTTTTTCAAACACTTGTAATTTATTATATATATATATAATAAAAGGAATAGGTTCGCAAATGAATTTTGTATTTTAGATTTTAAAAAAAGATAAAAAAATAAAAATTCTAAGTATCAAATTCACTTGCGGGCCTAATCATTTTATATTTCTATCGTTGGACCAACAAAAAGAAAAAAATTATATATATATATATATATATGAGCATGTGGTTGTTCCCCTTTTTAGCTCGTTGCGACTGGGAGGGAAGTGACGTACATCGTTTCTCATTGGTTACTTTCAGTTAAAAGTTCAGTAGCGTGTAGCATTTTGACTTTGCCTGGAATATGCAATGCATTATTGCGTACTTGGTAGACTTTTGGCAGCAGGATCGCCCGCTGAAATAATAGTTTTGGTTGGGTCGCTTGAGAGAACGAGTATGATGCTGGAAGACCCGAAACTTGTAAGGACCCAAGAACATCACTGGCGAGGCGATCCTACACACTCTTTGGATGTATCATTACAAATATATATACATATATATATAGTTAAACAGAGACTGGACAAGCTTTTAAATAAAAAAAATCTAGTGTAACAAAATCAAAAAAGTACTCAATGCTGACCAACAGAGGTCGGTAAAACCTAAAACAAATGAAGTTCACTCGCCCTCTCTTTAGCAGCCACTTTACTCAAGTTTCAAACCCTGCCAAAAAAAACTTAATCTGATGACGATTCTTCTGTAAGGTATGGTTTCGAGGATACACCCGAGCAGCACAGCAGTATCCCACAATACCATCACCTTGTGGGAATGACAGATCAAAATGCAGCTTCTTCCCATATTACTTTGTAGCAGAAAGAACTTTGAATTTAGTTTGGCGCACAAATTAATTTGACCGTTGTGGTCTCGTATCATATTTTCACCCAATGAGGTGAAAGTGCACCAATCTATCTCTTCCTCAGAATCTTTCAAGCAGGACGGGCGTACTTTCTGTCCTCTCTCTTCATAGCTGCAGAAACATCACACCATAAGGAAAGCTATCTCATTTATGGACCTTTGACTCTACCCTCCTAGACCATAGGCTGCCAGTTGAATATGAATTGTATGTATTTATTCTGCAACTTACAGGAACACTTTTATGTCGTCTCTGACATTCAGCAACTTCATTCCTGTTCAACTTTTTGGGAGACCCTCAATCCTCTCTCCTGTCCTTAATCAGCAACTCGACTTTGGCCATGTCTACAGCGAAGCGAATCCCTCTCAGACAACCAGCTACTTCGAATCTGCTTATCTATTTTGGAGACCTTTACTCCTCAATCCAAAATCTACGGGACCTCAAACTTCTGGCTGAACGCCAAATGCCGGCTCATCCCTTTTATAACTGTATTTCTTCTCACAACGACTTTCAGCACAAAGGCTTCTTTTCAACTCAAGCCATTATTAAACTTCTAAATTGAAAACCTTCAACATCTTCGTTCGAATCCTTTTTTTCTTTTAATATAACGAGGAGGTAAACTTCATTACATTCTTCGTTATAATTTTGTCGAATTTACAACTGTTACTTCTATGATGTATGATTTGGATTAACTGACTTGATGAAATAGCCGACACAGTTAAGTAAAACCTAAAACAAACGAGATCTGTTCACCCTATACTTGGCAGCCACATTACTCTAAGTTTACTGTTGTCCTCATTTGGGTGAGAAAACTGATACGGTCAGTCTGTGGTGGCTAATTATTGAATATGTTGCTCCAACAATTTTGTGGTGGTGGTTCGATATTGAAAGGCAAACGATATAAACGACGCGGACAAAAGAACATTCACAACAAAGCAATACAAAAATATATTGATATATCAACAAGTACATCGTGAAAAAAATTTACGAATGTTCAAAATATAGTTTTTGTGTGTGTGTGTGTGTGTGTGTGTGTGTGTGAGTAGTTATTATCTCGATGTATGCAAGTAGACTAAATATTAACAGTATCCTATAGGCTATATGCGCATGTTGATAAAGTATTTTACACAAAAGTACAAATACACTAGCCTTTTATCTCTTTCTGGTTTGGCCGAAGAGTCTGAGGTTGTATGAATGCTTTCGACGGATAGGCAGAACATGAGAAGAAAGAACTAGCATTGTGGGGATTTAGGAATTAACAGTAAAAACTCCCAACCGGATATTGACTCGTCGGCTGCCAGATACAAAATGTATAAACGCGTCGCCACGCATAAGGCTCCACGCATCCATCCGGTTAAAATCAGAAAAAAGAAAAATAATAAAAAGTAAAGTAGCCAATGAGAAGCGGTCGCGCCAAAATTAGAAGGATTTTGGAGTGGCGAATTTGGAGCCGGTGAAGAGAGATAAATACTCAGGTTTTATGTGAACCGACCTCTCTTTTCGGGTAGTGACGTCGAACCGACAACACCGATTTTACTATCTGGTGTTTTGGGCACCACGCTGTGTCTTGGGACGTAGCGTTGGTTAGTCCATTCACCAAGTAAATAAAGGAAAGTATGAAAGAAATGTTTTCGTCTCTTATCTGTTTCTATCTTTTCTTTGTGTATATTTCTTTTGGACCTTCTTTGGGCAAGGCATTGCGCCAGCCAGTCAACGTGGGGTAAAATAATATAACCAAAATATGGAGTCAGATATCTTACGGCAACACAGTCTTGCCCTTAGCCACTGACCTTCATAAAAACCTTTCAAACCCCACAGCATACTATACACGCGCCCATTGTATGTTTCTGGAGCTACGTGTCACTAGCTTGGATTCAGAATGTAAGAGCTGTCTAGCTGGTCGTCAAAATGTAAGAGAGAGAGAGAGAGAGTTGTCGGAAGTCTAGAGTATATATAGTTAAACCTTATCACGTTGTCGGTTCCAAATACACCGTTTATTTTGCACTGGACAAAATCAAAGGTACGGACGTAGTTGGGAGTAGAAATCACGTGACTTCCCTGACCAATAGGTTCCCAAAACTAATAAGTTTACCGACGTCCACCATCTTTGTATTGGGAACAAGTGAATCAGGATCCTATTTTCTAGAATTTTCTTGTATTACGGCCATTCAAAAAATATAGGAGTGTAAATCCTCTAAGTCTTCTGAAACTTAAATTAATGTGGCAGCCAAAGAGTGGCTGCGTACACCTCACCTTGTTTTAGGTTATATATATATATATATAAGAAGATAAAATGGAAATAAAAAAGTGCATAAAAACTGCTAGATGCACACAATTGTCTGGCGATTGAGTGTTCCACATGAAATATTGTTTTAGGTTATATATATATATATATAGGAAGATAAAATGGAAATAAAAAAGTGCATAAAAAGTGCTAGATGCTCCTATGGTAGAGCAAGACTAAAACGTAAAAAATCCAAATTATGTACTCATGAAATTTCTTGTGGATCATACAATTTGTCAGGCGATTGAGTGTTCCACATGAAATATTAAGACTCATTGAATACATAATTTGCACATGCGTGTGTGAATATGTGTGTGTTAAATCCTGTTTAAACCGTTGATTAAAAAAGGATTTCATACACGAACACTTTCTTTGTGCTACAACAAGTTTCATGAGGAATTCTCAGTTATCTGATACATACAATTGTAAATTACATATGATGTATGTGTGTGTGTGCGCGCGCGTGTGTAAGTATTTAGGCAGCATATTCTTTTGTAGATGTTGCGGAGCCGATAAGCATGTCGACCCCGCAAATGATTTAAGTTAAAGCATGTGAGTAATTGACAGCCAAAGACAATGAAGGAAACAAAGGCGAGGTAAAAAATATAACAAAGGTGACAATTTATTGTCGTATTTACAAACGCGTGCGTAAAGTCCGTGGCAGTTGTATTTGTGTCTTCAGCTAGATGAGTGATGTCGGGAGCTGGTATGGTCGAGTCGAAGGGAAGCAGCTAGACGATCGTTGCTGGTAGCTGATGCGGGTCGAGTCATAGAATGCAGCTGGATGATCATTGCAGGTAGCTGAGGTCGGTCGAGTCGTAGAAGTGCAGGACGATCGTTGCAGTAAGCTGAGGTCAGTCGAATTGTTGAATGCAGCTGGACGATCGTTGCGGGAATCTGAGGTTGGTCGAGTCGTTGAGTGCAGCTGGACGATCGTTGCAGGAAGCTGAGGTCGGTCGAGTCGTTGAATGCTGCTGGACGATCGTTGCGGGAAGCTGAGGTCGGTCGAGTCGTTGAATGCAGCTGGACGATCGTTGCGAATAGCTGATGTTGGTCGTGATTGGTAAATCGAAGTCCCGGTTTTGACAGTACATTGGGTTAACCGGGGGTGCTTCTATGTAGTTGCTAGCTCGTACAGCGAGTCGTACGTGGGCTAGATGTTGCAATGCTAGGACAGTCCGTACAGCGAGTCGTGCATGGACAGAATGCTGCATTGCTGAAGCGTCGTGGTCGAAGTCGGTGTTGGCAGATTGGACGCGTAGAGTTGGGCGAGCGTTGTGATTAAGACTGAGCCGTGTCTTAGTGCTACGGACCAAGTGAATGGTCGGTGAAACCGTGGCTAAGGTTTGCCAAGCCTTAGCACATACGAGGTCGAGCGAACGAGTCGGTGAAACTAGGGTTTTGTTGTGCCAAAGCTATGCAGACGTATCGGAGGCGGTAGCCATGGCTTTACTGTGTCAAAGCCTTGCGGACGTATCGAAACATTAGCTATGGCTGTGCCGCACCAAAGCTGTGCGGACAAATCGGAGACGGTAGCTATGGCTTTGCTGTGCCGAAGCTGTGTGGACGTATCGGTGACGGTAGCTATGGTTTTGCCGTGCTAAAGCTGTCCAGACGTATCGGAGATGGTAACTACGGCTTTGCCGTGTCAAAGCCGTGCGGACGTATCGATGACAGTAACTATGGCTTTGCCATACCTCTGCGGACGTATCGGATACGGTAGATATGGCTTTTCTGTGCCAAAGCTGTGCGGACGTATCGGAGACGATAGCTATGGCTGTGTCGCGCCAACGCTCTGTGGTAGTGAGAAGACAGGCCAGGAGGCCGAGGCTAAGATTGGCGGTATTTTAGCGCAGCGCAGACAGGGAAGCAGTAGCTAAAAGCTAATCCATGCCTTTAGCGCTGTGCAACCAAACGGACGAACGGAACCGACCGAATGATTAAAACTGGATGGTCTTAGAGTCCTCTTCGTGTTTGCCTCCAGGCCGTCTACTTCGACGAGTTGGTAAGGACCGTCAGAGATGCTCCAACCCGCAGAAGGTTACCTCAAATGGTCCTAAATATGACCTGTTCGCATATCTACGTGATGGAAAGGCGGATGCAACCACAAGTGGGATTCAGTCTTGAAGCAAAGCGATTCGTTGAAAAAAAAGGAACGTGCCGGGAAGCAAAGCGAATGCAACCACAAGATGTAGGATTCAGCCTTGCGGAGCCTCGCTCTGAGAGCGTCGTGAGACCTCTGAATTTTTTGCCGTCGAAGTCTTGTTTATATAAAGGGAATGCAACACCACTTCTGTCGGGCACGTAAATATAAAGTTCTTCTATAAAAAAATGGGTGTAGAAATAAAGTCCTTCTTTAGCCTAATGTAGGCTACCGAAGATAATTAATTCCATTTTTATAGAGTTATTTCTGGCAGAAGTGTTTTGTAAATATTGTTAAATTTAATTCATTCCCTTTTCTTAGCTGTAACGGCAGGTCAGGGTCTAAAGAGGGCTTAGTCATTTCCGACCGTACCCGGATGTAATTTTTCTAGGGCGAGCGAGTAATCCGATCTGTTTATGTTTGTAAGCAGATCGCGGCATAAATATAGTTTATTAAAAATAACAGACAAGTATCCGGTGTTTAGCTTTTGATTCAGTTTGTTTTGTTGGCGAACGAAATGTGGCTACTATGGTTGTTGTAGGCAGTATAAAAACTGTCCAAAGTCTCTCAAAGTATTGTCCGAGTACGGGTACTTTAGACTTTCGGTCATTGTTAAGGCCGTAGGTATTCTTGTGTTATGGCAGGCGCTATGTATTCCGTCCTTATAGAATCTTTTGAATGGGCGCGTTAAGATGGTCAAAAGTACCTGTGCTCAAACTACACTAACAGAAACTTTGAACAGTTTTTAAACTGAGTACAACCACAATTTTGACATTTCGTTTTTCAACAAGAAAAGCTAAATAAAAAGCTATACACCAAATCCTTGTCTGTTGTTTTCAGTAATATATATGTGTGTGTGTGTGTGTGTATAATTTGCGATTCTAATCAATTTGTTGATTGAAATATGTAAATAAAATTTAAAGGAGTTTAAAAAAACGGCAACTTAAAGCATTTTTTATTTCTTAGTATTGTAATATAACAAGGCACTCCGGTTGATTGTTTTAGAAGTAAGTCGTTTCCTAGTTAGATTTAGAGGTCAAACACAGGACGGTAGAAAAAAGAAGAACATATATGAGAAAGAGATTCGATACATTGAGAGAGAAAAGAGGGAACTATGACAAGGAAGAAATGAATAAGAAAGTGAACGGCCGGTTCCTAAAATCCAGGTCATGATAGCAGCTGATGCCCAAGTTAAAAATAATGTATCAGGAGCAATCGGCCGACGGGCTCTGATTGGCTAGAAGAAACTCAAACGGAAAGGCCATTAAAAGGGGTACGCGGGATAGAAAACAGGGAAAAAAGGCGACTAGCCACGGGGATGTGAAGACGGAATGAAAATTACGGTATCCATTTTGGGTGAGCTGCGCGAAGGATCCCACGCAAAAATGTGAAGACAGGACCTCAAGCAGTCTCGTATGAGAACTACAAAAGAAAACTAGAAGGATAATATCAAGGTCTCTGTCTGCCTCTCTCACCCTGCGACGGTTTATTTCTCTCTGTCTATCTAAAGTGTTTGACTAAGTTCATTCTCTGTTTTCTCTCTTTTCTGTGACTACTAAGAAGGGTAGTAGCAAATAAACCAAGACAGTAGCAAATAAAACAAGTAGGTTCGTCACTTTTTCTCACGACGAGGTAACAACGGGGGTCCGACTGGAACTTAAAGTGTTGTGCTACGCTCACAGACCCTTTAGAAGCCTGGTGGTACAAATGTCTATGTAATGCCGTCGCGCTACAAATGTCTGTTGAGAATCGTAGTAATACAAGTGTTTGTTAGGTGTCGTAGCATTACAGCATGGTCTCGGTTTCTTTGTTTAATGGCATAACAATCTTAACGGGTTATTCAATGGCAAAGCCATTCTTGGGGAAAACAACAAATAGATTGAGACACTCGTGAGGTAATGGCCTCAGCTATAGGAAGTGGACTCGGCTAAGTTCAAATCTTGAACGAGGTTGTTTGTATTTCACATATCATTAAAAAAGGGTATGAATCCATCTAATCTCTTTCCAGATATGAGTAGATAGTAGGGCAGATTGTGCTCTTAAACTTTGGTATGGCTACCAGCCTCAGAGAAGGAAAACTCTGAATTGTGACTCTATGGACCTTGAGTGTTGTAGTACATAGGGTTTGAGGTGTGTGCATATAAATGTATGGTTGCGAATTGATCATGTGTGTGTGTGTGTGTGTGTATGTGTTAACGTATATATAACTAGACGATGGGGGGGGGGTAAGCATTCGATGAGTATGAGTGTTGTGGGTGTGGGTATAGGTACATATATGTTCATATAAGGACGAAGTTGTGTGTGTGTGGTAATACTGATCAAAAGTTCAAGATAAGGGGGATTCATTTTTATTTCCTTTCTTAGGCACGACTTTTGGCGCTGGCCAGTAGATGAAAAACATTAATCATTTCTAGCAGTTCGTAATCAGCGCAGGGCAGGGAGCTGCGTTATGTGAAAGTAGGAGTTGGTTATCACCCCTGAACAGAGAAAGCCAAGTCCGAAAACATAGCAGGAGCAGGCTAAAGTTTCCCGCCAGAAGTGATCCCAAGAAGATTTTCTAAAATGACTCTTAAATGGACTGGCTTGTAATTTTCTGAAGTTAGTCCTGAGAAGAGCTGTTGAGAGAGAGAAAGCAAGCAGCAGTTATTATTTGGAAACTGGCATCGGCTGTGTTGAGTCTGCAGAATTCCACATTGACTGCCTGGCTGGTGGTAGAGATGCAGATCCCACGTTGGCTGGTGCTGCTGGGAAGGGGAAAATATGTCTCCTCAGGGTTATATTTTTCCCTTTCTCCCACCAGACAGGACTAGACACAAGGTCTTTTTTATAGAGGGGGTTTAGGGAAAGGGACGTCGAACACGAGCCGAGGCTCGAGCCCTGCTGGACGTATGATGGTCATCAGCTCTCTAGGTGCAATGCAAGCCAGATGAGCCTCTTGCTGGACTTGGACTCACTCGATATATAATGTGAGTCGGGGACGTATGCCTGCTCAGAGCTTGAACTAGACCAGAGAAACTAGTGCTATGCGATACTTGTCAATGACTTCATTGCAAGTGGCCCCAACAAAAGCCGGGAGCCAGTTGGCCTCGAATTTATCCTTGACCATGAAAAGCGGGAGAGGAACAGTCGCTGCCTGCTATGATTATATTGTAGTAAGGGACTGCTTCTTTTATAGTCTGAGCGAAGGGGTCTTCTTTGCTACAGCGTACAGGAAATTTCTCTATTAAATATAGTTAATAATGAATTACTTCATTGTACTTCGAAGAGGAACTTTTAAATATGATGTATTTTATCCTGTAGTTACAAAGTGTTTCCGAAAGGCCGACAGAATTAATCCCTTTCGAAAAAATAGTTCATGTGTTCATTCATGAATGAAGGCACGACGTTGTTTTTGATTGATGTCACGGGTAACTTAACGTTTTCTCTAAACCGGGGATTTGGGGTTTGAGTAGCCGGGATGCCTACGATAATCAACCACCAAAAATAACTAGTGCAGTTTAACACCTTATTTGGGAGAAGCAACTGTTCTCTAGTGATACTGGAAGTAATTTCTTTGTTACAGAGTAGCTGTGTGAAAGTGTTGAAGTTGCCATGTCTTAAGATAAGGATATGTAGAGCGAAATTAAACGAAGGAAATTAAAAACACGTGTGCTTCTTGAAAAGGAGAATAGAAGATTAATTAATTTTACAAAAAGGAGAGTTACACAAAACCACCACTTGGGTTATCTAAGTTGATTTACCTATTTTTAACACCCCCGTATGCTCTCATATTAATACTTTTAATTATTTCCATACATATGAGAGCACAGTCGAAAAAGAGTGTAAAGTCCAAATAAAAGTCTTTTGAATCTCTCTAGCTTTAATTTTGTCATGGGTTTTGTCATTATGTCAGCAATCATATCTGGAGTTGGACAATAGATTATCTCTATTTTCTTCTTGTGTAATGCATCTCTGATGAAATGATATTTTATATCGATATGTTTACACCTCTGTCTATTTACAGGGTCCTTAGATAGAGCGATTACACCTCGGTTATCTCCAAGTATTTTTGCAGGTTCATATCTCTGTTGAGGGTCCATTCCATTTGATAGCTGAATTAGATATAAAATCTCTTGTGTTGTTTTAGCTAGAGCCATGTACTCAGATTCACAGGTGGACAGTGCAACTGTAGGTTGCTTCTTTGACTTCCATGAGATAGGCGAGCTTTCTTTGTTTAAATAAAAAAACAAAAAATCCTGTTGTACTACGTCGATCACTCTGATCAGACGCCCAATCTGCGTCGCTGTAAACTAAGATCCCGAACTCTTCACTTTTCTGGTAACGCAGTTCGTAATGGGATGTACCTCTTAAATACTTTAGGATGTTTTGCTGCTACCTTATGCTGTTGACGTGGCTCTGATAGATACTGTGATAATCTACCTACAGCATAACTCAAATCTGGTCAAGTACATATCATTAGGTAGATTAGGTTACCAATAATTTCACGGTATTTTCTTGAATCAACAGGGTCACTGTTGTTACTGAGATCCATTTTTAGTTCACATGGTGTTGCTCTTGATTTGCAGTTTGACATATTAAATCTTTCCAACACCCTTCCTATGTATTTGTTTTGGTTCATTTTAACACATCCTTGTGTTATGTGAAAATCTATTCCAATGAAATGTTTGAGTTTTCCCAGATCTTTCATTTTAAATTCTGACATCAACATTTTCTTGGCATTACTAAGGGAGATAACTTTGTCATCTACGATGATTAAATCGTCAACCCAGGATACGATTAATAATCTCTCATTTTATTTCATATAAACACAGTGGTCTGCTGGATTTTGTATAAAATCATTCCGGATGAGGCATTCATGTAACATTTTGTTCCAGTTTCTGCCTGATTGCTTCAGCCCATATAGAGATTTGTTTAGCCTATAGACTAATTTATTTGTTTTAAATCCTTCAGGCCGCTCCACAAAAATCTCATAGTCAATTGGTTCATGCAAATACGATGTTTTTACATCCAACTGGTGGACAATCAGATCATATTGCACCACCATTTGCACCAAGATGCGTATTGAGGTGATGTTTGCAGTAGGAGAGAAGGTTTCTCCATAGTCTATACCCTTTTTCTGGCTGAATCCTCGAGCAACGAATCTCGCTTTATGTCTTTTGGGTCCATCAGGATTTTCCTTGGTGGTGTAGACCCATTTACTACCTACTGTCTTTTTGCCTTGAAGTAAATTTGTCAATTCAAAAATATTATTTCCTTTAGGGGTTTCAGTTCTTCATGCATCGCCTCAACCCAGCAGTGTGCATCTGAGGAGTCTATTGCTTCTCTATAGGTTCTTGGTATATTGCATGTGGCTTTATAACAATAGTCAAAGTTAATCAATGCATGATCACTGTCATCCTCAGAATTTGTAATGTAGTCATTTAGGTATTCAGGAGGTTTTCTTTCCTTTCTGGGGTAATGTCGAGGCTTACTATCTTCCTCGGTCTGTGCATTATCCTGTGTTTCTGTTGTCTTAATTTGTGGGTCTGAGGTTATAGCTGATGCGTTGTTTTGTACATACTTCTTTTGGGGGAAGTAAGCATCATCATCTGAGTCTGCTGATTTGTCACATTGCTAATAAATTTTATTAGCCTGTGTTTGAGAACTCTGTTATCCTCAGGATAAAAAAAAATAAATATGCAGGACTGTTTCTGTCATACCCAACGAAAATCCCTTTTTCACATTTCGGATCTAGCTTCTTCTTTAAGTTTTTGTATGCATAACATGTTGACCCGAAGATGTTCATCTTTGATAGATCAGGCTTCCTTCCTGTTATTATATAGTAGGGAGTTTGTTTTAGACGGTTGTTAAAACATCTGTTTCTAATTACTGCAGCTGTCATTACAGCGTAGGTCCATAAACTTTTAGGCAAGTTTTCAATGACCATTCATCTAGCCATTTCAGATAGGGTTCGCCAATTTCTTTCTGCAGTCTCATTTTGGTGTGGTGAATAAGGCGCAGAAGTTTCATGTCGAATACTATTATCACAGAGTAATCTCTGAAAATCATTCGACTTGAATTCTGATCCGTTATCAGATCTTAGGGATTTTATTCTTCCATGGGGGGGGGGGCAGTATCAGCGATAAATTTCTTTGTGGCAGATACAGTGTCTTTCTTGGTTTTTAAAAAATACACAAATATTGCACCGGAAAAATTATCTGTAAATGTGATTGCATATCTGTGCCCGTTTATGTCTGCTGGTTCTATAGGACCAGCTAAGTCAGTGTGTATCCATTCAAAAGTAGATGCTGCACGTCTGTCAGGTTGTCTATTTCTGCTCTGAGAAAATTTTCCCTGGATACAGATTTCACGGTCCTTGTTTAGAGTACCTATTTTTTCTTTAATTTTCATTCCTTTAACCACATTTGGCAATTTTCTAATGTCATCGTAGTTGCAATGACCAAGTATCCTATGCCAAGTATTTATATCGTAGCAACCCTGGCAACTATCTTCCGATTTGTTCGTTGTAGACATTAAATAATATAGCCTGTTGTGGACGAATATATTAAATTTTGTTCCATTTCTATGAATCAGCTCATTCTTGTTTTTCTTAAATGTATAGCTGTTTTTAGGATAACACTATTGTTTTTAGGCACACAAATGAATTACGAAACTCTGTTTTAACAACACAACAACGAAAGTTCTTTATTTGCAGCTTTGAATATGGTTTGTTTTTGGTGCTGCAAGACTCGTGGTGTTTCGGCTTGTTGGATGTTTGAGACGAAATGGCTTAGCGGGGTGTTGATAAAGCAGTGTGTGGTGTCGGACGTGTGAGAGATTGTGTTTAGAGTCACCGTGTAGTTTTGTGTGTCGAGAGCGGAGTGACGCTCGGATTGACATAGTCAATTTTTGGGGTGACAAAAAGTGGTGCCTGTGGAAGGCATGCGTATGTTTCTAATTTATGTTTCACTGGGATTCCTCGTAAAGAATCCATAAATTAGATGGTTCCCTCGTTGAGTGTCCATGTTGCTGCTGCTAGTGTTAAAGCCACAGTGAGATGTCCACACTGGGTGGCTTGTCTAGCTAAAAAGCATCGCTAAGCAGGGACGACCAGAGGCACGTCTGTTCTGGTCGCCGTCTCTAGCCGAAGAGAGTGGATTTGGCCGCTCACCCGTTTTGCTAGCCAGAAATGAAGGTCCGGGCTGAATAGGATAAGTCATCCTGATTGGGTGAAATTCAGTGTTGAATTAAATAGCGTGCCAAACCAAAATACGAGATTTTCCTCTTCTCTACAAATGTTATAGCCGCCCCGTTTGCCGTGGCAGACTTGACAGAAAATATATCCTGTGGGTAGGAGGGTATAAATAATGCCCTTTTTAAGGTGACTGGCTCCGTGTTTCCATTTGCGTTCACCAGGCATATCTCAGCGTCACCTCGTTTTAAAGCGACCCCATTCGTCTTAATATCGTCAGCCAGTTCTATAAAATGGTTATCAAAATTTTTGAATCTCTCAATATCGTTTATAATGTGTGAGGTAGTCCCCATCAACCATAATTCTCTTGCTTTCAACAGTTCTCTGTGGTCGGTCATTTATTCTAAAAACAAATGACCTATCTTCTTCTGCGGCTTTCATGGTATCTCGCTTTTTAGAGCGACATGTCTCCCTCACATGGGTCTGTCTTTTGCAGTAGTTACACCACATTTTGTTTTTCTTGAAATTGTTTGGGCATATTTTTGCTACATGCCCTTTTCCATTACATTTAAAACACGAAACTTCGTTATTCAATTTTGAAAATGAATTTGTTAATTTTATAACATTGTCATCATTTGAGTTTTGATTATATTTATTCGTATCCTCGAAACTTCGAAGTTGTGTTTTGAATTCGGAGAACGTTAGTTCCTTACTGCTATAAGTCACATATATCGAAAAAGCATTAAATGTTCTAGGTAGTCCTTTTAGAACCATGGCGATTATTAAACCATCGCTTAATGTTTCTCCGGCATTTCTTAGTGCCGTTACCGTTGCTTCTGTTCTAATTATATAGTCGGTAACACCTTCATTCTGTTCCTTTCTTAGTGACGTTAATTCAGTATATAAAGAAATAATTCTTGGTTTTCCCTTACCTGCGTAATGGTCACGCAATATCCTCAGAGCTTCTCTTCCATTGTCCGAGGCTTCTCTCATGATAAGAGACAGGCTTTTGTCATCCAGGAATTGTATCAGTTCATTATATGCTTCCTCATTCCTTTCCGTATCTGTTTCGTCTCCGCTAAGGTTTTTACCTAAAATGGCGTCCTTTAAACTTAATGTGTGGAGGTATGCTAAGAACTTAGTTTCCCAAATTTCATATTTGGTTTCATCTCCGTCAAATAATAACCTGCTCCACCGACTTCCATTACCTTTTAGTGCGGTGGGGTGAAATGGTTAATTGTTTAGCGCTATATTTTTTAAGGCAACAAATGAATTACGAAACTATTCTTTATACAACACACAACAACGAAAGTTTTTATTTGCAGCTTTGAGGCGGTTTGTTCTTTGTGCTGCAAGACTCGTGGTGGTTAGGCTTGTTGGATGTTTGAGACGAAATGGTTTAGCGGGATGTTGAGATGGCAGCGTGTTGTTGGACGTGTGAGGGAAGTATTCAAGGTCACCGTGTAGTTTTGTGTTTCTGGTAATTGGGGAGAGTAGGCGTTATCTCCATTAATGTGGACCAGAGGTGAAATGGGAGCTAGTATGTCGAGAGCGGGATTACGCTCAGATCGACATAGCCAATTTTGGGGTGACATAAAGTTGTGCCTGTGCGAGGCATATTGAATGTATCTAATTCATATTCAACTGGGATTCCTTGGTCTAAAATATATTAGACGCAAAGAATCCATAAATTAGATGGTTCCCTTGTTGAGTGTCCATGTTGCTGCTGCTAGTGTTAAAGCCACAGTGAGATGTCCCACTGGGTGGCTTGTTTAGCTAAAAAGCATCGCTAAGCAGGGACGACCAGAGACACGACTGATCCGGTCGCTGTCTCAAGCTGAAGAGAGTGTGTTTGGCCGCTCACCCGTTTTGCTAGCCGGAAATGAAGGTCCGGGCTGAATAGGATATGTCATCTTGATTGGGTGAAATTCAGTGTTGAATTAAATTGCGCGCAAAAACAAAATACGAGATTTTCCTCTTCTATACAACCTCTTCTGCTGGGCCCATAACCTGTTGAAGTTGCCATGTCTTAAAATAAGGATATGTAGAGCGAAATTAGACGAAGGAAAGTAAAAACACGTGTGCTTCTTGAAAAGGAGAATAGAAGATTAATTTATTTTACGAAAAGGAGAGTTACACAAAACAACCGCTTGGGTTATCTAACTTGATTTACCTCTTTTTAACAGAAAGCCCAAAAATAAATTTGAAGTTTAAAAGGTATCTTCGTCTCTTTCTTCCTTTCCTTTTTGGAGGAATTGTAATTCCCAAGGTTCCGAGAAAAGTAAAACTTCGGATGTTACTTCCACAATAATACAACACAAATTTGCACAAGCAATGTAGACACGAGAAATTTAACAAAGAACAAGGTGTGTCCTCGTGGTATAATGGTTAAAGTGATGGATTGCGGAATCGTAGTACGTGAGTTCGTACTCCAGTCGCACTATTACGTTCACTTTCGGGCAAATACCCTTGGGAAAGGTATGAACCCCCTTATCCTCCCATCTATGGGTTAAATAGTACCACTACTGTTCTTCTAGGAGAATGGCTTTGGTATTAAATAACCTACAAAGGTCGATATGCCATTAAACAAAGAAACCAAACCAAACAAAGAACATAGAAAAATAAACAATTTTATGTCTTATCAACTCGACAATGGCAATAATTATACAAAATGTGTTCATATGTGTGTGTATGTGTGTAAAACAGAAATGTTTTCAGTCAAATTGAATGTGAGTATATGTGTGAATATGTGTGAATTAAAAGAAAATAGGTTCGTATTTACTTACAAAGACGGCAATGACACAAGAATGTTGCGAGCAATATTGAACAAGTCCTGGTGGCAACACCCCACAAAGCACCAACTATACGGCCACCTGCCTCCCATCATGAAAACTATCCAAGTTAGACGAGCCAGACATTCAGGACACTACTGGAGAAGGAGGGACGAGCTCATAAGTGATGTACTTTTATGGACCCCCGCATATGGCCGAGCAAAAGCAGGACGACCAGCTCGACCATACATACAGC
The DNA here is from genome assembly GCA_963585895.1 of Sepioteuthis lessoniana. Taxonomy (NCBI): domain Eukaryota; kingdom Metazoa; phylum Mollusca; class Cephalopoda; order Myopsida; family Loliginidae; genus Sepioteuthis; species Sepioteuthis lessoniana. The sequence continues at coordinate 123,713,324 of OY757907.1, forward strand.
AGCTATGTGATGATACGGGATGTAGCCCTGAAGACCTGCCAGAGGCGATGAACGATAGGGAGAAGTGGCGAGAGAGGGTCAGGGATATCCGTGCTAGCGACACGACATCATGATGATGATGATGTATGTGTATGTATATGCATGTGTCCTGTATCATATTTACCAACCCCTCCGCTCAGGCAGGATATGACACAAGGTCAATTTTTAAGCGGAGTTTTACAGGTTTGAATTCAGAGTTTTTCTTCTCCTAGACTAGTTGCCTCACCAAGGCTGAAGAACCTAGTCTACCCTACAATTTACCCATAGCTGGGGGGAGAATAATTGGATTCATACCTTTCCCAAGGGTATTAGTGCAATGTGAAATGCAATCAGTCTCGTCCAGGATTTGAACTCGTGTTGCCGTGTCCATTTCCTACGACGATAACCATTACACCACGGGCACCTCCAAAATGTGTCCTGTATGTATGAGTTTTCGGCCAATCTCGTACCAGGTCATCTGGCGTCAAGCTATCGTGCCGTGGTGTGACTGCCGATCTGTCGGTCTCCCCTTTGAACTAAAAAAAACTTCGCTATTTATACTATTAGGTAAAATAAAAGTGGATCAAAAGAAAATATTTTAAGTTTATGACAGGTCAAAAGTTCACATGCGCGGACGTAAGCGAAAACGCAACCCGTGATATGTCTTTACCGATCAGATTCACAGAAATTACTAATCTATTTTGGAACCTAACTATTTTTGTTTCTGTGATAAATTTTCTACAAGTCAGTTTTTAATCCGCTTTTTCTAGAATATTCTGTAGCAGAAAGAAATAATTTCAAATTTATTGTCTAGTGCGGGAATTATTTTGGTCGTTGAAGTTTCGGTTTATATTTTCGACCAAGCAGGATGATTTATGCCATTCTACTCGGATGACTTTTCTGGGTAGTATAAAAGGCCGCGAAAACGCTCTCTCACTCTCTTCCTCACTCATTCTAGCAGCAGAACAGACCGACATTCAACGTGAGGAGAGCGCATTCAATTTTTGGACCATTGTTTTCTCTAGAAGATCATTCCCTTATCATTTATTCATTCCTTCAAGACCAACTGGTCATTGAAGCTTCAAGTTGGATGCTTTATTCCTGCTCTAACATCCGCAACTGCTTTCTTCTCTTTGTATGACTCACAGTACAGGGTTTTCTCTTAAGCTGTCATTAAAGTTTTTGGAACTCATCAATATTCTCGTCCACTCATTTGTTTTACTCCTTTTTTTGTAACAGAGTAAGACAACCAATTTGCCTTGTTCCTAAAATTCTATTCTATGTATCTTTCGCTGGTTGGTTTAAAAATATAATTGTATAAATTCTATGTGAGATTTTGATCCTTTTTTCTGGAATATTCCTATCTACTTGTTCTGAGTTGATTTATCTAAAACTAAGGAAATGTGTATAGACTAAGAAGAAGCCAACGAATTGAGATGGAGTAGAGAAGAAAACAAATTGAGACAGATATCTAAACCCCAAACCAACTATAAACAAACCTAAACTAAACAAATTATCCCCAAATTCTCGTCCCTCATAACTGCAACTCCTGTCTCAAGTGATGTCTCGTTTATATTTCCGTAGCTCGTCATTGATTGGTCCGATCAACTAACCAAACAGCACGAGCAACTGATCATATAAATGGACTGGTCTCTTTGTACGAACCTCTTTTTTGTCACTTCCGGTTCATGAATGGTAAGCTGTTTTTCCTTTATAGCAAAGGCAAGTTACATGTATTCTTTTTGCCATCTTGACAACACGTCACGTCAAATGTTAAATTTAGCTGTGACAAATTCTAAAAAGTCATTGCATATTATATCCAAAATACGTTTATTTTTTTGTTTTTGTTTTTTGGAGGTAGGTTTTCTTGTCCAAATTTATATACCTGAGGAATTACGGTATTTTTTATATTTCCAGCCAAACTTATAAAAAAAAAATCTATGAAACGAGTTCATAAAGAAACCCAAAGAAAGAGAGTAAAAAAAAATGTGTAATTGGATGAGAATAAAAAATTTCAGTAGAAAGAATTACAAAAACAAGTATTTGCATAAAAAAATCTTTAATCATAATTGCCTCAGTGAGTAATTTATGATATTCTTTTCTGCTTTTTTTTTCTGTTAATCCAATTTGTTTCACATTTACTGATCTTATCACTATACATGGGTTTTTGTTATATTGGTATAAACGAATTGATATATTTTGATAGATATTAACAGACTGAGATAGATAGATAGATAGATAGATAGATAGATAGATATACACCAGTGCCTGTATTTCTATGGCTTTATACATACTTATATATAGACAGATAGCTAGCTTGAAAGATACATCTACGTTAGAATAGTTTAGACACAGAGTCAATAGCACTTGGTGACTGTCAATTTATCGCCTATGCAATCATCTTAGGGGAGAAATTGAGAGTCACTAAGTGCTGTTGATTCTATGTCTACACTGTTCAAACGTAGATCTATATATGCTCAATCACCAATATTGAGCATTCTTTATTTCTGAATATCAAACTATATATATATATGTGTGTGTGTGTGTGTGTGTGTGTGTGTGTGTGTGTGTGTGTGTGTTATATTTTCTTGTCATTTTCCATTTTTCTTCTTATATATATATATATATGAATAATGATTTTTACAGGAATTAAACAAGTATACATACTCACACATTTATGTATGCCTAGATAGATAGATAGATAGATCTATATGTCCTAGTTGATCTATCTACATTTGTAAAAATGCAGAGATACTTTTCACAAAAAGTAGATAAATAGATAAGTAATTAGAATATATATATATATATATATATATATATATATATATATATATATATATATATGGTGTGTGTGTGTGTGTGTGTGTGTGTGTGTGTGTGTGTGTGTGTGTACGTGGTATATAGTGCATGTGTATGTGAAGTTACATGTGCCGCACATTGTTTTAACCAGATGCTAGGCGTCAATGTATCTGATTTTGCTACAGTGTGTTGGGAAAGATTCTTTATTTGTTTCTGTATGTGTAGGTGATTATAACTAAGGAACAAAACATCATCATTGCATGTCAGGGGAAATATATATATATATATATATATATATATATATATATATATTAGTATATTTTTTGATATTGTATAACAACAGTTTTCTGTTTGTAAATACTTAAAATATCTTAAGTAAAAATGTAAACCTTAGCATCTAAATTGCAGGCATGTTTCCTCATGTAGGTCAGTCAATATGAAATTATCATCTTTCTCTCCTTTCAACTCATCTTTAACTTTTGGTACCACTTCTAAATTTGCCATTCTTGGAAGTCAAAATATTTTTTCAGCAGGTGTCTCCTTTTATACACTATTTTGTCCTACTTTCCAAATTTCACATAGAAAATTTATCAATGTTGAATCTGTAGAAAGGTAAAAAGTAACACAAAAAAGCTATAGTTTCTTTCAAACTAATCTTAAATGGATTGACCACTCTAACATCTTGCCCTATATGAATTTCACTTCTATTAAGTTTTGTCTATAATGGTAAGTTTTTAAAATAATAATCAATTCTCTTTTAAATTAAACTCAAATATTCACTTAGTAAAACATCTATATTATAATCATCTGGTTTTTGTATATTTGTATGTTATCATAACACTGCACTAATTGACACAGTGTTGCAAAATTTCTATTTGTAAAATAGTGTAGGGATATAAGAAATAATTATCTCCCAAGGAGAATTGGCATATCCAATAGGGTTATGATAATCCCATGACAATCCAGAAACCCAAACAGAATAGCTTGCAATAGAAATGTTTTTGACAACTAAACTCTGTGCTCATGCTAAACTGAATTGTTTAAAATAGAGTTGATTATTTGTATAAAAATGACTTTGGCATTAAATAATCTACAAAGGTTGATATGCCATAAAACCCAAACATCCAAACAAAAACCCATTTTTTGCCTTTGGTCTTTGATCGATATAGAAGTCTCTAACCCAGTCAAGGAAAGGTAAAGTTATGAGGCTACATTACCTACACTATATATATAGTACCAATGTATATATATATATATATATATATATATATATATATTTATATGGAAGTAAATAATGGATTGTAATCTGACAAGTTGTTAACAAAAATTAATAACAAGGTAATCCAAGTAGAAGGAAAGATTTATTGAGAAGCAAAGTCGACACTATAGTGCTTCGGTTCTAATGAACCCACATCAGGACTATAAGGGATGATATTAGTGATGTTAAATCAACAACGGATGTGTAAAAAGTGTAAAATATAAAAACCTATGGAAAATTTGTATAACAAGAAAAAATCAGTGTTTCTTGTTTTAAATTACCTCATTTGACTTATTAGAAATATTGAGTAGAATTTATGTTCTGTTGGTTTATTGAGAAAGATTTCAAATTATTCCTTGCTTTCAAAGAAGTTCTAATTCTATAAGTCTGGCTTTTTTTCAAATGTATGTGCCTCAGAAATTTTTTAAATCATGAAGAGAAGTTTCAAGGTATAGACATATGTAATCCAGAAAAATATGTTGGAATGGGCAAAGAACACTGGACATATATATATATATTTCACCTGATGATTGAATCCTAGTAACAATCTTTACTAAAAGTTTCACAAAAGTGATTCTGATTATCAGGTCATGATAAGAGTTTAAAAGAATTAAAAAGATATGGAGCACTTTTCATTTGATCCGCCTAGTCAACACTTTTTACCACTGACAATGTCTTCAAATCACTATATATATATATATATATATATATCATCATCATCATCATCATGTCATCATATACATACACATACATCATCATCATCATGATGTCGTGTCGCTAGCACGGATATCCCTGACCCTCTCTCGCCACTTTTCCCTATCGTTCATCGCCTCTGGCAGGTCTTCAGGGCTACATCCCATATCCTCACATAGTTGCTGAATGTATGTTCGTGCTGGTCGTCCTGCTTTTGCTCGGCCATATGTGGGGGTCCATAAGAGTACATCACTTATGAGTTCGTCCCTGCTTCTTCAGCAGTGTCCTGCATGTCTGGTTTGTATAACTTGAATAGTTTTCATGATAGGAGGCAGGTGGCCGTACAGTTGGTGTCTTGTGGGGTGTTGCCGCCAGGACTTGTTCAAGATTGCTTGCAGCATTCTTGTGTAATTGCCATCTAGCTTCTTCTCCAGCCGTTTTACTTAAATTCTTGATCACTGACAATCCCCCTTTACCTACTATTTCAATACACAATATACATACTAAATGTTAAAACTTAAAGAAATAAATTATAGTTAAAAATTTTAAGATTTAGTGATTAATCCTTTAATTTTTTATAATTACACCTATATCCACCCAGGAACCTAAAATTTTATTGTGTCATAAATAAACAAAAATGAGAACAATACATAGATATATACTATGCCTTTACACATACATACTCATATGGACATGCTCACACCTACATATCTATGCATTATTGCACCTAGGGACGGAAGAGCTTATAATGTCATCCCACTCTATTCCTAACTCTGCAACAAAGAGAATCTATCTTGGACGTTTGGGCAGTTCAGACACCATTCCTTCTTAAAAGCATCATATAACTCAGTAAAACCTATTCTTTGTCAGATAGAAAGGAGATGGACATTGCCAAATAACCTAAAGGAGTCCTTGTGGTGTAGTAGTTAACATTATGGACTGTAAAATTTCAGTAAGCAAGTTCAAGCTACAGTTGCTCAATTATATTCACTTTTGGACTAATACCTTTGTAGCAGAAAGAATTTTAAACCATTATTTAGTGCGGGAATTGTTTAGCCATTGGAATATTGAAATCATACATTTCATCCAATGAAAATGACCCATGCCATTCTGCCCGGGCACACCTCCCCGGGCACCATAAAAAGGCAGCGCTAACCATGCTCCCTCTCTCTTTTCTTTTCTCATCCCTCTTGGCTGGCAGCTTGGTAAGACCAGCCAATACAAAAGATAACATTTCTCTCTCTAACTCGGGCCGAATCCAACAGCTGACAGGGACTATCCATCTCGAGAGAGCACACTTCAACAATTGTTCCTCTGCATACCTTAGGAGACCATTTCCTGGTCAATTATTTCTCCCTCCTAAACCAAATGGACCCGATGCCTCTGGCTAAGCACTAAACTCCTGCATAACCATTTACAAGTGTTTTGTCATTCTCTTCAACTCATGGCATAAGGAAGACTTCCTCTCAAGCAGTCATTAAACTACTTGATTGAAAGCCATCAGTATCTATGCGTTCATTATTTGTTTCCTTTCTATAGAAATAACAAGAGGCAACAGAATGATACTACGTCAATTACCATTTATGCCAAAATGGTAATATCATCTGCCCCTCTTGTTATACCTTAAAGAAAGGTATAAAATCCTTTATCCCCCTACCCACCCAATTATGGGTTAAATACTATCACTAGTGTTGTTCTACAAGAATGGCTTTGGCATCAAATAATCCCCAAAGGTTGATATACCATTAAACAAAGAAACTAAACCAAATGAAAAGCAAAAAAAAAAACCCATTGCCCTGAGAGATACCATGAAAATACTAATCATAACCATGATCGAATATTTTCTGTACAATCAATAAGTCTATCATAATAAGCAGTAACTAAGCATTTCTGAATGGACTTTGTGGAAAACAGTTTGCTGTTATTCTTTCTGTTGAGAATTTATTTTCTGCTTGCTATGAACATTTGCCATTTTGCTAAGTAAATAATTTCCCCAAAAAGCAAAAAAGGAAAGGTTGTTTTGCAGGTAGTTACTTGTTTATGCATATTGATTTAAGCTGTATCACAGGGTGGCCCAACCAACAAGAGAAGTAATGGTGACACACAAGAAAAACAATGCAGATGTCAATGAATAATTGAAAATGTTTTGAAAACAGTACAACTGAATTTTTAAGTGTTACTCTACAATTTTTTTAGCCCTTAGACTTCATGGCCTCTCTAGTTTATGATTAATCCTTTCAAAGCTTGTTCTTTTGCATTGAGAATATAAAGACTGCATCAAATGTCATAAATCCTTTAGTCTCCAGATTTAATTAAATGTACAGAATTTGCTTAGATTTTTAGTAGAATCATAAGGATGCTACTTAGATCTGTTTTGGGGGGAAAAATTCTGAAATAGTATCAAATTCAACATATACTGTGCAAAGTATTTAGCCAACAAATTTTTTTAAAAATACAAGTTTTATACCCTACCTATGAACATTAATGGGTATGTCCCAATCCTCATAAATACATTGGATACTATTGTAAGAGGGGACAAATATGCTGACTGGGCACCTCTGGTGGTGTAATGGTTAGCAAGCTGGACTAGCAAACCTACACGAGTGAGTTTGAGTCTCATTGGGTGCCCCTTTCATATGGCCTTGTGCCACATCTAAGCAAAAAGCTTTCTAAATTACCACCTCTGGTGGTGTAACGGTTAACAAGCTAGACTAGCAAACCTGCACGAGTGAGTTCGAGTCTCATTGGGCGCCCCATTCATTTGGCCTTGTGCCACATCGAAGCAAAGAGCTTTGTAAATTACTACAAATATGCTGACTAAGTAGTCATCATGAGCAATGGTTTACCTTCTTCATACTGTTGGCGAGTATTGTATTTTGATAATGATTTCCATTTCATTTCCAACTTCCATTTTGCTTATTTCTCAATTAGTAACCTTTTGTAACAATACATAATTTTGTTAGTTTTTTAAAAAATCATGACAATGTTACACCAGCATTTGTTTGAAGTATAACTTCAGGGTTATCTCAAAATAAAACTGATTTTTTTGCTGTTAGATGTTTTCTTTCCAAAGGATTTTAACTTTGGATGGTGCCTAATGATATTAGGGAAGTAATTGAATATGTGTTCTGCATGGTAATGGGAAAAGCTTTATATATATATATATATATATATATTGTCATCCACAGACAGATCTGTTTTGTTCTATCAAAACTCATCAGTGTGGCTAGACATACTAGATTCCCAGAGCTGGGATCGAAACCCGGTTGATTCAAATGCCAATCCAAGACTCTACCCCTCAGCCATGAGAAAACCAGCAGCAGCGAAGTAAATATACACTCTATCATTAATTGGCTCCAAAAGTCATGACATAATTCAGTTTTACTATAAACTGGACATTAGGCCTTAAAATGAAAATAAACACCATAAAACTAGTATAAATAACTTGAGAGAAAAAAATAACTTTTGCTAAATCTTAGAGAACACTAAAAATACATTTTAACGATACTTTTTTTTAAAGAAAAATGAACACAATAAAGTTATGTTATTTACTTTGTGTTTTGCTCTTGCAAATGACTTACACATAACAATTAGCATAAACAACACTTGCAAGAATATAACTCTTGTTAAAGAATTTAAAAACTATTTTAGTCTTAATTTGTAAAGAATAATAAATAAATTTGTATAAATGATGTTGGTGAACGACGTAACATCAGATGCAATGACGTTTGCTGAACTTGAATTTAGTTTAGAATTGTAATCCAAAGGCAAATTTAACATTGACCAAAATGACATAAAGGGGTGTATTATTGTACTTATTTTTGGACTGCTACATATATATTTGATTACAAAGTTTGAAATACTCTAGAATTTGATAATGAATAATACTTAATAATTGTACTGATTGCATGATGTTTCAATAGAAATAAAATTCTGATATATATGGATAAAAGAAAATTAACTTTTTATAAAAGAAAATTAACTTTTTATAAAGAACTGTTTGTAGCTTATTTATTCATTAGAAAATTTCTGTATTGCATTCAATGTTAATTTTATTATGGGACATTGGATTTTTTTTAAAAATTTCTAATAGGAAATCAATTTGAAAATAATAGTCAATTGATTTTGTATGAATTAATGACATCTCTCAAGAACAAGAGTACTTATTTAATGATGCTCAACTTCTCTTAAAACAACATACAATTGCTTGTACTAGGTTACATGGTACTTGCAACAAAATCTCTAAGGATTAATTCTTCTAATTTTCATTAGTGTAAAACTAACATGGACTTTCTTACTTCCTTTCTCAATAAAAGCTCAAATTTTTTGTAAACATTCATATTTTGCCAGCAATAGCAATTGGCTTTAAGACCTGATAACATTTTTGTCTTTTTATATCAGCTCATTGGCCTCATGGGTCAAGTGTTTGCCAATGGTCCGGGAGACCTGGGTTCAATCCCAGGTCGCATCATACCAAAGACTTTAAAAATGGTACTTGATACCTCCTTGCTTAACACTCAGCAATATAAGGTACATATCAAGGGTAAAGTGGAGCAATCCAGGGAAAGGAGTAACACCCTCCCCTACACCTCGGTGTAGTAGCTATTGAAATGGGAGCCTTCTGGTCACCCTCGAATACAATCACTAACTTTACTTTTGCTTATATGACTGAGAGGGCTTATGAAGTTTTTGCTCCTGAAGGAAATAAAAAACAAATTTGGAAACTTATTTATTGTCCTTTATTATTAAACTTTGGTTTACGCAAGTATTTTGCTATCTGAAGCAAGAACAATACCAGACTATGTATTCAAATGTCACAAGTGATATCAGTATTTCAAATCAAGAACATCTACCAAAAGATTCCAAAACCGGATGACCTTCTGTTGTCAAGTGATGATAATCACATTGAAAAAATGCATGCTGGGATCCACGGAAATTGTTGCCTGACTGTGAAATTTCCAAAGTTGTAAGAATCTGTCAAAGTTTGTACTGCAAAATTGTAAAAGAAAATCTATTAATACATTGTATTTTAGCAAAATTTGTGTTGTGTCTGTTCAGAGATGAACAAAAACAAAACCATATCATAGTGCTGGTTAATTTTTTAAAGTTAATTTCTTTGTAGACATATAAACTTAGAAATAAATAATTCCAACTATTCTCCCTCCAGCAAGGGGTATATAGTAGGGCAGACTGAGCTCTTTAACCTTGGTATGGCAACCAGTCTATGAGTAAGCAAAAGGTGAATTCAAACCTATTAAATTCTGCTTAAAAACTGACCTTGTGGCACAAAGTGCTCGTGTGGTGGGGGTGGATGAATACATATAAATGAATTAAGCACTAGATATAATCAATAACTATTATCACTTATAAAATTCCTCTGAGCTTAAAAAAAAAGTGTCATAGTCAGCTGGGGCTGCAGAATACACCAACTGCATCTCAGCAGAGGGTAAGACTCACCTAATGAGTGTCCTAGATATGACACTAAACAATCTGATGGTGAGACTCCACTAATGCTGGAGCTTTGGGGAATGCAGAGTACCTCTTCATTGCCATCACTCCCAGGTCCACTCTGGGCCAGAATGGTAGCACCAGATACGGTCCAATTTATGGGTCAAATAGAACTAAACTATGCTTATGCTCAGCTGAACTGATTAAAATAGAACTGTTTTTACATTTAACTGTGTATAAATAAATGACTGATGTTTAATTGATTGGTTAGTGATACATAGCAATACTTGGAACATTGACTAAACTGAATAACTTGAAATAGAAATGTTTTGACATTTAAACTGTGTACTTGTGCTAAACTGAATTATTTGAAATAGAACTGTTTTTATGTATAAAAATGGATTTGGCATTAAATCACCAACAATAGCTAATATGCCATAAAACCAAACCAAACCAAACCAAAAGGAAAGTACAGGAATTCCTGAGCAACTTATTTAGTCGAATGATGATGTCTAGAACAAGGCCGTGCTAATTTGAAAAGAAGCCATTCTTCATTATTTCTGAGCAAAATATTTTTTTATGAAACGTAGGATTGTGCAAGTGTAATATTTTCTCCACGACTTGAACTGCATTAGTCACGTGATATCATCATCATCATCATCATGTCGTCCCACCAGCACAGATATCCCTGACCCTCTCTCGCCACTTCTCCCTATCATTCATCACCTCTGGCAGGTCTTCAGGGCTACATCCTGAATCCTCATATAGCTACTGTATGTATTTTCGAGCTGGTCGTCCTGCTTTTGCTCGGCCATATGTGGGGGCCCATAGGAGTACATCGCTTATGAGCTCGTCCCTCCTTCTCCAGCAGTGACCTGCATGTCTGGTTCGTCTAGCTTGGATAGTTTTCGTGATGGGAGGTAGGCGGCCGTATAGTTGGTATCTTGTGGGGTGTTGCCTCCAGGACTTGTTCAATATTGCTTGCAGCATTCTTGTGTAATTGCTGTCTAGCTTTTTCTCCAGCCGTTTTGTTAGCGTCCAAGTAGTGCATCCATATAGCAGTATCGATATGACCGCTGCTTGGAAGAAACTGCGTTTCATTTTATCGGTCAGGTCTGACTTCCATATGATCGATAGCTTATTGATAGCTGTCCATGCCTTCATTAGCCATGTGTCGATGTCTTTTTCGGTTGATGAGACACTGCTTCCTAGGTAGGGAAACTTGTCTACCAGTTTCAGAGAGGTTCAGTCTAGTGTGGAAATGTCGCCTGTTTGATTAAAGCATATGTAAGTCCTAATAATTTAAAATGTCCCAAAATTTTATGCTGTTTCCTTTGTAAAATGCCACTTGTACATGCTCAGGTGATATACACTCCACAAACTAGTACATACCAAAATATCCCAAAACTTTTCATTCACCCTCATACACCTTCAATCTCAATATTTTACATCTCATATGAACCAGTAAGAAATTTACTCAAAAGTCTTTTCTAAAAAATCAAATTTAAATACTAAATTTCTAAACAATATGAGTGAATATTTCTTCATCCAATATTAATTTTATATAATGTCAAGTATTAGTAAAAAGCTTTCTTTCATTTTCTATCGACCATTATTATCCTCCATTTTTTTTTCCTTTTTTCAGAAAATATCAGTGTAATAAAAAAAAATAATTTTCATTACCCATACATATAAACCTCATAATGAGAATGTAGTAGTAGCAATCTGCAGCATATAATTTAGATTTTCTCTCATGGTTAAGAAAAAAAATTTTTATCTGAAAACGGTGTATCAAGTGATGATTGCATTGTTCAAAATCTGCACATCCATTTTGTTTCTACATTGCTACAATGGTGAAACCCTGGAGGCATTTCATCTAAGTGTCACACAGCATTTATCAGCAAAAATATCGAAGGTTAACCTGAGAAAAAGACAAATAATGATAAGAGCAGCATTGTTAGAAATTACATTGTACAAGGTTTATTTCTTTGAGTAAGTGAAAGACATGGAAGGTGAAATGTAAGAGAGAGAAAGAGAGAGAGAGAGTACTTTCATGAAACAAAACTAATAATCGTGGGGTTCTTGAAGATAATAAACCACCATGAAAGGTTCATCGCTATGATACTTCTTTATTGTGCTAGCTAATGGCCTTCCTCTGTGAGAATACTCATGTTGATCATGTGGAAAAATGTTTATCTACATGACAATACAGTAACAATACTGTATTTCTTTGAAGCCTTCATACCACTAGGCCAGTCACAATGGGAATGTTTTACTTGAAGCAAGTACTCTGCCATCTGTTATTAGTATCAACAATTGTCTTTTTTAACTTTTAGCAACACCACTTTCAATAATCTTGGTATTTTTTAAAAATCTTGTCTATCAGTTTTAATGTGCTTTGGGGAGACAAAAAATGAAAGAAACGTTGAGGGCATTGCTTTCCCCATCTCACAGGCCAAAATATTTTGGAAAATTCCAACTCACACATTGCGCTTGATTGAAGGTAAGAAAATGATAGTTTTTGGTGCTGCATGTAACTCTTGGACAAATCAAAATTGATATCTAAAGCTACATTGATTATTCTCTTAAAAAAAAAAACGATCAGAATATTTTTTTTTAAATAAGAAAAGAAATATGGTACTGAAAATAAGATGAAAAAAATGAGAATGTGTTGCAGAAAATAATCAAAGTATTAAGATTGGAAAACATTTTTTTTTCTAAAGTTAAGAAAATACATAAAGAAAGCAAGGAAATAAAGAAGATTAGAATACAAAAGGGAAAAGAATAAAATAAGCAATAAATAAAAAAAAAATAAAGAAAATGTTGGTTTTTATAATAGAAGAAAAAAAAAAAGAAAGAAAGGAAATAAAAAACAAAGAAGAAAAAAATTAAAGAAAGAAAAATTGAAATTTACAGAAAATGAAGAATTTTTAAAAAAATAGACAAAAAGAAAATAAAATATGTAAAGAATAAAACAAAAAAATTTTAAAAAATATAAAAATTGAATAAAGTTTAAATCATAAATAAATATTATTAGAAAAACAAAAGCCCAAAATATATTTTTAAAAAGATGATTTTTTTTCTAAATACATTTTTTACCATTATAATCTTGTTTTGATAAGAGTGAAAATTAAGCTTTCACACTAAAAAGAAAAAGAATATTGGAAAGTATTTGTGAACTTATGCCTTTTCCAAATGAAAAAAAATCAAGAATTCAATCCCCATCTCCAAGTTTTGGGTAAGTAGGCTCATTAATTTCAATTACGAATTAATAATTTATTTCTTTGAGAAATCAGACTTCAGTTTTGTTTGATTAAAATATTATGAAAAAGGTATTGGCACTAAAATTATTTGTTCATACAAATGTGTCAAACAGAAATGAACTGATATCAAATTCCTTTTCTTATATGAAAGTTCATGGAAGAAAAGAATAAAAAATTGGACATAAAAGATTTTTTTTTTAAATTAAGATATAATTCTAAAGAATTATATAAGATATATATATAAATAATACTGTAATTTTTTAAATAAGTACTAGGCTAGTTTACTAATAATCTAATGATTTATCTACTTGATTAAAAATTTAGAAAATATACAAACAGATGATCTTGCAATCTGTGGACAATATGGTCACCAGGATTATAAGTTAACTCTGAAGATTTCTGATATTTTATCTCATATCAATAAATAAGGATATTAGTGATAGTAAAACTCAAACAGAAATGAGTACAAAAAGTTTGAGCTTTAGGTTGGAGATCTGAATTTGCTTGTTTCTTCTATGATGAATCAAGATAAAAATGTGAATTTTTTAGTTATTTAGTTATTTGATTTTGTAGAATTTATAATTTGTTAATTACAAGTAGAAAGTTCATATTGTCCAATATTAAAGATTTCACTAAATTAATCAGATCAAATCAATACAAAATCTATAGATAAAAAAGAAAATTTTTATGGATGGATGTAAGTACAGGGTACTGTTGGTAAATGTTTGCCAATTTCAATCATTGATTCTGTGGATGCATTTTATTTGTTTCAGATTTTGTCTTCTGTACAGTAAACTAGAGTCAGTTTGGAATTATCTGTAAGCAGCGCCATGATGCTATTCACTCCTTCAGTAATTTGTAAATGGCATGCTGTACTGCTTGACATTCATGCTGGAATATCCAATATGAAGATTTCACAGTGTTCGGGTGTCAATCTGAGGACAGATTTATATTCATATTGATGAAAAACCAAACACCCAGTCCACATCATGGTGTTTGGGGTTGTCACCAGCAATAGTGATGTAATCTCTTCATTTATCCTCTGACATGGCCTCACACTCAACATGGCTGCCTACATCAAGTGCCAGAACGAGGTTATGCAGCCCTGGACTGAGAGAGTGACTGTTGAAAGACCCTGCATCTGACAACAGGACTCTGCACCATACCACACAAGCAGGAGAAGCCAGTGTTGCCTGTGAGAAAATTTCTGTGACCATATCACTCCTAACATTTGGTCACCTAACTCTCCAAATTGCCATCACCTTGATTATTACAATATATGGGGCACAATTGATTGAGCAAGAGACCTACAAAATATGTGAGTTCATACTCCAGTCACGCTATTACGTTCACTTTCGGGCAAATACCCTTGGGAAAGGTATGAACCCCCTTCTCCTCCCAGCTATGGGTTAAATAGTACCACTACTGTTCTTCTAGGAGAATAGCTTTGGCATTAAATAACCTACAAAGGTTGATATACCATTAAACAAAGAAACCAAACCAAACCAAGACCTACAAAATTCCATGCAAGACCAAAGATAAACTGAAGGCAAGGATCATGACAACATTTACCAATTTAAACAAGGAAACTATCAGAAAGGCTAGCAAGAGATTCCAAAGTTATCTAGAGACTGTGATTGAAGCCAATGGGGATTTCTTTGAAGAAATTTGATCCCTAGTACTGCAATGTATTTTCATGTAATGTCAGTAAATATATCTGATTAAGTGAGATGTAAGTGTTATTTTCATTTTTGCGTTATTTAGACAATTTACCCATTGCATCCTATAAGTATGTATAATAAATCACCTTTTTTTCTCTCTCTCTCTCTCTCTCTCTCTCTCTCTCTCTCTCTCTCTCCTCCTACCTTAATTTATCCTCTCCTGGGAACAATATTAAAATCCCTAAAAGCTATCCATTTTTTAAGTTTGTAATGAAACTTCATCTTTAGATATTTTAACACACAAAAGTAGTAAAATAAAAACAACTCAACATTTTATGGATAATAAGGCATTTAAAACAAGCAAAATGTTGTAAAGTTAAGAATATCTTTTTAAAAAAGCCCAAAAAATCTGCCAACTCTCAATTTTAAATTTTATAATATTTTGATGATCACATAAGTATTGTTAATCCATCAACACTTACCTGATAATCAAAAGGTTGGCTGATTTTCTTTTTTTTTTTTACATAATTTTAGTTTTAAACAAACAACTATACTTGTTTTAGTGTTATGTATATATATATATATATATAACTAAAAGGAATTAAGATCTCCCCTCTTTAATATTGAAATAAAGTTTCAGCTAATATCTATGTTTTCTTTTATACAGAAAATTCATGAAACTTACAGTTATGAAACAATAGTTAAAAAATGAGATCTTATCTGTTTTCAGTTTTTATATTTGCAAGTTTTTGTTTTTATATGCTGCAAAACATTTGAACACTTTTTGATTTATCAAAGAGTTTTTAAACAATTGTTTATTCTCATCTGTTTATATATATATATATATATATATATATATATATATATATATATGTGTGTGTGTGTGTGTGTGTGTGTGTGTGTGTGTGTAGTTTCTTATACTTATAAATAAAGAGCGCTCAATATCAGTAATATAACATATACATTTAATTATATATATAATATGAAAAACTGAATATTCAGAGAATGTAGCTTTTATGTATGATATATGCCAATGTTTCAGTTATATATATATATATATATATATATATATATATTTCAGTTTCAGTTTATATTTATATATATATATATACTGAAATGTTGGCATATATCATACATAAAAGCTACATTCTCTGAATATTTAGTTTTTCATATTATATATATATATATATCTGGGAGAATGGGTTTCAATCACAGGTCAAGTCATACTAAAGACTCAAAAAATGCTACTTGATGCCTTCTTCCTTAAGACTCAGCATTATAAGGTCCAGATCCCGAGTAAGTCAAGCAACCTAAGGAAAGGAGAAGCGCCTTCCTCAACATCTTGGTGTTGTAGCAATTGAAAAGGAGCCTTAAGATTGCCATTGACTATGGTTAGCAAACTTGACTTATATTATATATATATATAATAGTTATGATGAAATGCAAAGATCTTTTACTCAAATATATATTAGTAAATGATTACCACTAATTTCAAATGGTCTTTCTTTTCAATTCATAATCAATTAATTTCCCAAAGAAAAAATCAACTAATTATGTTATCTACAACATACACTTATTACAAATGATAATTAATTTTAACTAAATCAATTATGTGACATGTTCATATTTATAGATCAAGTCCACTCCCTGGATGGAGACACTGGCTACTTCGACAGTGCAGCAGGTGTGCTGCAAGGAGACACATTGCCCCATACCTCTTTATCATCTGTCTAAACTACATGCTTAGAATATCTATTGATAAAATGAAAGACAACGGTTTCAAGCTAACAAAAGAAAGAAGTAGAAGATACCCTGCACAAACAGTTACGGACGCGGACTACGCCGATGACATTGTGCTTCTGGCAAATGGACCTGCCCAAGCCAAAACCCTGCTATATAGTCTGGAATGAGCAGCTGCTAGCATAGGCCTCCATGTCAATGCACACAAGATGGAATATATGTGCTTTAATTAAAGAGGCGACATCTCCACACTAAACAGTAGCACTCTGAAACTCGTAGACAAGTGCACCTACCTAGGAAGCAGTGTTTCATCAACCAAGACTGACATCAACATGCGACTAGCAAAGGCACGGCCAGCTATCGATAGGCTTTCAGTCATATGGAAGTCAGATCTGAATGATAAAATGAAACAGTTTTTTTCAAGCAGTGGTCATGTTGATACTGCGGTATGGATGCACTACATGGATGCTAACTAAACGTTGGGAGAAAAAGCTTGATGGCAACTACACAAGAAGGCTGCAAACAATATTGAACAAGTCCTGTACGGCCACTTACCACCCATCACGAAAACTATCCAAGTTAGACAAACCAGACATGCGGGACACTGCTGGAGAATTGGAACAAACTCATAAGTGATTTACTTCTGTGGACCCCTTCACATGGACGAACAAAGGCAAGACGACCAGCTAGAACCTACATATAACAGCTCTGTGCTGATACAGGATGTAGCTTTGAAGACCTGCCAGAAGTAATGGACAATAGAGAAGGTTGGTGGGAAAGGGTCAGGGATATCCATGCTGATGGCATGACATTATGATGATGATGATCACTAACAATGGCTTGTAAGGCTGACATATTTCCTCATGTACCAATCGTAGTTCATAATCACTAAAGTGTACCAACAGCTTTGAATCCCTTGATTCTCTCTCACCATCACTCTCTTTATCACTCATCTCTCTTGGTAAGTCCTCTGGATGGCATACAGTGTCTGCATTGAGCTGATGAATGTAAGCTTTTGCCATTCAGCCGATAATGGCATGTCTATGAGGAGTTCATAAAAGAACATCATTTATAAGTTTATCTTTTCATCTCTAGCAGTGCTCAGCATGTCTTTCTTATATTTTTGAATGGCTTGTGAGATAGGAGGTAAGTGGCTGTACAACTGCTGTTTTGCAGGATACTGCTCCCAATATTTGTTTAAAACAAGATGTTTCTTGTGTCATTCCTAAAAAACTTTTTCTCCAAGCATTTTGTTAGAGTCCAAGTAGTGGAACTGTATAATAGTACTGACACAGCTACAATTTGGAAAAATCCTTTTTCATTTGATCAACAAGATCAGATTTATGTATGATAGTTTACCTGTTACTAGCAGCCCAGGGGAAGTACTCATGGTATAGAGGCTAATGTGCTAGACTGTGACATTATAGTCAGAGAGTTCAAACTCTTGTCACACTACTACATTCATTTTTGGTTTATACCCAAAGAAAAGCCATGAACACCCTTATCCCCCCAACTATGGGTTAAATAGTACTACTACTGTTCTTCGACAAGAATGGCTTTGATATTAAAAAACCCATAAAGGTTGATATGTCATCAAACAAAGAAACGTTAAGTAGTACCAATACTGTTCTTCTACAAGGATGGCTTTGGCATTAAATAACCCATGAAGGTTGATATATCATTAAACAAAGAAACATTAAGTAGTACCCCTACTGTTCTTCTACAAGGATGGCTTTGGCATTAAATAACCCACAAAAGTTGATATGCCATTAAACAAAAAAACCAAACCCTCTTATTTCAATGCTCTAACCACTATGCTCCTTGAAACTATAAGGAATGAGTTGAATCAAAGCCCTGATGTTATTGAGGTGTCAAATCATTCAAGTGAAGTAAGAAAGACAGGTGAGACATGGAATGTCTACTTGTTTTTATTTTCTTATAGATTTCAAGCCAATTCTTTTTTTTATATTTCAGTCTGGCCAATTTTTTCCTAGTAGAAAAATCATTCAAGCAAATTTTTCTGAAAGCGTTTTTCATCAACAAGTTTCTGGTAAATGTGTCTCTTCTATACAGATTCAAGCCTTCTTCCTCAACACTATTCTTCCTACTCAACCAAAGGCTTAAAAAAATGTATTTTCTCTTACTTTTTACTTCATCATCATTATTATTACTATTCTTTATTATTATTATACTTTCACATTTTTGTCTTTATCTTGCTTTTCTTGTATCTTCTTTGTCCTTTCTTATTCTTTTCTTTTTTTCTCTTTTTCTCATTTTGATTATTTATTTTAATTTGCTTTCCTTTTCAATTTCTCCTTTTTTTTCTTCCTGCTCTTTTATTTAATTCATGTTATAGTTATTTCTATTTACTCTCTCTCTCTCTCTCTCTCTCTCTCTCTCTCTCTCTCTCTCTCTCTCTCTCTCTCTCTCTTTATTTTTTATTTTTTCTTTTCTTCTTTTTCCTTCTGTTTACTTAACTTTTTCTCTCTTTTTTCATGATGATTTTAATTATAATCATATATATTATCTATGAGGGTCATTCAATAAATATAATGAATTTTTTCAGAAATATTTCCATAAATGTAAGCTCTGCATTGTTTAAAATTGGTTTACAGCAAAAATTATCGTAATCTCTCAAAAGAATTTCTCTTGAGTCTTTTCAAAATGGTGGCAAATCAAACTAAGTGCTCCCAGCTTTGAACAGAGGTCTATCATCAAATTTTTGGTAGTTGAGAAGTGCAAACTATGTGAAATTTACAAAAGAATATGTGATGTGTACAGAGAAGAATGTTTTAACCAAAAAATGTTTACAAATGAGGTAAATTGCTTAAAGAAGGTTGAAATATAATTCAAGATGAAAATAGGCAAGGCTGACCCCCTAATGACAAACTCACCTGAAATGGTGGATCCAGTTAATGCACACATTTTGGCTGATAGAAGAGATAACGTTTCAATTTAGGATACAAGAAAAAAATTGTATAGATTTGAAATTTCCAAAAATTGACACAGACTCATCTTGACGAAAACCTAGTTTGCTGGGTCTGTAGAATACACTGACTGCATCTCTGCAAAGGAGTAAAACTCCTCCAATGAATATACTGGTTTTGTTTGGTTTGCTTGGATTTTGTGGCATATCAACCATTGTTGGTTATTGTTATACCTGAACTATAATATTGTTATACCGGAACGTTAATCACTCTCTGATAGACTTGCCAACTCTTCGGCTTGTACCTGTGGAATACCTTTATTGAACCAACGATACAACAGTTATTTAATGCCAAATCTTCTTTTTACATTTATATTAAATATATATGATTTGTAAACTCATTTTGTTGATATATTTTAAAATGATCCTGAGCTCATTTTTTGTACAGTTAAATGGTTTCAAATATTTCTATCTAACAAAAATATTTCTATTAACTATTAATCATTTGTTTGTACCCAGTGAAGTGGTTTCACATATTGCTATCTAACAGTAACAATATAACTGTTGTGGCCCCAGAAAGGGTCACTAATGAAAACGCAAACACAGATATTAGGTAACAAATTATATTACACAAGACGATAGAGTTACATAGAAAAGGTAAGAAGTCTCGTACTGTTCGGATAACACTGATATTGATCTGCCTCCTGGCAGCAAAATCTCTCGGTACTAATAACGGTGAGAAGAGTCCATTATGGTGAAATGGGTAAGGCTCCCACAACAGTAACATCAATCATTTCTTAACCCACAGTTAAATGATCCAACAGTTCTATTTCAAACAATTTACAGGTACCTCACATGGTGTAATAGTAGTTTAGCTTTAACATAAGTCATTTATTTGCACTCAGTTTAAAAGCCAGATTGTTTAGTGTCGTATCAAGACATTCAGGTGGGGGGCTTACTCCTCTACAGAGATGTAATTGGTGTATTCTACAGCCCCAGCCATCTGGACTAGAGTGTCCTGACATTAAACAATCTAATAGTGAGGCTCCAGTCTTGGAACTTTGGGAAATACAAGTACTCCTTTATTGCTATTACTCCCAGCTCCACTCTGACACAGAGTGGTAGCACCTGATAGAGTCCTATCTGTGGGTCAAATAGAACTGTTTGTCATTTAAATTCAGTGCAAACAAATGACTAATGCTAAATTAAATTGTTTGTAATAGAACTGATCCTTTAACTGTGTGTAAACAAATGACTGATGTTCAAATGAATTGTTACTGATACATAGCAATACTTGGAACCATTTAATTGTGTGCAAATGAATGAATAGTGTTCAACAGAAAAGTTACCGCTAAATTGCAATACTTGTAACCACTTCACTGTGCTCAAACAAATGATTAATAGTAAATAGAATTATTCATGTTGGATAGAAATGCTAGAAACCATTTAACTGTGTGCAAAAAAAGAGCTCAGGCTTTTTAAAGAATATTATCTAGAAAATGTGTTTCAAAATACAGGGTGTCTCAAAATAGATGCAACCTGTTAATTTAATAATGATTTATTACTGAGACAAGAGCAATGGCAGTCATTTGGAACACATCCTGTAATAAATGGATTCTTTGAGTTAGAGACATCAAATCAATTTTTTTTAATTATTATTATATCAGCTTCCAGGACATGTAATCTTTTTTTGAGTTCCTTGTCTCAACAATAAGTCTTCATATTAATGGATTGTGTCTATTTTGAGACAGTTTTAAATGATTCTGTCTCCAAACAAGTAATGACGCAATATATTTTTTTATCTCTTATCCAAGGCATTGTGATTGAGAATTAATTATTGTTATAGTATACTATTTTCAAATCTGAAATTAAAAAAGAATACAACATTATTATTAATAGAGTTATTAGCAGTCACTTGGGTCAGGTCTAATGTGTATTGAGACACCCTATATCTATAAACAGAATTTAGCATTAGATAACCTACAATAGTTGATATACCATAAGACCCAACCTAACCAAATCATATATATTTAATATATATATATGTATAAAGAGGATTTGGCATTAAATGACCCTATGATAGTGGCAGTACCACCTTGAGCTACGGAAGCTGTGTTATTACCCTGGTTGACGGCTGATGAGGACAGCGTATTGCACATGCTTTCACACGTTGTATGATGAAAAAAAAAAATGTATGTATGTATAAAGAGGATTTGGCATTAAATAACCCTACAAGGGTTGATATGCCAGAAAATCCAACCAAACCCAAACTTATCTAAACAAAGTCTCTCTGTGTGTCTATTCAAAATCACTTTTTTTGATAAGTTATGAAGCTGTGCATTTCATTTAAATCTTTGAATTTTAAAAAATTTAAAGATTTAGTTTTGATATCTTCTGATCACTTCTCATTCCTGAACTCCCCAGAAAATGGAATATTTCAGGTTGTGCTGAGGGGTTGGTAAATATGATTAAGGAATAAGGTAATTTCCTGTTCAATTTGCAACTTAATGATAATGTAAGAATCAGTATTATTAAATCACAAATTGCACTAAAAAGAAATTTATTCCCCAAGTTATGGTATTCTGAAAGTATTGTGCTAACAAAAATCTCACTACAATGTGCTATTTTTGTAGTGTTACAGTAACAAACATAGAAATATACAGAAATCAATAATACATAATCATAATTGTTATACTATTATAATACATTTTGATTGAGAAAATTATTTACAAATATATAAATAAGAAAAATTACTTTATTATTACGATTTGATATACCTCAAATTAACTCCTTTGAAAAATTTGGCCTTGATCATATAGATTATGTAGATGAATGCAAATACTGATTCTTACATTATCATTAAGTTGCAAATTGAACAGGAAATTGCCTTATTCTTTAATCATATTTACCAACCCCTCCGCTCAGACAGGATAATTTTTAAGTGGAGTTTAACAGGTTTGAATTCAGAGTTTTTCTTCTCCTAGACTAGTTGCCTTACCAAGGCTGAAGAACCCAGTCTGCCCTACTATTTACCCATAGCTGGAGGGAGCATAATTGGATTCATACATTTCCCAAGGGTATTAGTGCTATGTGTAATGTAATCAGTCTCGTCCAGGATTTGAACTCGTGTCGCCATGTCCATTTCCTACGACGATAACCATTTCACCACGGGCACCTTCTTATTCCTTAATGGCATTTTACTAAAAATCTTGCTACATAGTAGCAATTTTATTACTGTTACAGTAACAAACTGATAAATAGAAATTGGATCATTAAATATACAGGGTGGGGGCGGAAGTGATTAGGCAGTTAATGATATTATGATTGTTACTGATTACCTTATTACTTTTGCTCCCCTATAGATTTTTGTTATTTTTCTCCCTCTCTTTTTGTTTCTTTTTTTCTCCTTTTTTATTTTATTGCTCACGGATTTATCTGGTAAAACTTGGTAAAAAATGATAAGAGATAAAATGATTTAATGAAAGGATTCTTATTTATATTTTTGTGAGATTCTATAGATACAGAAATATGAACATGATATAATCACGGAACAAAAAGAGTTCTAAACATACAGAAAAACTCTGATTAGTTTCTATGATTCTTTTTGTACACAGTATTTCATTTATACAGTAAATATAAAGATATAAAAAATATTTCCGACCGTTTACATAAAGATATGAAAATATGCTGTTATCAAGTTGTGTGATAACATATAATGAATAATGATCTCTACATGTGTCATAGACCCTATTCCTATTTTGGTCATGAGGGATATTAATTTGGTACTTTGATAGGATTTGATCCCCTCCAATTCCCAAAGTTAATGCTTATATTTTTTCTGTAAGAGATCTACTTGTAGCAAAAAATGATTTGCATTAAAAACATATTATTACTCTACAGATATTGCCCTGAATTAACCATTAAGTAGCTGGATCCAGATCATGCATTATTCCTAGATGTATTCAGAATTTGGTAAACCTCTACTGAGAAATGGCATCATCATTTTAAGATAAACAAAACTTGAAGCTTATAATACAGTTTAGAATTTTTTTCTTTAATTTCCACTTCTAACTCCATAACAGCCATTTTGAATTAAAGTCATAGTGACTTACTAAGCTTAGCATCAAGCCAGGAGTATGAGGCACCCAGTAAGAATCAGACTCACTAACAATGATCTACTTGTCTTGCTCGCTAAACATTATGGCCTTGTTGGTTGGGTTTGGAGTGTTACAACATACAATGAGAAAAACTTCATTTAAAACAAGACAAACAAGGAACATCTAAAATTTAAACAATTTTTAAAAACAATAAAGCGTCGACTTGGATTTGAATGTTCAGAAGTTCCCTTTTACAAGTAGTAAATTTTCGAAGTGGTGGAAAGTCAGATATTAGGAAAAGGGGGGAAAGGAGGAGAATGTCTTTAAAGAGTACTTATTCCTTTTTTCTTTTCTTTTCTTCTCTTTCTTTTATGGTCAGGTAGTGGAACTAGCAGAAAAGTAGTTTCAGCTCTTAACTTGAGGGCGGACGTTACTTCTTGACTGATCACTGTATCTATATGCTTCCTTGGGTCTCTTTTGTCCTCACTGACCTGGTTCACAGAAAATCCTGAGTATTTTTCTCTCCCCACCGGCTCCAAATTCTTCACTCTAAAATCCTTCTCATTTTGGTGCGACCACTTCCCATTGGCTACTTTAATTTTTATAATTTTTCTTTTTTTCTGATTTTTAACTGGATGGGTGCATGGAGCCGATGCGTAGCGATGCGTAGCGATGCGTTTATACATTTTGTATGTGGCAGCCGACGAGTCAACATCTGGTTGGGAGTTTTATTGTTAATTCCTAAATCCCCACAATATTACTCCTCAGAAGATGCCCAAATTTTAGTTGTTATAACTGAACTTACCTAAATCAGAAATTTTCTGATAAAACAAAAACATTTGAAGAAAAAAAGATAGTTTTTAGTTGTTTTGATAAAAAAAAAACTTAAGAGAGAAGGAATCAGTATAACTTTCCATTTTATTATCATCTGTTTACATTACCCATGGAGTTTAAAAGCCAAATATATTCCATCTTTAAAGAAACAAAAAACACCTTTCTTCATAGCTGTATATCAAACATAAAAACCAATGTGCAATAAAGAAGCTTTGAATATCAAATAACCAGGTGACAGGATGTAGATTACAAATGAGAAACCTCTATGGTCATTTATACTCTAAAGATTTTTGACATTATTATTACTAATATTAGTTATGTATGCTAAATATTAATCATAGAGTAGTTTCCCTTATTTATCTCTTTATTTGGAAATAACTTTTTTTTTCATTATTTACCAATTTCAATATTTTTGTCACCATAAATAAATGAGTTTGAAAAAATTAGTCATTTTATTTACTAAGCTTTGCTTAGATTTGGCACAAAGTCAGAAGAATGGGGCACCCAGTGAGAATTAAACTCACTATCAATGGTTTGTTACTCCAGCTTGTGAACCATTACACCATGTGAGGTGCCTGTTTGTTACCGTAAAGCAACAACAGCAGATTATAGTGAGATTTTTGTTTGTACAATACTATCAAAATGCCCTAACTCAGACAATAAAGCAGTTTCCTGCCTATTTTTCAAATTAATTATACTTAATGATAGTGAAGGGTTATCATATGTAGTAAACCCAAATGATCTCAAAGTACCCTAAATTTCAACTTAAAAAATGCACTATAGGTGGGGCCTTTAATATGTTTACTGCATCCCTTGTAGAAGAGTAAGCCCTCCCAAAAAAAGGTCTATGTATGACACTAAACTGAATCAGATTGTGAGGCTGTAGTTTTTGAGCTCTGGGGAGTATTATGTACCCACTTCATTGCCATTACTCCCAGGTCCACTCTGACTCAGAGTAGTAGTACTTGTTTAGGTCTTATCTATGGGTTAAATAGATCTATTTGAAAATTATTTATATTTGATTGGAATACTTGATGCCATATAATTGTGCAAGTTATTTGTATTAAAAATAGTTACTTGAAGCTATACAACTGTTGGCTGCAGAATACACCAACTGCTTCTCTACAGATGGGTAAGACTCCCCCAATGAGCGTCCTAGACACTAAACAATCTGATGGTGTAGAGCTTTAGGGAATGCAGAGTACCCCTTCATTGCCATTGCTTCCAGGTCCACTCTGGCCGGAGTGGTAACACCTGATAGGGTCCTATCTATGGGTCAAATAGGACTAAACTGTGTTGTTTGAAATAGAACTGTTTTTGACAGTGAACCTGTATACTTATGCTAAACTGAATTGTTGTAAATAGAACTGTATATGTATAAAATGGATTTGGCATTAAATAGCCTACAATGGTTGATGTGCCATAAAACTAAACTAAACTAAACCAAACCAAACCAAACCATACAACTGTGTGCAAACAAATGATTATCATTAAATTGAAATAGTTTCTTGAAACCATATAATTGTTAGTATTTGATAGGAATACCTGAAACCATTCAACTGTGTATAAATTATTTGTATTAGACAAGAATATTATGTATCAGTGAACTGTGTGCAAAAACCTCTTAAGAAATAAATACACAAAAAATGTAAATATAAAAATACTATGAATGCAATTCCCTAACCTCTAGACATGAAATAACTTTAGACAGGTTTACATGCAGTTAAAATCACTCAATCTTCTATGAAGTGGAAATATTCTGTCTGTAAATGTACAAGAATCTGAATAGCAAAATTCTGTGGTCTATCAATTGGTCAAGATCTTTTTTAAATCATCTTTTAGCTTCCAAAATAAATTTTCTTTATTTTCTCATATCTTAAATATATTACTACTAGAAACAATAATTCATTTTTTTGTTTATAATACTTTTAATAATTATTACTCTCAGAATTTTATGAAAGGATTTCTATTAAGTGACATGAGAAAATAAAGACTCAAATCCCAGGATTACTTGGTAAATCTCTGCTGAGAAATGGCATCGTCATTTCAAGACAAATAAACCTTGAAGATTATAATGCAGTTTAAAATCCTTTTTTCTTTAATTTCCACTTCTAACTCCATCGCAGTTATTTTGAATTATAGTTATAGTGACTTACTAAGTTTATCTTATTTTAACATCAAGCTAGAAGTATAGGGCACCCAGTAAGAATCAGACTCACTAACAATGATCTGCTTGTCATTTTTATTTTTGATATATCTAACTAAAAACACACAAAAAATGCTTATAGGCAAAAAGAATATAGATTATTTCCATTTTTCTATAAAGTTAATTGTAAATTTCTTCATAATTTTTGTCTTCATTGAATCTTACCTTGTGAATTGTTTTTGGCTGAAAGGAGGATATTGTAGGGTTGTGAATATTATTTTTATGTATTTTTTCCTTTCAAGTAATTTATGGGCTGTTAAAAGAAGAATTGTTATTTGTAATAGTGGTGTATGTTGTCGGTGAATTATTGCGTTTTTTTTGGGATGATTCTGAGTTTCGTATCTGACTCCTTTTCCTTCTTCTTACCCCATTCACTTGTTGTCTTCTTATTTGTCCTTGGACGCTGCAAGAAAATTTAGGACAGAAGGAAAGAGACAAGGGTACCTTTAAACTCAAACTTTATTTTAGGGTTTTATGACTATTCTGTGTTGAAGAATGTTTTCCTGAACCAGTAGAGATAGTCACATCTCCCAGATAAGGCATTGAAATATATTGGAGTCATTTTCAGGGAGTTATAAGTTTAAAGTCCATCATTTGTCCAGTACCCATGTTTAGCTTAGGCTGCAGCTAGCATAAGAGTAAACCTGCCTCTCAGCTGTGGCTCAGCAGACACATACTCTTCCACCACCACCCAAGAAAAAAGAGGTCTATCCAGTAACAGTGAGGAGTGCTGACTGAGAGAATCTCTCTTTGATGCTAGGAAGCCCCACTTTTTAGACATGAGCTGATTTTGCAACCTGTCAGAAGCCTCGCGGGAAGACACTACTCCTGAATTTAATTTTTTTTAATTTCTTTCTTTTTAATCACCACAGACTGTAATTATAATAGATTAATAAGAACAAAAATCTCTGTGTATAACAGACTTCTTTAGTTTTAACATTCCCTAAGTATTTCTACCCATAGACATAACTCTTTTTATTCTCCCAGTATAGAACAGACCACTTCTCTGGCTTCCTAATTTGCTATGGCTACCATAACTATATTTGCATATCTATGTACATTCTCAATTTAAAACAGCACCCTTTCTATAGTTTTAAAATTTCCATTGTCTGCTATGACCATATTTACATGTCTGTATCATTAATTTCAATCCTGGAGAACATCATCATCATCATCATATCGTGCTGGCAGCACGGATATCCCTGACCCTCTTTCGCCACTCCTCCCTATCGTTCATCGCCCTAGGTAGGTCTTCAGGACAACAACCTGTATCCTCACATAGCTGCTGAATGTACGTTCGTGCTGGTCGTCCTGCTTTTGCGCGGCCGTGTGTGGGGATCCATAAGAGTACATCTCTTATGAGTTCATCTCTGCTTCTCCAGCAATGTCCTGCATGTCTGGTTCGCCTAACTTGAATAGTTTTCGTGATAGGGGGCAGGTGGCCGTACAGTTGGTGTCTTGTTGGGTGTTGCCGCCAGGACTTGTTGAGGATTGCACGCAGCATTCTTGTGTAATTGCCATCTAGTTTCTTCTCCAGCCGTTTTGTTAGCGTCCATGTAGTGCATCCATATAGCAGTATCGATGTGACCGCTGCCTGGAAGAAACTGCGTTTCATTTTATCGGTTAGGTCTGATTTCCATATAGTCGATAGCCTATTGATAGCTGTCCATGCTTTCGTTAACCTCGTTTCGATGTCCTTTTCGGTTGATTCGACGCTGCTTCCTAGGTGGCAAAGGTTTATGATAGTATGTATTCACTACCATTTTTCCAGTGGAAGGTGCAAAAGGATATATAGTGAAGGGAGACATTAATATTTTTAACTGTTCAGTTGGGACATGAAGTATAAAAAGTTAAGATCATAAATATGCACCCTCAATGTAAAATATCTATTGTAGCTTCACAATTTCCTTAGGATGTTATAACTATTGCTATCTACATGTTGGTAGTTAGATGAGAGAACAAAACTTGGTAAAATATCCTATTTCAATGGATCAATACTTTGCTGCTATATATTTAAAACCATTCACAAAATAGGAAAAAGGAGGTAATGTGTACAACAATCATATGATCATTAAAATCTGTTGGATTTCCTTTAAAGAACCCTAAATTGAATTGCAAATTTAATCACTTTTCAGGTTGGTTAAAGAAAAAACATTCTTGGATTTCTTTGGGAATGAATAGATATCAAAATTTGGTGGTTAAAACATGAAATTCTACTTTTAAACATTAATTTTATTCTCATGATTTTCATTTATTCAGACCCTTTTCTTGTACTATGACTAACACTTACCAAGTCTTTTTATTCTTTCTCTCCCCAAATCATTCTCTCTCTCTCTCTCTCTCTCTCTCTCTCTCTCTCTCTCTCTCTCTCTCTCACTCCCCATGTTTTTTTCTTCTTTCTCTCCCCAAATCTTTTTCTCTCTCTCTCCCCATGTCTTTTTCTTCTTTCTCTCCCCAAATCATTCTCTCTCTCTCTCCCCATGTTTTTTCTTTTTTCTCTCCCCAAATCTTTCTCTCTCTCTCCACCCCATGTTTTTTTCTTCTTTCTTTTCCCAAATCTTTCTCTCTCTCTCTCTCTCTCTCTCTCTCTCTCTCTCTCTCTCTTTCTTTCTCTCTCCATGTTTTTCTTCTTTTTTTCCCCAAATCTTTCTCTCTCTCCCCATGTTTTTTCTTCTTTTTTCCCCAAATCTTTCTCTCTCTCTTCCCATGTTTTTGTTTTCTTCTTTTTTTCCCAAATCATTCTCTCTCTCTCTCTCTCTCTCTCTCTCTCCCTCCCTCCATGTTTTTTCTTCTTTCTTTCCCCAAATCTTTCTCTCTCTCTCTCCCCATGTTTTTTTTCTACTTTCTTTCCCCAAATCTTTCTCTCTTTCTCTCTCTCTCTCCCCATGTCTTTTTCTTCTTTCTCGCCCCAAATCTTTCTCTCTCTCTCTCTCTCTCTCTCCCCAAGTCTTTTTCTTCTTTCTCTCCCCAAATATTTCTCTCTCTCTCTCCCCAAGTCTTTTTCTTCTTTCTCTCCGCAAAACCTTTCTCTCTCTCTCTCTCTCTCTCTCTCTCTCTCTCTCTCTCTCTCTCTCTCTCCTCATGTTTTTTTCTTCTTTCTTTCCCCAAATCTTTCTCTCTTTCTATTTGTCAGTTTCTTTTCACCACAAGATTAAAGGAATGTTCTTTCTACCACCAGATTAGAAGAATGTTCTTTTCTATCAGCAGATAAGAGGAAAGTTCTTTTTATAATTAGATTAAATGAAAGTTCTTTTTAAATGAGTTCTGATGCATTTAATAAATCCTACCTATGATATCAAAGGTTGCATAACAATCAATTATAGACATTCAAAGTGTTCAAAGAATTCCTCTGACAGTTAAACTCTGACTTGTTTTTATTATTCATGCAGTGTTTCAACTGATACATTCTCCAACCTTCTTCAGTTGTAATATGCATCGCCATGAATAAAGAACACCAGTACCAGTCTCTTTCCTTACCAACACCTGACAAAGGTTAGAGAATGTACTGATTGTATCATTATATGAATAACAAAAACAAGAAGTCCAATTGTTAAAATAATTTTTTTAATCCACAAAATTCCCTCTAAGGATCACTATCAGCTACATAATCATTGAGAGTTCAACCCCTGGATCAGGTACTGTAGAAATATGAACCAGATTTTTTGGGAAGCAGATTAACATCATAATAACCTGATTGTTAAGTTCTAAAATTCCTTCAAAAATATACAAAATATGACAAACTAATAATAGTAAAATACTGAAACAAGTTTTTGAATGTGATATACTTTTGAGGAAGGCTGAAGTATAAAGTGGCTGAAATGTCATGAGAAAGACAATGAATATGATAAAAATGCACTGAATGGAAGCAATATTATGTATTTACCCAACCTCTTCCCGACTAACAGAATTTGATACAAGATGAATTTTTAAGAGAAGGAAAGCTGGTCTAAATTCAGAGTTTTCTTTCTAGACTGGTTGCCTAAGGAATCTAGTCTGCCATGCTAATAAGTAATAGTAACTAAACTTAATTTTAGAAATATGTTCATTCAAAAAATGTTGACATTTGGACTCCCTTTTGTTTTGTTTTTTTGTTTTTCGTTTTTGCTTTTTTGTCTTTTGTTTTTTTACATTGTTTTGACACGTTACATTTTCCAACCTTCTGCAATTATAGTATCCATAAGGAAAGAAAATTTTGTTCGGCTCTCTTTCTTCAGAGTATAGAAAAAAAAAACAGAATTTTTTTTTTTACCTGGAGTTGTTCTCAGACTTTTACACCTCCCTAGTTTTTGTTTAGTGGCTGGATATTAAATGAAGTTCTGTGGAAATATCTGAGAAATGTTTTGAGAACAACAAAAATAAGAAGTTTATCAGAAGAAATTTTTGAATGGTAATGGCCCATCTTAAGATGATAGACAGAATTCAAAGGGTTGTATAACCAATATTAATAAAGTTCTATCTTTGCAGGCTATTAATATATACAAGAAAATCCACAGAAATCTTAAAGCTACTTTTGAAAACAACTTGGTCTTCGATAATTGAGTGTCCAGACGAAGACATAAACATGACAACCTTGGTAGAGTTAACAATTGTGTAAAGGAACAATGTGTCTGAAAGAAGATGAATACATTTCTAAAAATTTTATTTAAAAAAATAAATGAAGAATTCTTTCTCAAAAAATTTCATCTATTTTACAAAAACTTTGTCTATCAGACAATTTTGAAGTACGAAGAGTAAAGCCAACTTTAAAAATAGTTTACATAGTCAATATTTAATTAACAAACACATTAATTTCTTAAAAATTGTTTGATGTCTATTTATATAATTCTTGAAACATTATTTTGATTACTTTGATAGTTATTCACAAGATATTTTGAGAACATGAATTAAAATATTAATACTTATTTGTTAGTCAAATATTAATTAATTGCAAGTATATTTTTAATTTTCTTTATTCTTGTCATTTACAAAGTACACCATACAACAATGCACCAATTTTACTAAGTGTATGAGAAAAATATAAAGGAAGATGAAATAATTCTTTATATATAAAAATGAATAAAAACTGAAATTAGCACCGATTCTTTGAAGGTATCCTATCAAAGAATAAGCTATTTCTTTCTCTCTCCCAGTTTTTTTCCTCTCACCATCTTTCCCATTTCTTTTTCTTCTCTCTCTCCCCAACTTTTTTTTCTCTCTCTTTTTACCTCTGTTTTTTATAATTCTTTCTCTCTTTTCAGTCTACCCCACTCACTCTTTCTGCTTCTTTCTTTCTCTTACTTGATATTAAATACTCTTATTTCTGTCTTTAAGCTTCATTTTTCGTTGATGAAATGGGTAACATATTTCAACATGATCTCTGGTATATTAAGTTCAGATTAACTTTATCAAATATTGATATTTAAAAATAGGCTGTATTAATACTAATAAAGAAATTCCAACAAGAAGTCAATTGGAGAAAGAATTTATTAGACCAGTTTGTTCCCCACATGGGGATAACCATATGATTACTGTTCAACTTCCTGGTAAGTGTACCTTACAACTGGAGAGCAACTTACAAGGATTAATACTTCTTCACCTTTTCTTTTCCTTTCAGATGAGCATCATATGTTTGTTTTTTTTGAAAAAGAATACTAAAGAATGTAAATTCATTAGATATAGGACTCCTTGGTCACTCATATAAAACTTGGGAGTTTAAATGATAGTACTCCTTTCTTTATTAAGAAGTCTGCAATTTTTACATCAGTTACTATCTAAAAGATCTCAGCAATTTCTTTTCTGTCATTTCTTTTAAAACAGCCATCTTAATGCAAAGTCTCTTATCCAAAATTTGTTTGGTTTCTTTTTTTTTAATGGCATATCAACCTTTGTGGGTTATTTAATGCCAAAGCCATCCTTCTAGAACAGCAGTGATGCTATTTTGCCCATAGCTGGGAGGATAAGGGGGTTCATACCTTTCCTAAGGGTATTTGTCTTCTGAAAGTGAACATAATAGCAAGACCAGAGTTCGAACTCACTGATGATGATTCCGCAATCCAGCACTTTAACGATTATACCACAAGGACACCCCACCAAAAAATTTGTGTTGTTGAATGTAATGAGTCATAGAGACTAGAATTGTCTGTTTTACATAAGATTTTAATGTTCTCAGTTTTATCTTTTAACTGCAGTAGTTCCAAGAGTAGTTTTCTGTAAAATAGTCAGGCTTCTGACATGTCAACCATGGCTAATATTTCAGCAGCCAACGTACTTTTGACAACTATTTTAATAGGATTGGATTGTCAAGCAATGGGCATATATTTATTGTTACTTCCTACATAAAAGTGTATTGCTCCTCCTTGGAATTTCCTATCTGTTGAGTGAGTAATAAGAAGCATCACTATATGCAACAATTTTTGAAGGTTTCCCAAGTTTGGAATATCTCTCTGGGATTTTTCCTTTTTGGCTTACTTAACAAAACTGTTGACTTATTTTATGCATTCTACATTTTCTTATGGAGCTTAATGCATTAATAGCATAACTAAGATTGGGTCTAGTTTGAGTGGCTTGCAAGTTAAGTTTGCCAGTAATTAGCCTAGTTTCAGTAATTTTGAGTGCGGACATTGCATCTTTCAAGTTTCTACCTGTTTCTACTGGAATATATTTTAATTTCCTTACATATTCATTCTGTCCAAGTTTAATATTTTCACTATTCTTTTTTATGTCTTATCCTATGTATTGGAACTTGACATTTTCTTCAGATTTAACTGCAAATACATGATGAAGCCTATTAATAACTCTGGTCTGAGAGATCTCTGACCCTTCAAAGCAAAAATTGTCAAAATGAGCAGAATTATACACTGTAGTTTGATTCCAAAATACCATGTAAATATTGCCAGATCATATTTTAAAGCTACATCTCCTGACATCATTAATTCCTCCTTAAGTGTTTGGTACCAGGATCTAGAAACATCAGTTAAGCCATAAACACATAACTTGGAGGTACATTGGCCTCTTTAGGAGGATCCAGTTAAATCAATCAGTTTAAACACTTGCTCTGCAGGAATGTCGTCTTTATGTCTATTGACATCACTGCCAATGCTATATGTAACATTTCTTTAAAGCATATGGAAGAATCATTCTTTCTATTGCAATAATATCTGTCCTGAAAACCTCTTGCAGCAAGTCTAACTTTACAGGTTCGTTTGTCATTGAAACTTTTATTTGTGTAAATCCATCTTGTGGAAATTTTGGGTTGACCAGTGGTAAGGTACTTGGATGTACACTTCATTTTCAATCCAGCTTTGAAGTTCCTTCTTTCTTTCCTTTTGCAGCTCATCATTAGAGGAGGTAATCATAATATTTTCTTCATCATAAGAAGTGTATTCATATTTGGTTTACTCAATCTCACTTGTTTTCCACTCTAATACCTCATGCTCAAAGTCCAGCAAAAAGGTTCACCTTCTTCCATGACCACATTCATCAAATGCTTGTACTTTCCTGTTGCTTTGCCTGCCTTACTTATGACATTCAGTTTTCTCTATTCTGAATCTGTGTCATTGGCAAGCTTGTATTTATTGGTTTGTCCTAGTTTAGGAAGCTCAATTTTCTTTGGAATGAAGTTTCATTTAGATTGTCCTTCAACATTGTTGTTTGGGGTTTCTAAATCTTTATCCATATAATTATCTTCAGAAATTGGTACATTTGGAGATTCATCAGATCTTTTTTATGAGGTATTAGGTTAAATTTTGCCATCCTCAGAAGAACTTGAATATGTCCCAGGGTAGGGTACTAAACAAGATGAATCTACTCTTAAAAATGTACCACCATGTTTGTTTATGCTCCCACCATTCTAGTTCCTTTTGACCAAGCCATCTATCATACAACTTTCTTTTTATAAAGAACAACATTTCTATTTTTGTAGGATTGTGTTATACTTGTTATAACTTGGGGATGAAGTATGTATATTAGTTTCTCTGAGAAATCACATGCTATGAACTGTTTCCAGGCAAAATGCATATCATTTAGATTACCTACAACAACTTCACTGGTGGAAACACCTTCTAATGCAGAGAATTTGTCATTTAGAAGGGAAAGCAGGTTGGGATTCCTGCCAAAAGCAAGTTGATTGGGACTGTAACTATGAACACTGTGAAGTGTATTTTTGGCACATAAAAATACTACATTAAAACTACACTTGGTGTCTTCTATGGTTTTCATTTTGATTTCTCCCAATATCCCATTGTGGTGTTCAGTCAACCCATTACTCTATGGGCATTCAGCAGCAATAGTACATACTACAATATTCAAGTTTTGTGTCATGTCCCAAAGTGACTAGTTATTAAATTCCCTGCCATTGTCAGTGAGAATAGATCCTGAAATTCTGAAATACGCAATCCATTGCTTTAAGATGACACTAATGATGTCAGAACATTCCTTTCTAGGAATCCTGGCTCTAACACAGTATCTTATATGATGGTTGATCAGGTGTAGTACTTCATTGCCAATGATTTCTTTGATATCCATAACAGAACATTTATCAAAATACAATCCTAATGAGAACCAAATGATGAGTCTGGGTTCAGTCCTTTTATATCACAAGAATTAGAAAGTTCTTGTAAAGTTTTTATGAATTCAGAATCTTTTCTTTCAGCTTTCCTAACTAGATCACATAGCTTTTTTCTACTAGGATGACTGAATTGTCTATGTAATTTGGTTGTAATTCTAACACTGATCTCTTTTTAGTTGCTATTTCTTTAATAAAAAATATTTCATTAAACTTACCTCTGTTGAGTAGAGGTCTGGTTGTGGGAATGTGACCATGACCAGATGAAGTTTGCTAACCAGAACTTTTCTTCCTGTCATGGTGACACTATTGTTCTCAAAATTAAGCTATGTCCTGGCTCTTTTCATAGCATCTTTGCTTGATAAAAGTGGTATGCCTGAGCTCAAAATATCATGATACTGACGTCAATGCCAGCAATGACACATACTAGAGTGGCTGTGTTCAGTGATTTAAGTTTGTTTTCAACACCAAACTTATAGATCCTCATTCAATCTCAGACTTTTATAGTTTGTCTCTGTTTTTCTCATATTTTTACCAAAAAGCACTCATAACATTTTGCTCTACAAAAGCATCACTATCCAGGACAGCCAAGCCTAGCATTTCACCCAAAAAGGTGTGACCACTACCTTTACACTTTTGCTACCTCATCAGTACAATGTTGGCTACAGATAGGTTGTTTTTCTTTTCACCATCTTTCTACTTATTTCTAGTACCCTTGGTATCAGGCCAATGGAACTTGCATCCATATTTGAAGCATTTGGTGGTGTTGCTTTCAGGTCCTAGTAGTTTAAGTTTTTTGCCAGTAGAATATGTTGAGTTTTTGTTACATCTCATCTGGCCACAACTCTCATTACCTTGCTGATCAGAAAAATAAAGGTATCAATTAGAACAGCAACAATAAAACATCCTAAAAGCATTGACCTGTTTTTTTTTTCATTTTATGCAACATCCATTTGATTCTTCTTCGTGACTTTGGAGTGTTGGGTAACAAAGCATAAGAATAATCTTGGTGCATAATTTTTTTTTTTTGTTGTCTGGACATGGTAGACATAATCAGTTCTCTGATAGTGGCCTTGACCAGCCTCTCATCCTCCAGAGTGAGATGAACACTCTTTAATGCCCTGTAGGTGAGTACTGGCTTTGGCAAAAGTATCTTATGGTCCTTCAATTTTGTGATATGATCCCAAAGTTTATGAGGAAGTTTATTGATGCATCACTATCTTCAGTGACACTTGAAAGACTTGTAAACTGTAGGGATAACTGGTTCACATCTTCCAAGAAAAGTTGACTGAGTTTTTCTCAATAACTTTTCCATGCTACCAATCAGTATTCAGGGTGACGATGTTCAATTCTAATATGGCTTCACTGGTTTATCCTTCCAGGAATAAAAGTACAGAGGGAGCTTATCAAGGTAATTCTTGTCCAAATTTCCATCTCTTTCTTCCAAGTGTTATACTTGTCCATGTTTAAGGCTGGTGGGGAAATAAGCTTAGAAGCCATTTTGATGATTTTATTGCTCTGCTACAAATGTAAATGGGAATAAAAAAAACTCTAACAAGAAGCATATTGGTAGAGGAAATTTATTTGACCACCATGTTCACGGCATATGGCTACTTTTCAACTTCTGGGTAAGATTTTACCTTACTACCAGAGAGCATTTAACTTTGAAACCATTTAACTTTGCGCAAATAATAGAAATAATTGTGTAGAAATAAATTAGCTCTAACTTTGTAAAAATAAAATTGCCAACAAACAATTCACTTACAAATCATATGCGTATCCATTTAACTGAATGCAAGCAAATGTCTGATGTTAAATTAAATTGTTTGTGTTACATAGCAATACTTGAGACCATTTAACTGAGTGCAAAATAGGATTAATAGTAAATAGAATTATTTGTGTTAGATAACAATACTTGAAACCATTTAACTGTAAGCAAACAAATGAACTCTGGCTTGTTTAAAATCTTACCTAAAAACTTATTGTTTACAAATCATATATTTGATATATTTGCGTATAAACAAGATTTGGCATTAAATAACCTTCAATGGTTGATATGCCATAAAACCCAACCAACCACTAGAAACAGGATGTGACACAGGGTCAATTTTTTAAGCAGACTAAAGCTAGTTTGAATTCAGAGTTTTTCTTCTCCAAAATCGGTTGCCTAACAGAATAGAGAACCCAGTTTGTCCTACTCATCATCATCATCATCATGTCGTGTCGCTAGCACAGATATCACTGACCCTCTCTCGCCACTTCTCCCTATCGTTCATCGCCTCTGGCAGGTCTTCAGGACTACATCCCATATCCTCACATAGCTGCTGAATGTATGTTCGAGCTGGTCATCCTGCTTCTGCCTGTCCATATATGGGGGTCCATAGGAGTACATCCCTTATGAGCTCATCCCTGCTTCTCTAACAGAGTTCTGCTAGAGGGATAATAGATAGATTCATCTTTTTTCCAAGTTCTTTTTGGTTGATTTCTTTGTTTAAAAGCTTATTAACTTTCAGGGGTTATTTAATGACAAACCAATCCTTGTAGAATTGTAGTTGTACTATTCTAACTTCAGCTGGTGTTGGTGGTGGTGGGGAGGTAATAC
Source organism: Sepioteuthis lessoniana (assembly GCA_963585895.1). NCBI lineage: Eukaryota > Metazoa > Mollusca > Cephalopoda > Myopsida > Loliginidae > Sepioteuthis > Sepioteuthis lessoniana. The sequence goes on from OY757907.1 coordinate 123,751,411, forward strand.
CTTTCCCAAGATTATTCATGTAATATAATGGCAAAGGGATTTCATTTTATATATCTTGCCTTTCGGTTTAGTTAGGATGAGAACCTTTCGCTTAGTGCATGGGTTAGTTAGGTGCAACATTAATGCAGGTTTTCATGTGCACGCAAATAGGATGTGTCATTCAGAGATGTCAAGATAAAAATCTCAGATAGGAATTGGGACCAGTGAATGTGAGTGACGTCATGGACCGGAAGCGTGGGCTGAGGATTTTGGGATTTGAGAAAAAGCAATTAGTTGAGTTCCTGCCTCCGAACGAGAGAGTCGAGATTCAGACCTGGGCGAGGCCAGACGAATTTGTGCGCTACAGGCGCCGCACGTTGGTTGGGTTGAGAGCTGAAGATGTAAAAGCCGTCAGCATAGAAAGATTGTGTCTCTCTCTCCTCATGTCGAATAACCTTTAATTCAAAGGTAATAAAGTTTCGCGCCTGAACCAATTTCGTGAATATTGTGTATTTTGGATTCAATATGTCTATTTCACACATCTGTACATCTAGGTATGTTACATATGTCCAAAAGTGAACATAATAGCACTACTGGAGTTTGAACTCACTTCCTGTGATGTTGCAGTCTAGCATGTTAAACACTACGCCATGGAAACTTCTTTTCTTTTTGAAACTCATCCGAGAAATTTAGTTAGAAATATCTATTAAAACATTAAATGAATAAATTAACATGGAAAAGAAATGTTCAATTGGACTGCAGAATGAAACAACTTGTTCAATATATCATGTTTTTTTGGATCATTAAAAAAATATATATGATAATTTAATAAAGTTCTCTGGACCAATTGGCTGGAACTGTAGAATACACTGACTGCATCTCTGTCGAGGGGTAAGACTCCCCCAATGAGTGTCCTTGATATGACACTAATCAATCTGATGGTGAGGCTCCAGTAATGCTGGAGCTTTGGAGAATGTGAAGTACCCCTTCATTGTCATTGCTCCCAGGTCGACTCTGGCCCAGAGTGGTAGCACCTGATATGGTCCTCTCTATGGGTCAAATAGAACTGTTTGACATTTAAACTCAATGCAAATGTTGTATAGTCATAATGATATCAATCACGACAGTAATACAAATACAGACAGAGGCAGACTCTTTTGTTTCAGATACAAACGGGTTTATTAATTCCTGGCTTCACAATTATTAATTCATGGCAACATAAGGAGAGAGACACAATTCTTAAAAGTCTATGCTAGCCATACTAGGCTCACCCCACCCCAATATGCAGCACATCTTGTGATGTTTAAGATCTCAATTCAACTCTACCGGTCGAGATTCGAAAAACTCAACCGTATGCCTCGACGTTAGAAAACCCAACTACTCCTTCAACGGTTGAATCCCAACTGATGTCTCTTCAAAATCCTCAAATTCTCAGGACCATCTTTCTGCGCATGACGTCATCCACACTCCAGCCCCATTTCCTGTCTGGGGGTTTATTTTGACAAATGGTGATTGTCATGTCCTTTGTGCATGAGTGTAAAACTGCACCAAATGACTATGCACCTAGACAAAGAGACGCGAAAAGTTCAAAGCTCAACCAAACTGAATAATAAAATATAATTAACAAAAAATGATTAATATAAGAAATCATTCCTTAATTATATAACACAAATAAATGACTTATACTAAAGTGAATTGTTTAACTGATCATTTGACTGTGTGTAAACAAATGACTGATTGAATTGTTAGTATTAAATAGCAATACTTGAAAGCATTTAACTGTGTTCAAACAAATGATTAATAGAAAATAGAATTATCTGTAACAGAAATAAGAGAAACCATTTAACTGTGTGCATAAAAAAAGTTCAGACTCGTTTAAAAATGTTATCTACAAAATGTGTTTAGAAATTATATATTTGATGTAGAAGTATAAAAAGGATTTGGCATTAAATAACCTACAATGGTTGATATGCCATAAAGCCAACCAAACCAAAGCAATAAAGTTATCTTTTATATGTTCCTCATAAGATTGAGCAAAAATATAAATTCCTTTTACTGACATAACACTGGTTGTAGAACTTAGTAAATTATATTGGGTCAGGCAAAATGATCTGACACACCTGATTTAAATCCGTGCGATTTTTTTCTCAGGGGATACCTCAAGTCAAAGATATACAGTAATTGCCCTCAATCTATTGAACAACTTAAAGATGCAATTTGTCAAGAAATTACTGCCATTCCACATGAAATGACCCGCTGAGTTATTGACAACTTTCGTGAACGCCTTCGACAGTGTGTAGACAATAACAGATCCCATTTGACTGATTTAATTTTCAAAACCTACTGAAACAGAATGGCATTATATATACTTTTCGAAAATAAAAACACTTTTTTGTTTCTTTACTTTATTTGTCTTTTATTAAACCTACAAATGTGTCAGATCATTTTGCCTGACCCTGTATAAGAAAGAGATTATGAAGAGACTAATGAGACTTTGTCAATTCTGGGTACTTTTTGTTCAACAAATTACTTTTGAAACAGCAGTTTTTCTTAAAACACAGGCTTGGGCAAATGTAGCACCTTCCATATACACCAAACCTGCAGATCCATGTAACTTTTTCTTGTATTCTAAATTGAAAAGTCATTTCAACTGTAAAGCTTGAGGATATGGAGGACCATAGGAAATATAATAGTGTTGCTTTAAACCATATCATAAGAGACATTGCAGGGATGCTTCCATCAATGGAAAACAAACTGGAATAGATATACTGAATATCAAGTGGACAATTTTGAAAAAAACTTAACATTTCATTCATGGTTTATTTCAGTCTTGGTAAATACAGTTTGAGTGTCAATACTTTTTGAACACATACCATAAATGGTATCTCTAGAGTTGTTTCACTTCTTTATTCATTTGTAAATAATTAAATGTACAAATTCCATATTTATGATATTAAGTCCCATAAAGGGACTTAATATCATAAATATGGCCACTGATGGTGGTTTTTAAGTGAGTAATAATGAGAATTATATGTTATGATTAATGATACATTATATATATATATATATATGTATATTTTGGCAGCATTTCTTCGTTAATACAAATTTCATTAAACATAATAGACATTTTATGTCTACATATTTTCTTCTGGATCCGTTCGAATTCCCGTATTACTTTTATCGTATTCGGGGGGAATTGATTTATGTATTGTCCATAGTTGTATGTATCCGTAGTTCTTTCTGCCCGACTTTGGGCCATCATCAGGGGAGGATCTATTACAAAAGTGATGTAACTTTTGTCGTAGCATATTACTACTATGTAAGAGCGTCTTTATCGTTGAAGATTATGGCGTTTGCTTTTAAATGGGTTTCTATAATTAGTGTCAGTAGCTAAAGACATTTAAGTACATTAGCACTGGTTTGAAAATTATTATGTTTAATGAAATTTATATGTATATATATATATATATAATTGAAAAAACTCAACAAACCGTCATTTGGCTTTAATAAATTTATTTTAGCGGTCAACTCCATAAGAGAAACCAACCTCTTCAGATAGCCATCACACAATGGAGAGAAAAAAAATTTGATTAAAAACTATAAAAATATTTTTTCTGATTCGTTAAAAAAATATAGAAGTTGGGACAAAAAGAAATGGGATAGAAGTTGGCATTAAAACCAGATGTAATGTCATAATCTGGTGTCATGTATCCTTATGTATCTAAAAAAGATTTCATCACAACTCATAAAACCTTTAGCAACTGAAATCTTGTCAATAAATTAACCTATTTTATTTTAAGAAAAAATGTTATTATTTTCATCAAAACTTTTTTTGTTAGAAGATAATCTATTAATCCTTATGTTAACTGCATTTTGTATCTATTTGATTATTGATCTGGGATGGTTAGAGTAGACATTGTAGAGAAGAGGAAAATCTCGTATTTTGTTTTGGCGCGCAATTTAATTCAACACTGAATTTCACCCAATCTGGATGACATATCCTATTCAGCCCGGACCTTCATTTCTGGCTAGCAAAACGGGTGAGCGGCCAAACACACTCTCTTCTGCTTGAGGCGGCGACCAGAACAGATGTGCCTCTGGTCGTCCCTGCTTAGCGATGCTTTTTAGCTAAACAAGCCACCCAGTGTCGACATCTCACTGTGGCTTTAACACTAGCAGCAGCAACATGGACACTCAATGAGGGAACCATCTAATTTATGGATTCTTTACGAGGAATCCCAGTGGAATATAAATTAGAAACATACGCATGCCTTCCACAGGCACCACTTCTTGTCACCCCAAAAATTGACTATGTCGATCCGAGCGTCACTCCGTTCTCAACACAAAACTACATGGTGACTTTGAATACTTCCTTCACACGTCCAACAACACGCTGCCATCTCAACATCTCGCTAAGCCATTTCGTCTCAAACATCCAACAAGCCTAAACGCCACGAGTCTTGCAGCACCAAGAACAAACCATATTCAAAGCTGCAAATAAAAAACTTTCGTTTTTGTGTGTGTTAAAGAATAGTTTCGTAATTCATTTGTGTGCCTAAAAACAATAGTGTTATCCTAAAAACCGCTATAACATTAATGTAAGTAGGTGTCTGGTTATCTTTACTAAATTTTTTAAAAGTATTGTTAGTTAAATTAAAAGTAATGCCAAGAAAAGTAACTATTTTAAGATTAGATGTTATTTCACTCCTGACTCATCTTGGGATATTATATATATATATATATATTTGATTCCATTAGAATACTAGCTATCATATAACTGTGAATTATTTGTATTAAAAAACTACTTGAATCTATAATTGTTTACTTAGGATTATTATTATTAGTTACCTGAAGCCATATAGCTGCTAACAAATGACTTATTAAATAGAAATAATTTCATGAAACCGTATAATTATCATTTTTACTTAAGAATGCTTAAAATCATACTACTGTGTGTAAATTATTGGATAGGAATATTTGATATCATATAAATGTGCAAAAAATCTCTTAAGAAACTACACAAAAAATGTATATATGAATGTACAATAAACACTGTTCCCTAACCTCAAGGTATAAAATAACCCTAGACAGGTTTTCATGGCATTGAAATTAAGACAGAACCTCTGGTTGACAAATTCACCTACCTAGGAAGCAGCGTCTCATCAACCGAAAAAGAAATCGACACACGGCTAACGAAGGTATGGACAGCTATTGATAGGCTTTCGATCATATGGAAATCAAACTTGACCCATAAAATGAAACGCAGTTTCTTCCAGGCTGCGGTCGTGTCGATACTGCTATATGGATGCACTACTTGGATGCTGACTAAACGGTTGGAGAAGAAGCTAGACGGCAATTATACAAGAATGTTAAGAGCAATATTGAACAAGTCCTGGCAGCAACACCCACAAGGTGCCAACTGTATGGTCACCTACCACCTATCACGAAAACTATACAAGCTAGACGAACCAGACATGCTGGACACTGCTGGAGAAGCAAGGACGAGATCGTAAGTGATGTACTCCTATGGACCCCTGCATATGGCCAATCAAAAGCAGGACGGCCAGCTCGAACATACATACAGCAGCTATGTGATGATACGGGATGTAACCCTGAAGACCTGCCAGAGGCAATGAATGATAGGGAGATGTGGAGTGAGAGGGTCAGGAATATCTGTGCTAGCCGCACGTCATGATGATGATGATGATGATCAATCAAAAAATGAATTCTTTTTCCTTACACAGCACTAATGATTGAACACTAACATATAGAGATTCTATTCACTTTTTCTGATAAAAAGATGATTGAGTTATGAGTAAATTTTTGAAAAATATTGTCATTATTATCTTATGAGGAAAATATAAAAGAGATCTTAATAAGATTATTTTTTAAAAGATCCAAAACAAGACAATATATAAGTCAAGTTGTTTTATTTTGCTCTTCAATAGCCATTCAGTTTTTTTTTAATAAATATTTCCATCTGGTGAACTTTCCTTTGCTGAGTGTCAGAAGAAAGAAACTTCTCAGCAATAAATAAATGATAAATAAAAATCAAACATTAATCTGTTTTTCTCCGATATAATAAAATTCTGTATCACAAAACATTTAATAGTGACTATCCTATAATTAATCAAATAAGATGGCTTTCATATTTAATTATTTCATTACTTTTTATTTTTGATAGAAAAAAAAGAAGATATTTGGAAAATTGGCACAACAATTTTCTTGGACACATTTCTCTCTTCTACACATGCACACAAATTATTTGGCTTTCTTCTATAAACTGAGTTAATACAAAAAAAATATATTCAGCAGAAAAGGTTTTCAAAATATAGAATGTATTTCTTGTTTTTGACAATTTTGTTATGTAATGTATTTATTTCAGTAATGCATATATATATATATATATATATAAGCATGTTTGATTAAATAATAAAGACACATTTTGTCTATATAATTTCATTTAGATCTTTTCAAGTTTCCTGATAAATGTCTTGGTTTTAGGTTGAAATTAGCAAACTTACCAAAATTGTCCCAAGCACTTTTGGACCTTTCATAGGCCATCATCAGAAGTTGTTTGCATGTGTAAAGAGTGTTTTTTAAAGAGTTCTTTAGGGACAGTTTTGGTAATTCATATATATGT
>OY757907.1:123763032-123839445 GCA_963585895.1 Sepioteuthis lessoniana
GTGACATCTTATGGTTCTGAATGCTAAATTTATGGGAAAATATTTTAAGTGCCAAGTGCCAAGATGTGTTTAGTGACATCTTGTGGTTCTGAATGCTAAATTTCTGGGGAAATATTTTAAGTGCCAAGTGCCAAGATGTGTTTAGTGACATCTTATGGTTCTGAATGCTAAATTTATGGGAAAATATTTTGAGTGCCAAGTGCCAAGATGTGTTTAGTGACATCTTGTGGTTCTGAATGCTAAATTTCTGGGGAAATATTTTAAGTGCCAAGTGCCAAAATGTGTTTAGTGACATCTTATGGTTCTGAATGCTAAATTTCTGGGGAAATATTTTAAGTGCCAAGTGCCAAGATATGTTTAGTGACATCTTGTGGTTCTGAATGCTAAATTTCTGGGGAAATATGTTAAGTGCCAAGTGCCAAGATGTGTTTAGTGACATATTGTGGTTCTGAATGCTAAATTTCTAGGAAAATATTTTAATAAAATCAAATTGTTCAAGTAAAAAAAAATGTTTTCATCTATACTTCTAAAATTTTATTCAAAATCAACCAAGGAGATTGAAAATGATTGGTACAAATAAAATTTCACTCATTTCTTTTATTAAGACAAATTAAAAATAATTAAAATTATTATTTAAGGTTAAATTTTAGTTTTATTTGAAAGATAGTTATATCATAATTATCAGTATTAAAAGCAAAATAACATTACATATCTAATTAATTGGATGGTATGTGGGATGGGAGGTAGATGGCCATACAGAAGCTGTTTTGTGGACTGTTTCTTCCAGGATTAATTAAAAACAGTATATAGCATTCCTGTGTAGTTCCCATCTTGTTTTTTCTCAATACATTTACTTAGTGTTCATGTGGTGTATCCAGATTGTAGTCTTGACACTGTCACAGCTTGAAAGAAATCTCATTTTATTTTATCAGAGAGATCAGATTTCTATATGATCAATAGTCTGTCAATAGCAGTCCATGCCTTTACTCGGCATATGTTAACATCACTTTCAGTAGATGAGATAGTGCTATTGAGATATGGGAACTGGTCTACTAATTTTAGAGACTTTCCACTTAAAGTGGAGATTGCTCCTTCTTGTTTAAAACATGTGAATTCTGTTTGCATTCACATGGAAGACAACACCCCTTGCTGCTTGCTTCAGGCTATGCAGTTGGAATTCAGCTTGGACAGATAAATTTGTAAGAAGTGCAAGATCATCTACATAGTCTGTTATAAATTCTACAGAATATCATCTGCTTCTTGCCAATTTTAGTGTGAAACTAAGTTCTTAAGTGATATGAAAATTTATTATAGATTCGCATAACACATCACTCAATAAGTCCCAGGCCTAACTAATAAAACAACTTTTCGGTAAAATTCCACTTTATTCATCAACATAGTCTCTTTCTAGGGTGATACACTGATTCCAATGCTTCTCTAACAATTCAATACCTTTTTTGAAGAACGATTTGTCTTTGGTCTCAAAATATACTTCAGTTTCCGATATCACTTCTTCATTGGAGCCAAAACTCTTTCCCTGGAGCATTCTTTTGGGGTCTGCAACCAGCCAGTAGTTGCTTAAGGCTAGGTCTGGAGAATAGGGTGGGTGCAGAAGCAATTTGAAGTTCAATTCACGTAGTTTTGCCATCGTTGCAATCAACTCATGACACGGTGCATTGTCTTGGTGAAAGAGCTTTTTTTCTTCTTCATTTGTGGCTGTCTTTTGGCGATTTCTTCTTTCAAATGCACCAATAATGCTACATAGTATTCGCTATTGATGGTTCTTCCATTCTCAAGGTAATCAATGGACAAAATAGCTTGTGCATCCCGAAATATGGAGGCCAAAATCATTCCTGCAGATGTTTGTGTCTTTGGTCACTTTGAACGGATTTAACCTGCTGCTGTCCACTCAGCTGACTGCTGATTTGACTCCAGAATGAAGTGGTGGATCTGTTGCGGAACCAATAAGCACGTCGACCCCGCAAATGATTTATAAGGTTAAGCATGTGAGTAATGACAGCCAAAAGACAATGAAGGAAACAAAGGCGAGGTAACCATATAACAAAGATAATTTATTTGTCGTATTTACAAGGGTGTATGTAAAGTTCATGATAGTTGTATTGTCTTCAGCTAGATGGTTGGTGTCGGTAGCTGGTATGGTCGAAGTTGTAGATAGGTGCAGCTAGACGTTCAATACAAGTTGCTGATATTGGTCAAGTCATAGAGGTGCAGCTAGACGTTCAATGCGGGTAGCTGATGTTAGTTGAGTTGTAGAGGTGCAGTTAGACGTTCAATACAAGTTGCTGATATTGGTCAAGTCATAGAGGTGCAGCTAGACGTTCGATGCGGGTAGCTGATGTTGATCGAGTTGTAGTGGTCCAGCTGGATGTTCGATGCAAGAAGCTGGTGTTGGTCAAAGTCGAAGTTTATAGTACCAAAATGGTTGTGCCTTTGCTGTGCTTAGGTACTCAAATGGACGAGTGAACCGACAGCTAACGCTAACCCGTGCTTTAGTGCTGCACAGCTAAGTAGACAAACGGACAATGGAACCAACCGAGTTGGTTAAGACTGGATGGTCTAAGAGTCTTCTCCGTGTGTGCCGCCTGGCCGACTGCTTTGACAAGTCCATAAGGACTGTCAGAGATACTTCGACCCACAGAAGGAACCCTCTAATGGCCCTTAAAAGGACCTTTTGGCATATCTAGGTGATGGGAGGTGAATGCGACCATGAGATGTGGGATTCAGCCTCAGAAGTAAGGTGAATGTGATCATGAGATGTGGGACTCAACCTGGGAAATAAGGTGAATCCAACCACAAGATGTAGGATTCAGCCTTGAGAGCTTCGTTGTAAAAACGTGCCGATATTTGCCAATGTCTCCCACCAGACAAGGCTTGACACAAGGTCAAAAGCCCAAAGGCAGATTAAAGTGGGGATAAAGAGGAGGGGGAGGTCGGGAACGAGCCGAGACTCTAACCCTACTGGTCTATGCTGCTCATTGGCTCACTTGGTGCAATGTGAGCCTGATGAGCCAAGCAGTTTCACGAACCCAAATGTGGGTCCAGGCACATATGCCAGGTTATGGCTTGAACTAGACAGCAAGGTCTAGTACCATACATAGCTTCCTTTTGCAGAGCTACGCTCCGGACCGAAATCCAGAATAGGCTCCGGGGTGTTCAATATTTGCCAATGCCTCCCGCCAGACACGGCTTGACACAAGGTCAAAAGCCCGAAGGCCGATTAAAGTAGGGATAAAGGGGAGGGGGAGGTCAGGAACAAGCCGAGACTCAAACCCTGCTGGTCTATGCTGCTCATCAGTTCACTTGGTGCAATGTGAGCCTGATGAGGCAAGTAGTTTCACGAACCCAAATGTGGGTCTGGGCACGTATGCCAGTTTACGGCTTAAACTAGATGCGAGGTCTAGTGCCATACGTGGGTTACAAAGGAGACAAAACTGCAGCTCGCCCACCCGAGGGTAGCCTAGTCGAAACTAGGAGCCTGAAGGCCTCAAGTCTGCCATTGTTCCTTTTGCAGAGCAACGCTCCAGACGGAAGTCCAGAACAGGCCCCGGGGTGTTCTCCACAAAGAACGTGCTGTCGAAAAAGGCTTGTTGATATCCAGCAGGAGCAGCGACAGTCTAACAGGTCTTCTAAAGCTAAAGTTCATCTTTTAAAAAATAGGAGTGGAAGTACAGTTCTTCTTTAGCTAGGGATAGGCTTCAGAAGATAATCCACTTTATTTTGATAGAGTTATTTTTTGACAAAGGATCCCTATTAATGATGTAAATGTCATTTACTCCCTTTTTTCTTCTAGTTGTAGTGGCAGGTCAGCATTATATAAGGTTTTACATCTAGTCGTAGCTGGATGTAATGTTTGAGTTTGTAAGGTTTGAGTGATTCGGTTTGTTTACGTTTTTAGACGGGTAAATACAGATCTATGTTTTATCCATTGTCACATATTAATGCAAAGACTCCTTTTCGTAGCATTGAAACAGTTGCAAACAATGCTCTGAATCGTCGACGCGTTGTTGTTTCTGATTGACTGTAAGCAAACGCCACACCCACATTGAACACAGCTTTCTCATTGACAAATGTTCATGCAAAATGATGAATACACTGCCTTCTGATATCTTCAACTTCTCTGCTATCTCACACAACTTCAATTTACAATCAGTCAAAACGAGTTTGTGGAGTTTTTTGGTGTTTTCCAGGACAACTACCGAATTTGGGCGACCTGGGAGTTCGGCATTATTTGTATCTGTACGACCACGTTTAAAGTCAGCATGCCACCTCTTAACCATGGTTGTTTGTAAAGATTTGTTGTTTACAGTTTTTTTTTTGGCACAGTCATATAAATGATAATTATTAAACAGATCTTTTTGACCATAGACAAGACCAAAACAGGTACTTCCACTCTGGGAGCAATATCAATCAAGGAGTACTCCACACTTCTCTAATCTCCAGAGTTAAAGCCTCACCATCAGTTGCAGTTCAGTGTCATATCCTAGACACTAATTGTTTTTTTTTGGGGGGGTCTTACTCCTCTGTAGGGTGTAAGCCCTACCAATAGACCAAAGAGTGTCTTAAGGACTCCAGTTTCTGATATATCTTTGAGAATAACTCCTAAAATCTTTTCCATAAGTTGGCAAACTAAAAGTGAGTGGAAGTTCAACTTCAGAGTTGTTCTTCTAGACTGATTGCCAGCCATGGCTAGTGAGCTTAGTCTGCTCTGTTATTAATCCTATAACAGTAGGAAGAAGAGATTTATGTTTTCCCCCAAGAGCATTAGGTTTGGTTTGGTGGTTTGGTTTGGTGGGTTTTATGGCATATCAACCTTTGTAGGTTATTTAATGCCAAATCCATTTTTATGTAAACAATCTGTTCTATTTAAAACAATTCACTTTAGCATAAGTACACAGTTTAATTGTCAAAAACATTTCCATTTCAAACTATTCAAGCAGTTATATGTAACAATTAAGTTAAGTGTAAATACGGTTTTAATGTCGAAAAACAGTTCTATTTCAAATAATTCAGTTAAGCATAAGCACGCAGTTTAAATGTAAGTACGGTTTAATTGTCAAAAACATTTCTATTTCCAGCTATTCAGTTTAATCAAACAATTCAGTTTAGCATAAGTATGCCGTTAGTTCTATTTAACCCATAGATAGGGCCCTATCAGGTGCTACCACTCCGGGCCAGAGTGGACCTGGGAGCAATGGCAATGAAGGGGTACTCCGCATTCCCCAAAGCTCCAGCACTGCTGGAACCTCACCATCAGATTGTTTCGTGTCATATCCAGGACACTCGTTGGGGGGAAGTCTTACCCCTCTGCAGAGAAAAGAGCATTTGGGTAAAGGGAAGACAAACTATCTCAGTCAGAATAAGAACTATGCTCCTTAAGTTCATTTTTTGTACTGTTAACTATTTATTATGCTACAAACATCTTCATATTAAAAACTATAGCATTGTGTAATGCATTAGAAATTAACGTAAAGCATATGTTGTATATTAATGCAAACTTTTCTTAGGTAATTTTGTAAAGCTTCTGATTGTTGCAGCAATATTTCTTGCATGTATTCTTGTTTCTTTAAGAGCAGAAACAGCACAAGACCCATCATACCAACTCTGATAGTTTTATATCATCTTTCCTAAAGAATGAAAGTTAGATATCAACTTAATCATTAAAAACTGCTTTGAATGTTGTTGGAGACAGAATTTTTAAACACACAAAAAATAAATTTTGGTACCATATATAATTCTGTCTGCAGTTGCATTCCGTCTAACAAACTCAGCTGTTTTTATTGTTCTAGAACCTATCTCATCTTACAATTTGATGATATGCTTTGGATGGAACTAGAAGAATGGAATGTTAATAGGTTAAGATTATATTTGTGTCAACAAGCAATCAGTCACCTAAGCTCTCTTCATGTTTCATAAAAAAAACAGTAAAAATTAGCATAGGAAATGAAATATTTCTACAATTTGAGATGATCTGAAAATATATACATTTACCCAACCTCTCTGTCATGGGCATGATGTAACACAAGGTAAATTTTCTAGTGGAATAAAACTGATTTGAATCCAGAATTTTTATTTCCCCTAGGCTGATTGCCACTCAAGGCTAAGAAAAAACAATCTGACCTACTATTTTCCCATTACTGGAAGAAGAATTGATGGATTCATGCCTTTCCCAAAGGCATTAGAGTTAAGAGAAACACAAACAAGTCTATCCAGGATTTGAACTCAAGTCACCAATTCTATTCTTATTAAAAAAAAAAAATCATTCTAACCATGACACCAGAATCAGAAAATTTATATTTGGTCACTTTATGTTTTTATGACATCAAAAAACAATGATCATTATGGTAAAATAGTCAAAAGAAAAAGTTAAATAAATGTAGCAAATTTCAATAATAATTTGATAATCAATCTTATCATTTTCCAAATTTTTAAACCAATATCAACTTAAGAGAGAATTTTCTTCCAAGTTACATTCATAAAGTTAATATCAAAAGTGTTATTGCAATATTTCCTCAAAAGTCATGACTCATTTCTTAATACATAAACTCTCATTGGTAAATATTTAAATTCTTGTAACCTGAAAATATCAAATAATCTTTAAGAAAACAACAAAAGTATTTTTTAATTACCAATGTATTAAAACTGGCATCATGTTCTTCATTGCTTTTCTAGGATGATTTTTCTGTAAAGTGATGAAGAAGAAGAAGGTTTTCTATAATGTTACATTTTATGAAGAAGAATTGTTTACTATAATTTTTGGTATCTCTAAGAGTGTAATTATTAAGAATAGTAAATGATTGTTCATTAACCCTTTTGCAAGCAGTGACATTTGTTTTTGAAGGCTCAATGTAAGGTATTTTCCTAATTGCTGCTTATTAACCTGTTCAATGTTAATGTATAGAAACATCACTAGGAGGCTCCATTGGGTTGTAGGATTGTATAAAGGTTGTTTTCCAAAATATCATGATTAAAAGTGAATGCTTTATTATTTTCATGCTGAGAATTCATTTTTATTTTTTATTTATTGCAGACTTTTCTGTCCTCATCTTGGTAGTTTTTTGTGTTGTTTCTTCTTTCAATACGTTTTGGCCAAATTTCACCTCTGGCCTTCTTCAGGTGATTTTACTGCAACCTCGGATAAGAATGATGAGTCTTGTAACCGTATCCCCAGTAATTACTGCCTTCCATAGTTGTTGTCTATCGCACCACGTTTTTGACCAAGTAAACCTCTGGCCGGCTTGGGTAGGATTTGAAACCACTATCTTCTGACTGCTTCTATCTGCTGCGCCACCTGAAGAAGGCCAGAGGTGAAATTTGGCCAAAACATAGTGAAAGAAGAAACAACACAAAAAAACTACCAAGATGAGGACAGAAAAGTCCGCAATAAATAAAAATTAATTCTCAGATTAAGAAGCCTCGTCTTAAAATGATTCCAATTAAAGACAATTATTTTCATGCTTTTGTACAATAAGACAGAGAATTGCTGATCTAATTATCATATTTTGTTTGTTTTTTATATATGAATTATTGATTTGTTTGAGATTACCCAGTATTTTGTAAATTTTCTGTAAATAATTTGTCCACTCTTGAAAGATTTTAAAAATTATGATTTAAAATGGCTTCATAAAGTAATAATGGTATATAATATATATTAAAATATGGAATATATTCATTCCATATTTTGATTTATATTATATACCATTATTACTTTATGAAGCCATTTTAAATCATAATTTTTAAAATCTTAAAGAAGTATCAAATATAGAAAAAGAAGTATTAGATATACAAAAAGATAATTCTATTTTTGTTGTTAGATTGTATTAGGAGTATTTACCTTTAAATAATTATATTCAAAAAGGTCCATTTTGATTGTTATATGTTAGCTGTTATATCAGTGTGCACTGTGCTTCATGTTACCAAAATACTGCAAAATTTTTGACTTACTCTCATATCAAGTTAACTGAAATAGGAAAAAAGATAGTGGAGGAACACAGAAAATATGTTACTCTTGTCAAAAATGATAACTTTATCTTTTATTTTTACTAAGCTGAATAAACTTTTTGGCAGTATTAGTTAGAAAACATTAGAGTAAATCTCAGAATATAAACCTAAAATTTACTTATATAAACATTTGTAGACTTTTATTCTGCTTTTTTCTAATATATATATATATATATATATATATATATATATATATATATATATATATATGACATCTCTTTCAAAAAATGTATACTGCTAAAAATTCAATTTAACAGCATTATTAATGTCATGAGCAAATAATAATTTTTAGACTATTCACCAGATATTAAATTCATCTAAAAGAAATTAGAGAAAGGATCAGTCAAAATAGTATATAAAAACAAAGATGGAAAAATAGTCAAATGTTCAAAAAAAAGAAAATAAAAGGCAATACTTTGCTGATAATTCACTTAAAATTTGGAAAGAAAATTACTGACTTATATGATATTTATCTTTTTGGTTTTTATTTTTATAATTTGTCTTATTTTCCAAGGTCTCTAAAGAGTTGAATTTACTTTTTATGATTTTTTAAGTGTAAATTTAATGTTAAATTTATTCTTATAATTTTATAATATATTTCGTCTGAAATTCTTTGAATAATGATTCAATAACCAGACAATAATAATAGGTTTTTAGCATTTATCAAATAACTTAAAAATAAATAAAGAAATTTTTGTATAGAACCCTGATTCAACTTATTGTCAAAACAAATAAGAAGCAAATTTTAACAACAATTTTCTTATATCTTTTAATTTTTTGTTGCTTTTTAAATCACAATTCACTTGTATAATTATCTTATAATAGTGAAGAATATCACGAATCAAAAACAATGATATGGAATATGTTATGCGTTTGAGGTGTACAAAGTGCAATAGATAAATTAACACCATTCTATAATAGTGAAGAATATCACAAATCAAAAACAATGATACGGAATATGTTATGCGTTTGAGGTGTACAAAGTGCAATAGATAAATTAACACCATTCTATAATAGTGAAGAATATCACAAATCAAAAACAATGATACGGAATATACCATGGCTTTGAGATGTATGTATTGTATGTGTGTATTCCACATGTTAGTAAAATGAAAACTGGTACATGAAAAGAAATTGCCTGTTAGCTTCTTTGTCTGGATTTACAAAATGAAGAATGTTATATTATTGCAGAAGGATTTTTTTTATATTATCATTTTTTCGTTTTATATATCTTGCCTTTTGGTTTAGTTAGGCTGAGAAACTTTCGCTTAGTGCATGGGTTAGTTAGGTGCACACTCTGAGTGCGAGTGTTCATGCACGCGTGGGGCGGATGTGACAATCAGAGATGTCACAATAAAAACCCCAGATAGGAAATAGGATTGGGGATGTGAATGACATCAGGCCCGGGAGCGACAAGCTAAGGATTTAGGGATTTGAAAAAAAGCAGTTAGTTGAGATTTAAACTCCGAACGAGTAAGTTAAGTTTTGGGCTTGAACGTAGCAAGTCGGTTTTTGGTCTTGCCACGGTGAGACCAGTTGGGGTCTACGAAATGTGCCGCACGTTTGTTGAAGAAATTGTGTCTCTCTCTCCTCATGTCGAAACACCTTAAACTCAAAAAGGTAAATAAAAGTTTCATACCTGAACCAATTTTGAGTGTTTTTGGATTCCTATGAATATGCGTATGAACATTATGAACGTTTTATGCATGTGAATATCTTGGTTATATTTTTGGACCTATATGTAACAAGAAGTCAAACACCTTTTTTTTTTCATATATTGGTTTTCATTTTATATTCCTTGGAAGAAAGTCTTTGTGATATTTACAGTTTAGTTCCTTGATTTGAAAGGTTTGAGTAATTTAGGTATTAGCACCAAGGCAAGGTAAATGTATCACTGAGTTGGGATACTTGTATGCTACTTTGATATCTCTATGTTATTGGAGGTGCTGAGAAAAGGCTGGTGGTATAAAAAAAAAAAACAAGAAAAAACAAAGGTGGAGCAAAATCCTTTTCATGATGGGGAAAAATGTAAATTTATATTTATTTTTACTAGGGTGAGTCAAAAGTTTTGGTTGTTTGGTTGTGTTTTATGGCATATTGACCATAGTAGGTTATTCAGTGCCAAATCATGTTTATATATATATATATATATATATATATTATGAGAGTGTTGGTCGTCAGTAAATCACCATGTGGTTATGTGTCGAACCAAGAGCAATATATATATATATATATATACTTTAAGAAAAAACAACGAAACCGGTCACATAGGATTATAAATTTATTTCAATCCTGTTACGCATTTTTGAAATTTCCAAAAACACAAAAAAAAATTAACTGGACCAAGAATACCCCTATATATATATATATATATATATGTATGTATGTATGATTTGTAAATGAGTAAACCAGAGCTCATATGTTAGTATACAATTAGATGGTTTTAAGTATTGCTATTTAACACTAATAATTCTATTTAATATTTATCTAAAGATTGATATTAATCTAAAATGATCTATTTGACCAATAGATGGGACCATAACAGGTACTACCACTCCAGGTCAGAGTGGGGTAATGGCAATGTAGAAGTACTCCACATTCCTCAAAGCTCCTGTGCTGGAACCCTACCATCAGATGGTTGAGTTTAATATCCAGGATACCCATTGGGGAAGGTGGGGGCTTACCCCTCTGCAGAGATGAAAAGTTTTGCTATATTTTAGTATGTGCTAGTTTGAAGCATGAATATCATGTAACCAAAACAGTTCAAGCCGGTAGGATCACAGTAACACTTACCAACCCAGGGGTCCCAACTTGCTTCCAATTAGCAGACAAAAATAAAACAGACTGTAACTCAATATGGGCCCTGTGTTAATATCAAACAGAGGCTGATATTTATACATAAATATATCCACTCAAAGATCAGCAGCCATTCACAACCTTGGTAATGGGTTGGCCCACATGTGCACAAGAGAACGTCCCAACGTGCATGAAATAACACTCCTCCTTCTGGAGTTCAGTTTAGATCTTGTTTAGTGAGTTATACAGCTGAGCGCTGACTCTAACAATTTGCTAAACTCCATAAAGCCAGGAAAGATATCTTCTGCGATTAATAATATCATGGTAAATAGCATGCTGAAATGTTGTGCGATGCTTCATTCCAGGTGTGATTTTTAAAGTCACACAGATGAACATACAATGTCGTCTAATTCAGGAATTTATGCTTTATGAGTTCAAACTGGAAACAACCAAAAATATTTGCTGTAAAAAAGGTGAATGTGCAGTTAATTACAGTACAGTAACCAGATGGTTGAAGAAATTTTGCTCAGGTTGCAAGGACCTCTCTGATCAGGTAAAGTCAAGTAGGTCTAGAACTACGGATTCAGAGAATGTGCCCCAAATCATTGGAGTAAAACCAGTGAGTAGTACTCAGAGAGTATCCGGCAAACTTTACATTTCACAGTTTAATGTGATTTGTCACCTTCACCCCTTTGGCTAAAGCAACCAAAGCTGCCAAATTTTGCCTCATATGCCTAAAATATTACAAGACGTTTGACTCACTCTTGGAGTATCTTTTATTTATTTTCTTCTTTAGATGAAACTCAATTGATCATTCTTAGGATCAACTTTAACTTGTATTTTTTTTTTAATTTTTTAATTTTTCAAACTTTTTATCCCAAATCACTTAGATCCTATTTCTTCTACAGCGAGGAACAGTTCAAATTAAATATACCCATAATGTTGTTGAATGAAGACCCAAGAATATATCATTTAAAAAATCCACCCAAAAATTAATAGGTGGAAGGAAATACAAGTCAAAGTTCATAATAAATGAAAAGGAGACCTACTTTTGTTAACTAACTCAAGCAGAAATTCTCACTAAAAAAATATTAGTTCTTAATTTTAAACTTCCAATGATTTTTTCAACCTTTTATTTTTCTACTAATATTACTTTCAGATTAATCTACTTAGTTAATCGTTAATTAGCTTTTTGCTTTAGTTAATTAAATAAAAGCAGCCGATTACTAAATTGGACAACACACTTTATTTCTTTTACATCATATTTTTCCTGTAGGCTTCTTTTATTTCATTTTCTTTATTGACTAACAATTTTATTTTATATTAAAACCTAACTTTACTAATTACCTGAGCACAGTTTGATAATTATTAATTATCATTTGAAATACAAATCAATTGAATATTACATTTAAATTCTGGAAAAGAAGCTTAGAGGCTCACAAAAAATTGTTCCTGTAAAATAGTAATTAAATTTGTATAGGTAATTGTCAAGGCAACTCAAAATGCAACCAAGGTGAAGATATCTTAATGGATCATAATTCTATCTTATCACATTTGCTTTTAACACTGATACAAATAGAAAACAAAACAATAGTTAGACAGATAAAAAAGAAACAATGAAAAAATGTCTTTCTTTAATTTTTGATATTTATTGAAATATAATCATTGGTTAAATTCTATTCAATGTAGTAAATCAGTATCAGTTTCTTTTTTTTTGACTGTTTAAATAACAATGGAGCTATCAGGTATTTTCTGTTTTGTTAGTACATTTGATTTTCTCATTATCATTAATCAAAAAAGTAATAAGACTATTGCAATATGATAGATAGATAGATAGATATGAACAAGCATAGAAGCATGAATATACAAACAACAGTATGAAATAAATGGATAGATAAGAGTAGGAATAAAATATCTAGTCAAAGCCTCTTTCATCTCCTCAATTGTCTCATAATGACAGCCTCTTAGTTTTTCCTTGAGCTTAGGGAATAAGCAAAAGTCACAGGGAGCAAGGTCTGGACTATAGGGAGGCTGAGGAACTGTTTTGATGCCCATCTTGCTCAAATAGTCTGTGACAAGGATGAAGTTGTGGACTGGTGCATTGTCCTGGTGGAAATGAAACAGACCTGATTTGAAGTGATACCAATTTTAGTTGGTACTCTTGGAATGGTCCCTCATATATATATATATATATATATATGAGTGTG
The DNA here is from genome assembly GCA_963585895.1 of Sepioteuthis lessoniana. Taxonomy (NCBI): domain Eukaryota; kingdom Metazoa; phylum Mollusca; class Cephalopoda; order Myopsida; family Loliginidae; genus Sepioteuthis; species Sepioteuthis lessoniana. The sequence continues at coordinate 123,776,055 of OY757907.1, forward strand.
TGTGTGTGTATGTGTGTGTGTGTGTGTGTGTGTGTGTTTTAGATATTTTATTCCTACTCTTATCTATCCATTTATTTCATACTGTTGTTTGTATATTCATGCTTCTATGCTTGTTCATATCAAAATTGGTATCACTTCAAATCAGGTCTGTTTCATTTCCACCAGGACAATGCACCAGTCCACAACTTCATCCTTGTCACAGACTATTTGAGCAAGATGGGCATCAAAACAGTTCCTCAGCCTCCCTATAGTCCAGACCTTGCTCCCTGTGACTTTTGCTTATTCCCTAAGCTCAAGGAAAAACTAAGAGGCTGTCATTATGAGACAATTGAGGAGATGAAAGAGGCTTTGACAAAGGTCATTGACACACTCACACAAGAGGACTTCCATAGGGCCTTCCAGAAGTTGTTGGAATGGTACAAGTGCATTGCAGCCAGAGGAGATTACTTCAAAGGGGACTAGAGTTTCATGTGTGTACTATCAATAAAAGTGCCCATACGAAAAAGTCTGGAAACTTATTTAATGAACCTTGTATATATATATATATATATATATATATATATAAATATATATGAGGGGACTGTTATATTTAACATATGGTGGCAAGGAAAAGACAAACACAGGTTGAAAGTTTTAAACAATTATATTAATGGAAGGAAAAACAAGGCCATAAAGCAAAGAATCAACTGTACAAAATTATAGTGTACAATATCGAGTGAAAGAGTGAATCTATGTGTGTGTGAAGCCAGAGTTCATATACGGTCATGTATGTTGTAAGTTAAGGAACTCACAAGGTGGATATGGTGGTATAAGGGTGGTAAGGGTACCAGATGATCTCAGTGGTAGTAGTAGTTGTGGACGGGGTGGCATTGTAGCCAAGTCAGCTGTTGTCACAGCAGGTGATGTGTTCAGAGGAGTTCTTATGGCCGTAGAGTGTTCTATCCTTCCACCCTTCTGGTCAGTCTCCCCTTTTGCAGATCTTCGCTGCTTAAATAGCTAACCTTTGGATCAAGTCGGTTCTGGGAAATTTTTTAGGGGGAAGATTTATGATTGGCTGAAAAAGGGTATTTTGTCAAATTGAATTAATTTCTTGCATTCTCGCCCGGATGCCCTGCGCGGAGCCTCTTGTGCAAAGACGCATTTTATTCATTGTCTCGGCAGCAGCCATCAGGCTAACATGCAGTCGAATGCTACCCTTCTCCAGCCACGTGTGTGTTTTTTTAATGAAATCGCAAATTGGGAGAGATCTGAATCCTGCTATATAACAAGACCATTCCAAGAGTACCAACTAAAATTAGTATCACCATGTTCCACAGATTTTTTAGTTCTCGGGTAAGGTCCAAGTATTTGTCTATCATTACATTTTCTTTTATTTTTAATCTTCAGTCGGCTGGAACAGCAAAATTCACTTAATAACAAGTTCTCTTTTTTCTTTTTTTTTTGTTAATTAACTCTCGGTCAGACCTTCTGGCCAGGATTAGGTGATCCATTTATATCTCAAAATCCTAGAGAATTTTACAGGTCTCTTTTTCTAGGACAGATTCTGGTTTATTTATATACCATTTGGTAGTATGGTCAAATTTGAATCTCTTGTTTTATTTCCAATGGATAATCGTTCCCACCCAGTCATACCTATTCTTATACTTCTTTTGCATTAGCTTACTGCAGTCACTTACAATATGATTAATTATATTATCTCTTTCTCAGCATAACCTACACTTGCTATTTTGTTGCATATTATTGATTTTCACTTTAATCTAATTGGTGTTCATGGCATTGTTTTGTGCTGCTATTAAAAGAGATTTAATTTCTCTCTTAAGATTTCCCTTTCGTAGCCATGTTTTCTCACATGCAATCACACCAGTTTGTCACTTGAAATATCCATACATTTGATAGTCTTTCCATTTCTGCTTCTTAATTTTCTGTCTGTACTTTAGTTGCCAATACTATAATTGGCTGTTTGTTACATAGTCACAACCATGATACATATACAACTATACACATATACATAGTCAACACAATAATGACGAACGAACACACTTCTTTAGAAAAAATATACCTCTCACACTTTATTCGAAATGGTTGTGAAAGGGTTACGAAAGGGTTATGTGTGAGAGGTGAGATGGAGACTGAACAAAGACTGCAACATATTGATCCCCAGTTCCTCTGTCTTTAGCAGCACTTCTTTCTCGTTCTGCTGGGCTGCTCAACCGTGGGGCCTGAGGGCCCAGCCCTCTGCTGAGAGCTGATTCTCACTGCCTCAAACTGCAACAACTGACTCCAAACTGACTGAACTTCCTGTCCCACCGGGTTATATCATTGTTTGATGCCCACCTGTTTCCTGTGAGCGTTGCATCTGCACCCAATTCAACCCATCCACAGTCAAGGTCATCCCCTGATATGTTCGACCGGATGCACCTGTTAGGTGTTTTAATTAGTTTTTCTTTACTCTTTTTAATGTTATCTTTAGGTTCTTGTATTAATGAATCTTTGCAATTCTCAATATTACCAAATCCTCTTCTTCTTTCTTGACACATATAGTCTATGTATGTCATCTCTTGGATATAATTCTTTGTGCATTGTCATCAAATTTCTTGTCCTTTGGTCCATTTATCTCACTTGTTTTCATTCATTTTAAGAATGGCCTTGATGGTTTTATGGCATATTGACCATTGTAGGTCAATTTATGCCAAATACTTTTTATACATATATTAAATATATGATTTCTAAACACATTCTGAAGATAATCTTTTTAAACAAGCCTGAGCTTGATTGTTTTTGCACACAAATGGTTTCACTTAATTTCAAACAATTGAGTTTAGCATAAGTACAGTCTTTTGTTTACACACAGTTAGTCATTGATTTAAATATAGTTTTTTGTTTAAACACAGTTAAATGTAAAAACAGTTATATTTCAAAAAATTCACTTCAGCATAAACACATACTTTTTTGTTTACACACAGTTAAATATATAAAAACAGTTAATTTCAAACAATTCAGTTTAGTGTAATTATATGGTTTAGTTCTACTTGACCCTATCTGGTGCTAGCTGGAAGCAATGGTGATGAAGAAATATTCTACATTCCCCAAAGCTCCAGCATTACTGAAGCCTCATCATCAGATTGTTTAGTGTTATATGCAGGACACTCATTGGAGTAGTCTTACCCCTCTACAGAAATGCAGTCAGTGTATTCTGCAGCCACAGCTGACTTGGCCAGAATGGTCCAGCGTATCACACAATGTCAATTGCCCATGTGTTTATTCTGTTTGATGTGATTTCTTCTGCAGAATTTGGTTTCAAAATGATTCCTTGTTCTTCTGAAATATTCTTTTTTAAATTTTTTCTTTCATCTCTGTTTGTCTGTTGGTGTATGCTTCTAATATTCCCAGATACTTGTAATTTTCCTTCTCTCCAAGTGTTCTAATGATTTCCTGATTTTGTAGTTCTATTCCTTCTGCTGTTTCTCTTTTCCCACTTTTCATTTGTATCATGGCACATTTTTCAATGTCAAATTCTATTCCCATATCCTTTTTGTATATTTTTATTGTTTGTGTCAGTGTGTCTACTTCTTTTTCATTTTTTACAAATATCTTTATATGATCCATATACATAAGGTGATTAATCTTTTCTTGAGATTTTGTTAATTTGTAGCCCTCTGTGCACTTCCTAAATACATGGTTGAGTGGCATCATTGCAATAATGAATAGCAGTAGTGAGAGTGAATCACCCTAGAAGTCAATTCCACCTTCAGTTTTTTATGGTATTCATGATGAACTTTGTGACTTTATAAGATCCTTTGTTTATTTTCAGACACTCTATCATAAAAGTTTGTGGAACTATATCATCAGCTTTTTATAATCAATCCATGCCACAGCAACATTTTTCTACCTCATTTTGGCTTCTTTGAAGATATGCTGCTCATTATATAGTAGGTTATTTGTTCCCCTTGTTCTTTTGTGGCATCCTTTTTGTTCTTCCAGAAATAGTCCATAGCAGACAAACAAGTGATAGATTTCTTCTCTATTCTGTGTGGTCTGAATTTTCCATATAGGTTATATAATTAATCTATAGTGGTAAGGGATGGTCCCTTTTTGAGGGTCCTTTTGGATCAGGGTAATTTTCCCTTTCATCATCCATTTAGGTATGCATACTTCTTGCAGGCATTTACTCAGTTGCAGAGCCAATCTATCATGGATGGATGTGAATTTTTTAAACAAGAATCTGTGTATTCCATCGTGGCCTAGCATTTTCTAATTTGGTATTTTCTTGATTGGTTTGGTTGTTTGGGTTCTATGGCATATCAACCTTTGTAGGTTATTTAATGCCCAATCCATTTTTATACAAATAAACAGCTCTATTTCAAACAATTCACTTTAGCATAAGTACTCAGTTTAATTGTCAAAAACATTTCTATTTCAAGCTATTCAGTTTATTCAAACAGTTCTAATTGAAACAATTCAGTTTAGTATAAGTATAGATTGTGTTTAAACATAGTTAATGTCAAAGCAGTTCTATATCAAACAATTCAGTTTAGCATAAGTACAGTTTCAATGATAAAAACAGTTCCATTTCAAACAATTCAGTTTAGTATAAGTACACAGTTTAATTGTTAAAAACATTTCTATTTCAAGCTATTCAGTTTAGTCAAACAGTTCTGTTTAGCATAAGTATGCAGTTTAGTTCTATCTAACCCATAGTTAGGGCCCTATCAGGTGCTACCATTCCGCGCCAGAGTGGACCTTGGAGCAGTGGCAATGAAGGAGTGCTCTGCATTCTCCAAAGCTCCAGCATCACTGGAATCTCACCATCAGATTGTTTATACAAGACACTCATGGGGGAAGGGGTCTTACACTTCTGTAGAGATGTAGTCGATGTATTCTACAGCCCCAACCAATTAAGCAGTTTTTCTTGAATATTTCTCTTTGCAAGTCCAGGTGTCTATTCCCTTCTGAGCCTTCTCCAAATCCTTCTAATTTTTTTTTTCATGCCATTTATCCATTCAGCATTTATTCTATGATCTTTCTGTTTACATATTTTACTCCAAAATTGTTTATTTCTTCTGCATCTGGTTGTTGATTTGTTTTTATATACTCTCCACCAACTTTTTGGTACAATTTTCTTTGATAATTTTGGAATGTCCAGTTTTGTTTGTTTTGCTTGACCCATTCCCAGTACCTTTTGATTCTCTCTTCTTCCATCATTATCATTTGATTTATTTCTTCCAGTTGAATTCTCAGGCTTGTCTGCAGTTGTCTTTTAGGGTCTTTTCATTTAGTTAAGTACCTGTGTATTTTATCTTCTTTAGCAGTTTCCCTTTTTGTTGCAGTTTCTTTATTTGTCCTTCAAGCCTCTTTTTCCATCCAGGTTTTTTTTATTTCAGTTCAGATTCCTTTTTCTTGTTAATTTTGGCCTTCTTGCCAGTGATCATTTGCATTTCAAATTTCCTGAGAATTTTGAGTGTCACTCTTTTTTTTTTAACATATTCTGTTTTGTACATATGTGGGGTTTGAAGGCTTTGAAGGTCAGGGGCTAAGGGCAAGGCTGTGTTGCCGTAGATATCTGACTCCATATTTTGGTTATTTTGTTTTACCCCACATTGACTGGCCGGCGCAATGCCTTGTCCAAAGAAAGTCCCAAAAGAAATATACAAAAAGAAAAGATAGAAAAAAAGATAAGAGACAAAAACATTTCTTCTATACTTTCCTTTATTTATTGAGTGAAGGGACTAACCAACGCTACGTCGCAGGACATAGCGTGGTGCCCAAAACACCAGACAGCAAAATGGTGTTGTTGGTTCGACGGACACTGCCTGAAAGAGAAAGGTAATATTGTCTCCTTTTTCAAGAGGAAATCCTTTTTTCTTTTTACGCATGTGTCATCTCCTTTTTCTGGGAGTTTCTTAAAATTTAATAGTTTACTTTTTATCTATTTATTTATTTTTTTAAATTTAATTTTTTATTTATTTATTCATTCCCTACACATATACTGTTTGTCAAATTCCCATCTCTTGCACAATTTCCAGTGAATCACCTTTCCCACTCAGTCATGCTATTTTGTATTACTTTTGTGCAAGTTTGCTGCATTCACTTATTATCTGATTAATTATTTCATCTCTGTCACTACATAACCTACACTTACAATTCTTCTATGTACAATCAATTTTCACTTTGATTTAATTGGTTCTTATTGCATTATTTTGTGCTGCTATTTAGAGTTTCAGCTTCTTTTTTAAAATTTCCCTTTCTTAGCTCCATCCTGGTCATCTTGTGTGTAATTACCTTAATTTGTTGCCTGGAATAACCATATTGTTGTTTTTCTTTTTTACTTTCTAGATTTTTTATTTTTATTGTCCTGTTGTTATTATTGTTTGTTGCTGCTGCAATCATTTTCTATTTGCTCTTGTTTATACCTTCTTTTAGACCTGGGGTATCCTTGGGGTGTAATGGTTAAAGCGATGGATTGTAGAATCGTAGTAAGCGAGTTCATACTCCAGTCACGCTATTACGTTCACTTTCAGGCAAATACCCTTGGGAAAAGTTATGAACCCCCTTATCCTCCCAGCTATAGGTTAAATAGTACCACTACAGTTCTACTAGGAGAATGGCTTTGGCATTAGATAACCCACAAAGGTTAATATGCCATTAAAAAAAAAGAAACCAAACCAAACCAAACTTTAAGACCCTATATTAACACTGTCCTCAGTGCTTGCAAACCTCTTTCTTCTTTTTTTGTCATATAAAGTTAATCAATGTCATTTCTTAGGTGAAAGACCTTTACATCATTATCAATTTTCTTGTTTGGTTCATCTCAGTTCCTCCATTTTTCCAGTTTAAGAAGGGTCCAGAGTATCTTAAGAGTGAGACTGCCCATGTATTTATTCATTTGGTTAGATTTCTGTTGTAGAGTTTGATTTCAAGAAGTGTTCTTGTTCTTCTGAGGAACTCTTTCTTATTTTTTTCTTCTATCTTGGTTTGTTTGATGGTGTCAACTTCTAATATACCCAGATATTTGTGATTTTCCTTTTCTCCAAATGTTCTGATGTTTTCCTGATTGGGCAGAACCATTTCTTCAGATGTTTCTCTTTTTCCTTTTTATTTTATCATTGGCATGGCATATTTCTCAATCCAAAATTCAATTCCTATATCTTCACTGAAGCTGCAGAATACACCAGCTGCACCTCTGTAGAGGGGTAAAACTCCCCCAACAAGTGTCCTGGATATGACACTAAACAATCTGATAGTGAGATTCCAGTAATGCTGGAGATTTGGGGAATGCAGAGTACCCCTTCATTGCCATCATTCCCAGGTCAACTCTGGCCTGGGGTGGTAGCACCTTGTAGGGTTCTATCTATGGGTCAAATAGAACTAAATTGCATACTTATGCAAAAGTGAATTGTTTGAAATAGAAATGTTTTTGACATTGAAACTGTACTTAGGCTAAACTGAATTGCTTGAAATAGAACTGTTTTGACATTTAACTATGTGTGAGCAAAAACTATACTTATTCTAAACTGAATTGTTTGAATTAGAACTGTTTGACTAAACTGAGTAGCTTGAAATAGAAATGCTTTCGACAATTAAACTGTGTACCCATACTAAACTGAATTGTTTGAAATAGAACTGTTTTTGTATAAAAATGGATTTGATGTTAAATAACCAACAAAGATTGATATGTCATAAAACCTAAACAATCAACTAACTTTGCAGAAGTTTAAAGTTTGTATGAGGGATTCTAACTCAATTATTATCATAAACCAAAAATTTATGATCAGATACCTCAGAAGGTATTTGTCTTCCATGTGCCTGCAAAAGAGTTTTTAGAAAAAGACCTCAAAAGGTTTCTCCTGGGAACTTCCTTTAATCACTCCAAGTATATGGTGAATATTTTGCAGAGTAAATTTGTTCATCAAAAACATCTCATAAGATCTCCCCTTGAATGAGATCTTGGGAGTTTGGTAGCTAGGAGTATTAACTCTCCATGATGCCAAAATTTGACCCAAAGGTTATTTTAATGTGGGTTGCAGAGCAGTGAACCTCCTGTGAGGCACTGTAAAAAAATTGCTTTACTACCTCACCATTCCGCTTGAAGGGTGCCTAAGCACCAGCAATAAATCCACCCCATACCTCTATACAACTTGTACTAAGTAACAAGGTCCATTATCCTGCTGAAAGATGCCACTGTCAATGTAGAAGATTGTTTCCCCTGAAGGAATATGATTGATGTTGATGATATGCTATACAATACCTTCCACAAGAATAATAGGATCCAGACAATCAGACTGCCTCCATTGGTTTGTTGTTTTTCCCTTACTTCTCCAGGTTAATGACACATGCATAGGTGGCCATCTACATTATCCTCAGACCATTGTTGATAGATACTCACTACAGCTGAATGTGACCACCTCCAGCCTAATTTTCTGATCCAAACAATTTGGCCTTTATCAGAATCACTCAAGTCTTTCTTTGCAGAAAGATGTACACTGCAGTTTACATTATTTTAGGATTGATTAAAAAATCTAGAAGGGTACTGTTATTATCAAAGTAAATTCAGTAATAAAACACACACATGCAGACTACCCAGCTATAGTTGAATAGTAGGACAAACTGGGTTCTTCAGACAATCAATCTTGGAGAAGGAAAACTGAATTCAAACCTGCTTTGCTCTGCTTAAGAATTGACCTTGTGTCATATTCTGCCTGTGGTGGAAGGGGTTGGGTAAATGCACAGACATGCAGACTACTGTGTAAAATTTAAACAGTCAGGGGAAAATGAGTAAGCTGTTGTGCCACAGTGAACAGTACAGCTGGTGGAATAAGAAAAAGTACCTAAGTCTATACTTTCTCAAAATTCATGAGTTCAAACATTTTAGGGGAGACTATATGGCACTGAGTAAAGCTGGTGAGCCTGGTCATTGGTTTGGTGGGTAGAGTGTTCGCCAATTGTCCAAGAGATCAGGGTTCAATCCCAGGTCACATCATACCAAAAACTTTAAAAATGGTACTTGATACCTCCTTGCTTAACACTCAGCATTATAAGGTACATATCAAGGGTAAAGTGGAGCAATCCAGGGAAAGGAGTAGCACCCTCCCCTACACCTTGGTGTAGTAGCTATTGAAAAGGGAGCTTCTGGTTGCCTTCAACTATGGTTGCCAACTTTACTTTTATATGGCACTGATGTCTTTGACATATTAATGAATAATCCTTGTCATATTAATGGATAAGTGAAAAGGTCTCTGATAAATTTTCTCTACATGCTGTCAACAATTCAAATATACCGTATTTGTGTATAACACACATCTCTAAATTTAGGCTACAAAATTCTGAAAAAAAGCATACAAAAAATGTATCACTGACATTTCAACATTTGTTTATCTTTTTATCAGTTTTGTAGCAACTAAAACTAAAAATTTATACAGTTTATATTTTGAAATGAAGCATTTAGAGCAAACAGACGGATATGATCACACAAAAATACAACAAGCTTAAGGCAAAAATAAGCTCACACTGCTATCTTCTTTGCTCAATGAAGATGATCACTCTGACTCCCACATTGTGTTCAATGGTCCATCTCCTTTTTTTCCTGTACTTGCTTCTTCTTTGATAGAGGTCTATCTCCATGTTGCTTAGCTGTGACATTCAAATATGGAGATATCTTTGATGGGAAGAATGAGTACCAAAAACACTTGTATACACACTTCTTCATTTACTTTTTAACTTCCATGTCTTTGTTTTAAACATATAACCCTACTACATTCAGGGAGTGTCCTATTTGAACATCCTTGGAAAAATATGTGCACCCAATTAAACACGTATGTGCTATTCAATGCCTCAGAACCAACTGATCAAATTTTAAACTATTTTTCTAAATTCTGAAGTCTTTTTGGTCACATGATAAAAACTATTCAAACCAAGCTCTCAAAATGATCCCAGGGTCACACACTGTCATTCATACTAGCTGATCCCACATTTCTGTGTATGATTTCTAATTCACTTTTTCAAATTCTGCATTACCTTCCAAAAAATTGATACAACTAATTAACAACACTGAGAAACAAATTATTAACAAACACACATTTTAGTGGTTATTTCTCTGCAGTGGCATAAAACAGAAGAGTTTGTTATCCATTATTAGTTTGGATCATAAATATAACTTACATTTGGTCATACTGTTCTGAATATGGTGATACATGTTGCTGGAAAAAAAAAGTTAATATCTAATTTTTGTGTATAATATGCACCTTAACCTTAAGGCATAAAAATTTAGGCAAAAAATATGTGTGTTATACATGAATGATTATGATGAGTAATTATAATAAGTAATTAGGCTTGTGACATATCAGTTATTGTTGTAAGAAATAGATACAGTGACTCAATTTCAATTCCAGCATGAAGCTATTTACATTTCACATAACACTAATACCCTCAAGAAAGGTTTAGTTTTGTTTGATTGGGTTTTATGGCATATTAACCATTGTAGGTTATTTAATGCCAAATCCTCTTTATACAAATATATATTAAATATATACATGATTAGTAAACACATTTTGTAGATAACATTCTTAAATGGGTTTGAGCTTTTTTTTGCACACAGTTAAATGGTTTCAAGTATTGCTATATAAGTCGCAATTTAACATCAGTCATTTGTTTGCACATATAGTTTGTTCTATTTGACCTATAAATAGGACCCTATCAGGTGCTACCACTCTCAGTCAGAGTGGACCTGGGAGCAATGAAGGTGTACTCCACATTCCCCATATCTCCAAGGCTGGAGCCTCACCATCATATTGTTTAATGTCATATCCAGGACACTTCCTGGGAGAGGGTTCTTGCCCCACTGCAGAGATGCAGTTGGTGTATTCTACAGCCCTGTCCCACTGGGCTCCCCAAGAAAGCCTTGAATCCAACTATGAGTAAAAAAGTAGTGCAAACTGGGCCCTTTAACCTTGGTTTGGCAACCAGTTTAGAAGAAGAAAACTAATTTACTCTGCTTAAAAATTGATCTTGTCATATCCTGCTCATAGTGCAGGGGTTGAGTAAATATATACAATAACGAATCTTATGAATATTTGTGGTTACAGATGTAACTAGTCTAAGGTCTACAAATAATTTTTTACTCTATTTTTATCTACTGGCTGATTTAAAAAGTTGACAATTGAATAATATTGAAACATTTATTCATTCAAGAGGATTTTTCAAGCAGCTGTTATAATAATTTGTAAGGTAATTACTTCAAAATACAATACACAGTTCTCATGACTTCGTTACTAGTTTCTTGAAATTATCAGTCAAGTGTGCTAGATATTTTATAGAATATGTAGGCATTCTATTAAAATCCTAAGTAACATATATAAGTTTAAAATGGTATGTTTTCTTAATCTTATTTGTTTTTATCCCAACTCACATATTGATTTGCATCAGTAAATTCACAAGAAGTCCTTACAGTTATTCTGATGCTGGATATCCACACAGAAACTGTTGTACATACTATTATAAACAACTGATTCACTCATTTTGAGGTTCCCAACTAGTGCTGCATAATCCATAAGGTTAACTTGGCTGAAGCCTAGGGGGCCCACCAAGATTGTGTGAAGAGAGAGCCTGGAAGGGGAAGGAGGATATCAAGGAACCTAAAGAAGCTCAAAGCCTTGGGGGCCTTGTTATGGGTTTATCTGGCACTGGTCCCAACAGAAATCAATATGGATAAGAGTAAGCAATTTAAGTCTGATTTTTTGGGGAAAACTAACTTTTTAGGTGGTGCAAGAATACAAATCAATACTTATCAAATGTACTTAATGAAGAATTTCACCTTTAAAGACGGTTTTAAAAACTAAATTACACTATATTCTTTGGCGAGAACACTTCTCATGAGTTCTCCAAAGTTTGAGATCTGTCATTAAATTGAATCTGGAATGTTTGTCTGTAAAATTAGTCAGGATTTGATATTACACGTACCTGGACAGCTCAGCAGGAAAACAAAAGATATCAATCCAATATCATACATTGATAGACATAGGCAGAAAATGGCACATTTACCACATATTCCACTGAGGCAGACTCATGATGCTGATCATCACTTAACTGGATGGCCCCATTTGTTGTTGTATGTACATTTCATGACACCTAATTATTCCTTTCTTTTTCAACACATCTTTGAGTATATGTATACACTTGTGAGTGTGTATGTGTGTGTGTATATATATATATATATATATATATGTATATATAAAAGTAAAGTTGGTGATCGTAGTCGAGGGCGACCAGAAGGCTCCCTTTTCAATAGCTACAACGCCGAAGTGTAAGGAAGGCCACTACTCCTTTCCAAGGATTGCTCCACTTTACCCTTGATACATACCTTATATTGCTGAATGTTAAGCAAGGAGGTATCAAGTACGATTTTTAAAGTCTTTGGTATGACGCAACCTGGGATTGAACCCAGGTCTCCCAGACCATTGACGAACACTCTACCCATTAGGCCAATATGGGAACTGGACTGATTTCTATACAAAAAAAGTATTTGTTTTTTGTGCAAAAAATAGGCTCAAGATGCTGTAATTTCTATATCAGTGTTTTTGCATTTATTAACCAACCAGTGCATTCACACTAGTTTTTAAATTTTGAGATACTGCGCAGATGACAATATTTGACTGACTACAAAAAATTTGAAGGATCAAAACCCCAAATGATTTTTAAAATGCTTTTCCTCCAAAAATATTAATAATATAATTTCTTAGCCAATTAGATTCATTAATAAATCATCATTTTTTTAAGCAAATTTCAAACCTACCTAAATAGTTTAAATAAGCAAAGAAATAAATATTTCTTTAGTTAGTTTGGTTTGGTTTCTTTGTTTAATGCCATATCAACCTTCATGGGTTATTTAATGCCAATCCAAGCATAAGTATGCAGTTTAAATGTAAGTACACAGTTTAATTGTCCAAAACATTTCTATTTCAAGCTATTCAGTTTTATCAAACAGTTCTAATTCAAACAATTCAGTTTAGTGTAAGTAAAGTTTCAATGTCAAAAACAGATCCATTTCAAACAGTACACAGTTTAAATTTCAAGTGATTTAGTTTATCATAAGTACACAGATTAGTTGTATTTAACCCATGGATAGTGCTCTATCAGGTGCTACCTCTCTGGGCAAGATATAATCTTATTAAGATCTTTCAAGTTTCCTGATAAGTGCCTTGGTTTCAGATTAGAATTGGTAGACGAATTTACCAAAATTATCCCAAGCACTTTCGAACCATTAATAGGCCATCATCAGGGTTGCTTGCATGTATAAAGAGTGTTGTTTTGAAAGTTTTTAGGTTTTTATAACATAACAAAATTACGTAAATGCAGAGTTGGATAAAAGTGAGATGCTGATGAATTTAAAAAATAGAACTCTATCAACAGAAATAGAATATTATCAAGAAATATGGAATATTTTTTTTAAAATAAGCATTCGGGACAATTTTGGTAAATTAATCCACCAATTCCAACCTGAAACCAAAACACTTATCAGAAAACTTAAAAGGATCTTAATAAAATCATATATACAAAAAGTGTCTTTATCATTTAATCACACATGCTTAAATAAAAGACTGTTGCCCAACTACACACACACACACACACACACACACACATATATATATATATATATCATAAGAGTGTTGGTTGTCACTAAATCACTTTGTGGGTATGTCTCGAACCAAGTGCAATATAATATGGAGAGTGCTCAATATCTAGGATAGAGCTATTATGTAATAATAATAAATAAATATATATTAGATATGTATATATTTAATCCATGGAAAATATTCTGCAACCCTGGGTTTCATGAAGTTTTTTACAAAACTTCATGAAACCCAGGGTTGCAGAATATTTTCCATGGATTATATATATATATATATATATATATATATATATATATATATATATATATATCATTAATAACCAGAAAATTAATAGATATACTTCCTTATGAAATTATTTCACCAGCTCATCAACTGGATCTTCAAATGGGGTTTGATGATTTAGTGAAGTAAATTTAGCATGAAGTATATTTATTAATTTTCTTATTATTAATGATATAACACTCAGCATTATAAGTTACATATCAAAGGTAAAGTGGAGCTATACATGGAAAAGAGTAGTACCCACCTCTATACCTAAGAGTAATAGTTATTGAAAAAGCAGCCGTCAAAGTGCCTTTTACCAGGGTCATCAACTTATAGATATATAATATGAACTAAATACAGAACAATTCATAAATGGATATTGATTTTATTTTTTTGCAGTTAAAATATATAAAGATTTAAATCTTATTTTTCCAATTATAGAACAATACAAACTTATATTAAAGCTTTTTACTGTATTTGCAATGAATTTTTTTCTTAACACACACACACACACACACATATATATATATATATATATATAAATTGTGAGACAGAATTGTCTATCAGCATATAACATCTCACTTTGAAAAAAATGCAGAACTCTTTTGTCTTGATAAAGACTGTAATCATTACCCCAGTACTTCCACCTTCTAGATGTATCATCAAACTTCCATCTCTATTTGCCAGACAGAATTAAAAACACTTCAGGAGTCTACCTACCAGGGGTGTTTCATATCTTTTAATAACAAAATAGACATTAAGAAAGACAACAGGCTGGCCAAGACAAACAAAGCTTTTGGCAAAGTGTATAAAAATGTCTGGAAAAATAAAAACCTTTTGAAAGACACATAAGTAAAAAAAAAAAAAAAAAACAAAAAAAAAAACATCTTCATAGATGTCATGCAGGCTACTCTTCTATATGATACTGAATCATAAGTCATCTACTGCCATCATCTGTGATGACTGCTTCTCTATTGTTTTCAATATGGATTACAACAATTTTATCACTAACACCAAAATTTTCAAGATTGCAAAAGTCATAAATATAGAGATTATCCTATTTACCAACCCCTCCGCTCGGGCAGGATATGACACAAGGTCAATTTTTAAGCGGAGTTTAACAGGTTTTAATTCAGAGTTTTCCTTCTCCTAGACTAGTTGCCTAACCAAGGCTGAAGAACCTAGTCTATCCAACTATTTACCCATAGCTGGAGGGAGAATAATTGGATTCATACCTTTCCCAAGGGTATTAGTGCTATGTGAAATGCAATGAGTTTCGTCCAGGATTTGAACTTGTGTCGCCGTGTTCATTTCCTACGACGATAACAATTACACCATGGGCACCTCCACAAATATAGAGATTATATTTTACAAGATACATTATTGCTGGGAAAATGCGATATGATGAAAATAAATGTCATCCATCAGCAAAGATTTTACTTTTTGGAGAATTTTTGATTATGCTCATGTAGTGTGTCTTGGGAGGAATAGCCTAGCAGAGCCCATCCCTCTGCAGGTCTAGTTGGAATTCAGAGTTTTCTTTTTCCTACACCATTTACCATAACAAAATTATAGAGCCCAATTTACTTTCTATTTACTCATAAATGTACAGAAAACAGTACTTTTCTTGAGGGTAATAGCCTTATTCACAGTTTCAACTCAGCTAACTGATTTTTTTTTTGTTTATTAGGGTTTTATGGCATATCAACCTTGTTAGGTTATTTAATGCCAAATCCACTTTCATACAAATGAACAGTTCTATTTCAAACAATTCAGTTTAGCATAAGTATACAGTTTAATTGCCAAAAATATTTCTATTTCAAGCAATTCAGTTTAGTCAAACAGTTCTAATTCAAACAATTCAGTTTAGTATAAGTATTGTTTTTGTCCTCACACAGTTAAATGGCAAAACAGTTCTATTTCAAACAATTCAATTTAGCATAAGTACAATTTCAATGTAAAAACAGTTCTATTTCAAACAATTTAGTTTAGCAAAAATATGCAGTTTCCATGTCAAAACAGTTCTATTTCAAGCAAATTAGTTTAGCAGAAGTGCACATTTTAGTTCTATTTGACCCATAGATAGCACCCCATCAGGTGTTACCACTCTGAGCCAGAGTGGACCTGGGAGCGTTCCCCAAAGCTCCACCATTACTGGAACCTCACCATCAGATTGTTTAGTGTCATATCCAGGACACTCATTGGGGAGTCTTATCCCTCTGCAGAGAAGTAGTCAGTGTATTCTACAGCCCAAGCCGACTGGGCAATCAGGTAATTGAGTCCACTTCCTATGATAATAACTGTTAGACTACAAGCGTCTCTTTTTTGGAGACAAAAAGGAAGCTTATGTTCGAATCACAGTGAATGCACTTCTCATTCAATCACTAAAGTGAATCAGCATCGTGCATGATCAGTACTTTGATGGAGGACCACTTGGGAATATCAGCTAATGTTTGCTGGATTATAAGCAAGGCAGCAAAAAAGCAGTACAAGAACTTCTCAAAGAAAACCTTTCCTTCCTGTGGTATAAACTTTTGGTAGAAAAACATGGCTAGAGTTTCCTTCGTGAATTTTTTTTCTATTTTGAGACAGTTACATCTTCTCTGGGAGTAATTCAGAGACAGATCCAGGAAATAAATTGGCTGAGTACCAGTCATTTTCAGACAGATTTCTTTTCATACCTCTTGCAATCAAAACATTTGGTATCTGAGACCCTTGAACAGCCTTCCTACTCTACCATCGAAAAGGCATGAATCCATCAGTTCTCCACCCTCAGCTAAGAGTAAATAGTAGGACAGACTGTTTTCAATAACATTGGTTTGGCAACTAGTCTTGGAGAAGGAAAACACTTAATTCACACCAGCTTTACTCCTCTTTAAAACTGTTGGGGTGCCACATTCTGCCTATAGCAGAGGGTTTGGTTAAATACATACTTGACAATGAATATTGTGAAAGTCCAGTGAGAATTCTTTTCCTACATATGGCAATCAAAATATCTGTTGCTTTCCTTCTCTATCAGATGTGTACTAAGCTCACTGATCATAGGAATGAGTTTAATGGCTTTTTCAGACATTTTCTTGACATTTTTCAGGGCAATACATTTTCTATTCTTTTGGTCAGAATTGTGAATCAGAAATGTTTTCTTTCAAAATACTCATGGAAATCTTGTTTGAGCTGTTAATGTTTTAAAAGAAATATTAATTTTCTGCTGTTACATTGATGAACTTTGACTGGCTAATAAAAAGACATGTAACAAGACATGCCTGTCCTATATTGGTCTCATCAATCATCAATAGCCCAACTCAAGAATTTGAAACTTTCTTAAACCTACATTCACAAAGACAAGTTAGCAATATGAACATATGAATGATATGACTTTATACTCTTCAGGTATCCTTGTCCTTTTTGTAAGTATATACTGTCTGACTTATACCTACCTTAGCTAACATGAAGCTTTTATATAATGAGACTGATCAATGAAGATGTAATTTGAACTTGTTCGCTCATATATTTGAAAGACTTACTATCATTTTTATTCCCATTGATTTCTCACAACCAAATTTAGAAAATGGGTCTGTGAATATTTTATGGGATAAAAAAATCAATATTAAGGTAACTTAGCAGGAAGACATAGTGATCATATAATTTGCTATTTGTTTTTTCTTTGATTTTTTTGGAGGAGGAGGAAAGAGTTATAATCTTTTTTATTTATAACAATGATTGCATGAGAAACAATTTTTACATTTTTGTTTAATGAAAATATAAACCACATTTTCAAAAACAGCTGGTCAAATATTTCTATGAAAGTCTGATCTGAAAACATAGTAGAGAAACTATCAATTAAGCATGAAATATTTAATGAACACACAAATCCAAAACTAATTGATTAATTTTAATAGCATTTCAACCTGTATAGAGTTATTTTATGCCTTAAGGTTAGGGAATCACATTCCTTGTATTGACATTTAGTGTGAAGTTGTTTCTGAAGAGATCTTTTTTCTTTTTTTTTTCACATGGTCCTATAGAATATGAATAATTTTTAAGCAGATCTATTAGACCCATACACAAGACCATTACAAAGTTGGTCCTGAGAGTGATGGCAAGAGATTTAGTTTAGTGTCATACCCTTTTGAAGGGTTAGGACCTTACTCTTTTGCAAAGGATACAGTATATGTACTCTAAGCTCCATTAACAAGGCATTAAAAGCTAATCTGAAGAATTTAAGATTGGTAAATAAAGCCCAAAAAGTTTTAACTATAATAATTTATGCTATTGTCAGATGACCTTGTTTATATATGAAGAACAATTCCATCTATCTGGTATTTTCAAGGAAAATTATATCGAGAAGAAAGATGTAGCATTAAAAAGTCTTTGTAATACAGCTTCATATGTTACGTAAACCAAGTAACATTGTATTAGGACATCATTAAAATAGGATAAATTATTTTGAGCCCCCCCCCCCCTCTCTCTCTCGCTATATATATATAAATATGTTAGGATTGCAAAGACACACTCAAAAAAGAGCATTCAAACACTGCTGACTCTGTGTCTATGCTTTCCTTATATATATATATATATATATATATATATATATATATATATATATATATATATATATATATATATATATGCTCTATTACCAAAATTGAGTACTCTTTATTGATAAATATACCAAAATACATTATTGATACACACACACACACACACACACACACACACACACAAACACACATACACACACTCTGAGAGAAAAGAAAATTGCAATATCCTGAAGAACAATGCCAACTTTAATCTGGGTCCAATATGTATATAGTGGATAGTTGATATTCTCCTAAAATGCTCAGTCTTTGGCCCTTTTGTGATATAAGATTCATATCAATGCACTTCCTGTGTATGAATTTCAAACAACAAGCTTGTGTCAACACTTACAGAAGAGAGACAGTCTAAAACTTACAAAAAATAAACAGTATAACACCTAAAGAGGATAGATAGTATAAAACTTACAGGAGACAGAAATTATAAAACTGAAAGAGGATAGACAGTTTAACACTTACAGAGAATTAACAGTATAATACTTACTGAGGATAGATAGTATAAAACTTACATGAGATAGTCATTATAAAACTAAAAGAGGATAGACAATATAACACTTACAGAGAATAGACAGTATTACACTTACAGGAGATAGACATGATAAAACTAAAAGATGACAGTATAACACTTACAGAGAATAAACAGTATAACTCTTACAGAGGATAGATCGTATAAAACTTACAGAGGATAGACAGTATAAAACTGAAAGACGATAGTATAACACTTAAAGAGAATAGACAGTATAACACTTACAGGGAATAGGCATTATAAAACTGTAAGAGGATAGACAGTATAACACATACCGAGGATAGACATTATAAAACTGAAAGAGGATAGACAGTATAACACTTACAAAGAATAAATAGTATAACACTAACAGAGGATAGATAGTATAAAACTTTCAAGGGATAGACACTATAAAACTGAAAGAGAATAGACAGTATAACACTTACAGGGGATAGACATTATAAAACTGAAAGAGGATAGGCCATATAACACTTACAAATTATAAACAGTATAATACTTACTGAGGATAGACAATATAAAACTTGCTGGAGATAGACATTATAAAACTGGAAGAGAATAGACAGTATAACACTGAAATAATATAACAGAATATCAATATGGGCTCAGTACTCTTGATATATCCTTTTATTTTAGACCCTTTGTATCAATTGATCAGTATCTATGATCATTTATTGTGTTCCAGCTATATTTCCAATATGTTTATGCTTGAGTAAATTAAAATATATTTTCTCAGTTGTTGCAATTTTATTTTCCATCAGTGTATATATAAATGTGTGTGTGCATAACAAATATTAAATACAAAAAACTTACAAAGTTTTCCTACTATTCATACTTTCATGAATGCCAATCCTCAGGTAGGCAGCAAAATGGAATAAATAAGGAAGTAATTATTTTTCCATTTAAATATTTTCTTGTAAATATTTTACTGTTTAACATGTACATGGCATATATATTTTGAAATACTTATCACCTGTTAAAATATGTTATGTTATCTAAACGTGTTAGGCAATAAACAAATTTTTGTTCTCATTTTCAGATTTAATTTAGTTAAAAAGTTTACAATCTGATCTAAACTAGTCAGATGGTAAATTTGAAAGGAGATATTTGGTCTTGAGTCTGCATTTTGATTCAATGTTTATTCACCAACTTATTTTGTTCAGAAAATATTGGGTAATGCAAGGCTGTGTGTGTCTTTGTTCATAACTTATATAACTGCTATTACTTGATGAAAATGAATGTAGGTGCTTGTCTGTAATGGTTACCATTTGAGAAAATGGACATGGTTATCAGAGTTCAAATCCTGGATGAAGCAATTTGAATTTCACATTGAGCTAATACACTAAGGAAAGGTATGAATCCAACTATTCCCCCTCCAGCTATAGATAAATAGTAGGGCAGACTAAACTATTTAGTCTTGTAATGACAACCAATCTAGGAGAAAAAAACTCAAGCCTGTAAAACTCTGCTTAAAAATTGACTTAGTGTTGCATTCTATTTATGTGAAGAGGTTGGGTAAACATATATATGTTGTATATTGACCTTTGACAGATCCTTCAAGTAGCAGAAACAGTTCACGTGGGTTGACAGCTGGAAGGACAACCAGAATGTGAAGGCTTTATGAAATTATATATACACAGGTACCCATGGTCAGTCACAGTCAGGTAGAAGAGATTCAAGCGGTCAAGAGGTTTGGAGAGCAGCTGGCAAATACTTGGAGTGGAGTGACAGGCAGCCCTAGCAGAACCCTGGTTGCAGACCTCTCATCAAAGAGGCAAGGACATAAGGCCCTGAATATGGAATCACAATGTGAATTAAGAAGAGGTCAATATAACAGTTCTCTGCCAGTCAATGTCTGCATCCTTCATCTCTCTCTCTCTCTCTCTCACACATTTACAGCTAATTTCAGACCTTTTAAGTAATAAAGAAGAGAGATTTATATTTTTATAAAGAAATGTGTTACAGTCCGTCCTTCATTCATTCATTGGTATACAACATAAATAGGGAATTAGGTTTTTGTAATAAAAGCAGATATGATTCTTCCATTATTTAGAATTTAGTTTAAGCTTGCATTTTAATAGAAACACCAATTGCTTGTATTAGCCATTTATGGTTTTAATATACAGTGTGATGGGTAAATTGTCAACATTTTGAATTATTAACTTTGCACATGTGATTTATTTGTTTCAGGTTTTGTCTGCAGTGCTGCAAACTAGAATCAGTTGGGCATTATATGTAAAGAAATCAGCATCATGATGTAATTCACTTCTCCAGAAATTTGGAAATGGCATACTGCACTGCTTGGTATTCATGTTAGAAGCTCCAATATGAAGATTTCACAGTGTTTGGGTGTCAATCTGAGGACAGATTCATATTAATAAAAACTAAATACCCAGTCATCATCATGGTGTTTTGCGTGATCTCAAGGGATGATGATGTTATGCCACCGTTCATCTTCCCACATAACCTCACACTGAATATGGAAGGCAACATCGAAGGCCTGGAGGAGGTTGTAGGCCCTGGATTGACAGGGTGGTTTCTGGATGACCCTACATCTTGCAACAGAACTCTGTGCAATGCCACACAAGCAGGAGAACCCAGTATTGGCTGTCAGAAAATTTCTACAACCACATCATGCCTAACATCTGGCCACCTAACTTCCCAGATTTTAGTCCCCTTGATTATTATTTGTGGGGCAAAATTGAGCAAGAGATCAACAAAACTCCATGCAATACCAAAGATAAGCTGAAGGCAAGGATAATAAGTCAGCCGACTATAGTTAAGGGCAACTTGAAGGCTCCCTTTTCAGTAGCTACTACACTCTGGTGTAGAGGAGGGTATTACTTATTAAGTACCATTTTTTGAGTTTTTGGTATGACTTGACCCGGGATTGAACCCCAGTCTCTCAGGCCATTGGCGAACATCCTAACCATTATGTCAATAGGCATATAAGGATAATAATAGCATTTACCAATCTAACCAAGGTGACCACTGGAAAGGCTTGCAGAAGATTCCAAAGTCATCTGGAGGCTATGATTGAAGCCAATAGTGATTACTTTGAATAGATTTAATCTATAGTATTTCAAGATAGTTTAATCTAATTTTGGTAAATATATCTGGTAAAGTGAGATATCAATTTCATTTTCACTTTTTGTATAATTCACATGACAGTTTACCCATTGCATCCAGTTGAGCACTCTGGCGAAGGAATTTTCGGCTGCCACTCACATAATGCAAAGCTCTTTGAAAGAATTGAGCACTCTGGTAACCGATAGGGTATAAAAATGTAAACAAATGGACGCTGCTGCTGTTGCTACATAATACCTGATAAATTCCCTTAGCCAACGTGGTACGTTTGTTGGCCGACCAGTCTGATACTAAGTCTAAGGTAAAGTTGGAGGGGTTTCCATCCCATCTTCAAACGTCCCACGTGTCTAGCCACACTGAAGAGTTTTGATAGAACGAAACAGTCTGTCTGTGGATGACAATATATATATATATATGTGTGTGTGTGTGTGTGTGTATGTTGGTTACTCATGATGGTGAACAAGTCTTATAACTGTTAAAACAGAAAGTAACACAATCCTCACAAGTGACCAACAGGGCAAGTCCTCCTGGTGTAGTGGCTAATATCCTGGACTGCAACATTATTGTAAGCAAGTTTGAACTCCAGTCATTCTGTTATGTTCCTTTTCAGACTAATACTCTTGGAAAAGGTATGAATCCCCTTATCCTCCCAGCTATGGGTTAAACAATACCACTGCTACTCTTGTACAAGAGGGGCTTAGGCATTAAATAACTCATGGAGTTTGATATACCATTAAGCAAAGAAACCAAACCTACATGACCTACACTGATAGCCTAATGCCAGACTAAGCTGAGTCTAATTAATACTTATATACATCCGTATACATATATAGATATGAACATTCTTTTACAGATTATTTAGATATATAGAGATATATTCAGGTAGACCAATATATCTGTTGGCTGGTATATGGTTATTAGCTGAATTTTCATCTGAAATTTTTCTGGAAAATGTTTGACCTATGTGGTTAATTGACAAGGACATTATATTGAAAAAGAAATATTTATATCATCATCCTCATCAAGGCATACTGACAGCATAGATTCCTTTGATGTTTTCTCACAATCAATCCCTATTGGCAAGTCCTCTAGACAGCATGCAATATCTTCACAGAGCTGATAAATGTAAGTTTTTACTCATCAGCCAACATTGGTGTGTTTATACGTAGGAGTATGATGAGTAGTAACACATTGTTAAATTTTGTGCATATAATTGTGGGGGGGAGTATGTAATTTGGTTATTTCAGTAGATTGCT
Organism: Sepioteuthis lessoniana; assembly: GCA_963585895.1. Taxonomy (NCBI): domain Eukaryota; kingdom Metazoa; phylum Mollusca; class Cephalopoda; order Myopsida; family Loliginidae; genus Sepioteuthis; species Sepioteuthis lessoniana. The sequence continues at coordinate 123,799,402 of OY757907.1, forward strand.
CTCTAAATTATTCCCACCACAAATACAACACAAAACATTACAATCGCGTAAAAGAAATGGAATAGATAATGGTTGTAATACGGCGCGGACAAAATGGACATTCAAAACAAGGCGAACGAACAACAACAAATTTATATTCTGTAATAACAAAACTTACATTAATACATAAAAATATTACTAAATCTTCTAACGAATAATAGGGTGTATATATGTGTGAGCTCGTGTGTGTGTGTGTGTGTGTGTGTGTGTGTGTGTGTAACACAACTAAGCTACAAAAAGAATTGCAAAATTAAAATGTCCTTTTTCTATGGTTTGAAACAGGCAGTTTTTTAGAGACGGGAAAGCGTCTCATAGTTCTTGTATATGAATGTCTGCGAGGCATGGTGTTGCTGCTGCGGAGAAATTTAGTCAAAGAGAAGGTGTTGCCGCTACGAAGAAAATTCGTAAAAGAGAAAGAGGTGCTTTAAGACGGCGTATTTATAGAAAATACTGTCTTGTAAGTGGCTCAAGACCCAGGACTTGAATTTACGCGCACCGACGTAGTTGTAAGCATATCACATGGTCCTCCTGGCCAATGGTTTCCCAAGACTGAACATTGAGTGTCTGCCATCTTTGTGGGAACAAGTGGCATACCGCCCAAAATAATTTATAGGAGTGTAAAGTCCTATATAATAAAAACCTTTTTTTCATCATTAGTTTATGGACTTACTGATGTACTTACATAAATATAGAGACACACCTATATGCATACACATATGAAAACATGTATATAAACATCATTTCAATAATAGTTTTAGTGAACATCAACTGACTTAAATATCTTCAACTAACTTAACCTTACAACTAAATCATTCAGTTCTGGCTTCTCTCCAATGCACTTCCTATCTTAGGTTGAATGGCTTAACTGCACCCACCTTCCTGCCAAAAGCAGTTTTCTATAGAGTTCAAGTTCACCATGACCATCAACACTCTCAAAATTAAGTAGACCTCTTTGATTACAGACAAAAAGAAGCCTCTTGTATTACCCTTCTTCCACATTGTTTTTTAACTGAACACACACATTCTCATCCCTTTTTCAAAATCTTATCTGATAACATTGCTTTAAGAGATGAATAATTATATCTTAATTGGTAGCTTAATAGCTAGATTGTAAAATGAGATATGATTAGACTTAAGGTTTAATTGATTAAGTGATCAGATTAGAAGACAGTATTTGGTTATGATTGTTTTGATTCATTATAAACTCCGCCTTAAGTATTTTCACAAATTGGCATCTATTCTTATTCACGACTTCATATAAGTAACATTTCTTGTGACACGTGTCTACTTATTCTTACTAAAGAATTAATAAACAAAAAATATATATCAACCTAAACCATAAATGTTATAAACAGTATTGCCACAGCACAAGCATATACATGTGTAAATTCTGCAACATATCTATTTTATTATTTTTATCACATGCAATACAGATTAATCAAAATTTTGAAGAAGTGTTTATTCTTGCTGTTAGATATGTTCTAAGACAGGTTTGGTTTGATATGGTTTTATGGCATATCAACCATCATAGGTTATTTAATGCCAAATTCTGTTTATACATATATATTAAATATATATATATATGATTTGAAAACATATTGTAGATAACATTCTTAAACAAGCCAGAGCTCTTTTACACACAATTAAATGGTTTCAACTATTGCTATATAACAGACACAATTTAAAATCAGTCATTTGTTTGCACATATAGTTTGTTCTATTTGACCCATAGATAGGACCCTATCAGGTGCTACCATTTTGGGTTAGTGTGGACCTAGGAGCAATGGCAATGAAGGAGGACTTCACATTCTCCAAATCTCTAAAGCTGGTGCCTTGCCATCAGATGGTTTAATGTCATATCCAGGAAGCTCATTGTTGGGGAGTCTTACTTCTCTGCAGAGATGCAGTCAGTGTATTTTACAGCCCCAGCCAATGGACTTTGATCAAAGATGAATATCATAAGAAAATAAACAGCAGAAAAAATATATTTCATATATCTACTCTACACCTGGCTACCCTGTCAGTGGATTAAAATATGCATGGTTGTCCAGGGTATGACACAAAAATGTAGCTGGTGGCGAGGCTCCAGTTGTAGAGATCTGCAGAATGTGGAGTACATATTACTTCCAGGTCCACTCTGCCCTGAAGTGGTTGCACCTGTTAGTATCCCACCTATGGGTCAAATAGATTTATTTGTAAATTACTTGTATTAGATAAAAATATCTGATATCATATCATCATCATCATATTGCGCTGACCCTCTCTCGCCACTCCTCCCTATCGTTCATTGCCCTAGGTAGGTCTTCAGGACAACATCCCGTATCCTCACATAGCTGCTGAATGTATGTTCGTGCTGGTCGTCCTGCTTTTGCACAGTCATGTGTGGGGGTCCATAAGAGTACAATTCTTATGAGTTCGTCCCTGCTTCTCCAGCAGTGTCCTGCATGTCTGGCTCGTCTAACTTGAATAGTTTTTGTGATAGGGGGCAGGTGGCCGTACAGTTGGTGTCTTGTGGGGTGTTGCCGCCAGGACTTGTTTAAGATTCACGTGAGAGAAAATTCAAGAAACTATACAAAAAATGTTAATAGAAAGGTACAATGTCTGTAATCTGTAATTTCAAGGCATAAAATAACCTCATACCAGTTGACATGCAGTTAAAATAAATATCTCAACCTAAATCTAATCAATCAGAAATCTTTACAGTTCATTATTCCTCAAACTGGACCATTGGCCTAATGAGTAGAGTGTTTGCCAATGGTCCGGCAGACTGGGATTCAATCCCAGGTCAAGTCATACCAAAGACTCAAAAAAAAATGGTACTTGATGCCACCTTGCTTAACACTCAGCATTATAAGGTAAGGATCAAGGGTAAAGTGGAGCAAACCAGGGAAAGAGTAGCACCCTCTCCTACACCTCAGCGTAGTAGCTATTGAAAAGGAAGCCTTCAGATCACCCTCGACTGCGGTCACCAACTTTACTTTTGCTTACTTATTCCTCAAAGGTTATATGAAAGTTCTCAAAATCATATTGGCAAAAATTCTAGTTGTAAAAGAGTACAATAAAATTTGTTTCAAATTCTGAGATGATGTATCATAGTAACAATGTGATTAAATGGACTGCTATGATTTTTGCTTCTTTTTACTAAACTAATGGTTAGTGTGCTATCCAGCCTTTATTAATCTTTAGGGAATTTTGGGATTGAATGGACAAGTGCTGTATGGATTATTCTTGTGTCACAGCTTCATAGAGATTGAAGCTAGATGCTTTGCAATGGCACTTTTATAAATAATCATCAGCTACTTTCTGAGTAAGAAACTAGTCTATGGAGATATCATTGTGGCTCCAAAAATGGACTGTTATATAAAAAAGATTTAATGCAATATGAGCCCATAAGTATATACTTTTGTATATGTAATATTTTTCACTTAGTGCATGGATAATACACTGATACTGGGATGTGACTTTAAGCAAACCACATAGATACTCTAATCCAAAGCAAAATTGCAGATGCATATATAAATGACCTCATACTTTTTACATGTAATATACTAGTATATATATAAATATATATATATATATATATATATATATATATAGAGAGAGAGAGAGAGAGAGAGAGAGATGAACAAAAGTGAGAAAACAAATAGAAATATTTCTTAGCTCATTAAATATATAAATTCATTTTTAAATTTGGCTTGTATATATACTGTACTTTAATTTTTAAATTCAGTATATATATTTATATATATATATGAGGATAATTAAATAAGTTTCCAGACTTTTTTGTATAGGCACTTTTATTGATAGTACACACATGAAACTCTAGTCCCCTTCGAAGTAATCTCCTCTGGCTGCAATGCACTTGTACCATTCCAACAACTTCTGGAAGGCCCCATGGAAGTCCTCTTGAGTGAGCATGTCAGTGACCTTCATCACAGCCTCTTTCATCTCCTCTATTGTCTCATAATGACAGCCTCTGAGCTTAGGGAATAAGCAAAAGTCACAGGGAGCAAGGTCTGGACTATAGGAAGGCTGAGGAACTGTCTTGATGCCCATCTTGCTCAAATAGTCTGTGACAAGGATGGAGTTGTGGACTGGTGCATTGTCCTGGTGGAAATGCCACTGACTCGATTTGAAGAGTGCTGGCCTCTTCCCTAGGAATCTCTTCCTGAACTCCCTTAAAACCTCAACATAGTAACCATAACCCTAACCCTTTGATCAATCAATACTGGTCTATTGACTTCCTTACTCCTCCCACACCTCTCATCATCCCTCATAGACTCCATGGCTTCCTTGAATCTCTTATGCCACTCAAAAACTGATGCTCGATTCATGCAAGATGCTCCAAAGCAGCCTGAAGCATTCCATATGTTTCTGTGGCATTTTTTCTAAGTTTAAAACAGAATTTATTGCATATCATTCTTCTAAAGTGTCCTCACATCCAGATTGCATTTTTGAAATTCACCAGCTGTGACAATCAGGCTTTAGTAGGGTGTATTCCAATTGCTGCTCTAGCTGTTCCTTTGAACCTGAAATCCTAAAAATTGGTCAGTCATTACATAAGATGTATAGCAATAATATAGTGGATTTTCAAAAGTCTACAACAATTTTAAATGCCTATACAAAAAATGTCTGGAAACCTATTGAATGTACCACGTATATATATATATATATAAAAAATAAGAGTAAAGCTACTTTTATACAATTTGACATCATCGATTTCTATCCTTCCATAACAAAAAATATTTTAATAGATAGCATTAACTATGCCCGTAAATATATAGATATAACTGTTGAACAATACGAAATAATATTAGCGTGTAGGAAAACTGTTTTAAAAAATAACGATTCAACTTGGGTAAAAAATGGATTAGATAATTTTGACGTTCCAATGGGAGGGTATGATTCCTCCCAAATAGCAGACCTTGTAGGATTATATATATTAGATATACTCACTAGAATCATTAGTCCTCAACAAGTAGGTCTTTATAGAGATGATGGGTTATTATATATCCCAAATAGTAATGGCCCTCTTAGCTCTAGCATACAAAAAAGGATTATAAGGGCCTTTAAGTTTTTGGGATTTAAAATAGAAATCTCATCTAATATTAAAATAGCCAATTTCTTGGATGTCACTTTAGATCTATCTAATAATTCCTATAAACCTTTCATAAAACCCAATCAGAACCCATCGTACATTAATGTTAATTCAAATCACCCTAAAAATATAATCAAGCAAATCCCAAAAGCAGTAAATTTAAGAATAGGTAAGCTATCTGCAAATGAAAAGATTTTCAAAGAGAGTAGTAAAAGATATATAGAAGCCCTTAAAAATAGTGGTTTTAAGGAGGATTTTTGGTATTTAAAACAAAATATAACAACTGAATTTACTAAAGAAAATAATAATTATGTTCAAAAAAATAGAAAAAGGAAAATTATATGGTTTAACCCCCCTTTTTGTAAACTAGCCAATATAGATGTAGGTAAATATTTTTTGAGACTGATAGATAAACATTTTAAACAAGATAATATATTGCATAAAATATTTAATAGGAAAACCTTGAAAATAAGTTATTCTTGCACTAATAATATTTCTCAAATAATAAATAGCCATAATAATAAATTAATTAATATATTTCATAACCAAGTAAATAATAATAACATTAATAGTAAAAAAATAGAATGTAATTGTAAATCTCAAAGTGATTGTCCAATGAATGGTTTGTGTAGTTTAGATAATGTAGTATACCAAGCTATTATTTATCCAAAAGAGGACATAAGTGATAAGAAATATTATATTGGCATTTCTTCTACTAATTTCAAGATTAGATATGGAAATCATAAATATTCCTTTTCCCATGAGCATCAAAAAAATCAAACTGCTCTATCAAAACATTATTGGGGATTAAAAAATAAAGGGTTAACCCCTGACATTCAATGGTCCATATTGAAAAGATCTTGTACCCCAAAATCTTTCGATAGTAGGTGCAATCTATGTCTTGAAGAAAAGATCCACATTTTGCTTTTTCCTGAGCCAAAAATTTTACTAAATAAGAGAAATGAACTAATAGCCAGGTGTAGACATAGGGCCAAATTTAAACTATAAATAAAAAAATTTTTTTTTAAAGCATAAATTTATTTAAGAATGAGAGTTAATTTTGAGAATAAATATAATAAATTATTAGATAGAAAATTATGAAAAAGCATATAATATATATGTACTACGCATAAAAAATGTAACTGATATTTTGAAATTTTAGAAATTTTAAAATATTTAAGTAAATTAAATATTTGTTTTTGTTTTAATATATCTATTACTGCATCTTTACGTGAGATTATTAATTAAAATTTAAATCTAATTAGAAATATCTGTAATTTAAGTCTATAGAAAAATTTTTTTTTTAAAAATTGTTTTAAAATAAATGTACTACAGTGCCAACCGTAAATTTAAATTTAAAACGGAAGTGGGCTCAATGAAGAGATAACTCTTCACCCCTCTTCTATCCCCTCCCACTCTTCTATCCCCTCCCACTCTCATGTGTCTACTCTAGTTTTTTTATCTAATTGATCTGATGAAGTCCTGTTAATTTTTTTTTCGTGTTTTTGAAAATTTCAAAAATGCGTAACAGGATTGAAATAAATTTATAATCCTTTGTGATTGGTTTCGTTGTTTTTTCTTAATGAGTATATATATATATATATATATATGTAAAAGTAAAGTTGATGACCGCTGTCAAGAGTGACCCGAAGGTTCCCTTTTTGATAACTACTACATTAAGGTGTTGGGGAAGGCGCTACTCCTTCCCTGGATTGCTCCACTTTACCCTTGATCCGTACCTTATAATGCTGAGTGTTAAGCAAGGAGTCATCAAGTACCATTTTTTAGTCTTTGGTATGACTCGACCTGGAATTGAATCTAGGTCTCTTGGCCATTGACGAACACTCTAATCATTATGCCAATATCTGACACTCATACTCTAAGCTAGTGTGTGTTTGTGTACCCATATACATTAGTACATATAAGTGTTGTTTAAAAAGTTTTAAGCTTCACCAGGAAAGTAGAGCCCAGCTGAACATTATGGCAATACACTACCACTTTTTATGGAACTAGAAAAATTTGAATGAGTTTTTCTAATTTAATAAAAAGTGGTAGTATGTTGGCACAACAAAAATGTTCTGCTGGGCTCTTTTTTCTGCCTGAATGATGCTCTTATATATATATATATATATATATATATTAATTGTTGATTACTGGATATTGGCATAGTGGGTAGAGTGTTTGCCAATGGCCCAGGAGACCTGGGCTCAATCCCAGGTCGTCATACAAAAGACTTAAAAAACGGTACTTGATGACTCCTTGCTTAACACTCAGTATTATAAGGTACAAATCAAGGGTAAAGTGGAGCAATCCAGGGAATGGTGTAGTGCTCTCCGCTACACCTTGGTGTAGTAGCTATCGAAAAGAGAGCCTTTGGGTCACCCTCAACTACGGTCACCAACTTTACTTACTTACAAAATCAGATCAAATTGAATAACAGTTTATAAAAACTGAAAGTTTTCATTATCAAAGTTACAGAACAATCCAATCTCTGTCAACACAAATCATTAATATTGCTACTTCAATTTTACAACATGTGTCAATCTTTAGGCAATTAAATATTTACTTGCCTAAAGAAACCTAGAGTAGGAATTTTAATAATTTGTGTTCTCAGCAATTGTATACACTTGTGAGTGATGGAAAGTTCTATGCCCAACCAAGAAGGGAATCGTTTAGAGCCATGAAAAGCCATATTCATACTGAAGTTCAACACATTTGGCACAGTTTTCCCAAATACCTAAATATTGCAAAATTTTTAACTCACCCAATTATTTGGGTCCTCAAGCAAAAAGTGATTACTCGAACATAACAACAAGCAGGGCTACCATTGTATTATGTCAATGCTGATTTTAGTAAGTAATCTAAGAATATAATGTCTTTTGCAATTTTGCATTAGCTTCCATTGTTCAATGCATTAACAGCTAATAAATCCTAATCCAAAAGTTCTTGTATTAACAAAGTGTTAAAATATGATCAGACATCATAACTGTCAACTTGGTTACAAATAAGCAATGAAAGTGCTTTTAATCATAAAAATAAAATCATTCTTACTTTGTGAAATCTTTGTGTTATGTTTATTCTTGGTCATTAACTGTAAGAAAGTGAAAACTAATGGCAATTTTTGGAGACAGTCAGTCTGATGAACACCTGGTCTTTCTCAATGAATTGTCTGGGTAAAAAATGAAAAGGATGAATAGCAGTTAAGTTGATTGAAGAGCAAATATGAGGGAAAAAAGGTTTTAGAGCAGCAGCCATGTTAGACATTGCATGATGGGATAACTATTTAATCACAGCAACAGCAAAATGTAGCTATGCTTCAAAATAAAATGTCTATCACTAAAAGAGATTCACAAATAAAAATCAATAGAAAATAATGAAGTAGCTTTTTTTCCAAAGCTATATTGCCAGAGGTTACCTGAAATGTTTTGTTTTGTTGTTTTTTAGTTTATATTTATTTATATGATTTTCATCTTTGAATTTTGCTATTTAACTGCCTTCAAATTTGCAACTGAGACCTTGTGTCCATTTATATAGTAATTCTTAAAACTTCTTTGCCTGGGTAGCACAGATTTTACAAATACATGAATGCTAATTTTTTTTCATAAAGCAGTGTACAGTGTTAGTGCACCATTTACCTTAATATAAGCCTTTTTTGTAATTTAACTATGGGTATTTACCCATGGAGTTCTTTGACTCTCTTTTCCCACCCATCCCATTATCTATCACTCCTGGAAGGTCTTCTAGACTGCATTCAGTATCTGCAAATGAATGTAAATTTTTTATTGTTAGCCAATGATGTTAGCCAATATTGTTAGTCCATGTATTGGGGTGCATAAGACATCCTTACTTATGAGATCATCCTTACTCTCTTCAGCAGTGCACAGCATGTCTTATCTATCTTACTCAGATGGTTTGTGAGATGCGAAACAAGTGGATGTAGAGATACTGTTTTGTGGGGGTGCTGCTTCCAGGATTTGTTCAAAACAGCAAATAGCATTCTTATGTAGTTCCCATCTAGCTTTTTGTCTATGTTTCATTAGTCCAGATGGTGCAAACATTCAGTTGTACCATTATAGCTACAGATTGAAAGAAATCTTATTTTATTTTACCATAGATCAGATTTACACTTGCCCAATTTGCCTAGAGCTATCAGCAAGAAGCATTGGCCATTACGAGAACTCAGATAAAACATTTCAGGTGTTCTAAATAAGATGGAATCATTTTAAGTGGCAAGTCCCTGAAATTAGTAGACCTATTCACATACCTTGGCAGCAATATCTCATCTACTGAAAGAAATGTCAACATATGCATTGGAAAGGCAAATTAAAGATGCCAGAACTTTATTTTTAGAGGAACATTACACAATTAGAAAGGTATTCTGTATTGTATAGTACCAGATTGTAGAGAATTGAACTCTGTAACAAAAAATATAAATATGTAACTTTCTAAAACTAAAACAGCAATGTCTCAGTAACTTAAAATAAAATTGCATAAATATTACAATTATGCAATTTTAGGTTACAAAGATGTTGCTATTCTATTTCTTCATTTTCCCAATTCTACTTGTTTTTTTTATCAAAACTCACTAAGGTCATTATCTTCATCTTCCAAATTCTAATTTACTTTTATCTCAACTAAGATCATCATCTTCAATTTCTTGTTGCTTTTTATCACAACTCACGAAAGTCGTCATCTTCATCATCTAGTTGCATCTAATTATAACTCACTAAGGTCATCATGTTCATCTTCCTAATTCTAATTTCATTTTATCATGACTCACTAAGGACATCATGTTCATCTTCATAACTCCAATTTCTTTTTTATTACAGCAAAAGACATCACCTTCCTAATTTCAATTGCTTTTTATCACAACTCATTAGGGTCATCATCATCATCATCCTTATTCAAGTTGCTATTTATCACAACTCACTATGTTCATCATCCTTGTCTTCTGGTTGCTTTTTATCACAACTACTAAGGTGAGCATCTCCACCTACCTAATTCTAATTGCTTTTTATCACAATTCATTAAAATCATCATCTTCATCTTTCTAATTGTAATTATTTTTATTGCAACTCAATGAGTTTATCGTCTTCATCTTCTTGCTGCTTTTTATGACAACAATTGGAATTTGGAAGATGAAAATGAGGACCATCACATTCATCTTCCTAATTCCTATTGTTTTTTATTACAACTTACTGAGGTCATTATCTTCATCTTCTAATTGCATTTTATCTCAACTCCCTAAGGTAATCCTCATCTTCCTAATTCTAATTGCTTTTCATTAAGACTCACTAAGGTCTTCATCTTCTGGTTACTTTTTATCCCAACTTACGAAAATCCTCATCTTCATCTTCTTAATTCCAATTTCTTTCTATTGGAACTCAGTAGAGGCATCATCTAATTTTAATTTGGTTTTGATCACTACTCACCAAGATCATCATCAGCAACTTGCTAATTCAAATAGCTTTTTATCACAACTCACAGAAGTCTTCTTCTTCTTCTGCTTGCTTTTCATCACAACTCACTAAGGTCACCATCTTCCTAAATCTAGTTGCTTTTTATAACAACATCCCAAGGGCATCATCTTCATCTTCCTAATTCTAGTTACTTTTTATTGTAACTCACTAAAATCGTCATCTTCATCTTCCGAATTCCTGTTACTTTTTATCACAACTTACAAAGGTCATCATCTTCATCTTCCTAATTCCAGTTGCTTTTTATCACAACTTCCCAAAAGCATCATTTTCTTAATTGTAGTTACTTTTTATCACAACTGACTAAGATCCTCATCTTCATCTTCCCAATTCTAATTGATTTTTGTTACAACTCACTCAGGTCATCATCTTCATCTTCCTAATTTTAGTTGCTTTTTATCACAACTTCCCAAAAGCATTATCTTCTTAATTCTAATTGATTTTTTTTTTTAGTCATCATCTTCATCTTTCTAATTCTAATTGATTTTTATCCTACCTCACTAAAGTCATCATCTTCATCTTTCTAATTCTAATTGATTTTTATCCTACCTCACTAAAGTCATCATCTTCTTCTTCCTAACTCTAATTGATTTTTATCCTACCTCACTAAAGTCATCATCTTCTTCTTCCTAACTCTAATTGATTTTTATCCTACCTCACTAAAGTCATCATCTTCTTCTTTCTAACTCTAATTGATTTTTATCATACTAAATTCTTTCTAACTCTAATTGATTTTTATCATACCTCACTAAGGTCATCATCTTCTTTCTAACTCTAATTGATTTTTATCATACCTCACTAAGGTCATCATCTTCATCTTCCTAATTCTAATTGATTTTTATCATACCTCACTAAAGTCATCATCTTCTTCTTTCTAACTCTAATTGATTTTTATCATACCTCACTAAAGTCATCATCTTCATCTTTCTAATTCTAATCGATTTTTATGAATAAAGAATTATGATGAGACTCAAACTCATCTCCTCTTCTGTCACAGGAATGCCTGTTCCTTCTTACACTCTGTTTTACTAACTCATCAACAAGTACATAGCTGGTATCACAGAAGTTCTCTAATGATACCTATGAAGTCCCTGTGTACCCCTGTGTCTGATTGATTAGTTTAGTATTTGTTATTGTTTTAAACTCAAATAATTTTTAGATTATATTTTTTATTTTTTAATTATTAAAAAAGTAAAAAGAGAAAAAAAATATATATTTATCCGAATATTTGATACTGTCTAAGAAATAACAAAACTGACTGACCAACTCTGGTCCTCCCACTCAGGAATCAAATCCAAAAATTGAATGGGAAAGGAAAACTGAAGAGGGAATAGAATTTCAGATGGTAATTATTCTAATTGAAAAGAAATGTTTGTGAATATATTTTTGCATCAATTTAAAAAGTGAATTGGATGATTGATACGTAGATACATCAACTGAATTTTTAAAAATTAGTAAAGGGAAGTGATAGACTGTTATACAGCATTTTATATAGAAAGACCAAATCCCTTACAATATGTCTCTTCAAAAGACTGAAAAGTTAAAATCAGTCAAATACTTAGAATAAAAGAGATATGACATCCCAAGCATCCAGGTAAAACATTGTTGAACTCGTTAAATTTAATGAACATTTTTTATATAACATAGATTCTAAACTTCAGTAGTATATTTTATTTTTGACCCTACAAAAATTTTATATATGTATTAAGAATTACTTTTATCCCAAATTAAAACTACTTTTAAAATCATTGTAGAAATTGTTTGCTTTATTGGAAATTTCCTGACAATGAATATTAGATTTTAAATCACTGGAAGACATTTTATAAATTTATTTAATTTTTTGATAACAGAAAATATGTCAAAAATGAGAAAGAGAATAAATAAAGTAAAAGTAAAGTAAAGTTGGCGTCTGTAGTCGAGGGTTACCAGAAGGCTCCCTTTTCAATAGCTACTACACCAAGGTGTAGGGGAGGGTGCTACTCCTTTCCTTGGATTGCTCCACTTTATCCTCGATACGTGCTGAGAGTAAAGCAAGGAGGTATCAAGTACCATTTTTAAAGTCTTTGGTATGACGCGACCTGGGATTCAACCCAGGTCTCCCAGACCATTGGCGAACACTACTCACTTTGGTAAACTTGGAGAAAAATTGTCAATTAAAGAGTCTGTTACACATATGATTATTTGAATATTAAATCCATAAGTTATTATTTATATTGATTTTTTTTGTGACAAACACAATCAAAAGATTTTTCAGTATAACTTAGAAGTTATACTTTAATATGACTTATAAAAGAAGTCAAAAAAACCTGCCTGTTGTCATGTTACTTTAGTACAAGCAAAGAATCAAATGATAATAATAATTTTGGTAATATTTTATTTGGGAATGATATCAATAAATTCAGTAATAATGATATTAGAGACTGCAATTTCTATGATAACAGCAGGTATATTGATGACTAATAATGGCTAACTCATTAATTATTCATTTTTGGTCATCTGAGATGTTGTTAAATTGTAATTCAAACCATGAAAATTTGAAATTTTTGCATTATATTCTTGTATTTAAATGATTTCAACTGGACGCTCAAGTGTGAAATCCTCATTTATAAAACATAGCTTTGGTTTTTCATAGATTTTTATTTTACCAACACTGACTTTTTAAATATCCATTACAAATATGCATTTATGAACATATACATTGTCAGTTTTGCATTGAAGGAGAAATGAAAGAGGAAGAAAAAGTAAAATATACAATTCTTGTGGTGTGCCATGAAAAGTGTGTACAGGAAGATTACAATAATTGTATATAAATATAAGTAGTATTTAAAGATATACGGAAGAAAGAAAGATGACTATATCAGTAATTTAGTAAACTTGGCTTTGTTTGGCACAAGGCTCAAAGTTTGGCATTCCAAATATAATATGACTCCTTGCAAAAATTATGGAATAGGCACACTTTGAGGATAACCGGCTCATTGGCCTAATGGGTAGAGTGTTCGCCAATGGACCGGGAGACCTGGGTTCAATCCCAGGTCACATCATACTAAAGACTTTAAAAATGGTACTTGATGCCTCCTTGGTTAACACTCAGCAATATAAGGTACGTATCAAGGGTAAAGTGGAGCAATCCAGGGAAAAGAGTAGCATCCTCCACTACACCTTGGTGTAGTAGCTATTGAAAAGGGAGCCTTCTGGTTGTCCTCAACTATGGTCACAACCCTTTACATACCAGTATGTTTTCCTTTTTTAACAACCCCGTTTCTTTTATATTTACATTCAATTATAGATACAACTGACTGGAAATTAATCTCATTCATCCCAGTCCACTGTGAATTGCCTTGTTAAATGAGTTTTACAATCCTTTTCATTGTTTCAGTTGACTGTTTTTTTGTTAACGCCACATTTCCTTTCAATTAGGGATGAGTCCCCATGATATAATGGCTTAAGTGCTGGACTATGGCCTCAAAGTAAGTGAGTTTGAACTCCAGTCCTACTTTTATGTTCACTTTCAAACTAATAACCTTGAGAAAGGCATGAAACCACTTATCCCATGGTTATAGGTTAGATAGTATCACAGCTGTTCTTCAACAAGAATTGCTTTAGCATTAAATAACCTGTGTAGTTTGATATGCCATTAAACAGAACCAAACCAAACCTTTCAATTAGGTATGCCCAACCACTTGTTAAGGTCTGTATATCTAAATTTTTGCTGGTACTTGTTTTAAGAATGCAAATTACAAGATTATTCCATTATATTTTCCTCTGCATGGTTTTGAAAAAATTAAACTGTTTTTCTAAATAATCTAAACTTGTTTGTTTAAGGTATATTTTATAAAGCCAAATGTTCAACTATCAAATGAAAATATTTTGCATCTTATCTGTAATTAGTTTATTTACTGCTAAATAAATAAAAACCAAGATGAACATCCTCTAAGTATGCTAATTCTATTATTTTTACCTCGGGTAATAGAACTCACTTATGGTCTGTTAGCCTAGCTTGTTAACCATTAAATCAAGTAGTGTATTTGGAAGATGATTTTAATTAATTCAGAAAAAATTGTTCAAGTACTTTAATAATCATAATACACAAGACTAAAAATATTGAGATTTAAGCTTTAAATCTCAACTTTTAAAATTCAACATTTTAATGAAGATGTGTGCACAGCTTAGCAACAATAAAGTGATGAGATCAGGACATTTGACAGCTATCTACTTAATGAAGTCTAGAAACGCTAGTGTCAACTTAAAAGAAGAATATATGAGATCTTGATACTCTTTGAGAAAAGTATTTTTCGGTGAAACATAGGACTGTGCAAGTGCTGTACCATCTATACTCACCAGACATACTCCTGTATTACTTTTTCTTGTTTCCTAAACTAAAAATTTAACTCAGTGATAAGATTTGAGGATGAGGAGGACATTAAAAAATACAACTGTGAAGTTTTACACCATATCCAGTGAATAGTATCAGAGATAATTTGACCAATACAAAACTTACTGGAATAAGTGTGTTGAATTTGAAGGAAAATTTTGAAAAAAAAATATCATTTCATTCATTTTTTATTTCTTTCTTTCTAAATACAGCTTCAGTTTCAGTACTTTTGAACATACCTCATATTCTACGACAGTTGTTTTTGTGCACAGTTTTAACATTTTTAAGGTTGTAATTTAAAACCAAACGTGGGAGTGAAAAAAATGTGACTATTTTCTGAATGCTACTTCATGTTTTTAGTCAATAATTAAAGATATTTTTTTAAACTAATAACTTTATTGAAAAAGTGTGTACGCCTCTAATTACTTTATGATAAATGCTGTGTTGTACATTTGTATAAGAAGGGCACACTAAATAAAGCCGAGAAAGGAGTTACAAGGATAACATGAATGTTGTAGTTAATTATATGTAACAAGCTCATAAAGAAAAGTTACTTAATAGTGTAGTAGAGGAATTTTCCTGTACTGTGATGAAAAGTTTAATACTGAAATGAATTATGAATAAAACAAAAAATAGCAAAATAAACAACAAGAGTTTGAAGTGAAACAGGCATCTTTTTATATATTATTTTTGGTACAAAAAAATAGTAGTAAAGAGTAAATAGTAGGACAGACTGAGCTCTTTAGCCTTGGTATAGACAAATTGTTTTTAGTAATAGGGTAGTTGATTGGTTTGGTTTGTTGGGTTTTATGGCATATCAACCTTAGTAGGTTATTTAACACCAAATCCATTTTTATTTTACAAAAGATATGTTGTGTGAGAATTAATCTTTGTGTGTATACAGTGTATGTAAGTGTTTTAGAATTTAAAATTAGTTACTTACTTGTCAGTCCTGAAATTCCTGTATCTTTCCCTCGGGTATTAGTGTGAAAGTGGACATAATCGCATGACTGGAGTTCAAATTCACTACCATGCTGCAATTCAGCACATTAGCCACAATACCGCAGAGATTTTCCCTGAAGGAATTGGATCCTGGTATTTCTTTTTCAAAATGGTCTCTGGAACTTCCCATTCAAACCTTAAATTTTTTTTCATCAACTCCTCAAAACATTGATACACTGTTCTCACTGTTGGTGAGGTGAATGACCCTTTTCACCATTTACATCATATAGTCTCAATAACTTTTATTGAACTATTCTTATTTAAGAAGTAAATGTTGCTTACCACACAAAATTCTTTTAGGAATGAAAACAAATGAAATAACAGAATAAAGACTTTATATGCATGTGTGCAAATTATTTAAATTCATTTTTTTCAATAGATTTCATTCATTCATTCATATATATATATATATATATATATATGGAGGCATTCGCAGTGTAATAGATTTTATAGTAGGAAATGGATACAGCAACCTGAGTTCAAATCTGAGATGAGGCTGTTTGCATTTCTCACAGTGCTGATATCCTTAGGAAAGGTAGCAATCCAACTATTCTCCTTCCAGCTATAAGTAAATAGTAGGACAGACTGAGCTCTTTAGCCTTGGTATAGACAAATTGGTTTTAGTAATAGAGTAGTTGATTGGTTTGGTTTGTTGGCTTTTATGGCATATCAACCTTTGTAGGTTATTTAACACCAAATCCATTTTTATTTGAATAATCAGTTCCATTTAAAACAATTCAGTTTAGCATGAATACACAGTTTAATTGTCAAAAACATTTCTATTTCAAACTATTCAAGCAGTTATATATAACAATTCAGTTTAGCATAAGTTCAGTTTTAGTGTCAAAAACAGTTCAATTCCAAATAATTCAGTTTAGCATAAGCACGCAGTTTAAATTTAAGCACAGTTTAATTGTGAAAAATATTTCTATTTCGAGCTATTCAGTTTAGTCAAGCAGTTCTAATTCAACTAATTCAGTTTAGTATAAGAACAGAGTTTGTTTACACTCAATTAAATGTCAAAACAGTTCTATATTAAACAATTCAGTTTAGAGTAAATACAGTTTCAATGTCAAAAAACAGTTCTATTTCAAATAATTCAGTTTAACATAAGCACACAGTTTAAATGTAAGTACGGTTTAATTGTCAAAAACATTTCTATTTCAAGCTATTCAGTTTAGCATAAGTATGCTGTTAGTTCTATCTAACCCATAGATAGGGCCCTATCAGGTGCTACCACTCCAGGCCAGAGTGAACCTGAGAGCAATGGCAATAAAGGGGTACTCTTCATTCCCCAAAGCTCCAGCATTGCTGGAACCTCACCATCAGATTGTTTAGTGTCATATCAGGACACTCATTGGTGGGGGGGTCTTACCCTTCTTCAGAGGTGTCGTCAGTGTATTCTACAGCCCCAGCCGACTGGGCAATACACAGTTAATGTCAAAACAGTTTTATTTCAGATAATTCAGTTTAGTATAAGTACACAGTTTAGATGTCAAAACAGTTCTATTTTGAGCAATTGAGTTTAGCATTAGTACACAGTTTTAATGTCAAAACAGTCTTATTTTAAACAATTCAGTTTAGCATAAATACACAGTTTAAATGTATAAAAACAGTAAATGCCAACCACCGATTAGTTCTATTTAACCCATAGATAGGACCCTTATGTGGTGCTACCACTCTGGGCCAGAGTGGACCTGAGAGCGATGGTAATAAATGGGTACTCCGCATTCCCCAAAGCTCCAGCATTGCTGGAACCTCACCATCAGATTGTTTAGTGTCATATCCAGGACACTCGGGTTTTTTTTTACCCCTCTGCAGAGAAGCAGTCAGTGTATTCTACAGCCCCAGCCGACTGGGCAAAATAGAGTAGTTGATACTTAGAGCAAATTACCATCAGCAGTGGTAAATACCACCTCATTAAACTCTTTTAAGTCTAGGTGGAATAAAATATGGAATAATCATAAATACTCAATAGAAAAGCAACTACCATTTCCACCTCAAGATATATGGAAACTATAAGTAAACTACATTGATAACCAGCTGACAGGCCTCCAGACTCACTAGATCCAACTAATGAAGATGCCATTATTATCATTATTTACTCCTTTAGAGTTTTTCATGTCAGCGTTAGCTAATGGTCTTTCACTGGAGTTTGAATGACAGCGTCACCTCAAGTCTCCAGGACTCTTCTCAGTATTCTGGCCATTCTCAATAATACTGTCATTTGGATGGTCTCCACACGGCTGCCAACTTCCAAGTCCTCCAGTCCCTTTAATAATCCTTTTGTTACTGTACCAAAAGCACCAATCACAATTGGTATAATTGTCACCTTCATGTTCCACAATTTTTTCAATTCTCTAGCAAGGTTGAGGTATTTATCCTTCTTTTCATGTTATTATTATTATTATTATTATTATTATTATTATTATTATTCACCACTGAATGATAATTTTGTTGCGAGAAGTCTTCATACTTAACTTTGTTTTTTAATCATTCAAATTTTCAGGACATCAGAGATAACAAGGAAATACTAATTAGAATCCCTCACTCCATACTAAATAAAAACATCAATATCATCAAGGACTATTGTTGCAATGAACACCCAATGGGTTTGTAGGTTATATGCTAAATAATGAATGTCAACATGATTTTATCTTTCAAATGTTGAGTCATTCTTGAATTTGCTTATCAAAAAATCTAGTAGTAATATATTTAGTAGAGAAGCAAAAGAATTAATATCTCCAGAGAAACCAAAGAAATTTTGATTATCAGAAATTAAGAAAGTCTTACATGTTCTAAAATTGCAACAAACTTGTCAAAAAATGTCACCTAAATTGATAACGGCAAACCACTTCATCTCCTCCATCCTAGCCCATTTCAATTATTGTCTGCCATTTTCAATAAACACTGGAATATTTGAAAGGTGATAAATTTTCTTAATGTAAGTCATAAAGCATGTTTAGCCATATGGATAACAAGAACTGGAAAAGCAATTCATTAGGAAATTATGTTCAGCATTTATGGTGAAAAAAAAGTAACAACATTTGTATGTACTGGTATTTTTATGTAGGCATTACCAATTTAAGTGTTTATACTGACTGGCTCATTAACTACATTTTTGTAGATTAAAAAAAAGATATCAACTGTAAGCATTGGAATATGGTGCTTAATTTATGACTTTGTAAGAACAGTGACAATGCAAATTTTATATATATCAGCAACATTTTGGAAAATATAAATGCATTTACAGAATAATGTTAGGATTTTAAGTCTTTATTTGAACAAACATAATAAACCATTATTAACTTTTGATAAGTATTTCTTTCATCTTAATTTTAAACATCATCAGGGGTGTTCTCATGGTGTAATGGTTAAAGTGATGGACTGCAGAATCGTAGTGAGTTCAAACTCCAGTTGTGCTATCATGTTCACTTTTGGGCAAATACTCTTGGGAAAGGTATGAACCCCCTTATCCTCCCAGCTATTGATTAAATAGTCCCTCTACTGTTCTTCTAGGAGAATGGCTTTGGCATTAAATAACCTACAAAGGTTGACACGCCATTAAACAAAGAAACCAAACCAAATCTTAAACATCATCATCATCATCATCATGACTATTAATGATTATAGCGTGCATATTACAAAGGATAACTTTGTACAAAAAAAACAATAACAAAGATGCTCAGTGATTGGAAAAAGATAAAGAATAAGTTTGAATTGATTTACTCTTTTGCCAGCAGTTAGAAGTCTTGATCACCAGAAAGTTCTTCAATCACCAGAATAGATTATATGGCTAAACATATTCCTCATCGAAAACAAAAGAATTTAACACAATAAAAAAGAACTAAATGTATGGTGAAAAAGCTTGACAGCAACTACACAAGAATGCTGTGAACAATATTGAACAAGTCCTGGAGGCAGCACCTCACAAAGCAGCAGCTGTACAGCCACCAACCACCCATCATGAAAACTATCAAAATTAGATGAACCAGACATGCAGGACACTGCTGGAGAAGTAGAGACGAGCACATAAGTGATGTACACCTGTGTACCCCTTCATATGGACGAGCAAAGGCTGGACGACCAGCTCGAACCTACATGTAGCAGCTCTGTGCCAAGACGGGATATAGTCCTGAAGCCCTACCGGAGCAATGGACGATAGTGAGGGGTGGCGAGAGAGAGAGTCAGGGATATCCATGCTGATAGCACGACATGATGATGATGATCTAGATGATGTCTTGATTGCCACACAATTCTACGATGAAATTAACAAACTAAAACAAACCCTTG
This sequence comes from Sepioteuthis lessoniana, assembly GCA_963585895.1. Lineage (NCBI taxonomy): Eukaryota > Metazoa > Mollusca > Cephalopoda > Myopsida > Loliginidae > Sepioteuthis > Sepioteuthis lessoniana. The sequence goes on from OY757907.1 coordinate 123,819,683, forward strand.
AAAAGAACTCTGTACTAAAGTTAACTATCCCATTCCAGCAACAATGACAAATTCATTACATCCCTATACAAAAAAATTAACCAGTCACAACTCCACTTTACTTAACTATTGTTGTGATGCTGAAAGATATAGGGAACACAAAAAGGTTGATAGAAAAACATATATATTCAAGTAACAGAAACAAGATACAAGTGAACCTGGTCAAACAGTAGTTAGTTAATAGGAAGTTGTGAGTCCAGTGGGGTAGCGACTATCCGTCCACTATACAGATGGTATCACACATGATTGTGTCATGCTGATTGGGTTAACTCCATCTAATGCTCTCATTGATGTGTATTTATGGAGTGGGGTGAGTCTATTATGTAGGGAGTACAACACTGTCTATCTATCTGTTGTGATGCTGACAAAAGAAAGATACAGGGAACACAAAAGGTTTGATAGAAAAAACATATATATTCAAGTAGCAGAAACTAGATACAAGTGAATCTGATCAAACAGTAGTGAGTTAATAGGAAGTTGTGAGTCCAGTGGGGTAGCGACTATCCGTCCACTATGCAGATGGTATCACACATGATTGTGTCATGCTGATTGGTGCACTCCCCACCTGACACTCTTGTTGATGTGTATTTATTGAGGAGGGTGAGTCTATTATGTAGGGAGTACAACAACTATCATAGTGAATACCCACCAAAATATAAAATAGCCCTTATAAAAAAAACTTAATCCATAGAATTTATCACTTATCCTCCTCTAAGATAATATTTCATAAGAAACTAATTAACATAAAACAAACTCTAGTAAATAATAACTTCCCTAATAAACTAATCAATCAACAAATAAAATCATATCTCCATAACATCCTTAAAAATAACAATAACAACAACAATAATAGTACTGACAGAATAAACTTATATTACAAGAATCAAATGCATAAAAACTGCAAATTAGACAAGCAAGTAATTACCAACATTATACACTGACACATTAAACCCATCAAACATCAAAAACAAATAAAACTCATTATCTACTAGATTGAATTTAAAACGTCAAACCTCATGATTAAGAATAACACAAACTCCCCCTAAACTTTCCTAAATCAAACTAAAGAAGTGTATAAATTTACATGTCCATTTTGAGAGTGTCTCTTGGAAAATAACATAACAGCTAATACCTACATTGTCATACAACAACCACACTCTGTCGTCGCCTTATGTACCACCTCTGACATAAGTACCATAAAACAGCATCTAATGACAAAGTGTAACAAAGACTCTGACAAACTCAAATCCCTGGATATAAAAAAGATTCTAATTAACAATACAGAAATCATATATAAAAATAACAATAAAAACCGTTTGCAAATCCTCAAAGCAATAACTATAAAAAATTTTAAAAAACTACTATAAATAAAATACCATTCAACACTGATATTAACATATTAAACATATTCAATAACTAACCACCCATTCTAACAGAATGAACCAACCCAATCTGTTAAAAAAAAACACTCCAAATAAATATAGATAAAACTCAACAAACAACCTAAGACAACCCCTGAGGATGACCAATGAAATGGTTAAAAGTGCTTGGGCTAGTATGGGGTACTTTCTTCACCATCTTGACCCAGACATAAGAAAAATGACAAGAAGACTCGAACATTTTCCTTTGAAGATTTTGAAAAGGAAACAATCTGTAGTCTTTAACCAAACATGCTTACATAACGACTTTCGACCTAGGTATATATATATATATATATATATAATTTTATTTATCTATTTTGACACTAATAAGATATATGTATTCACATTCTCAGAATAACAAGGATATATGGAAGTTCTCAGATTAAAAAGATATATGGGCATTTTCAGACTTACAAGAATATATATATTTAGATTAACAAGGATATACATCGACAAAGTTACAAGGATACATGAACATTCTCAGATTAACAGAGTTATATGAACATTCTCAAACTGACAAAGTTATATAGACATTCTCAGTCTAATAGGATATATAGACAGATTCAGAATAACACCATATGGACACATTTTCAGACTAACAAGGATATATGAAAATTCTCTGACTAATAAGATTATGTAGACATTCTTAGTCTAACAAGATGTGGAGAAATTTTCAGAATAATATTTTTGACATTCTCAGAGTAAAAAGATATATACATATTATCAGACTAACAAGGTTACATGGACCTTCTCAGACTGACAAGATTATATGGATATTCTCAGATGAACAAGATATTCAGACAGTTTCAGAATAACATTATATGGAGACATTCTCAGTCTAACAATCTATTTTTGCATTCTCAGAGTAATGATATAGACGTTCTCAGACTAACAAGAATATATGGATATTTTCAGTCTAACAAGATATATATATATATATATATATATATATATATATACATAGACAATTGCAGAATTACACGATATGGAGACATTCTCAGACTAACAGTACATTTTGACATTCTTAAGGTAACAAGATATATAGACATTTTTAGATTAAAAAGAATAAGAAAACTGGAGCTACAACATGAACCAACCCAAATAAAAACAACACTGAACCTGGTAATCATTCAAAAATAGACCTTGGTTCAGCCACCAAACCCATTAAAAACACTCAAGCCCCACCCCAGTAGATACAAACAACTACCAAAAAAACAAGGAAACCAACCAATTAAGGCATTTGTAATGGCAGATTAATGATATTCTAACCATAACAATGTAAGCTCTCAAAATTTTGCTAAGCATCTTTGAAAGACTTGTAGATTTAAAAATGACCCACATGAATGAATTATCAATTAAAGCTGTCACACCCTTTAAAAAAAATAAATGAATAAAATAAATGAAAATAAACCTTGCATCAAGTTTAAAAATGGAACAGGAATTACTGACATGGAGACACCTGTTTTTGGAGTGAAAATGAAATCCTAGCAGACATGGTTGTAAACAAACCCAGTGATTCCAAAAACAACATGTTCCAATAAGACAAAAAGTCTGGAATTTAGTGGATTCCTATAAAAAAAAACAGTTAAAAAACCTTACTCTGTAGACACCATCAAAACCCAGTAGACAATAGAAGATACAGCAGACTGCCTAACACACAGCAGTCAACAGTCAATCTACCAATGTATCAATGTAGCCAAAGGGTCAACTACAGTTCACTGCTACATACATTCACTCATATACAACCCACAGAGCAAAACAAATTCCAAAATAACATGAGTAAAACATATCATGTTCACATACAAGATTTTTGTCTACAAAAGTTTTTCCTTTGCAGGGACATTCTCACTCACATAAAATTACACACAATAGCTTTTCTTTTCAATTTGCCATCTTATCCATTTCCTCTCAATATATTTCCATTTTGTTATTGTTCCAAAGAATTTGTTTTCAACTTTTATTTGTGGTATTAAGACTTTGTTATTTGCATATCCTTCCTATTTCTCCATTCATTCATTCATTCCCTTAATTTGACCAGCCGGCTGTGGCTGTAGAATACACCGACGGCACCTCTGCAGAGGGGTAAAAAAAAAAAACACCAATGAATATCCTGGATATGACACTAAACAATCTGATGGTGAGATTCTAGTGATACTGGGGCTTTGGGGAATGCGGAGCACCCCTTCATTGCCATTGCTCCCAGGTCTACTCTGGCCTGGAATGGTAGCACCTGATAGGGCCCTATCTATAGCTTAAATACAACTAAACAGCATACTTATGCTAAACTGAATTGTTTGAATTAGAACTGTTTGACAAACTGAATAGCTTGATATAGAAATGTTTTTTACAATTAAACTGTGTACTCATGCTAAACTAAATTGTTGGAAATAGAACTGATTATTTGTTTATAAATGGATTTGGCATTAAATAACCAATCAAGGTTGGTATGTCATAAAATCCAAACAACCAACCAACTAACATTCCCTTACATCTCTCACTTGATTAGCAAACAATCAACCAAATTTTCTCCCCTTTTTCTATGAATTAGGAAAAATGAATATTACTACATGTAGCTAGGGCTAGAATATACTTTTCAGATCTTTCACCAGATTAACATTCCATGCAACACTCTTTGTCTGGTCAGCAGTTCCAAAATTTCTAGGTATTGAAAAACTCTCAAAAGAATTCATCAAATCAAAAATGAAACCAATGTTTGATAATATAATACATCAAAAAATATACAGAAAAGTAGTATAAGATCATAGAATGTGTTATAATTTGATTCTTAAGTTCCTCAATGTCCTCAATTAACCTCCACAACTCTTCCTTACCTCTTATAGTGACCAATTGACTCTGTTCTTCCAGCTGTCCCCAGGTTAACCAGTATATATGGAGAGGCAAGAATTCTCATTTTCAGACCCCCCCCAACTTTGAACTCCAAGTTTAGCTAAAAAACAACAATTTATTACTAAAATAATTAACTAAAATCACAAATTATTTTACAGGGGGAATAAGAGGGTTCATACATTCCCAAGGATTATAGTCCAAAAGTGTTTCTAATAGCAACTACACCACAGGAACTCCTCCTTTTATTGCAGTTAATATCCTAAGTTATTGTGGTAAATACTTAACATAATTTGATGGCTGAATAATGATGTGTAGAAGTAATATGAATAAAATATTTGGTCAAAAAATAACTTGGTTAGATTTATTTATTTATTTATTTATTGATTTATCAACTCTTGTGGGATATTAAATGCCAAACCTGTTTGCATATATATATATATATATATATATATATATATAAACCTAAAATCAATAAAATTAATTTGTTTTGAAATGCTTTTAGATTTTTTTTTAATATTCCCAATTCCTTGGTAGTATTCTATTTCCATTAATAGCATTCTGTTTTAAATTCATCAGTAGCTCAGTTTCATCCAACTCAGTGTTTGCATATCTTTTTGTTATGTTATAAAAACCAAAAACTTTCAAAAATCTTTCAAAACTGATTTTAAAAAACAACACTCTTTACACAAGCAAGCAATCCCTGATGATGGCCTATGAAAGGTCCAAAAGCATTCAGGACAATTTTGGTAAATTCTCCACCAATTCCAACCTGAAACCAAGACACTTATCAGGTAACTCAAAAGGATCTTAATTGAATTATACAGACAAAATGTGTCTTTATGTGGGCAACTTTATTTTTAAATGAGTTAGAGCTCATTTATTTGCATACAAATGGTTTCAAGTATTTCTATTTAATATTTGTAATTTTATTTGATACTAAGCACTTGTTTGTACACTGTTAAATGGTTTCAAGCATTGCTATCTAAATGCAATTAACCTTCAGCCACTGCCTTCAATTACCTTTAGGATAAAATAGGGTTGGTACTTTTTTTCACAAAATCAATTTAAAGAATAGGATTGGGACAATCATATTAGTGGTAGGGTTTGACATGATCAGCTGATTGATTGGAATGGACCTCTCCGACCACCCATCAAACCCAGTAAGGCCCAAAGTGGATTATTGTAGGTCATGGGACTACTTTGTTTTTAGGGTTATGGAACTCTCAGCCACCAGGATCCCATCCTGAAGCATTACAGTTCACCATCTACTGCCAACAGTTAGCTTTTTTGTGGGGTCTTAGCCAACTAGGCACAAAAATAGCTGTTTTAAAACAAAAATTACAACTCTAGGTTCGTCCACTCAATACTCAGTTTTATTTGTCACCATAAAATGGAAAATAAAGCCTTCAATGGCTTGTCTTTGATATTTATTTCAAAAAATTGATCACATGATACAAAGGATGGACATGTGACAATGTTAACTTTTTTTTTCTTTTTTTGTAAAAATTAGGTATTTTCTTTTTTTTCTTTACACTTTGAGGTTTATCTAGAGGTAGATTAGATTCCTTGCTGAAATAAATTTATAATGACAATTTAACCATGTTTGAGTTTCCTTCTAATTGCACTATATATATATAAAAGAAGAAATGAAAATAAAAGAAATAAAAAGTGCTTGATGCATTTATGACAGAGCAGGTATAAAGCCTAAAAAATATTAGAATTATGGATACAAGATGTCTGTTACTTAAACTTTCATTCTCCTTTATTTAGACTGCCCTAAATTATATATAGATTTTTGCATTTTCTTGTGAATATTACATATACAAAAATCTTATCAAGTGATAATACCTTACACTATGTAGATGCTTGATTAGTCATTTTTCTCATATTTTTAACTGATGATTATGCATATCACAAGTAATTGACTTCTAGCACTCATATATATATATATATATATATATATATTGTTACGTACCTGCCACTAGCAACCATATTTGTTTTGCCTGAACATGTCAACGACAGAGTAGTATGTAAAAGAATAAAGATTTATAATTCATCCTATTTCCCGAGTTGGCTCATAAAGATATTTCATGGGTAATAATAATAAAAAAAGGTATCGACAACAGGTTGAGGGATTATTGCACAGAAACAATGTATCAGAATGAATAGCAAAATAAAATTAAACACAACAGTAATTTCAACAACATATTTTTTAGTTGGCGACCATAGTCAAGGGTGACCTGAAGACTCCCTTTTCAATAGCTACTACACCAAGGTGTAGGGGAGGGTGCTACTCCTTCCCTGGATTGCTCCACTTTACCCTTGATCTGTACCTTATAATGCTGAGTGTTAAGTAAGGAGGCATCAAGTACCATTTTTTGAGTCTTTGGTATGACTCGACCTGGGATTGAACCCAGGTCTCCCTGGCCATTGGTGAACATTCTAACCACTAGGCCAATGTCCGGTACAAAAGCATGCATTCCCCAACAACATATAAAATACATTTATTCCATTATCATTCAACTAACAAAATAATATAAACACATATAATACAGTTCAAGAGATATACGGATAGGACTTATCTGAGAAACAATGTTGAGCTGGAATATTCGATATAAACATGATAGAAAATTATGTTCTATCAGCATTTTTCTGTTCTGTTGTTTATTTTTCATACATATTTGTGCCTTTTCTTCCCAACTACTGAAATTGCATGTTTCTTTTCAAGTGTTCACATCACTTTTCCCTGTTCAACTGTTCATGCCACGGTCTCTGCTTCAGCTGTGTCTGTTTCAAACTAAACCACCCCTGCCTTCCTATTTGTGCTAGTAGGCAAAAGGAGTCTCATTCTTTCTATTCCAGGGGTTCTTCTGGTCAACAACCTCCCACTTCTCCTCTCCCAATGTATCTGTTGGCTGCTACTATGTGAAACATCCCAAGTACATCTCAATATATATATTTGCCAGCTACCACATATGCTGAAATGCAATAGCTCCTCTCATGAATAAAGTACTCCAGGTAGTTGATAACGTATATGTAAAAAGATATAGGTAAAAAATTACTTCACTTACACAGAGAATAACAATGGCTCTTGGGTAAGATATCCGACTGATGTAAAGTCAGCCAGGTTTTGATCTCGGCTTGAAGCATCTCACAGGTCTAGCCACACTGAAGAGTTGTGATACAATGAAACAGTCTGTTTGTAGATGACAATACACACACACACACATACACACTTATATATATATATATATATATATCTTCAGAACATTTTTTTATTTTTTGAAATAGTGAGTGTCCTAGATATGACACTGAACAATCTGATGTTGAGGTTCCAGTAATGCTGGAGCTTTGGGGAATGCGGAGTACACCTTTATTGCCATCACTCCCAGGTCTACTCTGGCCTGGAGTGGTAGCACCTGGTAGGGTCCTATCTATGAGTCAAATAGAACTAAACTGTGTATTTATGCTAAACTGAACAGCTTGAAATAGATCTGTTTTGACAATTAAACTACATACCTATGCTATACTGAATTGTTTGAAATGGAACTGTTTTTGATATTGAAACTGTACTTATGCTAAACTGAATTGTTTGAAATAGAACTGATTTTGACAAAACTACACTTATACTAAACTGAATTGTTTGAATTAGAACTGTTTGACGAAACAGAATAGCTTGAAATAGAAATGTTTTAAACTATTAAACTGTGTACTTATGCTAAACTGAATTGTTTGAAATAAAACTGTTCATTTGTATAAAAATGGATTTGGCATTAAATAACCTACAAAGGTTGATATGCCATAAAACCCAAACAAACAAACAAAATTTTAAAAAATTGTAGGAAGTGCTCAATACTGGCCAGTAGAATAGGATAAAACCTAAAACAAAAATATTTAACATACGCTTTCTCATCTGAAGATTGCAGTTTGTTTGTTTTTACTTTCTTAAAAAGATTACATGAAACTCTAATTAAACTTTAATAAGGGGGCCAGAAAGAGGTTAGTGTACTACTTTGTTTCAGGTTATATAGATATATATATATATATATATATGTGTGTGTGTGTGTGTGTGTGTGTGTATGATGAGTTTATTTTGGCTGATGAAAATGTAGAATGGCATTCCATTTTTGTTGCAAGTCAGCTTATTACTGATGAGGCCAATATGGAATAAAGATAGCAAGCCCCAGCTACTGCAGAAGAAGTTTTGAGAAGTGTGATGGTTCTGTCTTTTCTTTGAAACACTGGTTCAAGTACATACTGAGAATAGTGCCGAAATAGTATGTTTGGAAAGTATTCAAGTAGGTGTAGTTTATAGCTGTAGATGACCCATTATTTAGTACCATATAAATGGGTGGTTATCATGACAGCTTTGTAGACTTTTACTTTAGTGTATTTCCTAAAGTTCTTATATCTCTAGACATTTTTTTGCAGACTACCAATGTTTATATTTTTATCTTGGTTAGTCTGTTGTCGGTCAATTTGTCAATGTTTTTATCAGAAGATATGAAACATCCCTTGTTTTCTGTTCTGTCTGGTTGAAGAAAATACAGGGTTAGTGATACTCTTGCCAAAGTGTAAGTTCATGAAAAATTATAGTTTTGTTCAGACAGTGTTCTTGAAGGTAGACAGAATGATAAACAGACCATCCAATAATTATCACCATAGTCTTTGTGACCTTTCTTGAACAGTTATAAGCAGCACATTTGTCCAGTCATCATAGATTGCATCATATACTTTATATCTGTGGGAGATTTTGGTGTAATGTTATCGTCATAAGAAAAAAGAATCAGTGACCAAGTTCAAACCCTTAACGAGGCTGTTTGCATTTCACTTTGTATTAATGCCCTTGAGAAAGAGATGAATCCATCTGTTCTTCTTCTAACAATTGGTACATGGTGCATTCAATAGGTTTCCAGACTTTTTTGTACAGTCATTTAAAATTGTCATAGACTCTTGAAAATTCAGTATGTTATTGCTATATATCTTATGAGATGACTGACCAATTTTTATGATTTCACATTCAAATGAACTGCTACATCAGGAATGGGAATACACCCTACTAAAGCCTGATTGTCACAGCTAGTGAATTTCAAAAATGCAATCTGGACGTGAGGACTCTCTAGAAGAACGATATACAATAAAATTCTGTTTTAAACTTGGAAAAAATGCAACAGAAACGTATGGAATACTTCAGACTGCTTTTCAACCATCTTGCATGAATCGAGCATGAGTTTTCGAGTGGCATAAGAGATTCAAGGAAGGCAGAGAGTCTGAGAGGGATGATGAGAGTTGTGGGAGGAGTAAGGAAGTCAATAGACCAGAGTTGATTGGCCAAAAGGTTAGGGTTAGGGTTACTATGTTGAGGTTTTAAGGGAGTTCAGGAAGAGATCCCATCGGAAGAGGCCAGCACTCTTCAAATCGAGTCAGTGGCATTTCCTCCAGGACAATGCACCAGTCAACAACTCCATCCTTGTCACAGATTATTTGACCAAGATGGGCATCAAGACAGTTACTCACCTTCCTTAATGTCCAGACCTTGCTCCCTGTGACCTTTGGTTATTCCCTAAGCTCAGAGGCTGTTGTTATGAGACAATTGAGGAGCTGAAAGAGGCTGTGATGAAGGTCATTGACATGCTCACACAAGAGGACTTCCATGGGGCCTTCGAGAGGTTGTTGGAACAATACAAGTGCATCGCAGCCAGAGGAGATTACTTCAAAGGGGACTAGAGTTTCATGTGTGTACTATCAATAAAAGTGCCCACACGGAAAAAGTCTGGAAACTTATTTAATAATCCTCATAACTATTAGAGCAGCCAGGTTTCTTTAGTCTTGGCTAGGGAACCAGTCAAGGAGAATGAAAACTCTGAAATCAAACTAGCTGTACTCTACTTAAAAATTGACCTCGTGTTACATCCTGCTTGCAGGAGAGAAGAAATACATACTTTATGTAATAGTTCAATAAGCTTTGGGGCATGCAGTTTGAGGGGTTCCATGTTGATACCATCAAGACCAGTTGATTTCTTTTTGTTCATTAGATAAGCAGTTTGGTTACTTCTTGGAATGTTGTCAAGCTCTTCTTTTATAAAATGTTGATGAAACTTCTCTAGAAAACCAAAGTCAACATTGAATGGTCTTTTGAAAACACTGCTATAGGCTCTCTCCAGTGGTTTCTACATAGACAGATATGTACATTCATAAATATGTTTTTTTGTTTATTATCAAGATCATAAATACTTTAGCATATATCAAGTTAAATTTTATAACAATTTTTGTTTTATTGTTATGTGATAGAATATAATGCATTAATCATAAAACTTTTAAAAAGATTAATTTTATAGAAATGATTGTGTGATGGATTTAAATGGCATGTAAATTTCACAGGAAATTGATGTTTTTCTTTGCTAGATTACACTAAATGAAATATTTCAGTTTGCAATGCCAAATTTCCCACAAAGCTGAAACACACCTATCCAAAACCTGTATTTAGCCACATGCATCTTTATGTTGCTTTTCCATTATCAGGCCTTTGATGGAAAAGAGAGTCCAAGTAAGAAAAATATTTTTCACAGTTATCTTTCATAAAGTTCAGAAAAATATTTGCCTTAGTTAAACAAGTGTATATAAACTTATGAATAGATAAAACTATAAATAATAATATTTATCTTTTTTTATAGATTTCTCCCAATAGATTATTTTCCACAAAAAATGACAAAATTATCTATGTATGGATTGACACTTCTGCCTTTGATCACAGTGACACTCCTGCCTCAGATCAGAGTGACACTCCCGGAAACTTCTGCCTTAGATCACAGTGACATTCCTTGACACTTCTGCCTTGGATCACAGTGACACTCCATGACACTTCTACCTCTGATCAGAGTGACACTCTTTGACACTTCTACCTTTGATCAGAGTGACACTCCTTGACACTTCTGCCTCGGACCACAATGACATACCTTGACACTTCTGCCTTGGATCACAGTGACACTCCATGACACTTCTGCCTCTGATCAGAGTGACACTCCTTGACACTTCTGCCTTGGAGCAAAGTGACACTCCTTGACACTTCTGCTTTGGATCAGTGACACTCCTTGACACTTCTGCCTTGGATCAAAGTGACACTCCTTGACACTTCTGCTTTGGATCAGAGTATAGTATAATAAAAATGATACTAGATGTCTACCAATTTATCATGTATTAATGCCTTACAGAATGCAAAAAATGAAAATAAACTCAGTGAATAATTAGATAAATGTTATGGTTTTTATTTAAATTAGTTCCAAAATTTTACAAAATTGATACACAAAGAATTTTGTTATGAACACAAAGAAATAACTTATTAAAATTGATTTATCTGGTATTCCAATTGCTAAAAATCTGCTATAAAATTTCTACTTGTACTATTTGAAAATATGATTATAAACAAATCTGAATAGAAGTTTTTATAACAAAACACCTATATTCAGGATAATCCAAAGGTGCAATACAGCTCAGTTAGTAACATTAGAATAAGCTGACTCTATCCCTTGCAGAGGGGTTGGACCCAATACACACAAAAAAGGGGTGTCCAGCTTAGGATGCTAAATTGCATCTGATGGTGAGGTTCCACTTTTCGAGATCTGAGGAGTGTGGATTACCTCTTGATTGTCATTACTTCCAGGTCCACTCTGACCCAGAGTGATAGTATATGTTAGGGTCCCATCTATGGGTTAAATAGATCTGTTTGAAAAGTAATCCTGTTCGATAAAACCATGTGCAAAAAAATCCTAAAATAAAATATATCTATACAAAAAATGGAAATATGAATGTACAATGAATGTTATTTCCTAAATACTAGGCATAAAATAACCCTAGAAGGTTATATATATATATATATATATATAGATATGTTTATTTCCGTTTGTGTGTGTGTGTGTACGGTTCATGCTTTATTTAACTTAGGTTTGAATTTATCTATAAATTTTATTGATGAATTCAAACCTAAGTTAAATAAAACATGAACCGGACACACACACAAATGGAAATAAACACATATATATATATATATATATATATATATACCCACACAAAAACATAAGTAATTAAAAACCATTCAAAATGCAAACACTAGTAAATTAAAATCTCATTTACAACCCATTAACAAGACCTTGTGCCAAACATGTTCTCAGACGAAAGAAAAAACTGAAAACACACACACACACACATATACAGACATATGTATACATATACAAAAAAAAATGAGAAAGAACTATCAGTAAATTTAAACCCACAAAACTCCCCATGATACACACTTACACACACACAAAAAAAGCTATTAGTGAAACCCAAAACCACTCCAACGCCACCACACTCACATACACACACACACACACACACACACACACACACAACTATAAACATACCAAATATCAAAGACAGGTAAAGCAGACCTAAGTAAATACACTCCAGGAAAGAGAAACAATGACCCCTATATAAACCAGTCTGACCAACCAAAGGTCATTTATACTGGAAACAAGTGTGTTCAAGTCTCATTGAGTACCTCATTAAAAAGGCCTTGTGCCATATAAGTTCTCTGACAAAAGCAACAAGCTGGAAATATACATATAACACGTATGGAAGAACAAAATAAATAAATTAAAAAAATATGAAACTCTTTGTGGACCTTCTTATTTATTCTTTCTTTGGACCTACAACAACCATCTTTATATATTTATTTATATATATGCTTATTGGCTGCCAGAGTGCTCAATTCATGAGAACTTTGGACTTTTGTATGTGGTAGCTGTCAATTCTCCACTAGAGTATTCAACCCATGGGGGAGAGATATTTACATGATGATGAGATATTTTTTCTGTTAGACCTATACTTGCATGCTTGATTGAGATTAAAAGATCCATTACAAATATTTAGTATTTAAGATGGTTGTCATTTTCAATGAATTTGCATTCAAAATAAATGTATTCTTGACTATATACTTGTAACAACAATAGGAAGAGTCCCCATAGAATAATGGTTAAAGTGCCAGACTGCAGTCTTGAAGTAAATTTAAATTCCACTTATGCTATTTAGTTAACTTTTGGACTAATACTCTTCGGAAAGGTATGAATCCCTGTATCCACCCCCAGCTATGTGTTAAATAGTATCAGTACTGTTCATCTACAAGGATGGCTTTGGCATTAAATAACCCACAAAGGTTGATATTCTATTAAACAAAAAAACTCAATAAGCATATAACAAAAAGAAGCAATGACATGATGGTGGTTGTGGTGTGAGTAATGGCGGTAATAAAAACTAATAAATATAAAAAATAAACTAAAAAAAAGGAAATTAATGGTGATGATGATTGAAATGCTTCCAATGGCTGAGATGACATTTCAGAAAGTTCATTTATTCACATCAGTAGCCATGGACTTTGATATATTTAGAAAAGTTGTCATGTGATCTGTCATGTGATCGACTATCAATGATATGGTCTGCATTTTTGTTGCAGCAATGAATAACCTAAAAATTGTGTGATGACTCAGATTTATCTTTAAATGCAAACTTATGAAATAAATTTGTCTGAGAAATTAAAACCTAAAATACCATGATTATCTATAAACAATTTCCCCTTTGAATAAAAAACAAAACATCTTAAAAGGTTGCTTTTAACTCCTTAAGAAAAAAAAATCCTATCACACTTTTTACTTTAGCTTAATCAATTTTGGCCTAGTGGGGTGGGGCTGCAGAATACACTGACTGCATCTCTGCAGAGGGGTAAGATTGCCCAATGAGTGTCCTGGATATAACACTAAACAATCTGATGGTGAGGCTCCAGTAATGCTTTCATTTTGGGGAATATGGAGTACCTCTTCATTGCCATCACTCCCAGGTCCACTCTGGGTCAGTTGGTAGCCTCCCCCCACCTGACAGGGTCCTATCTCTGGGTCAAATAGAAGTATCTGACATCTAAACTATGAATTATGCTAAAGTGAATTGTTTGAAATAGAACAGTTTTTACATTTAACTGTATGTAAAGAAAAAACTGTGTACTTATGCTAAGCTGATTTTTTTAAAGTAGAACTGTTTCATCATTTAACTGTGAGTGAACAAATTACTGATGTTTTATTGAATTGTTAATGATACATAGCAATACTTGAAAACATTTAACATTGTTGACATGCTAAACTGAATTATTTGAAATAAAACTGATCATTTAACTGTGTGTAAACAAATGACTAATGTTTAATTGAATTGTTAGTGATACATAGCAATACTTGAAAAAATTAAACTGTGCACAAACAAAATGATTAGTAGTCAAAACAGTTATTCATATTAGATAAAAATAAGTAAAACCATTTAACTCTGAGAAAAAAATGAGTTCAGGCTCATCCTAAAATATTTTTAGAAATCATGTATTTAATATATATGCATAAAAAAATTTGGCATTAAATAAACTACCATAATTGACATGAAATAAAACCAAACCAAACCAAAGTATATGCTCAATTAACTTCTATCAAGTCAAAGTAATGTCACATTTTTGGTAAAAGAACAAAAAACACTTTAGTTGTAACAAATTTTAAATTTATATATCTAAAATATAATCATCATTATGAACAACTCTTTAAAAAGCTGCCTTTTGTGGTCATTAAGCTTAGTATCAAGTTACTGATTATTTATAGAATATTTATTATACTGCCATATATATATATATATATATAAGGAAAGTACTGTATTTGTAGCATTTCATAGCTATCCGATTTAAAAATTATAATAATCAGGATAAGCACAAAAGCAGACCCAAGGTTTATTAAATTGTAAACTTGATTGGAAATTGCTTTATTATCTTTGGATATTTCAATACTGTTGTACTAACTAAAATCTCAGTTTTGTGGGGATATACAAAATGCATTGAAAAAAGGATTGAGACTGAAGTTGTATTTACCAAAAAATAGAAATGCACAAAGAATGAAACGGGCAAATACCCTTGGGAAAGGCATGAACTCCCTTATCCTCCCAGCTATGGGTTAAATAGTACCACTACTGTTCTTCTAGGAGAATGGCTTTGGCATTAAATAACCTACAAAGGTTGATATGCCATTAAAAACAAAGAAACCAAACCAAAGAATGAAATGTTAATTTTCTTTAAAATAGTCCTCTCAGCATTCTGCATTCCAGCAACTTTCCCGTTGGTCAACGGAACACTGAAACTTCTCTTTTCATGTGAAAGTGTGCTGTCATTTCTTTTGATGTCTTCAAAATCTTACTGCTAAGGTAAATTTTCAGTTTAAGAAACTTTTAAAAAATCCACAGAGCTTAGCCTGGTGAATAATCAAGTTAACGGCACTTGTACAATCCTATGTTTCCCCTAAAACAGCGAGACAATTTGAGCAGAGTACTTAGCTGGATTGTCATTGTGAATCTGCCACAGCATCACAGAAACAGTTAAAGACTTCCATGTAATTCTGTTTGGTAAAAGTTTCACCTTCAAGAGTATATTCATGGTGAACTATAACTTCTTTATGAAAAAGACCATGAGCAGCAATTTGGTTTTACTCTAGAATAGGAAAATCTTCTTTAGCTTTGGTGATAATAGAAACTTCTACACAAATAACTGAACTTTAGTTTCAGTATTGTAGCTAAATATCTATGGTTTGTCACCTGTTATGATGGTTTTCAAAAAGTCTGCATTGATTCCTGCATACAAAAGCAAATTTGTTGCTTTGGTTATCTGAGACTTCTGTTCTTGAATGGAATAAACATGGCTGCAACTTTTCTCATCTCCAAATCTTCAGTAAGACTGGCTTGAAATGACCCAATGAAAATGCCCACCTTATCACAAATCTTTCTGAGAGTCAGTCTTCTCACCACCAACACTAGACTGCTCAATTTCTTAAATGTTTCAGCATTTCCACCAGTGGAAGACCTCCCTGGATGCTCATCACTCTCAAATGATATTCTTTCTTTGAAGTGGTGCCACTCAAAGATCCTGAGAGGAGTGTGCATAATGTCTGTAAACTACTTTAAACTTTTCAAAGGTTTCACGACCAATTTTGGCAAAATTTAATGCAAATTTCTTGTCCACTCTTTTCTGCTATAAGAAAATATGATATGCTAAAATGCTTTGGAAGATATGTGCACAGCTGAGAAAATTATAGAGTATAATGATGATGTCTAGACAAAGTGTGGATGAGTCAGTGCCAATTTGAAAGAAAATACATCCTAGTCTCAATACTTTTTGAACATACTTCACACATACAAAACTTTGATTATACACATTAGAAAAAACAATTTGAGTTTCATATTGGACTTTTGTCAATGTTAATAATGATGCCTTTATTCGTAACTAATGGTACATTTGAACAGATTTTTATTCTGCTTCCAAAAGGTCTTAGATCCATCACTTGAAAATAAAGCCTTTTTCAGGTGATGGTTTTATGAAGCTAGTCACCACAAACCACCTAAATGAAAGAATATTGCAAATAAGTGTTTGTAAAAGTATAGTATTTATAAATCTATTGATTTATTAGTCATGTGGCCTATATTTATATAACTTTATTCTGTAGATGAAGACATTGGTAAGGCTTCCAGTTCTGATACAAAAATGAAAATGTCTTAATTTCAGACTTAAGAAAAATTCTTAGAGGACAGCTTAATGTTGTATTATGAAATATATATATATATATATATAAATACATGAAGTGTAAGTGACAACAGTTTACAAGAGACAGCTAATTACCAAGTGATGAGGAATGACCATGATGATAAATGATCATCTTAGTCGGTGAGATTGAGATTGGTTGGCATATCAACCTTTGTAGGTTATTTAATACCAAATCCTGTTAATACATATGTATATTAAATATATATATGATTTGGAAATGAATAAATTGTCGGTAACATTAATTTTATACTAACCAAAGCACATTTGTTTGCACACAGTTAAAAGGTTTCAAGTATTGGTATCTAATGCTAATTATTCAATTTAATATTAATCATTTGTTTGCCCACAGCTAAATGATTTTAAGTATAGTAAGGGATTAAATAGTTCTATTTGGCCCAGAGATAGGATGCGAACAGGTTCTACCACTCCAGGTCAATGTGGACCTGGGAGTAATAACAATGAAGGTATAGAAGTTACCCCTCTGATAAAGTAAAAGCAATAAGGTACTCACCACTGCAGTAGGATTCAACAATAATGGAACAAGCCATAACTCAGTACAGTTGCTGGGAGCATAATGCAGAATGGTGGATATTTATCTAGCACCATATCCACAGTGAAACTAGCAGCCAATCTGAGCTTAAGGAATGAGATCACCCAGATGCAAGAATAGAACATTCCGGAGATCCATAAATACTGATTGTTTTGTGCGTAATGCCTACATAATTGGCTTGTCTGTCATTGATGATGCTCACCACAACAATATACTGACTTGCTCAATTCAACCATAGGGAGTACTCAATATTTCCCGAAGCTCAAGGACTGGATCCTCAACATCAGATGGTTTAGTGTCAAAATCAGGTCACTCATTTGGAGGTGGGTATTGATATAAACACAGCAACACCTGCAAACAAATAAAAATGGAAGATCAATAAAAACTCGCGGAACCTGTGGTACATCAAGAAATCAAGCCAACAGTCTGTTGCCACCTCACAACACACCTTATACACACTTGCTACCAGCAAATCAGATGATCCTGGTATCAATAAACCATGTTTACTGCTTCATAACATGTTAAATTTATAAAGTTTTTATCAAATGTATAATACTTACACTTACATATTATTGTGCTTTGAAAGAATAGTACTCTCTCTCTCTCAATCCATGGCCTCACAGGATTAATAAATCCAGCCACAAATCCATGACCTCACAGGACTCATAGCTCCATAGTTTTATAAGACTTACAAATACTTACACTTACATATTATTGTGCTTTGAAAGAATAGTACTCTCTCTCTCTCAATCCATGGCCTCACAGGATTAACAAATCCAGCACCTCACAGGACTCATAGCTCCATAGTTTTATAAGACTTACAAATACTACCACTGTCTAATATTTGAAAGATATCCATAAAAAATTGTCAACCATGTGTCATTGTCTTTTTTATTCTTATTTCACTACTTGCAGTCACCTGTTGCATTGATTCATATATGATTTATATTTACATATGTTCCCATGATAATAAAATTCTTAAAATGTTTGACCATGTTTTTCTTTTAAACTGATTACCTTATGAAGGCAAAAGAAAACAGTCTTGAAGGAAGAACTGATAGATTCATATTTTTTCCAAGAGCATTAGCATGAAATGGAATGCAAACAACTTCATTCAGGATTTGAATTTGAGTAGCCAATTCCATTTCCTAAGATGATAACTATTGCTCTAATAATGCCTCCAAACTTTTTGATTGTGCTTTCTAACTTCACTATTTAATATGAATATTTTTACAGCTTTATTTGTCATAATTTTCTCCATGCAAACACTTCCCTTTTTTTCTATTAATGCTCTTCCTTCTAATTTCATCAGCTTTTTGTAGATTTTTAAGTATATAGTATTTGGTTTTGTTTTGTTGTGTCTTATAACATATCAACCCTTGAAGGTTGTTAAATGGCCAATCCTGTTTTTATATATATATATATATAGTGTAGTATAGGTGCCCGTGGTGTAATGGTTATTGTCGTAAAAAATGGACACGGCGACACGAGTTCAAATCCTGGATGAGACTGATTGCATTTCACATAGCACTAATACCCTTGGGAAAGGTATGAATCCAATTATTCTCCCTCCAGCTATGGATAAATAGTAGGACAGACTAGGTTCTTCAGCCTTGCTGAGGCAACTAGTCTAGGAGAAGGAAAACTCTGAATTAAAACCTGTTAAACTCCGCTTAAAAATTGACCTTGTGTCATATCCTGCTCGAGTGGAGGGGTTGGTAAATATGTGTAGTATAGAGTGGTAGTATCTGGTGGTAGTCCTATCTATAAGTTAAAAAGAACTGTTCAATCTTTTACTAGGGATACTTATTATTAAATATATATATATATATATATATATATATGATTTGTATGAAAATAGTTCGTATTTCAGATTATTTCTAAACAAGCCAGAGTTCATTTATTTGCACACAGTTAAATGGTTTGGATTTTTGTTATCCAACACTAATAATTTTATTTAATATTAATCATTTCATTGCACACAGTTAAATAATTTCAAGTATTGCAATTTAACACTAATAATTCTATTTAATAATAAGTACCCCCAGTAAAAGATTGAACAGTTTTTTTAACTCATAGATAGGACTACCACCAGATACTACCACTCCGGGTCAAAGTGGATCTGAAAGTAATGGTAATAAAGGAGTACTCCCTAAGCTTCCCTAAGTGTAAGGACTGGAGCTTCATCACCTTATGGTTTGGACACTCATTAGTGTGTGTATGTGGGGTGGGTTATGTCTCTGCAGAAATGCAATCAGTG